>CM056050.1:218945275-219566646 GCA_029574335.1 Rana kukunoris | reverse complement strand
CCTTACGGCTTGCGCGAATTTACTGCGCAAAAAGCTACGTGAATCGGGGGTTTACGCGGCCTCCTCAGAAATGGCGGCAAGTCTAACGTAATGGCGGTGCGCTACGCCGGACCGATAATGCGCCGATGTACATGAATCTGGGCCAAGGTTTCCATTTATGTTGGTTTCAGGAAAATGTTAGCAGAAGATTTCTTTTGAACAGAATGGTATTTGATGCCATGGACATTAGTATATATTTGCAACCTTATTTTCAATAAAAAAAAATTACTGGCACATTTATTTGGGTAGCAAACTCACTTTAAATGTGCATGCCAATCAAAATGTAAACACAGTGATATTAAAGGCAAACTTTTTTTATTAAAAAAAAAATAAAAAATGTCTTGCCTGCTCCGTGCAATAATATTGCAGAGAGGTTCTGTGGGCTCCTGAGGAGTCATGTGCTATTAAGGCACCCATGCAGTGGGATCCCAAGCTGGACTGTGTGCATCTATGGACACACACAGCACAGTTCAACCACACCCCACCCCTCGTGGGTTTTCTTAGCATGGTTTTCTTGGCAAGAACCAGCAAGAAAACTGCTGGCAGAGCTTTCTTGCCGAGTATACTAAGCATATGTACGAGGCTTTCAGGTTTCTCGTCAAGAAAACTGCCCAGAATCTCGATGAGAAAAATAGAGAACCTGCTCTCTATTTTCTCATTGTGATTCTCGGCAGTGTTTTCCTGCAGAGAAACCCGAGCATCTGTAAACGTACCTGTCGCCGTGGAAACCAGCGCATGCTCAAAATTACTTTGACGCATGCATGGTAGCTTCCAAGGGCAGTGTAGGGTGCAGCAAGATGGCAGCAATGGCATCAAATGTGACGAGCGTATGCTCGTCGTACGCGATGACATCACTGCATTCTTGCCATTCAAAAGAACAGCGGTTCTTTTGAATGGAGTGTAAAACAGATGATGAAGCGCTGTAATTTAAGTCCACATATCAATAAACCACCCTTTGTGGGATATTCAGTGCAGATATATATAGATAAAACATGCAGAAATCTTCGTGACTCCACCAATATGAAAGGATGGCTGCTCACCTCACAACGTGGATCCTGTGATCATAAAGGGTCAAATGAACCTTCCCTTATGGGCAAACCAGGATGATGCAAGGAGAATCCAGGCACCTTCAATGGATATGGTAATTCACAACGTATGGATCACTCCCAGATATCGCATAAATCATGTAATGATAAAGCATGTTAGGATGTTTACCTTAGGGAATGTACAGACTGCCCACCCAAAGCTTACATTTTTACGCTAGACATCAGATAACTACATTATTTAAAATGGTCCTGTTGCCTGGTTTATTGTGTTTGCTAATGATAGTTGCTGAGTTCTGTTTTCTTTACAACACTCACACCAAATGTAGGATTATTGTTATCTTCTAGAAGGAAAAAGGGACACTCACAGCACAAATTCACGTGAGAAAAAAAAGTCCTTAGTTGTATCAGGAGTCTGGCTGCAATAGATTATTTAAAACTCACATTAGGGATTATTATGTGGACTTTCTGTCTTAAAGTGCCACTCCACTTTCGTGGGGGAAAAAAGAGCAAATAAAGAACCCAGCCGTCATTTAACAATGCACATAGAGGGTCAGGAGAGAGGTAGGGAGCACCAGGTGAAATGGATGCAGATTAGATATTGATATCCTAATGCACATATAAAAAACAAACACAAGAGGGTGCCTACAACTAGGTGTAGCAATTTATTAAAAAGAATAAAAGACAATAAAAATGCACCTAGTAGTTAAAAGTGGATCAAGGCTTGTCATAAATCCATATAGACCTCAAAGGATCACGGTAAGGCTTTAGAGCTCTGAAACATGTAGCCACAGCCCCTCCACTTCCTGTCACCATCACCCAGCTGAGAGGAGTGCTGTTCGGAGCCACAGCCATCTTGCTACTTCTGTAAGTCGCTATTGCTTATGTTCCAGCCTGAAGCCTAACAGTAGAGTTGAACGAACCCGAACTGTAAAGTTCGGGTTCGGTACAGACTTTTTTTTTTTTGTACCCAAACCCGAATAATTGGAAAAAGTTTGGGTTCGGAGTTTGGCTATGTTATGGTGCACTGCATTTGTTTTACTACTATGACTAGGAATTGATCACAGCCATGCCTACTAATGGCATGGCTGTGATTGGCCAGTGCAGCATGTGACCCAGCATGTGAACATCCTCTATATCTGATAGAGGTACACAGCACAGATCGTCACTCTGCTGTAGCTAGTGTAGGGAGAGGCTGCTGCTGCTGATTGAGGGACAGAGTTAGTTAGGTTTATCCTGCTTTATTCTACTTTAGGTAGGTTAGGGACAGGCTGCTGCTCATTGAGGGACAGTGTTAGATAGGTTTATCCTGCTTCACTAATCGAAAACAGCACTGTATATTTCTGTGAGATCTGCATCTAACCGTTAAGGGACTGTGCATTACATCGTTTCAGTCTCCTTTAGGTAGGTTAGGGACAGGCTGCTGCTCATTGAGGGACAGTGTCAGATAGGTTCACCCTGCTTCAAAAATCTACAACAGCTCTGTTTATTTCTGTGAGATATGCATCTTATAGTTTAGGGAGAGGTTCCAGCTTTTTCCTATAGGGACAGAAATATATAGGTGACTATCTGTATATTTCACCAGCACTGAACCTCTCACCTGTGATATACTGTGTGTGTCCAGTATATTGTTTAGGCCCAGGTTCCTGCTATCTCCTATAGGGAATAGAAATATATAGGTGACTCTCTGCCTATTTCACCAGCACTGCACCTCTCACATGTAATATACTGTGTGTCCAGTATATTGTTTAGGCCCGGGTTTCTGCTATCTGCTTTAGGGACTAGAAATATATAGGTGACTCTCTGTATATTTCACCAGCACTGCACCTCTCACCTGTGATATACTGTGTGTGTCCAGTATATTGTTTAGGCCCAGGTTCCTGCTATCTCCTATAGGGAATATAAATATATAGGTGACTCTCTGCCTATTTCACCAGCACTGCACCTCTCACCTGTGATATACTGTGTGTGTCCAGTATATTGTTTGGGCCCTGGTTTCTGCTATCTCCTATAGGGAATAGAAATATATAGGTGACTCTGTATATTTCACCAGCAATGCACCTCTCACCTGTGATATACTGTGTGTGTCCGGTATATTGTTTAGGCCCAGGTTCCTGCTATCTGCTATAGGGACTAGAAATATATAGGTGACTATCTGTATATTTCACCAGCACTGAACCTCTCACCTGTGATATACTGTGTGTGTCCAGTATATTGTTTAGGCCCAGGTTCCTGCTATCTCCTATAGGGAATAGAAATATATAGGTGACTCTCTGCCTATTTCACCAGCACTGCACCTCTCACATGTAATATACTGTGTGTCCAGTATATTGTTTAGGCCCGGGTTTCTGCTATCTGCTTTAGGGACTAGAAATATATAGGTGACTCTCTGTATATTTCACCAGCACTGCACCTCTCACCTGTGATATACTGTGTGTGTCCAGTATATTGTTTAGGCCCAGGTTCCTGCTATCTCCTATAGGGAATATAAATATATAGGTGACTCTCTGCCTATTTCACCAGCACTGCACCTCTCACCTGTGATATACTGTGTGTGTCCAGTATATTGTTTGGGCCCTGGTTTCTGCTATCTCCTATAGGGAATAGAAATATATAGGTGACTCTGTATATTTCACCAGCACTGCACCTCTCACCTGTGATATACTGTGTGTGTCCGGTATATTGTTTAGGCCCAGGTTCCTGCTATCTACTATAGGGACTAGAAATATATAGGTGACTCTCTGCCTATTTCACCAGCACTGAACCTCTCGCCTGTGATATACTGTGTGTGTCCAGTATATTGTTTAGGCCCAGGTTCCTGCTATCTGCTATAGGGACTAGAAATATATAGGTGACTATCTGTATATTTCACCAGCACTGAACCTCTCACCTGTGATATACTGTGTGTGTCCAGTATATTGTTTAGGCCCAGGTTCCTGCTATCTCCTATAGGGAATATAAATATATAGGTGACTCTCTGCCTATTTCACCAGCACTGCACCTCTCACATGTAATATACTGTGTGTCCAGTATATTGTTTAGGCCGGGTTTCTGCTATCTGCTTTAGGGACTAGAAATATATAGGTGACTCTCTGTATATTTCACCAGCACTGCACCTCTCACCTGTGATATACTGTGTGTGTCCAGTATATTGTTTAGGCCCAGGTTCCTTCTATCTCCTATAGGGAATATAAATATATAGGTCACTCTCTGTATATTTCACCAGCACTGCACCTCTCACCTGTGATATACTGTGTGTGTCCAGTATATTGTTTAGGCCCAGGTTCCTGCTATCTCCTATAGGGAATATAAATATATAGGTGACTATCTGCCTATTTCACCAGCACTGCACCTCTCACCTGTGATATACTGTGTGTGTCCGGTATATTGTTTAGGCCCAGGTTCCTGCTATCTGCTATAGGGACTAGAAATATATAGGTGACTCTCTGTATATTTTACCAGCACTGCACCTCTCACCTGTGATATACTGTGTGTGTCAAGTGTATTGTTTAGGCCCAGGTTCCTGCTATCTCCTATAGGGAATATAAATATATAGGTGACTCTCTGTATATTTTACCAGCACTCCACCTGTCCCCTGTGATATACTCTCTGTCCAGTACATTGTTTAGGGCTAGGTTCCTGCTTCTTGCTATAGGGAAAGAATTATATAGGTGAATCTCTGCATATTACACCACATTACACTATTGTTGTATTTAAAAAAACACCCATTTAGGGCAAGAACCTACATTTGAGAAATATGAGGAAAACTTCAAATAAGGGACGTGGTCGCAGTCGTGGTGCTGCTGGTGGAGCTCCTGTTACAGGGGGAGGACGTGGTCGATCTGTGCCAGCTACAGGCACAAGTGAAACACCTTTCTCAGGTGTGAGTAGGCGACAGAACCTGCAGCGGTATTTGGTAGGGCCTAATCCAGCTTTAGGAATGTTGAGGCCAGGAGCAGAACAGGCGGTAGTAGATTGGGTTGCTGGCAGTGCCTCCAGTTCCTTCACATTGTCTCCCAACCAGTCTTGTGCTGAAAGTTCAGAGTTGGCGACAGCAGCCGATGTCCACCATCAGTCTTTCACCTCACCCCCTTGCAAATCAGCCAAGCAGTCTGAGCCCCAAATCATGCAGCACTCTCTTCTGCTTTTTGATGAGTCTGTTAGCATGTGTTCCCAGGGCCATTCACCTAGCCCAGCCCCAGAAGTGGAAGAGATTGAGTGCACCAATGCCCAACCACTTATATTTCAAGATGAGTACATGGGGGGACCATCAGAGCACGTCTAGGATGATGAAGAAACACAGTTGCCAACTGCTCCTGCAATTGTGCAGACCAACAAGGAGGGCAGTGGTGAAGACTGGGTGGAAGGTGATGTGGAGGACGATGAGGTCCTCGACCCGACATGGAATCAACCTCATGCAGGTGACCCATGTAGTTCGGAGGAAGAGGCGGTGGTCGCACAGAGCCACCAGCACAGCAGAAGAGGGGGCATGGTGCCAAAGCAGAGCGTCCGTCCCCTAGACAGTACGCCTGCTACTGCCCAACGCAGCAAGGGACCGAGCACACCAAAGCCAGGTCCAAGGAGTTCCATAGAGTGGCAGTTCTTCACACAGTGTGCTGATGACAGGACACAAGTGGTTTGCACGTTGTGCAATCAGAAGCTAAAACGTTCTCTGCCTGAGCACAACCTGCATGAGCAGGCATCTAAGTGCAAAGCACGAGCTGCAGTGGAGTAGACACCTCAAAAACCAAGAAAGGTTTCTGGTAGACATGTGCAATTTTTTTAGTTACGAATACCGATATTTCCAAAATTAACGAATATGGAAAACTACGAAGATACGAAACTACTAAATGTAAAAGAACCACACAACGAAAGAAAAAACAAAACGAAAATATAGAAATAACGAAAATACCGAACACCAAAAAAAAAAATAATTACGAAAAATAAACAAAAATGCAAATTTACTAATATTCGAAGAACGAAAAGAAAACAACCGAAATGCCGAACAAATTTTTAAAAAACGAAAAGCAAAACTAACGAAAAATAAATTACGAATCTTGGGAAAAAGGAAATGAAAACAACGAATATACGAAATAACGTAAATTCACTTTCATTAGTACTGTGACCAATAGCCACTCAGCGCTGTCCCTTCCCCTGAAGAGGTTTGTTCCTTCCCCCAATGAGCTTCTTTCTTATTACCTAGTGGCTCCTTGACCTTGTGTCCTTATCTGTGTTAGACTGCAGTGCATTCCATCCAGAGTCCAGATAGGGTGTGTTTGGGTAGGTTGCACCGGTTTTGTGGATCTGTCAAGTCAATCGCAGTAAAGTATGATTTACAAAATTACGACGAGTAGTGTGTCGAATAAACGTAAAATGTATTTTAACAGAATTACGAATGCAATAAAATCTACAAAAGAACGTTGTTACAATCAAATGAAATTAGACAAGAAAATACGAATGATCATAAAGCAACGAAGATTTAGTTCTTACGAAAATACGAACGCGGCATGATGAAAAATATGATTTAAATACGAATATCAAAACAACGAAAAATAAACCAACGTAAAAACGAATGAACGAATAAATTCATTGTAAAAATACGAACGAGGCAGTATACAAAATTTAACGAAAATACTAATCTCGAATCAACGAAAAATAAACTAACATAAAAAAACGTAAACGGAAAAAAAAGTGTTACGAAAATACTAAGGGTACGAATACGATAACTAACGTCTTACAAAATTACGACTCGTTACGAATTACGATAAACGATCAGAAACGAAACAGAAATAAACAACAATTTTTGCTGTGCACATGTCTAGTCTCTGGCTCCTCCTGCTTCCTCTTCTGCATCAGTCTCGGGCCTCTCGGCCTCTTCATCCACCTCTGTAGTGACAGTGCCACCTGCCACCCCTCAATTAGAGGACCGGCAAGCAACACTACCACCTGGGCCACCAAACATCTCAACAATGTCCCATGGAAGCATTCAGCTCTCTATATCCCAAACACTGGAGCGGAAGAGGAAGTACCCCCCTACCCACCCGTGATCCCTGGCCCTAAATGCCAGCATTTCAAAATTACTGGCCTTTGAAATGCTGGCATTCCGTCTGGTGAAGATGCAGAGTTTTAAAAGCCTGATGGCATTGGCTGTCCCACAGTACGTCGTGCCCAGCCGCCACTACTTTTCCAGACGAGCCATCCCTTCCCTGCACAACCAAGTGGGGGACAAAATCAGATGTGCACTGCGCCAAGGTCCACCTAACTACAGATACGTGGACCAGTAAGCACAGTCAGGGACGTTATATCTCCCTAACAGCGCACTGGGTAAATGCAGTGGTGGCTGGGCCTGAGGCGGAGAGCAGTTTGGCGCATGTCCACCACCGAGGATTGCAGGGCGCTTCAGTTTGCCTCCTGTTCCTAACCCCTCCTACTCCGCTTCCTCATCATCTACCGCCTCCTCATCCAATCAGCGTAACAAATGCACCACCAACTTCAGCACAGCCATGGGTAAACGCCAGCAGGCAGTTTTAAAACTTTCCTGTTTGGGGGAAAAAACACACACCGCGCAGGAGTTGTTGAGGGACATGGAACAACAGACCGATGAGTGGTTGGCGTCAGTGAGCCTCAAGCCGGGCCTGGTGGTGTGCGATAACGGGCGAAATCTCATAGCAGCTCTGGGCCTATCCGGTTTGACGCACATGCCTTGCCTGGCACACGTGCTGAATTTGGTGGTGCAGAGGTTCCTGAAAACTTACCCGATCTGCCACAGCTGCTGCAGAAAGTGCGGGCCGTCTGTGCGCACTTTCGGCATTCTCACCCTGCTGTTGCTCGCCTGTCAGCGCTGCAGCGTAACTTCGGCCTTCCCGCTCACCGCCTCATATGTGATGTGCCCACAAGGTGGAACTCCACCTTGCACATGCTGGCCAGACTGTGCGAGCAGCAGCAGGCGATAGTGGAGTTTCAGCTGCAGCATGCACACATGAGTCGCTCTGTGGAACAGAACCACTTCACCACCAATAACTGGGCCTCCATGCGAGACCTGTGTGCCTTTTTGCGCTGTTTTGAGTACTCCACCAACATGGCCAGTGCGGATGACGCCTCTCTCAGCGTGACTATCCCAGTTCTATGCCTCCTTGAAAAACGCTACGGGCGATGATGGAACAGGATGTGGCACAGGAGGAGAGGAGGAATCGGGTTCATTTCCAAGGCTTTCAGGGCAGTCATTCACAAGTGGCTCCGAGGGTGGGTTCGTGCACCAACAAAGGCCAGGTACACAATTCTCCATCAAGGGCACAGTTCTGGAGGATGACGCAGTGGAGGATGAGGAGGAGGAAGACATGGGGTAGGAGGAACCATGTTCACAGCAGGATGGCATCCAGACCAGCTCATGGCCATCACTGGTGCGTGGCTGGGGGGATACAGAGGACACAGATGATACACCTCCCACAGAGGACAGCTTTTCATTGCCTCTGGGCAGCCTGGCACACATGAGCGATTACATGCTGCAGTGTCTCCGCAACATTTTGACAGGTGCTGATTACTGGGTGGCCACGCTGCTGGATCCCCGTTACAAGGACAATGTACCGTCCTTAATTCCCTCACTGGAGAGTGAACGCAAGATGCGCGAGTACAAGCGCACGCTGGTAGACGCGCTGCTGGTGCAATTCCCACCTGGCAGTGGGGGCACAGTGGAAGCACAAGGCAAAGGCACAGGAGGAGGAAGAGGTCGCCAATGCAGCAGGGGCACCGACAGCACCTCAGAAGGCAGGGTTAGCATGGCCGAAATGTGGAAAAGCTTTGTCAGCACGCCACAACAACAGCACCACCAGCTGATATGGAAAGTTTTAGCAGGAGGCAGCATTTCAGCAACATGGTGGAGCAGTTTGTGTGCACACGCCTACACGTACTGAATGACGGCTATGCCCCCTTAAACTTCTGGGTCTCTAAATTGGGCACATGGCCTGAGCTTGCCCTTTACGCCTTGGAGGTGCTGGCCTGCCCTGCGTCCAGTGTATTGTCTGAACGTGTATTTAGCACGGCAGGGGACGTTATCACAGACAAGTGCAGCCGTCTGTCCAGAGCCAATGTGGACAAGCTCACGTTCATTAAAATGAACCAGGCATGGATCCCAGAGGACTTGTCCGTACCTTGTGCAGAATAGACACTGGGCCGGCCTTACCCAGCCATTGTTTTTTTCTGATCTTTCTATGGTTGCCATCTCATCACTTTAAAAGCAAAAACATATTAATTACACAGATTCTCTGGCTGATTAAGGTACTGCTAATTAAACTCACTTGGTGCCTTATCGGCAGTAAATTAGCCCCAGAACCCATGTAATTACTGTGTTCTGGTTTAAAGGGATGAGGTAGCAACCCTAGATCTTTCTCACTCTTTTGGGGTTTACCCTAATTTAAAAAATACATATATTAAAAATCAAAACCTGCTGTGTTGGCTACCTCCTCCTCCTCCACCGCCGCTTCCACCTACACCGCCACATCCACCTCAACCTCCTAATACATATTATACATGTGCATTCATTAGAATGCATTTTTGTCCGAAAATCAGGTATTTTCGTTATCATTTTAACAAACGAAAACGAAAGCGCAAGAAACAAAAAACGAAAGATCCGACATAAAAAATGCTTTATTTTCGTTTTCGTTGCGGTAAAAATCCGATATAGAGAGATTCGACATAACGCTGACTGAATACAGTGAATCAATAGCAATCTGTCTATCGAACCTGATATACACACACATACGGTACTTTTTGACATTATAGAGAAAAGATTCAACATCATAGAGAAAAGATTCAACACTATAGAAATAATAGATTCAACATTACAGAGAATAGATTTTGATTTATGAGAAAATAGATTTGACATTATAGAGAATAGATTCGACATAGAGAATAGAAGGCTTATGGTGTATATCGAAAGTGCTAAGCAGATTCGATGGAGAAGATATACTGCACTCGTACATTTTAATGCTCTGCCCATAGGCTATAGAAACATTCTAATGTTGGTTGACTATGACTAGTAATAATATAATTATTTATTATTATTATTACTAGTCATACAACATTAGAATTCTTGTAGGCAGAATATTCGACCAGAAATTTACGATTCGGTGTAAAGTTTCGAAGTTCCGTCGAATATTCTTTGACCATTCGACATAAACCAAGTATTATTGGATTTTCAGATGAAAGCTATTCCCCAACGAAAAACGAAATAAATCAAAACGATTTTCGGGAGTAACTAAATAAATTTATTTTCCAGACGAAAAAACAAAACAAAATATTCCAGTCTGCACATGTCTAATTACAACCATTGGAAAATATAGTACTGTTTATACAGTACTACAAAACAATATGCAAAAGTGCAAAATGCAACTGACAATTAAAGTGTTTTTAATCACCAGTGCCACATGTCTGTCAAGCATTATAGGTGAGTTTAAAGCTTTGGGCCCAGATTCACAGAGCGATTACGCCTGCGCAACAGGAGATGCGCGTGCGTAAGTCGAAATGTGCGCGTGCGTTTCGATGCGCGGCATCCCCAAAACGAGATACGCAAAAAAATCTACTTTTTTTTGTCCCGCGTAATTTCGTTAGACTGGCATTGATTTGCTAGTCAAATATGCTAATGAGGGACTTATGGGGATCCACAAAACAACGTTGGGGCAGCGCAGGCGACGCAGTGTGTGCAACAGCAAAATGTCCTGTCTAAAATTAGAGCATATAAAAGCTGGTCTAAAAAGAGAAAAAAAGTCTACTTGTTAGATAAAGCAACACTGTTAGTGAGGAGCTCAGCAGTCACACGTGTTGCACAACAATCTGTATGCCAACATGCCAGGGGCATCGTCGCACATAGCTATACTACTGACTTTAGATGAACAAAGAAGGATGAGGGCACGGAGGATGGCACGGAGGATGGCACGGGAGAGGATATACCGCACCCGCATAGACCTGTTTGGCATGAGTGATTCTGAGGTGTTTTGCATCTTCAGATTCACCCCTCATGCCATCCTGGAATTAACCACAACCCTGCAGGAGGACATCACCAGCCCAACACACCGCTCACATGCAGTGCAGCCACTGGTCAAGGTACTGGCAACACTCCATGTCCTTGCCAGTGGCTCTTTTCAGCGTACAAGTGGAGTGGTGGCTGGGATGTCACAATCCTCCATGAGCAGATGTGTGCACCAGGTTGTCCCTGCAATTCTCAGACGCATGGCTAACCAAATCATCAAACCCACCACTGAGTAGCTGCGGCTGAAGGCAATGACAGATTTCTACAGAATTGCCAGATTCCCACGCACTGTGGGGGCCATTGATTGCACACATGTGGCACTCCAGCCCCCCCAGGAGACAGAGCACATGTACCGCATTGGCATTCCATCAATGTACAGGTGATAGTCGATGCCCAAGGCCTCATATGGCACGTCCGTGCCAAACACCCAGGGTCCAGCCATGACAGCTACATATACAATCAATGCCACATCCGAATGGAATTCGATCAGAACGTGTATGGGGACACCTGGCTGGTTGGTGAGTGACATGGGTGGCAGGCATGACTATCCCCTCCCATGATGCACATCACAAGGGGCACATGCATGACTAACATCCTCCTGTCTTTTCCCTTACAGGTGACTCTGCATATCCACTGGGACCCCCATCTCATGACTCCTATCCGGAACCCCCAAACCCCAGGAGAGGTAAGATACAATCAAGCACATGCCCAAACACGAGCAGTGGTGGAGCGCACCTTTGGCCTCCTAAAGTCACGTTTCCGATGCCTGGATAAGTCTGGGGGTACCCTCTTGTATTCCCCAAAACTTTGTGTGCCAGTATCATCGGTGCATGTTGCTTGCTGCACAACTTCGCAGAAAGAAAGGGCCTGCAGATTGGCCTACGTGATGACCTGACCCCTGAACCAGACAATCCCCCCCTAACCGAGGCTACCCCGTCTTCTGAGGGAAGAGCAGCCAGGAGCCAGCTCACATTGGGCATCTTTGCACGTTAAACAGACACATTAATCATGGCACAATGAGAATGCATGCATGCACACCACTGTGGTCCCTAGCACACACACCCCACATCCACATCAAATTGGATTGGCACCAGTCCACCATGCAGGACTTGTGAGCAGCAACGCCACGCCAAGGCTCCAATTATGTCACTGTACATTCATACACCATTCACACGGACCTTGGGATCACTTCTCCCTGGTCCTGGGGAACCCTTCTCCACCAAAACTGAGGGTGACACCCCTTTTCTGGCAGGAATGTCACCCCCACATTCACACAGCATTCACAACCCAAAAAAAAAAATTACCTGCAAAAGCAAAAAATTTCCAGCAAAAAAAAAAAGGGGGGAAAAACAAATTATTGGCCTTTGTGTGAGCCACGCCTGGGGCGCCCCCGGCCACGGCCCCAGCTTCTCAGGGGAGACTCATGGGGGAGGGGTAAAACCGGGGAAGGAGGAGCAGCCCCTGATCTCTTCCCACCTGGCGACCTGCCCTCCAAGGCCACGGCTATTCTGTCCAGGGCAGCACCAAGTGTTGCCGTGTTGGCCTGGATAGCCAGGGTAAGGGCCCTCACATCCTGCCCAACGCCTGCTGATGTCGTCTGCAGTTCGTTTAGGCAGGTTGTGAAAGCCCGGGAGTGGGAGTCCAGGTTCCCCAGCGTATCCTTGATGGAGGACAGGCTCTCCTCCATCCGCATCAATGTCTGGCTGACCTGTCCCAGATGGCGGGTCTGGAGGAACTGGTCCCTTCTCAGAGTGGCGGGCAGGAGATCGGCCACCCCCCTGGTGGTCTGGGATGACATCCTGCCTCCAGCTGATGCTTGTGGCCGGGGAGAAGGGGAGGCCCTTGTGAGGGGAGCCATGTTGGGGGGGAGGGCTCCCCCTTAGGGAGGCCTGCCTGCTGCTCCCCCTTAGGGAGGCCTGCCTGCTGCCAGCCAGAGGGGAAGAGTCCTCAAAAACCAAACGTCCAGTGCCTGACATGGACTCCTCCTCCTCATGATTCTCCTCCTCCTCATGATTTTCCTGCTCCTCTTGAACCTCCTCCGCGGACTCCGGCCTTGTTGGGGGGGCCTCATTAGGCTGCTGTCCTGGGGTTGGTGCGGTCAGGCCAGATGGCCCTGCACCCTCCTGCACATCTGTGGATGACACAAAACATTCACAGGTTGGAGGATCCACACACTTGCCACATATTCCCTTTCACCCCCTCCCCCACACATGCTACACACCTGATATTAAAAAAAAAAAACTTACCTGGCACCACCACGGGCTCCGGACTTGAGTCAAAGCCGGGCAGGCCCTCAACTTCATGCCGATGAAAGATCAGGGCCACCGCACGCTCCTCCGCTGTCAGCCTAATACGGCATGGTGGGCCCCCTCCTGTGCCCCTGGCATGGGCATGCATTCTGGCCAGCTTCTGTTTGACCAGACGCCGGAGGTCATTGATTTTTTTGTCAATCCCAGACCGGGTCCGTGTCTCCCCCTGCCCCGCTGAATTGACCTGCTCAGTAATCCTATCCAAAATCTCCCTCCTCCTGGCCGGGGTGGTGTTGGCACTGTCTGGGCCATGGAGGTAACGCCCATACTCGCTAATGGCCCGGGCAAGAATTTGTTTTTCCACAACTGTAAAATTCAGCTTTCGTTTTCTCTCTGTCATCCTTCCAAAAAAACTCACTCCCAGTCAACAAAATTCACTCACACAAACAAGCCCAACCAATCAATCAAAAACACACACAGAGAGAGAAAACTACTCAGCAATAAACAGTCACAAAAAAACAAAACAAAAATACAGCAGGAAAACAAACAAACACAAATATATCAATCAAACAAACAGTCTCTCAAACACTTATCAAAAACCACTTTCAAAAATCTACTAACAAACACTTGATCACACAGAACACTAATCTGACAACTACAAAACAAACACAATAACGCAACGAACAACAGGACAAAAGCACTTGGTTAAATGGGAAGGGACAAAGGGATGTACTTTTGCAATGCAAGTGCGTTTGTGTGTGTGTCTATTTATGCTGTTTGCGTCTTAGTTCACAACGTTGCCCTAGTCCATTTCCAATTTCACTGATTGCGCCGCTCCCGAGTTGTGAGCATGCGCTCACAGCGGAGCTGACATGGTATGCTTCAAGCGCGCATACCTGCGCGAGCCGGCCAGCCCTTCATTTGCATGGGGTCACGGCTCATTTCAATGTAACACGCCCACGTCCTTCCCAATTTGTATTACTCCTCCTTACGCCTCTGAAAAAACTTTACGCATGCGCAATTTCCTTCGCGGCAAAATTGCGCAAGTCTAACGTAAAGGCGGTGCGCTACGCCGGTCCAATAATGCGCAGATGTACCTGAATCTGGGCCTTGGTCTTTGCACAAACCCCCCCCCCACCAAATCCACTTCCAGCAAATCCCCCCAGAACACATTCTTTCCATCCCAAACCCCCCCTTCCCCCCCAAACCCTCTATCCTATCATAAATAATTTCCCCCTCAAATTCCTCCTCTTAGCACAATTCCTCTTACCCCAAAATGAACCCTCATAGCAGAAATCCTTTATTCCCAAAATCTACCCTCTGAAACAATCCTCGCCAAACCCCTCTCAGCACCCAACCACTCTATCCCATTCCCCCAACACAAATCCTATACCCCCCCCTGCCAATATTCTACTTCATAGCACCCCAAACATTAATCAATATTCACTTATTAATATTTAAAAAAAAAAAGCTGTAATTGTGTCTGTCTGATAACATCAGCTCTATGTTTATGTATCATGTATTATCATGTCATCTTATGTTTCAGACTCCGTATTTCTTCATAAGAAAGGTACCTGAACAAATATGTGAATTTGACTTTCAGCTGTCATTGATAATAAGAGCAAGTGCTAATACGAGCTATATACATTTGTTTTATGTGATGCAAGATACCAGAAAACAAGAGATATTGAATTTGGTGTGCAGGTTATATGTAGCTGAATAACCCCAAATTTCTGGGGTAATTGCAATTGTGAATTCCTGCCATTATCTTTCTTGAGAAAAAAAAAAAAAAACATGCTCTGGCTTCTCTCAAAGTTCACACGAGTTCTGACACACTGAGAGACTCTTATGAAGGCAGGTTGTTCCTCTTCACTTATTCCTAATCACTTTGACGTTTCCAAAAACAAGGTATACACAGCACATATTAGCCAAAGCAAGATATTCAATTCAGCCACACCTAACAATACTTACATAATTAGTCAGGTTGAAAAAAGACATCCAGTTCAACCATAAAAAAAAATTATAAATAAATAAACAAACAAAATAAAACACAGTACATCCCATACACCCAACTCCATACCCACAGTTGATCCAGAGGAAGGCAAAAAAAAAACAGCGGAGCATGATCCAATTTGCTACCGGAGGGGAAAAAATTCCTTCCTGATACCCCGAGAGGCAATCGGATTTACCCCGGATCAACTTTACCTACAAAACGTAGTACTCAGTTATATTATGTGCATTTAGGAAAGAATCCAGGCCCTTCTTAAAGCAATCTACTGAGCTGGCCAGAACCACCTCTGGAGGGAGTCTGTTCCACATTTTCACAGCTCTTACTGTGAAGAAACCTTTCTGTATTTGGAGGTGAAATCTCTTTTCCTCCAGACGTAAAGAGTGCCCCCTTGTCCTCAGTGTTGACCTTAAAGTGAATAACTCAACACCAAGTTCACTATATGGACCTCTTATATATATTTGTACATGTTGATCATATTCCCCCTTATTTTCCTCTTCCCAAGAGTGAATAAATTCAGTTTTTCTAATCTTTCCTCATAGCTGAGCTCCTCCATGCCTCTTATCATTTTAGTTGCCCTTCTCTTGCACTTTCTCCAGTTCACTCCAATGTTCATGGCCTTTTTTGAGAACTGGTGCCCAAAACTGGACTGCATATTCCAGATGAGGTCTTACTATTGATTTGTACAGGGGCAAAATTATATCTCTATCTCTGGAGTCCATACCTCTCTTAATACAAGAAAGGACTTTGCTCGCTTTGGAAACCGCAGCTTGGCATTGCATGCCATTATTGAGCTTATGATCAACTAAAACCCCCAGGTCCTTCTCCACTACAGATCCCCCCAGTTGAACTCCCCCTAGCATGTATGATGCATGCATATTCTTAGCCCCCAAGTGCATAACTTTACATTTGTCAACATTAAACCTCATCTGCCACATAGTCGCCCAATTAGACAGAGCATTGAGGTCGGCTTGTAAATTGGAGACATCCTGCAAGGACGTTATTCCACTGCATAGCTTGGTGTCATCTGCAAAGACAGAAATGTTACTTTGGATCTCAGACCCAATATCATTTATAAATATATTGAAAAGTAAGGGACCCAACACCGAACCTTGGGGTACACCGCTGATAACCTTGGACCATTCAGAGTAAGAATCATTAACCACAACTCTCTGAATTCTGTCTTTCAGCCAGTTTTCTATCCATTTACAAACTGATATATCCAATCCTGTAGATACTTCATATCTGCACCCTGATTTCAGATAGAGGCTGGGTCTTCACAAAACTTTTGACTCATGCATTGACATTAATGAATTGAAGCCTTCAAATTGCTGAATAGTCAACTGATATCAATTAAAGGACTTTTATATGTTTACGGAAACTTCATGTAACAGAGCAAACTTCCTGACAGACTCCATGGCAGCATAGGTATGGTTAACCGGGCTCTACTCCAACCCTATGGGACTCCACCCTATAAATCTTTGCTCTGAGCTAGAGGCTACGTTCCTTTTTTGCCCTCTTACTAAGGACCACAATAGTTGAAATCTTGCCTTCAATAAAGTGTCGACAATTGAGACCTGGTTGTTATGCAAGCTGTGTCCCAGAAGATGAGTGGAGTCTCCAGCAGTCCCCAGCTATTAGTAGTGTGGAGAAAAGTAATGGATGCAGTGCCATGAAAAACTTAATCCTGGCCATTGGCAGGCAAGTGGCAGTATGGCCTAAGAGCATAAATGTCCTGAACCTGTGCAGCAGCATATTTCGGATTGAGAAGGGTGATGGATGCAGTGCCATGAAGAGCTTAAGCCTGGCCATTGTCAGGAAAATTGTCAGTACGGCTTAAGAGTCGGTTCACACTGGGGCGACACGACTTCCAGCACGACTTTCAGAAGCAACTTCAACACGACTTGAGCATGAACCACAGGGCGATCTGGGGCGATTTACAACACGACTTGAAGTCCTTTTCAGGTCAGGAGACATTCCAGTAGCCAATAAAACAACAATCAGCTCTGGGAGAGCGAAGGGGAGGGAGGGGTTTGCCTGAGAAATGTATGTTATCTTGCTGGAAAGTAGCTTCAATTACAAGAGTGATCAGACTTGGAAGCGACTTCCATTGAAATCAATGGGTACAAATCGCCTAGAAGTCTGATTGAAGTAGTACAGGAACCTCTTCTGAAGTCGGAGCGACATGAGTAGTGTGTATTAACACCGCTCCCATTCACTTACATTGCTTTTCTGGACAGCGCGACTTGGGACGACTTGAGACGACTTCAAGTCGGATCCCAAGTCGCCCCAGTGTGAACCGACTCTAAAGGAGTTGTAAAGGTTCATGTTTTTTCACCTTAACCACTTCCCCACCGCGCCATAAGCATTTTACTGCTACGGCGCGGTGGAGTTGCTTTGACACGACGTCCCTGGGACGTCCTCGTGCACTTCCGCGATTGCGCGTCCCCTGGGACGCGCTCGCGAAAGTGTCCGTGCTCGCCGGGTCTAGAAGACCCGGCGCATCACGGATCACGGTAAATTGCCGCTGATAGCGGCCGTTTACCACGTGATCGCGCCCAGTCGAATGACGGCGCGATCACTCGTGTAAACACTTGTAACAAACGGCGTCATTTGATGACGCCGGTTCCTCCCTCTCCTCGCTCTCCGCTCTGTACCGTTCGGTACAGTGTGCGAGGAGAGGGGGGGGAGCGGGGTGTCAGCGCAGCTGAGCTGTGGCTGGATCTGTGACAAATGCAGTCACAGATATCCAGCCATCCCTCAAAACATCCCAGCTCTGCAAAACATCCCAGCTCCCTGCAACACCCTCCCCTAGTACCCTGCAATCCCCCCAATGTACTGTCCAACAATCCCCCCAGTACCCTCAACAATACCACACATGTACCCCAGCCCTCAATACCCCAGTACCCCCCACAATACCCCAGTACCCCACAATACCCCAGTATACCCAACAATACCCAAGAAACAATACACACATACCCAACTCAATACCCCAACATATACTAACAACAATACCCCAATACTCAACAATAATACCCCAATACCAAATCTCTCCCCAATACTCGCCAATACCCCATCTCCCATACTCGCCAATACCCCAATACTCGCCAATACCCAATACTCGGCAATACCCCAATACTCGCCAATACCCCAATACTCGCCAATACCCCAATACTCGCCAATACCCCAATACTCTGCATGATACTCGGCAATACCCCAATACTCGGCAATACCCCAATACTCGGCAATACCCCAATACTCGGCAATACCCCAATACTCTGCATGATACTCGGCAATACCCCAATACTCGGCAATACCCCAATACTCGGCAATACCCCAATACTCTGCATGATACTCGGCAATACCCCAATACTCGGCAATACCCCAATACTCGGCAATACCCCAATACTCGGCAATACCCCAATACTCGGCAATACCCCAATACTCTGCATGGTATACTTTGCAATACCCCAATACTCGGCAATACCCCAATACTCGGCAATACCCCAATACTCGGCAATACCCCAATACCCTGCATGATACTTTGCAATACCCCAATACTCTGCAATACCCTGCGCGATACTCTGCAATACCGCCTATGGAGATTTTTAAGTAGCGAGGTTTGGCGCCATTCCACGAGTGTGCGCAATTTTGAAGGGTGACATGTTGGGTATCTATTTACTCGGCGTAACTTCATCTTTCACATTATGAAAAAAAATTGGGCTAACTTTACTGTTTTGTTTTTTTTTTTTTTTAGCACAAAACAGTTTTTTTAAAACACGCGTTCAATAAATTTCTGCGAAAATACCGTGCGCGATAAAAAGTTGCAACAACCGCCATTGTATTCTTTAGGGTCTTTGCTAAAAAAGCATATATAATGTTTTGGGGTTCTATGTAATTTTCTAGCAAATAAGTGTTGATTTTTACATGTAGGAGAGAAATGTCAGAATTGGTCTGGGTGTTCCAGAACGCCTGATGGCGCTCCCTGCATGTTGGGCCTCTGTATGTGGCCACGCTGTGTAAAAGTCCCACACATGTGGTATCGCCATACTCGGGAGGAATAGCAGAATGTGTTTTGGGGTGTAATTTGTGTATGCATATGCTGTGTGTGAGAAATAACCCACTAATATGACAGAAACAAGTTTTTTTTTTTTTTTTTTTTACAGAATTTTCAGTCGTTTTTATTTTATAGCGCAAAAAATAAAAAAACCAGAAGTGATCAAATACCACCAAAAGAAAGCACAATTTGTGTGAAAAAAAGGACAAAAATTTCAAATGGGTAGAATGTTGTATGACTGAGTAATTGTCATTCATATTGTGAGAGCGCACCGAAAGCTGAAAATTGGTCTGGTTAGGAAGGGTGTTTAAGTGCCCAGTGGTCAAGTGGTTAAAGGGGTTGTAAAGACAAAAATATTTTCCTCTTAAATTAAAGTCTGACAGTAGCTGATAAAGTAAAAAGTAATGTTTTGCATTATAACTAGTTTGATACCTGTTGAAATTCAGCTGTTTTATTCACCTCCGTCACTCCTGAATCGTTATTCTCACTGACTTCTTGCTACATCACGGCCTAATGGGAACTACAGTTCCCATTAGATGATTAGGTATAAATAGCAGGTGATGGCGCCTACTAAGATAAAAATATATAGGTGCAAAAAAAGGGTGTAGCCAAAAACAGTGAAAGTACTGTGGCCAAAGTTAATGTGCTGAAAAGTGCAAATCTTTGTAGTGATGCCAGTAGTTTTGATATTACATATAATAATACAATATGTGAAAAATAAATTGATAATAATAATAATAATCCATATAGTCCAATCAAGTCCAATTCCCAATCTTACTATGTGCTGTAAAATATTCAAAATGATTCCATATAAATAAGTGATAAATTCTTCAAAAGTAAATTGATGATAATAATAATCCAAGAAAAAGTCAAATTTTCACTCTTGTTAATGCAAAAAAACGTATTTTCAAGATTGCTTCATACAAAATAAAGTGATAAGTGCTTCATGCAGGTATAGCCGTCAGTGGATCACTCAGTGCTCTCCCCCAATGGTCCCGCACTCACCGGATCCAATCACCCCTGCAGGGGTAACAGGCTCTCACAATAAGTGTCCACACTTCAATATCTGTCTGGTTTTCTCACATGGGATCTGTCCAACCATTCAGCCGCTCATAGAGAAGATAAACAAAAGTGCCCAATAGCGTGATACCGTTTCACAAATAGTAAAGTTTATTTCTGACAAAATAATGGGTACTCACAATTTACATGTAGTTTTAAAAGCCTTGAGAAATGTGTGCTGTAGCTCTGAGGAACGAACGCTCTACCGGTTTCGTCGTACTGACGTCATCTGGAGCGTGACACGCTGGGGAGGTGGGGTCAGCCGTGAAGCCCTCCGGATCATTCAACGGCATTTAATATTTATGGTCACGCGATTACTCATTTAATTCTTATATAGCATTATGTAATGATGTGCATAATTGTGTTTGTATTCTGCATTGTGGAGTATGGGCCAGATTCAGGAACAGTTAGGCTGGCGGATCCAGTGATCCGCCAGCCTAACTGTGACTTTAAGCCGGCGTTTCTGTTTTCTGTAACCAGGTAAACAAGAAACGCCGGGTTGAAGCTCCGATGCGAGCAGCGTAACTGAGTTTCGCCATATCGTTACTTCAACTTAAAAATGGCGCCGGGGGCGTTCCCGCCGATTTCCGCTCAAAAAATATGTTAATGAGCGGAAAGGGAAATCGGCAATTCACGATCGCATTCCGGCGCGACGCAGTGACGTTACAACGTTTCCGGACGGGATACGCGGCGCATAGTTATACCTACATGGGGTTGGAATATCCTATGTTAGGTATAGGCGTCGTCATCGCGTCGGAAAAAAAAAAAAAAACGTCGCTTGCGTAAAACGTTCATGAATGGGAATGTGACGTCATTGACGTTCATTCACAAAATTTGGAGCATGCGCACTGGGATGTTTTAACACTCGAATGCGCAGTACGTTCGCGGCGGGAACGCGCTTCGTTTAAATACTACACGCCCCGTACCCGCCCAATTTGAATTCCGCCGGCTCATTTGCGATGCGCTGCCGCAACTTTAGGAGCAAGTGCTTCGTGAATGACAGCACTTGCTCCTAAAATTTCTGCAGCGTAACGCAAATGAGAAGCGTTACTCCGGAGCAAAGATGCTCCCATCTACATGAATCTGGCCCTATGTATTGTATCACTGGACCAGAATTCATCTATTGTATTTTAATCATATCATGATATTGGACATTTTCTAAATAAATTATCTTTTATAGTCAGGGCCGTCTTCATAGCATCATGGGCCCCTGGGCAAAGTAATGCTCTGGGGCCCCTACAATGATGACAGTGCAGGTAAACGGACATCAAGTAGGTAGAAGGCAGACTGCCTCCCCTGTGTATCTATCACTCTCAGTGCTATCATGGTGCCCCCAATTTCGGGGCAGTGTGGGCTCAAGGACCAGCTACTTTGGGGAAAGTTCAGGGGCCCCCCATGCAGCTAGGGCCCCCGGACAGTGCCCAGGTGTGCCCTCTCATTAGAACGGCCCTGTTTATAGTATCATTTATCCTACTTCTTTGACCTTGTTACATTGCTGTTAAAAAGCCCCATTGGGGAAATGTTTCTATATGATTTTATCACCTGTGAAGGTTGTCTGTCTGTGCAGCTTTACTCTGTGGATGTATCACCGCCCCCCCCCCCCCTTTGTTGCCAGCCCTTGTTTAGCAGGTATTAGCGGGTGTGTTTTTAACCCTTTCCTTTCCTTGGGGACCTTGGCACTCTTTTTTAACCATTTCCTTTCTACCCTATTTTGCTTTTTGTCAGTCCTTTTATATCAGATTGAGAATATCCAGATTGTCAGATTGGCATGAGATGATAAAGACCTCATTAGGCCACATCATTCTGTCACCAACAAGGTCCAGCCTTCATAGCAGAAGCTCTGAATCCTCCTTTACACACCACACCCCCCACCACATGTTAGCTGCTCCAAGGAGGTAGCCTGCTGGGGATTAGGGATGAGCCAAACATCCCCCGTTCGCGTAAACATTTAGAACCCCATTGACGTCAATGGGACTCGAATGTTCAAATTCAAAAGTGCTCCCTAATATGCAAGTATTGAATTTGTCTTGCCCCCAGTGAAAATGTATCACTGAAGCAGTGATTTTAATGATGCTTAAAGTAAAAAAAAAATCAAATATCGTACCTGCTGGGTGTCTATAGTAGTGGCACGTGTTTAGAACTGTCCCCCTCAAAATGAGATTACTATAAGAAAAAGGTAATTTAAAACTGCTTGCGGCTTTAGTAATGTCATATGACACTGAGAAAAATAGCATGGGTTTCCCTGCCCCCCTTCCCCAGGTCATTACAAGCTGACACAATCCTCCTCCTCCTCGTCCTCTTCCTCTGTGTTAGGCGGGCAAGCAGGACCACTGTCTGGATAAAGGGGGCCTTGAGAGGTATGGCAGTCCTCCTATTCCTCCCTCTGTCCTGCCTCAAGGGCCCTGTTCATTATTCCACACAGCGTGTGCTCTAACATGTGAATAAGAGGGACAGTCTCACTGATGCATGCACTGTCACTGCTCACCATCCTCGTGGCTTCCTCAAATGGTGACAGGACAGTGCATGCATCCCTGATCAAGGCCCAGTGGTGTGGGGAAAAAAAACAAGCTCCCCTGACCCAGTTCTGCTGCCATATTGGCACAGATACTCATTGATGGCCCTCTTCTGCGTGTGCAGCCGCTGCAGCAAGGCCAAAGTAGAGTTCCACATGGTGGGCATGTCACAGATTAGGCGGTTCTTGGGCAGGTTGTATTTACTTTGGAGGTCTGCCAGCCGAGCACTGGCATTATGTGACCTTCGGAAATGCACACAGACTTTCCTGGCCTGCTTCAGGACATCCTGTAAGCCTGGGTACCTGCCCAAGAACCGCTGCAAAACCAAATTAAGGACATGAGCAAAACAGGGCACTTGGGTCAGTTGTCTCTGTCGCAGGGCAGAGAGGAGGTTAGTGCCATTGTCGCAAACCACCATTCCTGGCTTCAGCTGACATATCGTCAACCACCTCTGAGCCTGCCCCTGCAGAGCTGACAGAACCTCTGCCCCAGTGTGGCTCCTGTCCCCCAAGCACACCAGCTCAACCACCGCATGGCATCCTTGCCTGCGTACCTACGTAGCCCTTGAATGCCTACAGAGCACCGCTGGTTCCGAGGACACATCAGCACAGGAAGAGGCCACAGAGGAAGAAGAATTGGAGGGGGTAGAGGAGAGAGGTGTGTCACAACCAGTAGTAGCATTTTGGAGGCGTGGTGGCGGAACAACCTCCAACACTACTGTACCTTGCCCTGCATCCTTCCCAGCTGCCAGCAGAGTCATCCAATGCGCCGTGAAAGATGGGTAATGTCCCTGTCCATGCCTGCTGGACCATGAGTCAGCGGTAATATGCACCTTACCACTGAGCGCCCTGTCCAGCAAGGCATGGACATTGTCTTCCACATGGCGCTAGAGAGCCAGAATCGCTTTCCGTGAGAAAAAGTGGCGTTTGGGAAGTTGCCACTGAGTTACCACACATTCCACAAACTCACGGAAGGGGGCAGAATCTACCAACTGAAAAGACAGAAGTTGAAGTGCTAGCAATTTAGCTGTAGCATTCAACCGCTGGGAATGTGGATGACTGGGAGAGAACTTCTTCCGACTCTGCAGCAGCTGGGGCAGGGAAATTTGTCTGGTACAATCTGCCATCAGTGTACCGATAGTAGATTGCCCGCATATACTAGGCTGTGACACACCTAACTCTTCACCTTCTGTCCTATCAGTAAAGGCTACAGAGAGGGGAAAAGGGGGATGGACAGTTGCACTCCAAAAAAAATATGGTTGTCTTTAATAAAAAATTTATAAAAATGCACTACAAAACAAGCAGAAAACAGGATAAACAGCCTACGCGTTTCACACTCCAATCAGTGCTTAGTCATGTCTAGCATGGAAAAAAAAACACTTCAAATATATATGATTCTAATACAAAACATGTGATAAACCTGTCCTGTGCCCTGTGCCCTGATATGCTGTGCTCTGTGCCCTGATGTGCGCTGTACCCTGATGCCCTGTACCCTTATGTGCTGTGCACTGTACCCTGATGTGCTGTGCCCTCATGTGCTGTGCCCTGTGCCATGATGTGCTGTGCCCTGATGTGCCATGTGCCCTGGTGTGCTGTGCCATGTGCCCTGATTTGATGGGCTCTGTGCCTTGATGTGCTGTACCCTGATGTGCTGTGCCTTGTACCCTGATGTGCTGTGCCCTAAAGTGCTGTGCCCTGTGCCCTGATGTGCTGTGCCCTGATTTGCTGGGCTCGAAGCCTTGATGTGCTGTGCCATGATGGTGAGTGGTCAGTGTGTAGTGTAGTGGTCTGTCGGCAGTGTAGTGGTCTGTCAGCAGTGTAGTGGTCTGTCGGCAGTGTGCAGTGTAGTGGTCACTGTACAGTGCAGTGGTCCGTGTGCAGTGGTCCGTGTGCAGTGGTCTGTGTGCAGTGGTAGTGTAGTGGTCCGTGTGTGGTCTGTCAGTGGTGGTCCGGCAGTGTGCAGTGTAGTGGTCACTGTACAGTGCAGTGGTCCGTGTGCAGTGGTCCGTGTGCAGTGGTCTGTGTGCAGTGGTCCGTGTGCAGTGGTCCGTGTGCAGTGCAGTGACCATGGTTAATAATGCGTTTGCTGACACCAATACTAGGGGTTAATAATGTGTCTGCTGACACCAGTGCTGGTGGCTAATAATGTGTCCGCTGACACCAGTGCTGGGGGTAATAATGCGTCCGCTGGCACAGAGCTGGGGTTAATACGTTCGCTGACACCAGTACTGTTTTTGAAGTTTGAAAGTTTGCATGTGATATGAAAACTTGTCTTGTGGCCCTCAGGTAATTTGAGTTTGAGACCCCTGCTCTAGTGGATAGATGAATGGGATATGGATAGAGAGACTCACACATATCGGTAAGTCCAAAGTGAGAATCTATCACCTAAAATACAATCGTTGTGTGAATCCTCATATTTAACGACGATTGTATGACAAAAGAAACAGAAGTACAAGAAAGGGGGGAGCATCGAAAAACAAACCCTGTCATGGAATATGAAGCAAAGGGGCAAGACTAAAAAGTGTGCTGTCGTAGTTATAAATGAGTGGATATGTGGGCAAATATTGGGCACAATCCTTATGGAGGTCCATCTCATTCTTAATAGTGGGAGACATCCCACTCCAAATTTAACCCTATGGGTATTCTCGTATTTAAATGGAAAATCCAATAAACTTCACGTCAACATAATAATAATAAATGTATCCCCTCCTCTGGTTGAAATGACAATCTTCTCAACACCTTGTATGGACAAACTGGATGTATCTTTACTATGTATTAGATTCCAGTGTTTACTGTTTAGCTACATTTGTATTGTGATTTTTCATGTCGTATAAGTGATCACTTAGCCTGTCCTTTAATCTCCTGATAGTACGACCTACATATTGAACATTGCATAAATTGCAATTGATGACATAGACTAAAAAAGCAGTATTACAGTTAATGAATTGTTTTATTTCGAAACATTTATTCGTGGAAAGGACTGAGGGTATAGTGGGGTTGGAGATCCCAGCTTAGGAGGGGCAAGGGGAGGTTCGCTTTGTTCTTTGGTGCCAGATTGCTATCCTTCTTGGGCACCTCCTCTCTCTGGGCTCACGTTACTGCCTTCCTCTATCTGTGTACCATCATCGGAGCCTTCAAAACGCTGTGCATCCTCATGCAGCATGGACCCAACACTGTTGTCAAACAGTTCGGGGGACTCCTCAGGAGGACATGGTGGGGCTAGGGAAGGAGTGAGTGATGCCTGTGAGCAGAGGGAAGAGGACGCCTTGGCAGCTACTTTGCCAGACAAAGTACCCTGAGCCTGGGTGAGAGAGTATGAGGAGAATGAGGACGGCTTTGTCATCCACTCTACCAAGTCTTTGGCATGTTGCGGCTCAACACGGCCAGCTAATGAAAACAAGGACAAGCGTGTCCAACGGCCACGTGCTGATGAGGATGCACCGTGTCCACGACCAGCACTGTTGCCACTAGACGCAGAGCCTGCTTGCCCTCGTGACTATCTGCCTCTCCTTGTTGTTCTTCCAGACATATTGATGGCCTGCAGAGGACAAAGGCAGTACACACACCTTGTAGCTTTAGGTACAAACTACAGAGCACACGGGCAGTACACACCAAGTAGCTTTAGGTGCAAACTACAGAGCAATGTGCAGTACACACCAAGTAGCTTTAGGTGCAAACTACAGAGCACACGTGCAGTACACACCAAGTAGCTTTAGGTGCAAACTACAGAGGACACAGACAATACACCACGTGAGAATAGCAGGCGGCCTTTTATAGTGTGGGGCATGTACTAATTCCCCTGAGCCATAATTGGCCAAAGCCAGCCTGGCTGAGGCTCTAACTCCATGAGGCTCTAACTGACATCATCCGCATAGTGGCTTGGGTTATGCTCTCATCAGTTATGGCAAAGTGAGTGCTATGGCTAGGTCTTGGGCTTGCTGATCCTGCCTCCAACAGGTTTAGTTTAAAATATACCTTTTAATGGAGCTTCATCTTTTGGCACACTGGATAGTACCATAACCAGGGCCCCAGTTGGCAAGTCGGGTCCTGCCTCAAGGCTGGTGTTTGCTAGGCCAGAAGATGACAGAGAGAGATCAAAGTTCAGAACGTGCGAGGGTCACACATTTTTACAGACCAGGGCAGATTTTAAGAAGAGCTGGTAAAGAAGCCAGATATCACCTCAGAAGTATGCTAAAAGCTTGTCATTTGGTATCCAAGAAGCTACTGACTTTGAGTCTCAAACTTTTGGAACATCAGTGGTCTTTTCAGGACACGCATGGTTCATCAAAAGTCCTCCTCATGTCGGATTCATTTACACAGATTTTGCTTACTGTCTTAAGAGAAAGGACAGCTTCTGGAGAAGGCAGTCATTCCGGAAAGGGGTTTCTCCAGCAGTGGGAGCCAGGAAGCAGAATTCAGGTGCCTTCTGCACCCTAAAGGTCTTTCATCATGTAACGAAGGGAGCATCAGTGCTCTTAGGCTAGTCAACACTACAGCTGTCTCCTACTTTAACTGCTTGCCGACCAGCTGCCGCAGTTATAAGGCAGCAGGTTGGCTCTGCTGGGCGAGATCACGTAGCTATATGTCATCTCACCAAGCAGCCAATAGGGGCGTGCGCACCCCCAGAGGCACGCACGCTAACCCCTGAATGAATGAATGAATGAAAAACGTATATAGCGCGGCACATGCGAACTTAATCGCCTCTGGGCGCTCGTTGTTCCTGTCTCCTTTGATATCAAAAGAGATGAGTTTTGATCTTTCTTCTGAAGGCGAGGTGGTTCTCCTCCAACCGAATGCTGGTTGGTAAAGCGTTCCATAGTCTGGGACCTTGGAGTGCAAATCTTCTTTCTCCTTTGGACTTGAATTTGGCTTTGGGTATCTGGAGCAGATTTTGGTTGGTGGATCGTAGAACGCGATTGGAGTTATGAGCTTTTATCTTTTCGCATATATATTGGGGGCCTTCCCATGGATGCACTTATGCGTCAGACAGAGTGCTTTAAAAGCAATACTGACCCTATTAGTGGGTCCATTGTCATGTAGGTGTCGAAGATGACCCCAAGACTTTTGACTTTGGAGCTAGGGGTGATGATTTGGCCCAGAATGGGCGGGGGTGTCCAAGTTGTTGCCAGTTGATTCCTACGACTGGCGTGAAACAGAAGAAGTTTTGTTTTGGAACTGTCTTCATCATCCAGTTTTCTATCAAAGAGAGGCATGTCTCTAGACTGAGATGATGATCCTTTTTATTGCAGATGTGGAAATACAGTTGCGTGTCGTCTGCATATAAGTGATAAAGCAGTTTTTGGCTACTGATGATTTCAAAGAGAGGGCGAAGATAGATGTTGAAAAGCACCGGTGACAGAGGGGACCCCTGAGGGACTCCGCATGACACTGTGCATTTTTCAGAAGTGAAAGGTCCCAATTTCACTATTTGTGATCGGTTTTCCAGAAAGGAGGAAAACCATGATAAATCACCTTCTGCGACTCTGGCTACTTCAGCTAGCCGAGTCAGTAATAGTTTTTGGTCTACTGTGTCGAAAGCTGCGCTTAGGTCCAACAGAACCAGAAGACCAGATTCTCCTTCGTCTGCGGCCTCGAGGACGTCATCCCATATTTTGAGCAATGCTGTTTCTGTCCCGTGTCCGGGACGGAAACCCTATTGAAATGGATCAAGTAGATTATGGGTATCTAGATGCTGTTGCAGTTGTTGTACCACTACTTTCTCCATTACCTTGGAGAGAGCGTTTAGGCCTGTTATGGGACAGCAGTGAATTGGGTCCTTGGGGTCTAGGGTGAATTTCTTCAAGATGGGTTGGATTGTGCCCTCTTTCAACTGGGAGGGCACTATGCCTTCCTTGAATGACTGGTTTATAAGCTGCGTGATAGGAGGTGCTAGGATGTCGGCACATTCCTTCAGCAGTTTAGTGGGGATGATATCATTAGGCGCTGTGCTGTTTTGCAAAGTACCAATGATATTTTTAGTGGCATCGATGGAGATGTGTTCCAGAGTGAACTTTGTTGATTGTGGTGAATTTCTATGGGTATTGTGTTAATGATTGAGGGGGGGTTGAGGAGGGTAATTGTTTTGCTGAATGCTTTCCCAGATTCTCTCAATTTTGTTAATGAAGTGATCCGATAATTCATTACAGAATTCTTGTGTATCTGAATTGGGGGCTTCAAGACAGCCTGGATTCATGGTCTAAGTGACCAGCTTGAAGAGTTCGCGGGGTGGTTTAGGGCATTGGTTATGGCATTGGAAAAGTGATTTTTTTGGGGCTTTGAAGATTTCTTTGTGGTATTTTTTTGTTATTGCCTTGTAGATGGTAAGGTTTTCCTCTGAAGAACTTCTTTTCCAGGCGGCTTCCGCCCTTCTGCGCTCTTGCTTCAGTAGCGACAGCTGGTTGTTAAACCAGCTGGCTGGCTGACTGACTGGCTGACTGTAAGGCCGCATACACGATCAAATCTATCTGCTGGAAACGGTCGGCCCGACCGTCCCAGCAGACAGATTCGATCATGTGAACGGGCGAGACGACGGATTTGGCCAGCCGACTGATTTCAAAGCATGCTTTGAAATCTGTCAGGTAGGAACCCGTCCGCCTGACATGTCTGCTGGTTAGTACGATAACCAGCAGACATGTCTTCTTGCACGCGGAAGTGATTTACTTCCTGGTGCGGTGACGTTGCGGCGTCAACGTCACCGCCACGTCACCGCGCCGTCTGCCGGTGGGGATTTTGGTTTGATCATGTGTACACGATCAAACCAATACGTCCCCAGCAGACAGATTTGTTCAAATCGGTCTGCCCGACCGATTTGAACAAATCTGTCTGCCCATGTGTATGGGGCCTAATAGGGCCGTGTTTATGGCATCCAGGGTTTCTGAGGCCGTTTGATGTGGTTGGATTGTTTTTATTTTATTCCCTAATGTAGGTTTGAAGAGTTCCGAATCGAGATTCTTCTGAGATCTAGTCCAGTGTGTTGTCACTGGCTTTGGTGTTTTTGTTAAGGGGGGGATTTTGGTAATTATGAATTTAATTGCATGGTGATCTGTCCATGGCAACGGTTCATTTTCCAAAATGTTTATTTCCAGATCTTGTCTGAAAATTAGGTCGAGCGTGTGATCTCAAGCATGTGTGGGCCCACATACTAGTTGCTGCAGCCCTAATCCTTCCAGGTGGTCAATACAGGCTTTGGCAACAGGATCCTGTGAGGAGTTAGCTCAGAGGTTGAAATCCCCGAGCAACAAAAGGTGTTTGCTGTTAAGGGTATAAGTGGAGATAAACTCTCTCAATGATGGTAGAAGCTGCGATTTTGGACCCAGTGGTTTATAGCAGAGTGGAATGTGGATGGTCTCTTGGGGTTTTGTTTGCAGTTTCAGAGTGAGGGTTTCCATGAATGGAAGTGGGTTCTGAAGGGCTGGTTTAGAGATCGAGAGGTGAGTCTTGTGGATCACAGCCAGGCCTCCTCCTCTTTGCCCCACTCTGTTTTATGTTATAATATGATAGTTTTCTGGCACTAGTTCTCCTAGTATGGTGTTACAGTTGGCTGTGAGCCAGCTTTCTGTGATAAAGAGGCAGTCTAAATCACATTGAAGTATGAAATCATGGATTGTTGTCTGTGCTTTACTGCCGATCTCGTATTGACCAAAGCGCATGATATGCGCTTGGGCAAAGGTAAATGCTTATGGTGTTTGACTTTCGATCGTCGATCGAAACGTAAGAATTGCTCGTTCCTTAGAGATTTTTTTGTGGCGTCAAGTCTTCCCTCCCTGTTTTGATCCAGAGGAAGGCAAAAAAAAACCCCAGACGTGCTGGCCAATCTGCAATGACCAGGGGAAAAAATTCCTTCCTGACCCCTCAAAGGCAACCGGCGCACCCTGGATCAAATTCTTGGAGCTGCGTTTCCACCTGTATTCACAGGTGGGAGCTAGTCATAGTAGAACAGGCTGTGGAAGGGAGGTGGGGGGGCGAGAGATAATGGTTTTCTAACCAATTGCTTGGGTGTAGCAAGATGGCCGCCGACCGGGACTAGGCCTGCGCCGGGGGCTGGAGTACTGGGGCACCAATGGGGCAGCTGTGGAGATCTTGGGGGACTGAGATGAGTCCTGGAGGGGGCTGGGAGCTGTAGTAGGGGGCAACAGGGGAGAGGTTGAATGGTTTGGCTGCAAAACGCGAGCATGCACTAGGCCTCGGCTGAAGCCACGGGCTTTCCTAAGTGCTGCCGCCGCTCTTGTTGTGAGGAAAATAGTCCGGGGTGGTTGCGGGGAAGTGCATGGGGAGTCCTATGCCCCCGATGGGGGTGTAAGGAGGGTGTATGAACAGCCGTTAACCCAGCTTATCCTGAGAAGGACGGCCGAGGGTGGATCGGGGTTCGGTGGTGGCAGGCCTTACCTGTAGCAGGGCGCCTGTGAGGAGGGAGAAGGAGAGGCATATTTGTTGTCCTGGATCCTGGGTGCTGGCGAACCTAGCCTGCCTGCCTGCCTGGAGCTATGGGAACACACGTCCTACTCCTAGGAACGTACCCTTGGTCGTAAGCTCCTGTAGATAATCCGTGGATCCACTAGGGGGAGCCAGTGATCCGTGTTTCAGCTGTGTGACGCCGACGCGCATGCCCGGCAGGGGCACGATCACCGTCGGGCACCCGCGATCGCTCGTTACAGAGCGAGAACCGGGAGCTGTGTGTGTAAACACACAGCTCACTGTCCTGTCAGGGGGAGAAATGCCTGATTGTCTGTTCATACAATGTATGAACAGCGATCAGTCATTTCCCCAAGTCAGTCCACCCCCCCTTCAGTTAGAACACACCCAGGAAACATACTTAACCCCGTCCTTGCCCCCTAGTGTTAACCCCTTCCCTGCCAGTGGCATTTTTATAGTAATCAATGCATTTTTATAGCACTGATCGCTATAAAAATGCCAATGGTCCCAAACATGTGTCAGAAGTGTCCGCAGTACCGATAAAAATCGCTGATCGCCGCCATTACCAGTAAAAAAATATAAATAAAAATGCCATAAAACTATCCCCTATTTTGTAAATGCTATAACTTTTGCGCAAAGTGCCAGTGATGTATTTAGGTTGGGCCTGGCTCCTTTGGAGGTTGTGACCTCTCACTCAACCAGGAGTGGGTCTACATCTTGGGCAGCTTTGCAGCATGTGGTTCTCAGTGTAATCTGTAGGGTGGCCTTGTGGTCCTCAATCAATGCAGTTATGGCTCATTATTGTGTAGAGCCTGCTTCTTTATTCTCAGTTTATTTTGGCTTTCGGGTCTTGTCTGTTTACGGTACAAATTAAAACCTTTGGTTCAGCATTGCCCATCCATAGGGTGTATGGCTAAATAGTTCCCATACGTATGCTACCATGTAGTCTTTCAGGAAAACTGAAAATTTCCTATGAAATACTTACTGTAATTTTCCTTTCCTGATGGATGCCATGGCAGCAGGATCTCCCTCCCAGTGCCTTGAGGCTAATTATGGAACGCAGCCTCTGGTCAGAGCAAAGATTTACCGGAGTGGGGTCCTATAGTTGAGGAGTGGAGGCGGGGTTAACCATACATATGCAAAATTACATCTCATACAAAGTCCCACTTTTTGTCCTGTGTTCAACCATACATATGCTGCCATGAATTCTATCAGGAAAGGACAATTATGGTAAGCCTTATGATAGGACATTTTCTGTTATGTTTCAATCATGTTACTTTTTTTACATTTTTACATGAATATATTTTTTTCTTCGCACTACAGTAGAGCACATTTAAATAAAATGAATATAAATGATTAGTTATAATGCATTCTACTAAAATGTGGTTGATTTGGTCATCAAGAACATTACACCATGATTAGAAAAGATTAAATGTTATTTTGAGATCAAAGATTGTCATTTACTTTGAATAATTTTGAATACAATACATATAATCAATTGCAAATCAACATGCATTACATTTTTGTTAATGCCACAGGATATGCTAAACTTTAACAATAACCCGAAATGATAACAAATGTACAAAACAATGCAGTCTTATTTATAGCACTGCACTGTACTGATTAATGCAATACTAAACACATTGGCCTTACCATTTCTGTATGTGGTTGAAGTTCCTTTTTCTTAATTAATATACAGCTGTCACATGACCCAGATGTTTCCCATCCTGTTTGAAGGGAAACATAAACAAGAGGAGCTTCTAGTACTCTGCTACTGGTCACATGTTCAAGAAAATGCAAACAATAGAATATAAATATATATATTTGAAATCAAATCTGTATTATTTTGTCGAAATAACATGGTGTGGGTGGATTTTTGCCAGTTTCTGTCTGTGTCACACTCCTCCAGCCTGTGTCTTATGCTGTGTACACACGGTATTTTTTTGTGATGAAAAAAAACAATGTTTTAAAAAACGTCATTTAAAATGATCGTGTGTGCGCAAAACGTTTTATGTATTCAAAAAAACGACCAAAAAATTTTTTTGAACATGCTTGAATTTTTTATGTCATTTTTCAGAATGTCGTCTTTTGTTTCACAAAAAATGATCGTGTGTGTGGGCAAAACGACGTTTAAAACAACGTTTTTAAACCTGCGCATGCTCAGAAGCAAGTTACAGTATGAGATGGGAGCTTCAATGGAACAGAGTGCCGTCGAACGTGGTGTGCGTAACCACGCTTTGCAAGAGCATTTTCAAAAAACGATGGTGTGTAGGCAACGTAGTTTTTTAAAATGAAGTTTGAAAAACTTCGGTTTTTTTATGAGATAAAACGTCTGGTTTTTTTCATCACAAAACAGCCACAAATAGAGCTTTCTTTGGTGGTATTTGATCACCTCTGCAGTTTTTATTTTTTGTGATAAACAAAAATAGCGTGACAATTTTGAAAAAATAATAATATATTTTGTACTTTTGCTATAATAAATATCCCCAATTTTTTTTTAAAAATCAATTTTTTTTCTCAGTTTAGGCCGATACATATTCTTCTACATATTTTTGAGAAAAAGAATCCCAATAAGCGTATATTTTGATTGTTTTGCGCAAAAGTTATAGCGTCTACAAAATAGGGGTCGTTTTTATGGCATTTTTAGTACAATTTTTGTTTTACTTGTTATGGCGGCTATCTGCGTTTTTTTTTTCCATGACTGCGACATTATGGCAGACACATCGGACACTGTTGACACTATTTTGGGAGCATTCACATTAATACAGCGATCAACGATATAAAATGCACTGATTACTGTATAAATGTGACTGGCAATGAAGGGAGTGATTCTAACTGTTAGGGGGCGTGGCTTACTGTGACACGTCACTGATCGCTTTTTCCGATAAGGATCAGTGCTGTGTCACCAGGCAGAACAGGGAAATGCCTTGTTTACAAAGACATCCCCCCATTCTGCCATTCTGTGACCCGATCGTGGGACACCGGCAGAGACCTTGATGGGCAGGATTCAAAGCAACGTGTATGTTATATATGTTGCTTTGCCTGCCCATGCTACTTTGCCGATGTGAATGTGCGTGAGGCAGTCGGCAAGCGGTTAATGAAGGAACAACATTTAGAAACTCACATGGTTGATGATTAAAAGAGGCCCATCTAAGTATGCAGGCATCTAAGGTAAAGCTGTCCACATAGACAGATCTCCTCACTGGCATCAACATCATCCCTTCCATACTGCATTCCACAAGCGTTTCAAGCCTTGCTTTCAGATCGCTCTACTGCAGGGTAGTCTTCCCGGTCACCATTGCATACTGACAGCAGTGAGAGTCAGCGGTGCGGGGTATGGTCTATGTGGACAACTTTACCCCCGATACCTGCATACTTAGATGCGCCTCTTTATTTTTTATTAATAAACTTTTATTAAGGGGCGATGTGATACAGCTTAGACAGCATAAAATGCAAGTGACGTTGTTAATTATTGATAACAGAAATACAAAAATAAGTAGGGCAGTGCTGGTCCTCATGAATATTAAAGTTAAAAAATAATACATTTAGTTCAAATTCACCGAGTATCTTAAGTCCTCCTTCCAAAACCTCCTCGTCTGCCTCTGCCTCCCCTATTCCGCCTCTGTGTGATGAATTCCTGTTGTTGCGTCTGTCGAATGATCTGCCTCCTCTACCACATGGACCTTCTTGGTTTCTCCTTGATTCTTGAAGCGCTGGAAGCTCAGTTGCCACAGAGAGCTGCCAATGCCTTGAATCTTTCCAAGAATCTTGAAAAGTCTTTAAAGTGCCTTCTTTAATATCAAAACAAACACCCATGTTATCTTTTAGGAGGCACATCCGGTGGATTTGGGAATAAATTTATTTTCCCATTTGTTCTTTAATTGCACGCCAAACATAGCTCAAGGTATGGATGGCAACTGAAGTATTCAATACAACTGTGATATAGCCATTTTCCATATTAAGAAGCGACTGTTGTTTCAAGGATGAAGCTCCAGAAATATGTGCTAAAGCTGCTGCAAGTGCATTTAATGCTCCCTTCTTTTCTATAAGTTCTTCTGCGTATACTTTAAAATGTTCAAGGACATCAACTGTAATTGATTCCAGTGACTTTATTGCATCAGCACTGGAGAACTCGGCAACATTAAGTATGGATGTGATACCGACCCGCTTGAACTTGATACCCGTACTCCGTTCCACATTTGGAAGGCAATATCTGTCTCTGGGTTCATAAAGAGAAATACAAATTCCTGTGCGCCCAGCTCTACTTGTACGTCCTGAACGATGGACATATGCATCCGCTTCCCTTGGTGCAGAATATAACACAACTAGATCAACTTCTGGAATGTCTAGACCTCCAGCAGCAACATTTGTTGCAACAAGAATTTCAAATGATCCATTTCTAAAGCCTTTCAAGATGACTTCACGCCAGGGCCGATACTGGGCGGGTGCGCAAGGAGCCGCGGCCGCCCGCTTACATTTTTTTTTAACTTCACTCCGAGCGAGCGAGTCAATCGTCTGTCTTGGAGGAAGTTGCAGACTAATGTGAAGTCAGCTGACGTGACGGCCGCCGCTGTGGCTTCTGGGAGCTGTAGTCCGCAACTTCCTCCGAGACAAACGATTGACTCGCTCGAAAGTGAAGCCAAAAGAAAAAATGTAAGTGGGCGGCCGCAGCTCCTGGCCCTAACAGGGTTACTGTGCTTATGTCGTGACGGCCGATGCTGTGGCTTCTGTGAGTTGTAGGAGTTGTCTGGGAGTTGTAGTGCTGAGGGAGGCTCCCGGTGGGTGGTGTAAGCAAGGAGAGAAAGGAAAGTTGTGCTACAAAAGTTGTGCCTGTCAGTGGATGTAATTGACCCCAGCACAGGAGCATCAAAACCACCCCCCCCCCCCAGGACTGGAGGAGACCATGCAACTTGCAAGCAGGGGGACCTGTCCTGCTGAGCTGGCAGCTGCCATTGAACCATGGCTGGGGTGAGAGACCCTGAGCCTTACATGATCATTCTTTTTATCCCCCCCCCTGCTGGGAGCTGCCCATTACCTGTGGGTCCTGCTGGAAGCTAGCCATGGCCTACAGGCCAGCAGGGCCTACAGGTCATGACCAGCTCCCAGCAGGACCCACAGGTCCACGACCAGCCCCCTGCATGACCCACAGGTCCGCTGCCAGCCCCCTGCAGGACCCACAGTTCACCAGCCAGCTCCCTGCAGGACCCACAGGTCCGCAGCCAGCCGCCTGCAGGACCCACAGGTCCGCAGCCAGCCGCCTGCAGGACCCACAGGTCCGCAGCCACCCAGCTCCCAGCAGGACCCACAGGCTGTAGGTCCTGCTGGAAACTGTCTGCGGACCTGTGGTTCCTGCTGGCCGCTGACCTGTGGTTCCTGCTGGCCGCTGACCTGTGGTTCCTGCTGGCCGCACCTGGTGACACCAACCCTAGCAATGCCACTGCTTGTGTGTGTCTCGCACATTGCACAAGCTTTGGTCTGAAATTCCTAGTGGCACTGTAACAAAGTCCCGCCTCCTGTAACCTGTGGTTCCTGCTGGCCGCTGACCTGTGGTTCCTGCTGGCCGCACCTGGTGACACCAACCCTAGCAATGCCACTGCTTGTGTGTGTCTCGCACATTGCACAAGCTTTGGTCTGAAATTCCTAGTGGCACTGTAACAAAGTCCCGCCTCCTGTAAGTTAGACGGAACACTGATCCAATGCAGTTGTCAGGGGATGTCTACACAGGCATCCAATACTAGGCAACAGGTCAATGGGCTGCACTAAAGTCAATAGGCACCAGGATAGTGACAAAATATACGTTTAATAAAAGGTTAAGCACACGTGAAACAATCGTGTAAAAAAAACCAAGACAAGCAAGCATAACACAGCAAACCCCAAACCAATAATCAACAAATATATACAAGGTGGGAGCATATATACCAGGTCAAGCAGGGATGTGAGGAACAAGGGGAAGCAGAGTCCAGGACAGGGCAGGGATCAAATCAGGAGAGTCCAGCACAAGGCAGAGATCAAATCAGGGACAGGTTGGCTCCAGCTAGCAGATCAGGCAGGTAACAGGCTGACAAGGAAAAATACTGAAGCACTGGATTGTAGTGCAGGGCGGGCTTATATACACCTGTAGCAGTTCATCCCATGGGAGACACCTGCTGGTGGACATCAGAACTGCACCCCTGTTGCTGGGAGAAACAGTGCCACCAGCAGGTGACCAAAGCCATGACATGGATCATGACAGCAGTAAAATGTAATCAGTGTGACGTGTATCATCGAAGCAACAAGCTGGTCTAGGAGGCGGGACTTTGTTACAGTGGCTGCCCGGGAGATTCAAATCCAAGCTCTGTGACAGCAGGAGATCGTCGCTGCTCTGTGTGATCCAGGAGCACTGACAGGCTGCAATTGGTGTGCATCGATGAGCTGGATTTGGTGGGAACTGGTAGGTTGCATTTGATGGGCGCTGATGGGGCTGCAATTGGTGGGCACTGGTAGGCTGCATTTGATGCATTGATTTCTTGTATGATTTACGCAGTCTCTTACCATCTCTTGTATCATGCCTGCAGTCTCTTACCATCTCTTGTTTCATGTCTGCAGTCTCTGACCATCTCTTGTTTCATGTCTGCAGTCTCTGACTATCTTTTGTTTCATGTCTGCAGTCTCTGACCATCTCTTGTATCATGTCTGCCTCCTCTGACCATCTCTTGTATCATGTCTGCCTCCTCTGACCATCTCTTGTATCATGTCTGCAGTCTCTGACCATCTCTTGTAATATGTCTGTAGTCTCTGACCATCTCTTGTAATAGGTCTGCTGTCTCTGACCATCTCTTCTTTCATGTCTGCAGTCTCTGACCATCTCTTGTATCATGTATGCAGTCTCTGACCATCTCTTGTACCATGTCTGCAGTCTCTGACCATCTCTTGTACCATGTCTGCAGTCTCTGACCATCTCTTGTATTATGTATGTAGTATGTCTGGGGGCTCTTTCTACCAGACCTCTTAACATAAGCCCTCTCTGTATCCATCAGAGAGACCCCCCCCCGGTCCCATTAGTGTACACTCTCTTCTTGTAATTTGTTTATTGTTAAGAGGATCCCATGATAATGAAGACTTCTTAAGAGAGCATGTCTATGTCTCTGTGAATTGTTGCCATAGAAACATTTGTAATGGGGAGGAGTTAGTAAGATGACCACGCCCATGCGGGGGCGCCAGAAATATTTCTGCACCCAGGCACCTGTGACCCTAGGATCGGCCTTGCTTCACGCTCCTTTTGTTGAAGGTCACCATGTAGAGCTTTGGCAGACTGTTTTATGAGGAGTTGGTGGATAATTTCTGAGCTTCTATTTTGGAGTCACAAAAAACAGTTGTTTTCCCATGACTTCCATTATAAACTTGGATAATGTCACTAAGGACTAGTGTTGCTCAGGAATATTCGCATTGCGAATATTCGCTACGAATATTGCATATTCGAGTATTCGCGAATAACTCGAATATCGCGGCGAATATTCGCTATTTCGAATATTCGTATTTTTCAAATTTCGCAATAAATTTCGCAATCAATTTCGCAAATAAATTTCGCAATCAATTTCGCATTCGCGAAATTTCGCAATAGCGAAATTTCGCATTTTTTTTTTTTATAAAATATAGCGAATATTCGTAAATATCGAATATTCGTGATATTTTATCCAAAAAAAAATAGCGAAATTTCGCAATCATTTTCGCTTTCGCATATGCGAAATTTCGCTATTTTTTTTAATAAAATATAGCGAATATTCGTAAATATCGAATATTCGTGATATTTTATAAAAAAATAAAAAATCGCGAAGTTTCGCATTAGCGAAATTTCGCATTGGTGAAAATTCACATTGGCGAAAATTCGCATTTTTTTTTTTTTTATAAAATATCACGAATATTCGTTATTAACGAATATTCGCGAATATTCTTCGAAATATCGCGAAATCGAATATGGCGTATTCTGCTCATCACTACTAAGGACAGCTGCTTTCTGGAATCTGTTACACCCAATGGCCAAATGCTCAACAGTGATGGCAGCCCTCTGACTACAGTGTCCAACAAGGTCGATCTTTGAGAACTCCTTTTGCATGTATTTTTTGGCAACATTGTACATCCATTCTGGACATGTTGCAGAAAATAGAGTCTGTGGATTCTTTTCAGTATCAGATGTGCAACGGACAGATACAATTTCTTCCACCTGTTCAGCAAACCCCATCTCCAACATCATATCCACCTCATCTAGCACAACATGTTTCAGTGCAGTGAGGTTCAATTCATAATTCTGAATAATGTCCCCTACACGACCAGGTGTCCCAACAAGTATGTCAATTCCAGTTCTTATAGAATCAGCACCTTTGGTGGGCGTCCTTGTGCCAGCCGTGCTTTATCTAGGATTAGCTTCTCAATTAAAGGAATGGCAAAGCAGAAGGTTTTTTCAGTGCCAGTACGAGCCTGGACAACAACATCTTTCCCACTGTAGGCAGTGTGAAAGGTTTTTGTTTGTTTGTATGGGGAACAGGTAAGAGACTCCTTTGGCTTGTAGATTAGCAACAGTTTCTTTGGGAAATTGGAAATTTTGAAAAATCACCCTCGATTTTCTCCAGGTTAATTTCCTCCACTTCCTCGGCTTTAGATTCCTCAATTAGCCCATTTATTTCAGGCTCAATATTTATTTTCTTAGCTGCATGAACGTCACTGTCTTCACTGTCAACAATTTCCTTTACTTTCTTTGAACTTTTCTTTATTTTTTTATTTTTTTTGTCACTTTGTTCTTCATTGATCTCAGGTTCAGCTGCATCTTGCTGCATTTCAGATTCTTCCAGATCCTTTTTTTGTTTTTTACTTTCTTTGGTGGTGTTGGAGCGTCTGAGTTGTCCAGCTCCTCACTACACTGCTCAGCTGCTTCAAAATAACTCTCATTTCCCGCAAGCTTCTTCTTTTTCTTCTTCAACTTCGGTGTCTTCTGATCATTGTTATTTAAATCTTCGTTCACCAGGCCGTTGAGTTTGGTGGCTTGCTCAAAATCAAGTTCTTCTGTGTCCCCATTTTGGATTTTCCTTTTGATCTTCTTGGGTGTGGGAGTTTTAGAGTGTGTCTTCTGCTTGCAGACTCCGCTCTCCATTTCTTTGTTTAGAATTATTCTGGGCATCGATGGACTGCTCTAAAATTTCCACACCCGACAGACTAGGGGTTCAACAACTGGCCACGCTACGAGAGGCAGCGTGAAAAGGAGATGTGCCTCTTTTAATCATCAACCATGTGAGTTGCTAACTGTTGTACCTTCATTAAATGTAGATGTATTGCTTCACTTAGAGGCACCTCTCTTCTATACTCTGTAGGTCCTGCTGGATTTTGCTTGTAATCCCTTTGTGGAGGCTTCTATTTGTGGATGGATATTGTATAGTTACACAACCTATCACATTGCTATAATTTTTTTTTATATGGGATATAAACTAAAGGACTTATGAAGAAATGGTTGTGGAACAAATCATCTGAGTTTCCATTATTTCTTATGGAAAAAAATGCTTTGGATTACAAGCATGTTTCTGGAACAAATTATGCTTGCAATCCAAGGTTTCACTGTATATTGTTTAGTCTTTGTGAAAGTTATAGGGCAGATTCAGATACAATTATGTATCTATCCGGCGGCGTAGCGTATGCTCTTTACGCTACGCCTCCGCAAGTTTTATTAGCAAGTGCCTTATTCAGAAAGCACTTGCTCCATAAGTTGCGGCGGCGTAGCGTAAAGTGTCTGGCGTAAGGGCGCCTAATTCAAATGATTAATGTGGGGGCGTGATTCATGTAAATGAATCATGACCCCACGCTATTTACGTATTTTCTGAACGGCGCATGCGCCGTCTTTGGACGTATCCCACGTTGCAACTAGTCAATGTAAATTACGTCCAGCCCCATTCCAGAACGATTTACGCAAACGACGTACAATTTGACGCTGTCCCGACATCCATACTTAACATTGGCTGCGCTTCACTATAGCAGAGGTAACTTTACGCCGGAATAACGCTTACGCAAACGGCGTAAACTACGACGCCCGGCCGCAAGTACGTTCGGGAATCGGCGTAACTCCCTAATTTACATATTCGACGCGTAAAACGAAGGAAGCGCCACCTAGCGGCCAGCGTAAAAATGCTACTAATATACGACGGTGTTGCAGACTTGCGCCGCTCGTATATTAGCAGAATTCCAGCGTATCTTGTTTTCTGAATACAGAAAAAAGATACGCCGGCTATTCTTAGTATTTACGCGGCGTATCTCTAGATACGCCAACGTAAATATTTTCTGAATCTGGCCCATAGAGTCTACAAACCATGATATATATGTACTGACTGATATAATTTATTGAAGCCCTAAAATGCCAGAACAATGGAAATAACGCCCAAGTGACCTATTTGTGGCATGTTTTTTTTAAGTTGTAAATAATTTTTACAAGTTTTTGGAAAATTAATAAATTAAAGTGGTTGTAAAGGCAGTAGATTTCTCATCTTCTGCCTTATGCATTAAGATACAAAGCCTTCTGTATGCAACAGCCTCCCCCAGCCCCCCTAATACTTACCTGAGCCCATGTTGCATAAGAGACTCGGCTGCCCTGGGACTCTTCCTCCTCATTGACTGAGACAACAGCAAAGCACCATCGGCTCCCACTGCTGTCAATTAAAGTCAGTTAGACAATGAGGAGGGAGAGGGGGCAGGCTGGTGGCCCCATGTCTGAATGAACACAGAGAGCTGCGGCTCCCACTCAACAGGAGGGAAGGGTCAGGAGAACCGAAGATGGACCCAAGAAGAGTGGGATCTAGGCTGCTCTATGCTCTCTGCCTAGGGCAGGTAAGTATAACATGTTTGTTATTTTTAAGTATCTTTAGTATCACTTTAACTACTTACAAACTGCCCGCCGCAGTTGTACGTCAGCTGTTTAACCACTTAACGCCCACCGCACGACTATGTACGTCCACAGAATGGCACGTACAGGCAGATGGACGTACATGTACGTCCCTGCCTTCTAGCGGGTCAGGGGTCCGATCGGGACCCCCCCCACGCTACGTGAGACAGTTGCTAAGTGTGTGGAAGCGATCCGGAATGAGGGGGCGGCTGTTCGTTTTGTCCGCCCCCTCACGAACGCTTCCAGCCAATCCTCTTCCTCCTCTGCCTGAACTGTAAACACAGACAAGGAGGAAGTGATGTCACCTCTCCTCCCACCGGTATTTTCGTCCGGCTGAGGAGAGGAGACATCACACAGTGGTAGCACAAGCACTACACTGACACACAGACACCTAGGCACACAAATCCCCCCCCAGTCACCCCCAGCCCCCCGTTACAGTGTCACTAAATAGCAGTGATCATTTATTTACTGATCACTGCATTTAGTGTCAGTCTGACAGGCCGTTGGTGTCAGGCAGTTAGTGTTAGGTCCAGGGTAGCCCCCTACCCCCCCCCAATAAAGGTTTTAACCCCTTGATCACCCCCTAGTTAACCCTTTCACCCCCCTTTTGCCAGCATCACTAAACGATCATTTTTCTGATCGCTGTATTAGTGTCGCTGGTGCCGCTAGGTAGCTAGTTATTTTTTGAGGTTCGCCGCCATGTTTTTAGCGTTAGAAAATGTATGGGGGTACCTAACGCTATAAAAACATGGCGGCAAACCTCAAAAAATAACTAACTACCTAGCGGCACCAGCAACACTAATACAGCGATCAAAAAAATGATCGTTTAGTGATGATGGCAATAGGGGATGAAAGGGTTAACTCTAGGGGCAATCAGGGGTTAAAACCTTTATTAGGTACCCCCATACATTTTCTAATAAAGGTTTTAACCCCTGATTGCCCCTAGAGTTAACCCTTTCACCCCCTATTGCCAGCGTCACTAAGCAATCATTTTTCTGATCGCTGTATTAGGGCCAGATTCAGGTAGATGGGCGCATCTTTAATCTGGAGTAACGTTTCTCATTTACGTTACTCTGGCGAAATTTTAGGAGCAAGTGCTGTTATTCATGAAGCACTTGCTCCTAAAGTTGCGGCAGCGTATCGAAAATGAGCCGGCGTTATTCAAATTGGGCGGGTACGGGGCGTGTATTATTAAAACTAGGCGCGATCCCGCGGCGAAAGTACTGCGCATGCGTCGACTGTCAATGCATCCCAGTGCGCATGCTCACAACTTCCGTCGGCACAACTTCCTTGGAAACGACAGCGCAATGTGTTCCGTTGGACGTTTAAATGCGCCCGTAGATGCGCCATTCCGGCACTAAAGTATATCCTGTTCCCCCTCCCCGCAGTGAAGTTACTTTTGTTCTGAGATGGCTGCTCCCGTTCCCCGCAAACACAGGAGAAAGCTGAACTTTAAAGGCCTCGAGCTGTCAGCCGTCATCTCGGCTATGGAGACCTATGATGTCTTCCTCCATGGCTGTAAAAGTTGACAGACAAGCAGGGACAGAGGTGTTGTCCTGCAAGTGGGGGTGCTCAGCTAGCTCTTATCGTCGGTAACGCTGCTGTAGCTGCTCTCCTGCTGACCTGTGGCTGTCTGGAGTAAAGATAAAGCAGCTATTTGTAGAAATAACTTTGCGACGGACGGACGACATATGCGTGGCGCATGTAGCCAGCGTATGGTGCTAATCTGTTAGAGAATTGGGAAATCTCCCTCATTTGCATATTTGCAGGGGAAATCAATTGGCACGACTGATGCGCCAAGTGAAACTATGTGCTGACGATACTCTGGCGTCGGAAAGTTAAGCCGGTCGGGGAAAGCCTGTTTTCTGTCGCATCTAGTTTGGTAGGTAAGGCCGTGGAGATACAACGGCGCATCTTGACAGTTACACGGCGCATATCGAAATACTCCAGCGCAACTCTACCTGAATCTGGCCCTTAGTGTCGCTAGTGCCGCTAGGTAGCTAGTTATTTTTTGAGGTTCGCCCGCCAGGTTTTTGTAGCGTTAGGTACCCCCATACATTTTCTAATAAAGGTTTTAACCCCTGATTGCCCCTAGAGTTAACCCTTTCATCCCCTATTGCCAGCATCACTAAGCAATCATTTTTCTGATCGCTGTATTAGTGTCGCTGGTGCTGCTAATTAGCTAGTTAGTGCCAGTAACGCTTATACCCACGCGCAAAGCATACACCCCCCATATGTGGAATTACACCCCAAAATACATTTTGCTGCTTCTCCTGAGTATGGGGATACCACATGTGTGAGACTTTTTGGGAGCCTAGCCGCGTACGGGACCCCAAAAACCAATCACCGCCTTCAGGCTTTCTAGGGGGGGAACATTTTTGATTTCACTCCTCGCTACCTATCACAGTTTCGAAGGCCATAAAATGCCAAAATAGCACAAAAGAAACAAATGACCCCATTTTGGAAAGTAGACACCCCAAGCTATTTGCTGAGAGGCATGTCGAATCCATGGAATATGACAAACCGATTTTTTTTTGTACAAAGTTGTCACTAAATGATATATTTCTCACACATGCCATGGTTAACACATGTGTGGGACTTTTTGGGAGCTTAGCCACGTACAGGACCCCAAAAACCAATCACCACCTTCAAGATTTCTAAGGACATACATTTTTGATTTCACTCACACAAATCTTAAAGGTGGTGATTGGTTTTCGGGGGCCCGTACGTGGATAGGCTCCCAAAAAGTCCCACACATGTGGTATCCCCGTACTCAGGAGAAGCAGCAGAATGTATTTTGGGGTGCAATTTCACATATAACCATGGCATGTGTGAGAAATATATCATTAAGTGACAACTTTGTGCAAAAAAAAAACAGTTTGACATATTCCCGCAACTTTTTTAAAAATATAAAATATTCCATGGACTCGACATGCCTCTCAGCAAATAGCTTGAGGGGTCTACTTTACAAAATAGGGTCATTTGGGGGGGTTTTGTTCTATTTGGGCATTTTATGGCCTTCGAAACTGTGATAGGTAGTGAGGAGTGAAATCAAAAATTTGCGCCCTTAGAAATGCTGAAGGAGGTGCTTGGTTTTCGGGGTCCCGTACGTGGCTAGGCTCCCAAAAAGTCCCAAACATGTGATATCCCCATACTCAGAAGAAGCAGCAGAATTTATTTTGGGGTGAAATTCCACATATAACCATGGCAAGTGTAAGCAATATATAATTTAGTGACAACTTTTTGTAATTTATTTTTATTTTTTTGTCATTATTCAATCACTTAGGACAAAAAAAAATATTCAATGGACTCAACATGCCTGTCAGCAGTTTCCTTGGGGTGTCTACTTTCCAAAATGGGGTCATTGGGGGGAGGAGGGTTTGTACTGCCCTGCCATTTTAGCACCTCAAGAATAAAATAAAAGCTGTGTAAATTTCAGAAAATGTACCCTAGTTTGTAGACACTATGGCCCAGATTCACAGAGCGATTACGCCTGTCTAACTGGTGTTAGTAATTTCAAATTTTGCGCGCCGTATCACTAGTTTGAATCCTCAAACCATGATACGGCGGCTTCGGGCTTCGATCCGAGAGGCTTACGTCTTCGTAAGCCTTTGGATCTACGCTGCAAACTTTTTGCGGCCGCTGGGAGGAGTCCGCGTCGTTTTCAGCGTCGGGATATGCAAATGACTTTTTACGGCGATCCACGAAGATACGAGCGGCCTTCGCAATCGCTTACGTCATTTTTTTGCTACGTACTGTTAGACCAGCTATTTGCTGGTCTAACGGTGCGTAGCCCATGTTAAGTATGGCCGTCGTTCCCGCGTCGAATTTAATTTTTTTTTATTTTTTTTACGTAACTCGTTCGGGAATAGGAATGTCCGTAAACGACGCTACTCAAAAAAAAATTACGTAGCGACGTGATTTTGCGCAATGCACGGCGGGAAATTTCTGAACGGAGCATGCGCAGTTCGATCGCCGCGGGAACGCGCCTATTTTAAATGCTTCACGCCCCCTACTCGCGTAGATGGCTTGCGCCGGGAGAAATACACTACGCCGCCATAGTTTACTGGACAAAATCTACCGGGATTCCACGTAGAGCCAGGTGAAATACGGCGGCGTAGAGTATTTCTGATACTCTACGCGAATCTAATTGTATGTGAATCTGGGCCTATATCTTTTGCGAAAACCAATAAATATACGCTTATTGTGTTTTTTTTTTTTTACTAAAGACATGTGGCTGAATACATTTTGGCCTAAATGTTTGACTAAAATTTAGTTTATTCGATATTTTTCTTATAACAAAAAGTAAAAAATCATTTTTTTTTCAAAATTTACAGTCTTTTTCCGTTTATATTGCAAAAAATAAAAATCACATAGGCAATCAAATACCATCAAAAGAAAGCTCTATTTGTAGGAAGAAAAGGACGCAAATTTTGTTTCGGTACAACATTGCATGACGGCGCAATTACCAGTTAAAGCAGCGCAGTGCCAAATTGTAAAAACACCTTTGGGCATTTAGCAGCATATTGGTCCGGGGCTTCATTGGTTAAAGAGGGATACCGTTGTTGTGGCAGCATAACCCCCTGTATCCTCTTCTTCAGTGGGTAGTCTGCTTTTAGATACAAGTGTTCTGAGTGACGGATTTGCAGCAAAATCACTTTGTTATTGGTGGTGGGAGAGGGGCACCCCCCTCCCGCTGCACCCGCTGGTAGTCTCCGTTGCTTACCAAAGACATTGGTAGCGGCAGAGACGAATAGGTCCCTCTTACCTCACAGGCTGGATGCTGAGTGAGGGAAAGATGGCTCCCGCTCGGCTCCACACCATTTCATGGCCATTGGATCAAACGTCACTTCCGCCCAATGGTCCTAAAGGGATTTTTTTATTGCATTTTAGTGTAAATATGAGATCTGAGGTCTTTTTGACCCCAGATCTCATGTTTAAGAGGTCCTGTCACCGTTTTATTTCTATTACAAGGGATGTTTACATTCCTTGTAGTAGGAATAAAAGAGACCTATGTTTTTTTTTTTTTTTTAAAAGGACAGTGTAAAAAAATAAAATAAAAAGCAAACTAAATAATAATAAAAAAAATTAAAGTGCTCCGTCCCAACAAGCTCACACACAGAAGCAAACGCACGCGTAAGTTGCGCCCACATAAGAAAATGGTGTTCAAACAATAATTCTAGCATTAGACCTCTGTAACTCAAAACTGCGAACCTGTAGAAACTTTTAAAATGTCCCCATGGAGATGTTTATGGGTAAAAGTTTGTCGCCATTCCACTAGTGGGCGCAATTTTGAAGCATGACATGTTGGGTATCAATTTACTTGGTGTAACATTATCTTTCACAATATAAAAAAATTGGGTTAACTTTACTAATGTCTTATTTTTTCCCCAAAAATTGTACTTGTGGGACGGCTGCACAAATATGGTGGGACATAAAGTAATGCAATGACCGCCATTTTATTCTCTAGGATGTCTGTACGCCGATGTAAGTTCTTTCTGAATCCGGCCCAGAGTCTAAAAAATAGGCTGCTCCTTCAGTAGTTAAATAAACTACACCCCAAAACACATTCTGCCTTTCAAATATGAGGATACCACATATGTGAGACTTTTTCATAACCTGTATGCATAGAGGGACCCACAATCCAAGAGTACATTCCAAGAGCATGGGCAAAAATTAGGCATCCAATTTCCTGACTGCCTATCACATTTTTGGAGGCGCTAGAGCACCAGGACACAGGAAAATTACCACATTTTGAAAATCAAATACGCCAAGGTATTTTATGAAAAATACAATTTTGAAAAATGCAGGAGAGATAAGGAAAATGTATTTCTTTACACAAATTTGTCAATTAATAAGATCTTTCTAACACACATCATAGGCATACTTAGAGATACACTCCAAAACACAATTTTGATCTCTTCCCAAGTGTGGAGATACCACATGAACATAACATAAACTTTTTTTTACAGCCCAGCCACACAGAAGAGCCCATAATCTAAGGAGCACCTTCAAGTTGGGAGGTATGCATCTATTCCCTAATTGTCTCTATTGTGTGATACCTCGTATACACGACCAGTTTTCCTGTCAGGAAAAAAAATAAGATTTCCCGATGTGATTCCTCTCCAGCCTGCCAAATCCCACACAACCAAAGCACTGTGACTTACAACACGTACGACGTGACTAAAAGGGGAAGTTCCATTCAAATGGTGCCATCCTTTGGGCTGCTTCTGCTGATCATCGTGTTAGTAAAGGTTTGGAGAGAAATGATTTGCGCTTTTCAATCTTTGTGCTTTTCAGTCCATTACAGTGTGCCAAGTTTTTCCAGAACGAGCGCTCACGTCTCATACTTGATTCTGAGCATGCACGTTTTTTCCCCTCTGAGAGGCATATACATGAGCGGTTTTCGCTACGTGAAAAAGACCGCCAAGAATCACGACTAAGGGTCTCATATGTGAAATATATGTACAGATAACCAAAAAGATCAATACAGGGTCATACCTCCTGAAAGTGAGAGAGAGGTGGGAAGAAGATATAGGTGAAATAACACAGGAACAGTGGAAGAGAATCCTAGAGATGGGATCTAAGGTTTCAGTTTCACCCCCTCAGAAAATCTCCCACCTGATGTTGATAAATAGAGCCTATCATACGCCTAAGCGCCTGTTCAAGTATGGTAAAAGACCAGATTATGAATGTACCAGATGTCAGGGGCCTGGAGACCTAGTGCACATGGTGTGGGAGGGAGTGCTCAATACTTTGAGAGATATATTTGGAATGCCATTGGAGATGGAGGCCACACTATGTGTACTGGGCTACAGGAAGGAACGGGAGGAGAAAAGAAGTACTACAGTTGCAATATTGAGATGTTTGTTTCAAGACAGAAAATTAATAGCCATGAGATGGCAGGCAACAATGCCACCTGCAGTAAGAGAATGGGCCATCGTTATAAATGAGTCAATCTGTAAAGAAAGAGCAATTTATATCAAAAGAGGTCATCTCAAAGAATTTGAGGAAAAGCCATGGTTGGAGAAAAAGGGCGCTTCTATATAGGGGGTAAGAATTACAGTTGGGGAAGAGAATAATCAAATATAGAATTCCTGGCCCTATGGGCTTCTTAACTCCAGTAAAATGTTAACTTAAAATTTACTAGTGTAAACCTAGTTTTAATGGTGGTTGAGAAGGCATATCTTTTGCCACAACCTTGTCGAGTTATGGATGAGTTTCCAATATAGTTCTGGTGGGGTTTTTTATTTATTTTTTTCTCCGGTTGCTCGCATCCGTGAAAAGAACTATGGGACCCAAATGCACCCAAAATATAACAAGGTGCGTTGATGTGCTTTCTTTTACAAATCTCAAAGAGCAGCATGTAGGACCCTTTAAAACGAACTACACCCCGTAGGTTAGTGGTGTGAAGAGGCCTATGGGATTTGAAGGGGAAGCCATTTTTTTCTCTTCTAAAGGAAAACTACATCAGTACTTAGTTTGAAAGGGTCTCTAGGCCTGATATACGCTGTTAGATATTTTTTCGTGTAACCCGGCACTGAGGGGGGGGGGTTATTTTTTATTTTTTCCTTCTCTCTTTTTCTCCAACGTAATGGAGGCGATTTATCGATGACATTTTTTTTGTTTGGACTGGCCACAGTGGTGACCTTGAGGCTTTTATATCCAGCCTCACGACCAATCAATTTAATTTAAAATTTACCTATTCCAGCAGTCAGACTCAGTTAACTTTTTTGGATCTATCAATTAAAATTCATAATGATGGAACAATAGGAACAAGTCTCTTCCGGAAGCCATCAGCTGGAAACTCCTTACTCCATGCCTCTAGCTCCCATCCCCAACCCCTCAAAGATAGTATCCCCTATGGACAATATTTGAGGCTTCGGAGAAATTGTAGCTCTGAGGCCGATTTCATATCTGAATCTCAAATTTTACGTCAAAGATTCACAGAACGTGGCTATAGTCAGAGATGCCTCAAAAGGGCATTTGCCAGAGCCAAATCGTCAGATAGAAGTTCCCTTATACATGACACTATGCCTGTAAAAACTAATCCTGGCACTCGTTTGATTACACGTTTCTCCAGTAACCATAAGCAAATACGAGGTATCCTTGAAAAACATTGGGATCTCCTAATGGGTGATGACATGGTGGCTAAACATCTCACCAATCACCCACAGATCACCTTTAAACGCTCCAAATCCCTGAGGGACCGTCTGGTCCAGAGTCATCATTCCCCCCGAGAAGTTCCATCACGGGGACAGATGGGGACCAGACCATGCCATAAGTGTCATTTTTGTAGCTATGTCCATTCAGCATCAACCATTGTACTCCCAAATGGCAGTACATTTAAACCCAGATTTGCAGCAAACTGACAATCTGTTGGAATTGTATACATCATGACATGTACATGTAATTCATTTTACATAGGGAAAACAAAAAGGCCCTTTTTCCATCGCATCCGAGACCATGTGTCCCTAGTATTAAAGAAAAAAATGGAAACACCAATCAGTCGGCATATGGGTCTATTCCATCAATTCAACAGCCTTGAAATGCGTTTTTTTGCTTTGGAACATTTCCCCACCGGGGATCGGGGAGGTGACTTTGATAAATCTTTGTTACAAAGGGAAGCTAAATGGATATTTAGTTTATCAGCTCTCAAACCACCAGGTTTGAATAATGGATTTAGTTTCAAGCCTTTCCTGTGATCAGCCAATTCTTTTTTCACATCTATTATTATTTTTCAATCTTCATTTGCATGATTGTTCATCATTATTGTCATCATTATTATTTATTATTTTTTGTCTCCTTTTTTCGTTTTTTGTTTTTCCGCTGCATTTTTGCTTTGTTGGCAATGGCGGGCAACCTTGTATATGTAAAGTTTGTTGGTTTGTTGTAACAATATCCCCTTGCTAATTTTCAGTGTATGTACAACAGATTTTGCTCATTAGGCAGAAACCACGGAACCCCTGACTAGGCTTAATCCATATATATACTGCTTTATATCATCAAGTATTTTGCCTTCTTGACAAATGTATTTCTAACATTTGTCGAGATTCACCTGTTCTTTGATTACTTCTTGAACAAGTTCCCATTTATAAAAAAAAATTTGAACCAAATAACAAATATGTTTTTTTATTTTTTTTTATTTATACTTTGTCCTATGAGGAAACAATATATTCGCCAGCCCATAGGGGGCACCTCTCATTCATGTCTGGTTTTTACCACTGAGCAGGCTGTATGGGCAGTATGGGCGCTCCAATACAGAACCAATGGTCACATTCATTTGGGGATCCCTATTTAAAGTGCTCTGATTGTCTAAACCTCTGTCCGGGCTGTCTTTTTACCAACTATGTAGTGGTTTGGCCACATTAGATCGTGGGCCCTTGCCACTATCCAAGATGGTGTCTGTGTCTCCTAAACTGCCAGCCTAGGTATGTTTATGCTCCGGCCGGCCACGCCTATCTAAGGCGGAGCAACGGGGTCCCTTCCCCGATTCATACGGCTGATGCTCGTTTTGGAGATAGGGCTGCCAGGGCAAAGGGATCTGTTTGATCCTTTGCCCTGTATGAGCCCCAGCATGCTCCCCTCTGTTTCCTTCGGAAGGGTCAGGCTCCTTCGTTTACTGGGGATGTAGTGGCAATCCTCCAGTATCAAAGATGGGGTCTGGACATCCCGCGCCAACTGCGTCTGCAGGAGGTGTGTCTCTTGCTGCTGGGCGCGCCTATCTGGGCGTGCCTGAGCATACGGGCACACCCTCTCTCTGGCGCCATCGTTTACTGGGGATTTAGTGGCAATCCTCCAGTATCTAAGATGGCGCCCGGACATCCCGCGCCGACCACGCCTGCGGGAGGTGTGTCTCTTGCTGCTGGGCGCGCCTATCTAGGCGTGCTTGAGCATACAGGCACGCCCTCTCTCTGGCGCCTGCGGAGCGATTGGTTGTGGCTCTCCTAGCCTTCATTTCTCTGCCCGCCCTCGTCGGCTACGTCAGACGCCGCCGGGGGGTATTTAAAAGTTTAATTCAGGCTGTTAACACTCACCTGAAATCCCTGAACTCATGCTGTTCCCCTCAGCATTTTGTTTGCTGTGGATCCAGACGCCCAAGGTAGATGTATATTTTTTTTTGCTAATGCAGGTTCCTTTTAGACCTACATGATGGACTACTTTTGATTTTGTTTTTCTATTATTTATTTATTTATTTATACTTACCCAATTGATGTCTCTTTAGGTTGGGCTATTATGCCCAAAGATAACCATCAATAGAAGATTGCTGAGGTCTTAATGGCTTTGGATCTTTTTCTTTTGCATTCAACTACATTCAGTTTTGTGACCCTACTAGCGTATAATAACCAGGTATTTTGTTCAATTTCAAGGTTAAGCTATGCATCTGGGGGGATCCCCTTGCTGCATTCAATGGCTCCCTTGTTATTTATTTTTCAAATATCTGGTTGATTTTAATTAACCCTTCCTAATAAATGCACTTTTTCTTACTGCAGCCTTTTTATTCGGTGGTACTGGACTGAATCTGAGGGTCAATTCTTGCTTCCCCCTTTTTTCCACCTGGCGAATTAGTAATCAGGATTTACATTTTTTCTACCTCGATTTTAAACATAATTGGTTTATGATACACTTGGATTTCAGCTGAGGTCCCAGGGTGAGTGGTGTCTGCCTTATATTGCTATTATGCAAATTCTATGCATGCTATTTTGTTGTTAACACTATGCATTTACTCCATGTTTATCGTTTTTTTGTCAAAACGTTTACTGTTTAATAGCTTTTTTTGTGATACTCAACCATATTTTTGGTTTGGTTTTATTCAACCCCATTTATTTCTTTTTTTTTTGAACGATCAGGGCCAGCCCCAAAAGCGCCTCAAAAAGGCGTATCGGAGTTCTTCACGTATCTCCCGGGCAGTCAGGTCATCCCGGGTATAGGGGACCTGTCTACATTAGGTTGGGTTGGTAAAAGGCTATCTGTCTCCCTGAGCCTCTGTACCTCTTCTGAAAATCTGAACATGTTATACAATTGCCACGTATCCGAGTACGTCTCCCTTCGCTGTTGGCTGGAAAGGATCAGGTCCTCCATTCGGTTGATTTCATCTACTTTGTTGAGCCACATAGCTATGGACGGCGGGTGAGAGGACTTCCAGAGGAGGGGCACGCAGGCCTTGGCTGCGTCCAAAAGGTGACGCACCACCGATTTTTTATACACCCCAGGCGATAGGTCGTTAGCGTGCAACAGAAAGTAAGCTGGGTCGTCCGGAACAATACTTCCCGTGAATTGCTGGGTGACCCGTCGTACCTCTCCCCAGAAGCCCCTGATCCGTGGACACGACCAAAATATGTGCAGAATGGTGCCCCTTTCTTGTTGGCATCTCCAACAAGTGGCCGTAGTGTCAGGAAATAATTTACTCAGCAGGTCTGGGGTCCTATACCACCGTGTAAGTATTTTATAGTTCGTTTCTTGCGTTCTGGCGCATACTGATGATTTATGTGTGAAGCGAACTATATTCTGTTTTTTGTTGGCCGAGAATTGCGTCCCCAGGTCCCTTTCCCATTTGGCTAAGGCTGGGATCTGATGGTCACCTGACGGAGTGTTCAATAATGCATACATCTGGGACAGTGCATGAGGGAGCACTCCAGAGTCACTACACAGTTCCTCAAATGTCGTCAACTGTACATGGGCGGTATGAGGGGCCGGGAGGCTGTTTAAGAAGTGGCGTAATTGTTGTGTCCTCAGGAAATCAAGACGGTACGCGCCTTCAGGGTCCATCAGTTCTGCCGTCGATTTCCACCTCCCGTCCGTACTAAAGTGTGATGCTTGGAACAAGTCTGCATTTGCTAAGTCAAGGAATTTCCCGTCTTGTAGGCCTTGTTCAAAAAGGGGGTGGCCGATAATAGGTCTAAGGGGGGAAGTCCGTGATGAGAGAGAAGGCTTTTCAAGAAGGTTTGCACAGATTTTAATCGTCTGCCCTATCAAAGGATGCCGTGTAACATGTGTAGGGAGCGATGCGTGACACCAGGGGGCACGACGGAGGGGAGTCCTGCTTTGACTTTGTTCTACCCGCGTCCAAAGCTTAATGTGTCCATGTCGGCACCAGTCAATCAACCTGACAAGGTGTGCAGCATGGTAGTAGGTTCGGACGTCTGGTAGCGCAAGGCCGCCGTTTAATTTGGGGAGAGAAAGTATCCCCCTCTGGAGCCTGGATTTTTTTCTTGCCCATAGGAAGTGGGAGAACACAGTGCGTATTTGACGAAAGTATTCTCCCGGGATACGGATCGGGAGAGCCTGGAGGAGGTACAAGAATTTCGGTAGAATAGACATTTTTAGTATATTGCATCTACCTAGCCAGGAGTGGAGACCCCCCGTCCATTGTGTTAGCAACTTCCGGACTTCCGTCAAGAGAGGGGGGAAGTTTAGTTTATACAGCTGAGCCAGGGAGGGGGGGATGTATGTACCCAGGTATTTTAGCGCCACCTCTGTCCACTTGAATCTAAAGTTCTTCTTAAGGCGTGTAAGTTGGTGTTGTGGAATCCCTACCCCCATTGCCTCTGATTTTGTCATGTTTATCTTCAAGTTTGACAGCTTGCCATAGATCTCAAACTCTCGTAAGAGGGCCGGGAGTGACGTGCTTGGGTCTGTGAGGGAGAAAAGTAGATCATCTGCGTAGGCGGATACCTTGTATTGGGCGCCTGTTGTATGTACTCCTGCAATGTCGGGATTCTGGCGTATGTGGCACAAAAAAGGTTCTAGGGCAAGTGCGAAGAGCAGGGGCGAGAGGGGGCATCCCTGTCTCGTCCCATTGGAGATAGTGAAATCTTCTGACAGTACTCCATTAACTCTTACCCGTGCCGACAGGTTCTTGTATATTGCCGCTACCCAGTTTCTCATTTTCTCCCCCAGGCCTATGTGCTCTAGAGTGGACGTCATGAATTGCCAGTCTACCCGGTCAAATGCCTTTTCGGCGTCAGTCCCTATGAATAGGCTGGGTGTCTTAGTGCAGGAGGCTATGTGCAGAAGATTAAGTACCTTCACCGTATTGTCACGGGCTTCCCTGGTGGGTACAAAACCCACTTGGTCTAAGTGTATCAAGTGTGGGAGGTGGCCCTGCAACCTGGAGGCCAAGATTTTGGTGTACAGCTTTAGGTCAGTGTTTAGGAGGGATATAGGGTGGTAGCTGCCACAGTTAGTGGGGTCTTTACCCTCTTTTGGGATTACAGAAATTTGAGCCTGCAATGTGGTACAATGAAATGACTTTCCCGAGCCTAGGTCATTAAACAGCCTGACCAGGTGTTGACCCACCGTCGGAAGCAGTGTTTTGTAATAGGCCACTGTAAGGCCGTCGGGACCTGGGGCCTTGCCTGGCTTGGTACTTTTCAGTGCACACATGAGTTCAGATAGGGTAATGGGTTCCTCCAGGCTCTCTCTAGCTTCAGACGACAGGGAAGGCATTAATGACGTTGAGATATAGTCTCTTGTCATGTCTCGTGTAGGGGGAGATTTGGCCAGGTTGTAAAGGGAGCTGTAATACCGGCGGAATTCCCGTGTGATTTGTTGGGGTGTGGAGTGTTTCTGCCCCTCTGGGGACAGCACGTGGGGTACGTACGAGGCTAGTCGGCGCGTGCGAATTGTGTTGGCTAACAGTCTACCGCATTTATCTCCTGACTCGTAGGTGAAGCGCCGGCATGTTTGCAGTGCTGCTTTGGCCTTAAAGTGGAGTAGATCCGTTATACGGGCGCGGATTACGTCGAGCTCCGCGCCCGTCTGTCTATTCGGTGTCACCTTATGCGTCAGTTCTAAACTTTGTAGTTTGTCAAGGAGCAGTGTCAGACGTGCCGTGCGTTCCTTTTTAAGGCGCGCGCCGTGTTTGATCAGGAGCCCACGAACTACCGCCTTATGAGCTTCCCACACCACCCCAACGTCGCCATCAGGTGTAGAATTCGTAGAGAAGTAGTATCCCAGCTCTTTCACCACCTCCGTCATGTCTTCGGTATTTTGTAGGAGGCTCTCGTTCAGCCTCCACACTGGCCTCCGGTCTCCTGTTTTATCAAAGATTGAGTATTTCAGAGTGATCGGGGCGTGATCCGACCTCGTGATCGACCCAATTGTGACCTCCCGTATCGCGTCTAGTTGTCCATGTGGTAACAGGAAATAGTCAAGTCTCGAGTATGTCTGGTGCGGTTTGGAAAAGAAAGTGTAGTCCCTGTCTCCAGGGTGCAGGAGCCGCCACGCATCTACCAGTTGCATGGTGTATAGAGAAGTGTCAATACGTTTGAGGGCGTCACGTGTCAGGGATGATGTCCCCGTAGAGGTGTCTTCTGTCGGTATTAAGGAGATATTCAGGTCCCCTCCCACTATCAGCTGGCCTTCTGTAAAGCGACCGAGCTGTCCCAATCGTTTCCTAAGGAACACGTCTTGTCGGGTATTTGGGGCGTAAAAATTGGCAAACGTCACTGTCTTGTCCCCTATCTTGCCTTTCAGGAAGAGGAAACGTCCCTCCCTGTCTGTCAGGACATCCAAGGGTGTCCATGGCACTCGTGCCGAAATTAGGACAGATACTCCCCTAGATTTGGCCTCTGAGTATTGGGAGTGGTGTGCTATAGGATAGAATTTGTTTTGCAGAAACGGTAGGCGACATTCTTTAAAGTGTGTCTCTTGCAATAGGACCACGTCCGCTCCCATGCGTCGCATGTCCTGCAGCAGCATGCGCCGTTTTTCGGGCGTATTAAGGCCCTTAACATTGAGCGATATAACAGTAAGGACGTCCATGCTCGTGCAGCTGAGAAGGGGGAGTGAGAGGGGGGGTGGGCGGGTAGGGGGGGGTCCCCCTTATGGGTGTTAACGTGGGTGGGTGGGGTGGGAAGAGGGAGAGTGGGTATTAGGAAATGAGGAAAAAGTAGAGCAGATAGAAAGAGAAGGGGAAGTCAGATGGTAGGCTCCAGATGGGGCCACCAAGTAGGTATTACTAAGGTAAACAAATTCGGCTCTAAACACTCTACGGGGGTACCCCGTATATCGAGTGCAGTCCTAAGTGGGGAAGGTGGGCTAAACAGGGACTAAGAGCAAGCTCCCGGTCCTCCCCCCCATCCCCGGCCAAAATATATATTATGATAAAAGAATCTAATATTTAACCGACCTTATAGATTATGGTTATAAACGATAACAACATTGGCAGACAATAAAACATTAAGTGCAATAAACAGGTTTAAGGCAAACAGTGCAGAAAGTGCAAACGGGACATTTCGTTACCCCTAAGGTAAGGGGTTCAGGATCCCAGCCCCTCCGTGTCCGATACTGCCCTCCCCTCACCCCCAAGTCCGAGCCCCGTCCCCCCTTCAGGACCAGTAGTCAAACCAGTCTCATCCCCAGGGACTAAATCAAACATCCAGGGGTAGTTGAACAGGGTTCTCAGTAGCACAGTCTACTTGTTCTTCTGACCGTGGCATGTCTTGTGCTGTAGGTATGGTTCGGTGCAAAGTGGAGTGTCCCTTTCTCTGTATTACCCTGGGGTCTCCCCGTTTTACATCTTAGGCCCCCTCGGCAGTCCCACCCCCCGCCCCACAGGTTCCAGGCCAATAAGGAGGTTTCCAGGCTAAAAAACAAAACAAAACAAAACCGTATATCTCGAGCCTGGGGGGGTGCGAAGAGTATGTCCCTGGATTGCCGATCCCAGCGTCTCTAGTAGCCACCTCTCCCCCCTCCCCCACCCACCAGACGTTTCAGTCTATGCGGTCAGCCCGCATAGGAGTAGGAGTAGGCTTAGTTTGTGTGGGGTTCCCGCCATGTATGACCCGGGTCAGCCAGGGGGGGATCCCCTCAATATCACTATGGGGGCTTCCCGGCCGGGAGTCCCCTCTCCTGAGTCTACAGCTGCCTTATCACTGTAAGAGCCATGAAGGGCGGGATACCCCCTATTAGTAGTTATTCAGAGGAGGTGTTCCAAAGTGTCTCCTGCTAATATTATACCTCAGCCTGGGTAGGTGGTTCGGGGGACAGGTGGGGAGGCCACCCAACCAGTGTTTCTCAGGGGGTGCCGCTGCCACAGTCATTAGGGGGGGGACCGGAGGTACCGGAGGTATCTGTGTGTATCGTGGCGGTGCATCGGGGGTCTCGTATGCAGGCAGTAAGGGAGGGGGCGAAGGGGGGGAAGTCAAATGTGTGGCCCAGGGCCTACTCACGTCCCGCTCCTCCTCGTGACGAGTGCCGCCTCCGTCTTCCCCTCTGCGGTCTCTGCATCATGGGGCCCCGATAGGCTGCTGCACCGGAGCGGCCGGTCTGGCGGGGGATATACTGAAGCCAGTCTGGAACTTGGATCGGCTCGGCTCCCATGAACCGGAACAGGGCTGGAAGGTCCGCGGTGCTCTGTAGTACGAAGGCTGCGTTGTCCTTGCGGAAGGTGACCGCTAGTGGGTATCCCCAGCGGTATGTGTGTCCCGTCTGCCTGGCCAAGTCCAGGACAGGCCGTAGCATCGCTCTCCGGCGTAGGGTCGCTCTCGAGAGGTCTGGAAGGATACGTACTTGTGTCCCCTCTACTTCTATGTCTCCCATATCCCATGCTCGTCTCAGGATGTCTTCTTTCTGCCCATAGCGGTGCAGGCGGCATACCACATCGCGCGGCCTGTCCCGGTCTGTCGATTTGGGTCCGAGTGTTCTGTGCGCCCTGTCCACTACTACCTCCGCCGTCGGGTTTTCCAGGACCGTTCGGAAGATGTTCAGCACTTTGGCCCCGACATCCTCCACATCTGCCGGTTCAGGGATGCCGCGAAGACGCAGGTTGTTGCGTCTGCTTCTGTCTTCCACCTCCTCCAGGTGGAGCTGCAGCGAGATGGCGGCATCCTGGTGGCGATCCCGGGCCTGTTCCAATGCTGCCACGCGGTCCGCCAGCGAAGACACCGCTTCCTCTCCCGATGCGACCCGATCGGTAAGTGTCGAGACCTCCCCACGTACCTCCTGTATGTCTCGTCTGTGGGTTTCTTCCAGTCGCAGGATCAGTCCTCAATATCTGTCCTGGTCGGCAGGGCCTGTAGTAAGACCTTAATGTCCGGGTCTAGGCCTGCGGGCTCCGGGGCCTGAACGGAGGACATGTCGTCCAGTCTTCTGGCTCTCCAGCTTCCAGCAGTTGCCTTTGTGGTGTCTCTCCGTCTGCCAGTTCAGGGCCTCGTGGTTCGGGTAGGCCTGAGTCCGACGGTACCTCCTGCAAGGACTTAAAGTATTTCTGTATTTCTCCTGAAATCTTCCCTGCTGGAGTCCCCTTCGTCGCTGCTCTTGTCCCGTATCGTTTGGCAGTGTTCATACCGGTTATTGGTCTGGTTTTGGCCAGAAATTAGGGGATCAGGCCGGGAGCTCTGATGGAAAGCAGCTTCACTCAGCCATGTCCAGGCCACGCCCCCAACCCCATTTATTTCAATGAGCAATGATTTTATTGTTTATTGTTTAATTAATGTGTGTTTTCTATCTACTTTATAGTCTTTCCCTGTACCAAGCCCCTGATGAAGCCCGGCCCTGGGCGAAACATGTTGGGCAATTGCCGAGTACAAGGATTTCAGTGGCCTTTATTGTGAGCCACGCTGGTTCTTCTATGGACCATCAACTGTTTATCTCATTTTATCATGTTATTTCATGTTTTGAATGTCTAAATTAAATACATTTTGTATATTTTCTGTACTTGAGTTTAATGTCTCATTTGGACACCGTTTAAAGTCCCGGGGCTTGTTGCCCTTTTTTTTCCCCATCTCCCTATCCAACGTAATGGTGGTCACAAAGTAACGTAGTGATTAGTAAAGCGAGCATTTAATGTCACAGTCTAAATAGGAATTATGAACCACAGGTATCAACTAACTATTCCTGACCACATTATCAAAGTAGTGATGGGGGATGGTTAATTAATGAAGAATATGTTTGTGATGAATTGGTATTAGGGCACTCATAGATCAATACCATAGGACCCGCTTGTTTATACTGTAGGCTCCGGGTTACTGATTTTTTTTTTTTTTTTTAAGTACATTTACATACTCTATAGTGTGTTTGAACTGCAAAAGAGGTAATATCCGTTAGGTGTATTCTAAAGAAAAAATAAATAACAATACTATAGAAGAGGGGGGGGAGGGGGGGAGAAACTGAATAAATGTATGAAATTGAAAAGATTATGTGTAGTAAGAAAAGATAACGTCAATGTTCTATATTAATGTAATCTGTTATTTTTTTACACAATGAACAAAACCAATAAAGAATATAAAAAATTAAAACAATCACAACGGGAAAAGAGCTGGTTTTAAATTTTTTGCAGGCAGTTTTCTCTTCGGGAAAACTGCTATGGAGCATACACACGGCCGGTTTTCCAGACAACAGGCAAACATGGCAGTTTTCCCTTCTGGAAAACAGGTAGTGTGTACAAGGCATATGAAACTGTACAGTTGTGTCAATCTCGCTCCCTTTCTCAGCGAGATTGACCACCTACGAGCCCCATTGCGGGAGTCAGCGCCGAGCTGGCTTGCCGCGATAGAGACAAAGCCGAGATAGAAGGGGCTGGGATCCGACTTGGATTCCCGCCAATTCCACACGTGGGCGGCGTTTGCTATGAATCTTGAGGGGGAACTCCCCGCCGGATTTTAAATAAAAATCCGGCATGTGTTCCCCCCTCAGGAGCATACCGGGCCCTTAGGCCTGGTATGGGTTGTAAGGAGACCCCCCTACACCGAAAAACGGCGTGGGGGTCCCCCCACAATCCATACCAGACCCGTATTCAAAGCACGCCGCCCGGCCGGCCGGTCAGGAAAGGAGTGGGGGCGAGCGAGCACAACCCCTCCTGAGCCGTACCAGGCAGCATGCCCTCAACATGGGGGGGGTCAGGTGCTCTGGGGCAGGGGGCGCACTGCGGCCCCCCCAACACCAGAGCACCCTGTTCCCATGTTGATGAGGACAGGGCCCCTTCCCGACAACCCTGGCCATTGGTTGTCGGGGTATGCGGGCGGGAGGCTTATTGGAATCTGGGAGCCCCCTTTAATAAGGGGGCCCCCAGAAACCGGCCCCCCACCCTAAGTCAATGAGTATGGGGTACATCGTATCCCTACCCATTCACCTGGAGGCAAAGTGTAAACACAAAATAAACAACACAGGGTTTTTAAAGTATTTTATTAGACAGCTCCGGACGGCCCCCCCTGTCTTCTTTAGCTCTTTTACCAGGGGGGCCTTCTCCCGCTCTCGCGGGTCTTCTCCCGTTCTCTGGGGTCTTCTCCACTCTCCGGGGTCTTCTCCCGCTCTCCGCTCTTGACTTGGCGCTCTCCAGTGACTTCTTCTTCTTCAGGACTGGCCGCCGCTATCTTCGTGTTAGCTCAATTACTAGCGGCGGCCATCCGCTCTTCTGTCACGTTTTCTTCTTCTCTTCTCTTCTCCAGATGTTGACTCGACGCTTCCTCCCACTGTTATGACGGATGCGTGGCTCCCAGCGACTTATATAGGCCTATCTTGTGACATCACAGTCCCATCATGCTCCGGTAGGTACCACGTTGGTAGGTACCAGAGCATGATGGGACTGCAACGTCACAAGATAGGCCTATATAAGTCGCTGGGTGCTGCGCATCCATCATAACAGCGGTAGGAAGCGTCGAGTCAACATCTGGAGAAGAGAAGAAGACGTGACAGCCGCCGCTAGTAATTGAGCTAACACGAAGATATCGGCAGCCATTCCTGAAGAAGAAGAAGGCACCGGAGAGTGCCGAGTCAAGAGCGGAGAGCGGGAGAAGACCCTGGAGAGCGGGAGAAGACCCTGGAGAGTGGGAGAAGGCCCCCCCTGGTAAAAGAGCTAAAGAAGACAGGGGGGCCGTCCGGAGCGGTCTAATAAAATACTTTAAAAACCATGTGTTGTTTATTTTGTGTTTACACTTTGCCTCCAGGTGAATGGTTAGGGGTACAATGTACCCCATACTCATTCAATTAGGGTGGGGGGCCGGTATCTGGGGCCCCCTTATTAAAGGGGGTCCCAGATTTCGATAAGCCTCCCGCCCGCATACCCCGACAACCAACAGCCAGGGTTGTCGGGAAGGGGCCCGGTCCTCATCAACATGGGACCAGGGTGCTCTGGGGGGGGGGCGCAGTGCGCCCACCTGCCCCAGAGCACCTGACCCCCCCATGTTGAGGGCATTCTGCTTGGTACGGCTCAGGAGGGGGGGCGCTTGCTTGCCCCCACTCCTTTCCTGACTGGCCGGCCAGGTGGCGTGCTTTGGATACGGGTCTGGTATGGATTGTGGGGGGACCCCCACGCCGTTTTTTTGGCATAGGGGGGTCTCCTTACAACCCATACCAGACCTAAGGGCCCGGTGTGCTCCTGAGGTGGGAACCCATGCCGGATTTTTATTTAAAATCCGGCGGGGAGTTCCCTCTCAGGATTCATACCAAACGTTGCCCACGTGTAGAATTGACGGGAATCCAAGTCAGATCCCCGCCCCTTCTATGACGTGTTCGCTGGAATGTGCTTTTACTATTCCAGCGAGTGCGAGATGTCGGCACCCTGTCGCCGAGAATCAGCGTGATGCTGTCGTGCTAAAAACACATTCTCGGCGGCAGGTACTGTAAGCAACAAGGGGCCAGATTCAGAGAGCGATTACGCCGGCGTAACAGGAGATGCACGGCGTAAGTCTAATTGTGCGCATGCGTTTCGATGAACGGCATCCCCAAAACGAGATACCCAAGAAATCTACTTTTTTTGTCCAGCGTAATTTCGTTAGACAGGCGCATCCATCCGCGCAAAACTGCACTAGGCACACCATTGATTTGCTATTCAAATATGATAATGAGGGAGTTACGGGGATCCACAAAAGAACGTTGGTGCAGCGCAGGCTACGCGCTGTGCGCAACAGCAAATTGCCCTGTCTAAAATTAGACCATATAAAAGCTGGTCTAAAATTACAAAATTTGTCTACATGTCAGATAAAGCAACACTGTTAGTGAGGAGCTGAGCAGTCACACATGTTGCCCAACAAACTGTATGCCAACATGCCAGTGGCATCCATGCTCATAGCTATACTACTGACTTTAGAGGAGCAAAGAAGGAGGAGGGCACTGAGGAGGGCACTGAGGAGGGCACTGAGGAGGGCACAGAATTTTTATTTTTTTTTCTAAATTATTTTTTTTGCTTATATAAACTTTTCAATTTAATCTAATCTAATACAATATTCTTAGCTGATACAAGCCCCTCAATCTTCACTCTTCACTCTTCACGGGAGAGGATATATCACACACGCATAGACATCTATGGCATGGGTGATTCTGAGGTGTCTTGCATCTTCAGATTCACCCCTCATGCCATCATGGAATTAACCACAACCCTGCAGGATGACATCACCAGCCCAACACATGACAATACCCATGACACCCATGACAGCTACATATACAATCAGAGCCCCATCCCCACAGATTGGGAACAGAACATGTATCCCCACAGATTGCGAACAGAACATGTATGGGGACAGCTGGCTGGTTGGTGAGTGACATGGGTGGCAGGCATGACTGGCCCCCCCATGATGCACACATCACAAGGGGCACATGCACTACTAACATCCTCCTGTCTTTTCCCTTCAAGGTGACTCTGCATATGCACTGGGACCCCATCTCATGACCCCATCTCATGCCAGCTCACATTATGCATCTTTGCACGTTAAACACACACATTAATCAAGGCACAATGAGAATGCATGCATGCACACCACTGTGGTCCCTAGCACACACACCCCACATCCTCATCACATTGGATTGGCACCAGTCCACCATGCAGGACTTGTGAGCAGCAACGCCACGCCAAGGCTCCAATTATGTCACTGTACATTCATACACCATTCACACGGACCTGGGGATCACTTCTCCCTGGTCCTGGGGAACCCTTCTCCACCAAAATTGAGGGTGACACCCCTTTTCCCACAGGAATGTCATCCCCACACTCCCAAATCATACACAAACAGAACCAGAAAAAAAAATGACCAGCAAAAATAAAAAATGGCCATCAAAAATATAATTTAAACAAAATAACAACAAAGAAAACACATAAAAGACAAAAATCACTCTCAAAGACACGTCACAAACAAACAAACAAACACTAATAAACAACAGAACAAAAGCACCTTGCTGTATAGGGAGGGATACAAAGGGATGTACTTTTGCAAAGGAAGTGTGTTTGTCTCTGTCTATTTATGCTGTTTGCGTAGTTCACTAATTTGCCCTAGTCCACTTCCAATTTCACTGTTTGCGCCGTTCCCGAGTTGTGAGCATGCGCACAAAGGTGCTGACCATGGTCTGCTTCAAGCGCGAATGCGCGAGCTGGCCGGCCCTTCATTTGCATGGGGTCACGGCTCATTTCAATGTAACACGCCCACGTCCTTCCCAATTTGTATTACTCCGCCTTACGCCTCTGAAATAACGTTGAGCAGGCGCAAATTTCTGCGTAAAAGCGACGAGAATAGGGTGATTGCGCCGCTACATTGCGCCAGTCTAACGTAAAGGCGGTGCGCTACGCCGGTCCAATAATGCGCAGATGTACCTGAATCTGGCCCAAGGGTTTTATCACTTCTGGTTTTGCTGCTTTGTTTACTGACCATTATCTGCTAGTACAGCAAACAATCAAACTGACCATTTGATTGGCTTTTTTGGAGAGCAGAGGAGAGACCCTAGACATCTCCATATAAAGTAATCGCCACTGCCTATGCACACAAGGGATCCCAATTGATAATAAATGTGAAGTAACAGTGTAATTGTTTTATTTAATACACTAAATAATAAAATTAAATACCATTTAAAGCTCCCTCTTCCCCCCTCCTGCCATGTTCACACGCCAATGAAAATGCACATGTAGGTCCTGCACACATATGTAAGTGTTGTAAATGTTGATCACACCACACATGTGAGGTATATCCCTGAATGTTGGAGTGAAAGCATTAACTCTACTACCAGACCTCCTTTTTTAACTTTTAATGGGTCACCTATGGATAATTTAATGTACGTTAGTTTGATGCCATTCCACATGTGTACACAATTTGAATTGACATGTTAGGTATTAATTTACTGAGCATAGCTTTATGTTTTACCAAAAAAAATTGTTTTATTTTGTGTTTGTGTATACTAAAATTAATTAAAGTGTATATTTTTCTGAAAATGTGTTTTAAAAACCACTGCGCAAATATAGTGTCATAGAAAATTGCAAAAACAACAATTTTATTTTTTTAAGTCTGCGGTTTCAGAAAATATATAGGGCCAGATTCAGGTAGATGGGCGAATCTCTATTTTGGAGTAACTTTTCTCATTTACGTTACTCCGCCGAAACTTTAGGAGCAAGTACTGTATTCACAAAGCACTTGCTCCTAAAGTTGCTGCGGAGTAGCGAAAATGAACCAGCGGAATTCAAATTGGGCGGGTAGGGGGCGTGTATTATTATAACTAGGCGCGATCCCGCGGCGAACGTACTGCGCATGCATCGACTGTCAGTGCGCATGCTCCAAATTCTGTCAGTGAACGTCAATGACGTCAATCCACATTCACGGACGTTTTACGCAAACGACTCAAATTTTTTTTTTCGCCGCGATGACGACGGCCATACTTAACATAGGATACTCCACTAGGGGGCTGGTTTATCTTTACGCCGCGTATCTCTTACGGAAACGTCGGAAAGTCACTGCGTCGGGCCCGAATACGATCGTGAATTGCGGATTCTCGCTGATTAACATATTCTCGGCGTTAATCAGCGGGAACGCCCCCAGCGCCATTTTTAAAATTGCAGTTCCGATACGACGGCGAAATACAATTACGCCGCTCGTATAGGAACTCCAACCCAGCGTTTTTTGTTTTCTGCTTACTGGAAATAGAAACGCCGGCTCAAAGTGAGAGTTAGGCTGGAGTATCACTGATACTCCATAGTAACTCTACCTGAATCTGGCCCATAATGTTTAGGTGGTCAAATAAATTTTCAAGAAAAAAATGCAAATATTTTACATGTGTCAGAATTGACAAGTGAGTATCATATTCCTGAAAGCTGAAAAGTAGACTGCTATGGAAGAGGGTAAAATATTCTGGTACTGTGGTGGTTAATTGTCTTTGAAACTATTTTAACCACTTCCCGACGGCCGTACGAATATATGCGGCCGCCGGGCACTGCTGAATCTCTGACTGGACGCATATATGCGTCCAGCGCTCTTCCTGGCCACTAGAGGGCGCCTGCACGCCGTCGGTGGCGCGCGCGTGCCCGCTGCATTCCTGAGGTACCGATGTGTGTCAGGGGAGAGAGGAGACCGATCTGTGTCCCTTGTACATAGGGACACAGCATCGGTCACCTCCCCCAGTCAGCCCCCTCCCCCCACACAGTTAGAACACACCCAGGACACACATTTAACCCCTTCCATGCCCCCCTAGTGTTAACCCCTTCACTGCCAGTCACATTTATACATTAATCAGTGCATTTTTATAGCACTGATCGCTGTATTAATGTGAATGGTCCCAAAAATGTGTCAAAGGTGTCCAATGTGTCCGCCATAACGTCGCAGTCCCAATACAAATCACAGATCGGCGCCATTACTAGTAAAACAATTAATAATAAAAATTAATAACAATTCTGTCCCCTATTTTGTAAGCGCTATAACTTTTGCGCAAACCAGTCGCTTATCGCGATTTTTTTTTTACCAAAAATATGTAGAATACTAGGTATCGGCCTAAACTGAGAAAAAAAATGTTTTTTTTTTTTTTTTAAATCGGCTATTTATTATAGTAACAAGTAAAAAATATTATTATTCAAAAGTAGATTGCATGTGGACCTTGACAGTATTGACCAGTACTCCTGACATTCTCCTGCTCTCCAGGATTGAGTCTGAAAGAGTGACTCCTCCCCAGGGCTTGAACTGACTCCAGTAGTAATCGGCGTGCGTCCTAAGAGTAGGACGTACGGCTCCTGGAGCCAGATAGGCAGGGTTTTCCTCCCCCAGCATCAGCCTCCACTGTCAGATCCGCTCTGACCTCGAGCCGCCCCTGGATCCCCTGGTTTCTCTCTCCCTCTGGAGCCCCCACCTGCCAGAAACCAGACAGGCAGACGGTGACAGACTCTGCTAGGCAAGCCTGCACTATCCCTCCATTCCTCCTGCAATCCACCGCTTGGCTCCCCCCTGCTTCACCTGACCCCCCTGGCTTCCCTCCGTCACCCTTCTCCAGCAGGTAAGCCTTTCACTGAGGCTGCAGACGGCCGTCCTTTTGAGGACAGCAGCTGCTGCCACTTAAAAGCCCCTGCTATCTCCCTATCCACATCTCCCCTCCTATACCCCCTCACTACCCATCCGCCACCTGCCCTGCAATCCTTGGCAATTTTCAGCCATTTCTGGCATTTCTGGCTTCCAGGCCGGCGTTTTTCGATACATCCGCGCCGGCCTGGAAGCAATCGCGGCAGCCGCAATTTAGGAAAGGCCGCGGCTTCACCCGCGGCCTAGTGGCGCGCCGCTTCTCACCCCCTCCAACCGCCACCAAAGTCCGAAAACGGACTTGAACCCCACCCCATACCCCCAGGAAATTTACCTCACACCCCAGGCTAGGAATCCTGGCCCCAAATAGTAGCACCGATCCACCCAATCTGGAAGCTTTACCAGTCTGGATCGTGCTACCGATCGGCAGGCCATTTTTGCTACACCCAGCCCCAAATCTTAATCACCACTACAACTTGATCCAGGGGTTACCCGATCGCCTCTTACAGGGGTCAGGAAGGAATTTTTTCCCTGCCGGAGCATATTGGCCGAGCGCCGCCAGGGTTTTTTTGCCTTCCTCTGGACCAAGCCAGGAGAGAGGAGTTGAGCCAATTCCTCTCCCCACTGCCCTAAAATCCACCCCCCCCCCTGTATTGGCGTATTGGCGAACATGGCATGTAGGCAATATTCTGCCGAGACCATTTGGAGTTTGAGGCAATGCGCCGCAATACTGCCAGCCATCACCAAAAAGGCCCTAAGAACTGAGCGACTATGGAGAACCAATCATAGATCGACGGTTAGACATTTCAGTCATTTACCCCAGGTCAAGCACATATCATGTGCTCTGATCAATACTAGATCGGCAGTAAAACACCGACTAGAAATCCGCGACTTCATTCAACAAAAGGATCTAGACTGTCTTTTTATTACAGAGAGCTGGCTCACAGCCGACTGTAACACCATTCTAGGAGAACTGGTGCCAGAAAATTACCGTATCATAACGGAAAACAGAATAGGGCAAAGAGGAGGCGGCCTGGCGGTGATCCACAAGACTCATCTTACGATCACCAAACCAGTCCGCCAAAACCCTCTTCCATTCATGGAAACCCTTACTCTGCAACTGCAAGCAAGTTCGAAGGAGACCGTCCACATTCTGCTCTGCTATAGGCCACCCGGCCCAAAATCGCAGCTGCTCTCATCATGGACTGATTTCTTCTCCACTTATACCCTCAACAGTAAACAACTCTTGCTGTTAGGGGATTTCAATCTCTGGGCCAATTCCTCACAAGACCCATTGCCGACGCCTGTATTGACCACCTGGAAGGTTTAGGATTGCAGCAACTAGTATGTGGGCCTACACATGCTTCAGGTCACACACTTGATCTTATTTTCAGACAAGCTCTGGAAATAAAAATTGGGGAAAATGAAAAATTGCCATGGACAGACCACCAGGCAATTACATTCAGTATTTCCACCATCCCCCCGCAACAAAAACATCGAATCCAGTGGCAACACACTGGACTAGATGTCAGAAGAAGCTCCACTCGGAACTCTTCAAAACAACTTTAAGGAAAAAAATAGAAACAACCCAGCCGCAGCAAACGGCCGTTGAAACATTGAAAGCCATAAACTCGGCCATGCTACAGTCAGCCGACTTGGTAGCGCCGAAACGAATAACCCGCATTCGGAAAAACAACCGCAGCTGGTTTAACAACCAGCTGTCGTTACTGAAGCAAGAACGCAGAAGGGCAGAATCTGCCTGGAAAAGATGTTCTTCTGAGCTAAACCTATCCATCTACAAGGCGACCACAAGAAAATACCACAAAGGAATTTTCCAAGCCAAGAAGAATTATTTTTCGGAGGCTATCAACGGTGCCCAAAACCGCCCCCGCGAACTCTTCAAGATGGTCACCCAGACCATGAATCCAGGATGCATTAAAGCCCCCAGTTCGGACACACAAGAATTTTGCAATGAGCTATCGGATTATTTCGTTAATAAAATCGAGGCAATCCGTGAAAGCATTCAGCAAAATGTTTCTCCCCTCAGCCCCCCCTGTAGCCTCTCACACAGCACCCATAGTAATTCTCCGATATCAGGTAAGTTCACCCTGGAACCCATCTCCATCGAGTCCATTAAGAATGTCATTTGTACTCTGCGCAATGGCGCAGCGCCAAATGACATTATCCCCACAAAACTGCTGAAGGAATGCGCCGACATCCTGGCTCCTCCCATCACGCAGCTTATCAACCAGTCTTTCTTGGAGGGCATAGTGCCCTCACAGTTGAAAGAGGGTGTAATCCAACCCCTCCTGAAGAAACCCTCCCTGGACCCCAAGGACCCACTCCACCGCCGTCCCATAACAAGCCTCAACGTATTCTCTAAGATAATGGAAAAAGTAGTGGTACAACAGTTGCAACTGCATCTAGATACCTACAAGCTACTTGACCCATTGCAATCAGGCTTCCGTCCCGGACATGGGACGGAAACAGCATTACTGAAAGTATGGGACGATGTTCTCAAGGCCGCAGACGAAGGAGAATCTTGTCTCCTGGTTCTGTTGGACCTAAGTGCAGCTTTTGACACTGTAGACCACAATCTGTTACTGACTCGGCTTTCTGAAGTAGCCAGGGTCGCAGAAGGCGATTTATCTTGGTTCTCCTCTTTTTTGGAAAACCGATCGCAAACAGTGAAGCTAGGACCTTTTACGTCTGAAAAACGCACAGTAACATGCGGAGTCCCTCAAGGATCGCCTCTGTCACCAGTGCTATTCAACATCTACCTTCGTCCTCTTTTTGAGATTATTAGCAGCCAAAAACTGCTTTATCACTCTTATGCAGATGACACGCAACTGTATTTCCGCATCTGCAATAGACAGGATCACCACCTCAATCTAGAGACATGTCTCTCTTTGATAGAGGACTGGATGACAAAGAGTTATCTTAAACTCAATGGAGCGAAAACAGAACTTCTTCTGTTTCACGCCAAGCGAAGGAATCAACCCTCAACAGCGTGGTCTCCCCCACCTATTTTGGGCAAGCTCATCACCCCTAGCGCCAAAGTCAAAAGCCTAGGGGTCATTCTTGACTCCTTTATGACAATGGACGCACAAATAGGGTCAGTGGTCAGCGGATCTCACCATCTACTGCGCCTACTACGCAGACTCACTCCGTTCATCCCTAAAGAAGATCTAGCGGTCGTGGTGGGAGCTATTGTAAACTCCAGGTTGGATTATGCAAATGCCCTTTACCTCGGTCTCCCCAAATACCAAATCGCTCGTCTGCAAGTCGTTCAGAATACGGCCGCCAGACTTGTGACTGGGAAAAAACCCTGGGAATCTATCTCACCTTCACTGAGAGCCCTTCATTGGCTGCCAGTTAAAAACAGAATCGCTTTTAAAGCCCTCTGTCTTACGCATAGATGTGTCCATGAGAATGCCCCCCTTTACTTATGCAAATTAATAAAAGCGCATAATCCAAATCGCGTTTTGCGATCCACGAATCAGAACCTGCTCCAGGTTCCGAAAGCCAACTTCAAGTCCAAAGGAGAAAGAAGATTTGCGATCCAGGGTCCCAGACTATGGAACGCTTTACCAACCAGCATTCGGTTGGAGGAGAACCACCTAGCATTTAGGAAAAAGGTCAAGACTTTTCTCTTTTGATATCAAAGGAGACAGGAACAACAAGCGCCCAGAGGCGATTCAGTTCGCATGTGCCGCGCTATATAAGTTTTCATTCATTCATTCATTCATTATTTTTTCAAAATTGTCACACTTTTTTTGTTTATAGCGCAAAAAATTAAAACCGCAGAGATGATCAAATACCACCAAAAGAAAGCTCTATTTGTGGGAAAAAAAGGACGCCAATTTTGTTTGGGAGCCACGTCGCACGACCGCGCAATTGTCAGTTAAAGCGACACAGTGCCAGAAGCTGAAATTTCACCTGGTCAGGAAGGGGTATATGTGCCCAGTAAGGAAGTGGTTTTAATGTAAAAGTTAAATCTCAAAAGGCACTGTTGTATTTGCAAGACACAAGGTAATTCATAGCCTTAATTGATGTAACAGCTTGGTTTATTCAGAAAATAATTTACTTCTCTTTTCACTACATGCTACCATAACTGTATGAAACTCTGGACCACTTTCCAAGGTCAGTAGTTTAGGCTAATGTTAATGGCCATCCCTGTTGTTGTGGCTAGATGCTGATGATAGTTTATCACTCACTTTCTTTGAACTACTGCCACCAAAGTAGAACTTTTAATGCAATAGGATTTGTTTTTCTCTCCTGTTTCAGACATTCTATTGCTGCTAACTGTGAGAAAATAACAGCTTCTACTAGGCATTGATGTTGAAAAACGTCAGGCAGATATATTTAGTTGTCCTCATTAGAACCTAATTCCAGCCACGTTTTTCAGTTCTAGATAGAATGGGGAAGATTTCAAGCACTGCTGACTTCCTGGGTTTGCTTTTTAAATTCATCATAATCAATGTTCGGAATGTTACGAAAAGTTAACGAATCTAGCAAAAATTTGTATTTCGTACGAATCCAAATTGAATTTCGGACAAGAATTACGAAATACGAAATAACCGCTAATACGGAACAAAACAAAACACATTTATTGACGGCGCCCATGGCTCCAAGAAGAACATCATCCCCTCACTGTACCAATCATATTTTTACAGAGATTTCACATCACTTCATCTTATGGCAAAAAGGGAGGAGTGAATGCCCCTAACATAGACAGAGAGAGGACAAAAAACAAATAAATAAAAGATCTTGGCTGGAGCCATGCCTAATGTTATCTGCAGGCTAAATATTGATTAATACTGTGACTTTTAATATGAAAGCGGAGTCATGAAAGTAATATGGTGGTTGTCATGTGATCTTCCTTTTAAAATGAGTACTGGTTATGCTATCTCTTTGACCTCTAAGCTGCTGCCATGATGTAAGTGTGAAGATCAGGAGTTCTAGTTTTACTTTGACATCCTTTGTTGCAATGTTTTTTTATTTGTTTGTTTTTTTATTTGTGTAGTATATATCACTATTAAAGTGATTGTAAAGCTTCACATTTTTTTTTAAAATAGCAAACATGTCATACTTGCCTCCACTGTGCAGTTCATTTTGCACAAAGTGGCCCTGAACACCATCATCTGGGGTCCCTCTGTGGCTCTAGCGGCTCCTCCCCACATCAGATAACCTCCTGGGAGAAGTGCTCTCCCAGGGGGGTTACCTAGCGGGGATGCTCTTGAGTCATTCATTTGACGTCCATAGCCGAATGTATGACATGGCCCTGCCCCCCCGGTGCCCACATCATTGGATTTGATTGACAGAAGCGAGAGCCAATGGCTGCGCTACTATCAATATACCCAATCAAGAGATGGGGCAATAATGATTGTCCCTGTGTTCTCTTAAAAAGTCAACATTACGTGACTGTACCTGGAGGGATTGCAGAATATTACTAGAAAAAAAATTATATTTGAATGTACCGTCAGATTTTGGAACAATATAGGTTATAAAGATTCAGTAAATTTTTTGCTAATTCAATTTTTATCTTTTAGTTAGGTACTGGCAAAATATCTTTGATTGAAATAATAAACCACAACTAATACTGACCAAAAAATAAATAAAGGGTTTTGTGCAAAGGTTTGCTAATAACCACATAGGAATCACGTATCTGTATGTCAGTCAGTCAGTGAGGCCGACGGATTAGCAGCAGGAGCTCACAGCGGCGCACGTCTCCTAGGAGTAGGAACGTGTGTGTCATAGCTCCAGGCAGGCATAGGAGGCAGTTAGGCAGACAGGCAGGGTCCAATCCAGCCCTGCTCAGCCCAGCTCCAGCTCCAGCTCCAGCCTCTGCACAGCCCGCTCTGAACCTGGCCTTTTTCTCCTCCAGCCTCCCCCCAGCATTCCTCCTCCCCTCCTTTGAAGGTGAGTCTGCCTGTCTCCCTGGGACTGAGGGCGGCCGTCCTTTTCCGGACAAGCCGCGGCTTCGGATCCCAGGAGACGGATGATCGAATCCCCGGCCTTGTATCCGCACCCCCGTCCACTGTCGAGACATCCCTTCATCGCCGCCTCCCCCCACCCCCCGCCCTCGATTCCTGTCTTTTTTCGACGGTCCGCGCCAGCCTTGCTAGGTCCGCGGCAGCCACGTCTTAGGAAAGACCGCGGCTTCATCCGCGGCCTAGCGGCGCACCATACCCAGGCTCAACATTCCCCCTAGAAATCACACAGATTGCCCAGTATACCCCCCTCACCCCTGGAAGACCCCATCCACCTCCAAATAAATCAGTCCCAGCCGCCTCTGCTGCCAATTCACCCCACAGATAGCCCCCCGGCCTGGGTTCTGTGTCAGGCCGGCGGCCATCTTGGTACACCACCCCCAGCAATCAGAGACATCTCCTACCCCAAGCCCCCCAAACCATAACATTATTTGATCCAGGGTCTTGGCCGATCGCCTTTCAGGGATCAGGAATGATTTTTTTTCCCTGCCCCAGCATATTGGCGCAGTCTGGCCAGGGTTTTTTCGCCTTCCTCTGGACCAAAGTCAGGAGAGAGGATTCAGTGAATCTTCCCTCCATCACCATCCCCCCGGTGATGTGCAACTATGGTGAGTCTGCGGTACTCAGCGGAAACCATTTGGGGTCTGAGGCGATTTGCCACAGTGCTACCAGCCATCACCAAAAGGGCCCTAAGAATTGAGCAACTCTTGAGAATCGATCGACGATCGACTGTCAAAAAATTCAGTCACCCATCCCAACCTAAGCACATATCCTGTGCTTTGATTAACACAAGATCGGCAGTAAAACACTGATTAGAAATCCATGATTTCATACTACAATACAATTTAGACTGCCTCTTTATTACAGAAAGTTGGCTTACAGCCGACTGTAACACCATTCTAGGAGAATTGGTGCCAGAAAACTATCGTATTATAACTGAAAACAGAATAGGGCAAAGAGGAGGAGGCTTGGCGGTGATCCACAAGGCGCATCTTGCGATCAGTAAACCAGTCCTTCAAAATCCTCTTCCATTCATGGAAACCCTTACTCTACAACTGCAAACAAATCCCCAGGAGACCGTCCGTATTCTACTCTGCTACAGGCCACCCGGGCCAAAAACGCAGCTTCTATCATCAGTGACGGAGTTTATCTCCACTTATACCCTGAACAGCAAACACCTTTTGCTGCTCGGGGACTTCAATCTCTGGGCCAACTCCTCACAGGATCCGATCGCTGACGCCTGTATTGACCACCTGGAAGGTTTAGGGCTACAACAACTAGTATGTGGGCCCACACATGCTTCAGGTCACACGCTCGACCTAATTTTCAGACAAAATCTGAGTATTTTGGAAAATTAACCATTGCCATGGACAGATCACCATGCAATCAAATTCATAATTTCCAAGAAGCTCCATTCGGAACTCCTCAAATCTACCTTAGGAAATAGAATAAAAACACTACAACCACTCCGAACAGTCTCAGATACACTGGATGCCATAAATGCAGCCCTACTACAGTCAGCCGACTCAGTAGCACCGAAACGCCAAGCCCGCATCCGGAAAAACAAGTGCGGCTGGTTCAACAACCAGCTTTCACTACTAAAGCAAGAGCGCAGAAGGGCGGAAGCCACCTGGAAACGAAGCGCTTCAGAAGAGAACCTCATCGGCTACAAGGCAATAACAAGGAAATACCACAAAGAAATCTTCCAAGCCAAGAAACATAATTTTTCTAAGGCCATCAATAGCGCCTTAAATCGCCCCTGCGAACTCTTCAAGTTGGTCACTCAGACCATGAATCCATGCTGTCTTGAGGCCCCCAATTCAGATACCCAAGAATTTTGCGATGAATTTTCGGATTTCTTCATCAATAAAATTGAGGGAATCCGGGAAAGCATTCGTCAAAACAATACCCCCTGCAACCCCCCCCTTAATCAACCTCGCAACACCCATAGAAACCATCTACAATCAACCAAGTTCATTCTGGAACCCATCTCCGTTGATGCCACAAAAATTATCATCGACACTTTGCGAAACAGCACAGCGCCTAATGATATTATCCCCACTAAACTGCTGAAGGAATGCGTCAACATCTTGGCACCACCTATCACGCAGCTTATAAACCAGTCATTCAGGGTAGGCATAGTGCCCTCCCTGCTGAAAGAGGGCACTATCCAGCCCATCTTGAAGAAACCCACCCTAGACCCCAAAGACCCAACTCACCGCCGTCCCATAACAGGCCTAAACGTTCTCTCAAAGATAATGGAGAAAGCAGTGGTACAACAGCTGCAACAGCATCTAGATACCCTCAATCTACTTGATCCATTTCAATCCGGTTTCCGTCCCGGACACGGGACGGAAACAGCATTGCTGAAAATATGGGACGACGCACTTGAGGCCGCAGACAAAGGAGAATCTTGTATCCTGGTTCTGTTGGACATAAGTGCAGCCTTCGATACAGTAGACCACAAACTACTACTGACTCGATTGGCTGAAGTAGCCAGAGTCGCAGAAAGTGATCTATAATGGTTCTCATCTTTTTTGGAAAACCATTCACAAACAGTAAAATTAGGACCTTTCACTTCAGAAAAACGCATGGTGTCATGTTGAGTCCCTCAAGGATCCCCCCTGTCACCGGTGCTCTTCAACATATATCTTCGCCCTCTCTTTGAAATCATCAGTAGCCAACAATTACTTTAACACTCCTATGTAGACGACACGCAACTGTATTTTCGCATCTGCAATAAAAAGGATCATCATCTCAGTTTAGAGAATTGTCTCTCTTTGATAGAAAACTGGATGACGAAGAGTTATCTTAAACTCAACAGCTCCAAAACAGAACTTCTTCTGTTTCATGCAAGTCGCAAGAGTCAACTGGCAACAACCTGGACACCTCCCCCCATTCTGGGCCAGGTCATCACCCCTAGCTCCAAAGTCAAAAGTCTCGGAGTCATCTTTGACACCTACATGACAATGGACGCACAAATAGGGTCAGTAGTCAGCGGATCTCACCATCTGCTGCGCCTACTACGTAGACTTATTCCTTTTATCCCGAAAGAAGACGTAGCAGTCGTGGTGGGAACAATTGTGAACTCCAGACTGGACTATGCAAATGCCCTTTACCTCGGACTCCCTAAGTACCAAATCGCTCGTCTGCAAGTCGTTCAAAATACGGCCGCCAGACTGGCGACTGGGAAAAAACCCTGGGAATCAATCTCACCTTCGTTGAGAACCCTTCACTGGCTGCTAGTAAAAGACAGAATTGCTTTTAAAGCACTCTGTCTGACACATAAGTGCATCCATGGGAAGGCTCCGCAATATCTATGCGAAAAGATAGAAGCCCACAATCCCAATCGCATTCTGCGATCCACCGACCAAAATCTGGTCAAGATACCCAAAGCCAGATACAAGTCCAAAGGAGAAAGAAGGTTTGCTTTCCAAGGTCCCAGACTATGGAACGCTTTACCAACCAGCATTCGGTTGGAGGAAAACCACCTGACCTTCAGAAGACAGATAAAAACTCTGCTCTTTTGATGACCAGAGAGACAGAAACAACAAGCGCCCAGGGGCGATTTAGTTAGCATTTGCCGTGCTATATACGTTTTTCATTAATTTATTCATTCATTCATTCAGGAGTAAAGACCTAGTACCCACTGTGAACAATGTACTATTCAGTTCTTTCATGTCTCAAGTATAGACTGAGATGGTTAATCTTTGTTCTTTACTCTTTAGGTATATACATTATCCTCTAAGGCTGGGTTCACACTATACTACACGACAGCAGTACAACTTTCATCCTACTTTGCTCTGCAACATCTGTCCTACATTCATCCTACATTCATCCTACATTGGTCCTACATCCATCCTACTTTCATGAACAGGATACTACTTTGAACCGACTATGTGATAGTCTGACTTGTTCTTTGACCAATCAAAACAATCCCAGAGTGAGATAAATTCCTTTTACTGCTGCTGTAATCACATGTCGGATGTCTGATAAGGACAAGGCTCCTACTTTGGTCCGACTTCAATGATATTCAATGGGCTGAAGTAGGATGAATGTCGGAGCAAAGTAGTACAGGGAGTGTTTTCAAAGTCGGACAGACTTGTGTCGGATCAGTTAAGACGGCTCTCATAGGGAAACATTGATTTTCACACATCATGCGACATGAGCTCCCAATGTCGGAGCGTTTGTAGGACAAGTGTGAACCCAGCCTCAAGCAGTGGTCATCAACCCTGTCCTCAGGGCCCACTAACAGGCCAGGTTTTATGTATTGCCTTGGGGAGATGCAGACTAGAATACTGCAATCACTGAGCAGCAAATTATATCACCTGTGATGTATTTTAGTTATCTTGCAAACCTGGCCTGTTAGTGGGCCCTGAGGACAGGGTTGATGACCACTGCTCTAAAGTATCCCTAAAATATCCCAATTGATATGGAGGCAACTGAGACTATTTTCTGTAGTAATAGACATAGGAATTTAAATGAACTTTACACAGTACTACACTGAAACAGATAACTAGCAGCCAGGGAAGGGCTGGCAGCCTTAGGCCTGGGGGGGGCAAGTCCAGTTAAGTGGCCCATTGAACCATCAAATCTGCTCACCATTAGTGTTGCTCACGAATATTCGCATTGCGAATATTCATTACGAATATTGCATATTCGAGTATTCGCGAATAAATCGAATATCGCGGTGAATATTCGCTATTGCGAATATTTGTATTTTTTCAAATTTATTTTTAAAACAGATCACACCTTAGTGATCTCCATCGACGTCTAAAAGCATTGCTGGTATGATTAGAGACCCTGGGCCGAGTAGCTGAGGCGATCCTTTTATGTTGCCGAATATTCGCAATGCGAATATTCGTATTACAAATATTCGCGAATACTTTCTCTGCCCTTCTGTGTTTTGTGTATAAAAAAAAATTAAAAAATAGCTTTAGTTTAGTCATATAAGTTTGTGTAAGTAGAGTTAGTGTTTAGTGCATATTAGTTTAGTAATCCAGGAAATGATCTCCGTTTTCGCGTGTTGACGAGAATTTCGCAATCAATTTCGCATTCGCAAAAAATTTTTTTTTTGATAAAATATCACGAATATTCGATATTAACGAATATTTCGCGAATATTCTTCTATATATTCGTGAAATATCGCGAAATCGAATATGGCGTATTCTGCTCATCACTACTCACCATCCATCTACACCACATTTTCCGCACAGCCAGAGAAGGAAGTTGCATCCACATCCAGTACACACACCAATGAGACTGCAGAAAGATGAAGACTAAAGACTGTGCTGCCAAAATAAGCGCTACCTGTGGAGTCTGGAGCTTCTCTGGTGAGTGAGCACAACACCAAGTCAAGCAAACAGAGTAGCCAAGAGTCACAGTAAGCGCAGCAGGCTAAACACACAAGTCCTGCTGTCTCCCCAGCATGACCACCAGATTCCGCAGGCTTCAGGCACCTTCTGTGTCAATTGCAGGTAGTGAGAAAAGCACATGCATCCCTCACCTGCTGTCCATCTGCGCTCCACGCCTCAGTTCGAGGATCCTCTATCGCAGCCGGCTACCCTCCATCAGCGGTGGAAGTGCAAACTCCCCATACAGCGCTTCAGCAGACCCTGGATGAAGCAAAAATATGAAGAGAACTTGGACAGCCGCACTCCAAAAATGTTCTTTTAATTAAAATCGATCACATATGTGATCGATTTTAAATAAAAGAACATTTTTGAAGTGCGGCTGTCCAAGTTCTCTTCGTATTTTTGCATCACCATTGCATTGCCAGCACCCATGGTTTGGTTTCAGTGAGGAGGTTCCTTGAAGACTACTGAGCGGTAATTTTTCTCTAGACCCTGGATGAAAGTGACGGCCAGATGACACCTCTTCCCTCCTTGAGAACATTTGCTACATGCCTACCTGTCACTTCTAAAATGTGAGTGACCATTACCTATGTTTTACCATTAAAATTGTTTTAAACTACTACACCCAGAGGCGCCTCTTCCCTTGCTGTTTTCCTATAGAATTGGAACATGGTTTCTGTTCCCCTCTGATGGTAGCCCTGAGAGTGTATACCCTCATCAAAAACGTACAGACTCTATTTACCCATCTGTTTTGTCAGTCTATGTAAACTATTACCTACTGACTTTGTCCATTTTTCTCATATATCTATGGTGCTGAAGTTCACTTACTTGGACAGTCCCAGCTTCCCAGGAGACTCACTGGATTCCAGACGACTGCTCAGATTGAACTTTCCCACCCACACAACCTCTTCACAGACAGCACACGGGCTGCCCAAATTGTGGGTGGGGAAACGGAGCAGGTCCAGCTTCTGCCAGCCATTCGTGTGGATGAGGGAGGGGCTGGGCCCTGTGACAGAGAAGACATCTCTGGCTCACAGTACTGGATGGAGCTTCCACACTCAGACAGCTCAAGAACTGCGCATGTATGGTTCTGAGCTGGTGATACAGCGGTCTTTGCACAGCCTATCAGAGCAGCCCAGGGGCAATTGCATGCCTGCCCCCCAGCCCAGCATGCCCCTGCTAGCAGCAGAGAAACACTTAGGGCCAGATTCAGGTAGAGTTACTCTGGAGTATCAGTGAAACTCCAGCCTAACTATCACTTTGAGCCGGCGTTTCTGTTTTCTGTAGTCAGAAAACAAAAAAACGCCGGGTTGGAGTTCCTATACGAGCGGCGTAATTGTATTTCGCCATCGTATCGTAACTGCAATTTTAAAAATGGCGCTGGGGGCGTTCCCGCTGATTAACGCCGAGAATATGTTAATCAGCGAGAATCAGCAATTCACGATCGTATTCGGGCCCGACGCAGTGACTTTCCAACGTTTCCGTAAGAGATACGCGGCGTAAAGATAAAGCAGCCCCCTAGTGGAGTATCCTATGTTAAGTATGGCCACGCATGCGCAGTACGTTCGCCACGGGATCACGCCTAGTTATAATAATACACGCCCCCTACCCGCCCAATTTGAATTCCGCCGGCTCATTTTCGATACGCCGCCGCAACTTTAGGAGCAAGTGCTATGTGAATACAGTACTTGCTCCTAAAGTTTCGTCGGAGTAACGTAAATGAGAAACGTTACTCCAACATAAAGATTCGCCCATCTACCTGAATCTGGCCCTTAGGCTTCATTTCCACTGGCGTTTTTACAGTCACTTTTCTGAGCGTTTTTTACAGCTTAAAAACGCCTGTCCATGTTTACTTTAGGAAAAAAAGAAATTTTATTTTTTTTGAGCTGGAGCTGTGGCCGCGTTTTTGAGCGTTTTTGAGCGTTTTTGAGCGTTTTTTAATGCCTAGCGTTTTTACAGCTCTATTGCTGGAGCTTCAGAACGCCCTGGTCCTGCGTTTTTTTTGCAGCTTAGCCATCTACAGCTCAAAAACGTCATGGTGGGCATGAGGCCATAGACTAACATGGACAGGCGTTTTTAAGCTGCAAAAAACGCCCAGAAAAGTGGCTGTAAAAGCGCCAGTGGAAATGAGCCCTTAGGGGTGTACTTTAAAAAATGCAAACTTATTTGTCCTGTGAAACTGCGCATACATTCATTATGTGTTAACATTGACAAAATTAAATGCTGCTAGGCTTTTTTCTCTCCAGGTAGGATGTTCTTCTTTCATTGTGTGAATTAGGAAAAGGCCACATTATATATCTGATGATCATAGAAAATAAATATGTATTTAATATGCTCATCGCCTTCATCCAGTGGCCTTAATGCAGTATTTTTCGGATTTACACTATTTTTTTTTTTGTTTGTTTTTTTAACACAGAACACATGTACTTGAAGTTTCACAGGATGAATTGTAATGTTCTGTCATGTCTGTTCTTTTTTAACATTTTTGGTAAACACTTTTTCACTGAAATTTTTCAGAGAAACTTTCTATACATGTCAAAATGTATGAATAATGATCAGAAGAACTAGACAACAAGTTCAAAAGATGGATGTTAGGTTTTTTTCTTTCTTAACTCATCTCACTTAGATTACCTGAACTAAAAAAACAAAACAAACAGTGGGCCAAACAGTGAAATACATTTTTCAAAGGCATCATAATGTTTAGTGTGGGACAAATCTGCATAATTAAAACAATTTAATTGCTTGAATTTACACGTGGCATTTCATTTTCATTATTTTGTCCAAGAGAAACGTGTCAATTAAACATTTCCTGAAGCATTCCACTAAAAAAAATCTTGAGTTGTGAGCCCTATAGAGTCTGTACACATGATCGGTTCATCCGATGAAAACAGTCTGATGGATTTTTTCATTAGATATCCGATGAAGCTGACTTTCATCAGTCTTGCCTACACACCATCAGCTAAAAAAACGATTGTGTCAGAATTCGGTGACGTAAAACACAAAGACCTGCTGAGAAAAATGAAGTTCAATGCTTCCAAGCATGTGCCGACTTGATTCTGAGCATGCATGGATTTTTAACCGATTGTTTTTTTCTATTGGTTAGTTAACCATCAGATAATTTTATCTTTAAAACATTTTTATCTATTTTATCTTTAAAACAAGTTCCTAGTTTTTTTAACCGATGGATAAAAAAGCGATGGGGCCCACAAACGATCGGATAGTCCGATGAAAATGGTCCATCAGACCGTTTTCATCAGACAAACCGATCGCGTGTACGCGGCATAAAAGTCCACACACAGCCCAAGAACACCTGCCTGCTTTACCCCGACCTGCCTGCTTTACATTGTAAGATCAGAAATGTAGTGGTCTGGGAGAGCTTGAGACGTATGCCTCGTACACACGATCGGTTTTCCCGATGGGAAAACTGCCATGTTTGCTTTTGGTCAGGAAAACCAGCCATGTGTATGCTCCATAGCAGTTTTCCCAACAGAAAAACTGTGAGCAAAAAAATTAGAACTTGTTCTCCTTTTTCCTACCGCGATTCTCTGTGTTTTTTTGTTCGTCAGTTTTCCTATTGGAAACACTGCCGTGGAGCATACACACGACCAGTTTTCCCGACCAAAGCTGTCATGGCAGTTTTCCTGTCAGGAAAACTGGCCATGTGTACACGGGAAAAGCAACCAAGCAGGTTCTCGGTTTTCCCCTTGGTTTTCCCGGCGGACTTTTGACCTATGGGAACACCGATCGTGTGTACAAGGCATTGGGCTACTCCAATTCAACTTTGGTAGAAATAAAATGGTGTCTTTGGACACATCATATGCATAACTTTTGTTTGTACAATACAGCTTGGTTACACCTCGCTGCTGTTCTGGAAATACCTTTGCAAATAACGTTTGTAAAACCGATCTGAAAAATGACAAAGAAAAAACGACTTCTACTTTAGGAAAGTCAGGATATAGCAATAGTGATAAAAATAATAACATTATTTTATTTTTGGTAAGTAAAATTATTTTCTGTGCTGTATAAAGTGTTAAATGCTTAGCTATTTTAGTCGCATAACTCTTATTACTGTCAGTGGGGATTAACAGAAAAAAACAGCTGACTCTGCTTTGCTCTACATAAAGATCTTTGTCCTGGATTCATACAACAGAGACTTTGCCTTTTAAGCTATTCATCCAATGACACCGTTTATTTTATTCAATAGAAAAAGGTGCTTAGCTCTAACTAAAACTAGTATAATAGCATTATCAGTTTTTATTCATAATAAAAGGTAGTTAATATTGAAGTTAATCATAAATATCAAATTAACTTGACAGAGTATTTTCTAGCAAGAACTGTTAATAAACCACATTAGATTCAATGAGGTCCATAAATGAATGTTCCATATTGTAATAGTTTAATCTATAATGCCACCAATAGTTCATCTCAGTGACCAAGTTATGCTTTTGATATAAAAGTGTCTATACAGCTTACAAATGGTTTATCTTCAGGCAAATGTGTTTTCTTTTCCATAAATTAAATTATGTATACTTTTAATTTATATTATAATATATATATATATATAAAACTGCGCTAAACCAAACACTATGTGAAAAAGCAGGCAGCACTCAAACAAAGTAAATAAGGAATAGAGAACAATAGTGCAGCGCTGGAAAGTGTTGTACACAATACTTATAGTGACATGAGATCTAAAATAGAATATACATTAAATAATGAATGTAATGAAGTCCATATAAAGACCATACACCACAAAAATGCGATGATGGATCAGTGAAATGATCACACAGACTGATGTGTGAAATAATAGTCCATAAAAAGAAGTAGCTATCCAGTTGTTGACATATGATGTTAAATGTCTGGTTGCCTGAAGGGATCACCAAGGCTTCGAAGTACAGATAAAAGTATAATAAGGTACTCTTACCGTAGGGTGTGTACTCAGCTGTTTTGCAACAGTAAGTCTCATACGCTTGAAGGTCTCGACGGACCTGGTTTGCTGCAACAAAGGACTCACCGGATGATGGTATGTACTTCAATCACTCAGGTAGGATGAATACTGAAAGAAACAGGAACCGGACGGATGAGCCTTCCAATGCAGGATGCAAATGAAAAAATTGCAACAAGGTCACAGAGCAAAGGAAAAAAGAAGACCTTTTTTTCACAAATTAAGGGTGTAGCGATGGGGGCTAAATATGCCCCCAACCTCACTAATTTGTGCATGGCCCAGTGGGAGGAGAATGTCATCTATGCCCTGAAGAGACCAGTATTGGTCTTATGGGCACGATACATAGACAACATGCTCTTCGTCTGAAAAGGCAATAGGGAGTCCTTAGTCTCCTTTATGGCCTGCCTGAACAATAACGATCGTGGCATTATTTTGTCATACGAGGCCAGCCTTATGTCCATCCATTTTCTGGACCTAGAGATATCAGCTATTGATGATCATTTTGAATTCAAAACTTGTTTTAAACCTACCGACCAGAATGGCTTCATTTCAGTCGATAGTTGCCATAACCGCCAGTGGTTGGAGTCTGTCCCCCGCGGTCAATTTCTCCGTCTCAGGAGGAATTGTACCAACGAGAGAGATTTTCAGTCCCAATGTGGTATCCTAAGAGGGAGGTTCTTGGACAAAGGGTATCAGCCCCCTGCATTGGATGATACCATTAATGCAGTGTTCACCATCGGGAGACCCTCCCTTCTAGTTGATAAACCTCAAACTGGTAGAGATGATAGGTTTAAGTGGTCTTTTTTCACTGCATACTCCACCCAATATAACAACATCAAAAACAACCTAAACAGGCATTGGAAGGTTCTAAGCAGTGACAGAATTCTTGGACCCTCTCTGCCTAATAAAGCAGGAGTCATTTTCAGGGGAGCATGCTCCATCCAGGGTGATGTAGCTCCCAACACCATTGATCCTCCTAACAGGACCTTGTTTTCCCCTGAAACCAAGGGTTACCATCTGTGTCGGAAATGTAATGTGTGTGTTACCAACATTCTGGGTAGACGTAGGACTGGCACCTTTACTTCCACTATTACCAACCGGATGTATACCATTAAGTACTTCACAACTTGTTATACCAGCTTCATAGTTTACCTTATTACTTGTCCCTGTAAGCTGCAGTATGTGGGATGCACCATTAGAAATGTTGCCATTAGAGTAAACGAACACTTGGCCAAAATTCGTAAAGGTTGCCCTAAACACACGGGGCCAGATTCACGTACAGTGGCGCATATATTGACCGGAGTAGCGCACCTCTTTTACGTTAGACCGGCGCAATGTAGAGGCGCAAGTACCGTATTCTCGTAGTATTTGTGCAGAAATTTGCGCCGGTGCAACGTAATTTCCAAGGCGTAAGGCGGTGTAATTCAAATTGGGAAGGATGTGGGAGTGTTCCATTTAAATGAGCCGTGACCCCATGCAAATGAAGGGCTGGCCGGATTGCGCATGCGCACATGAAGCAGACCATGGTCAACACCTCTCTGCGCATGCTCCCAACTCGGCACGGCGCAATCAGTGAAATTGGAACTAGGCCCGGTCAAATTAGTGAGCTACGCAGAGAGCTTAAATAGACAGAGACAAACGCCCTTCATTTGCAAAAGTACATCCATTTGTATCCCTTCCTATACAGCAAGGTGCTTTTGTTCTGTTGTCTGTTCGCGTTTGTCGGTTTGTGACTTGTGTTTGATATATTTGTTGACTGTTTTGTATAGTGTTTTGGATAGTGGTTTTCTGAGTGTTGTTTGGTGACTGTTTTTGATACTTTTTGGGTGACTGTTTTTGATACTTTTTGGGTGACTGTTTTTGATCAGGGGATTGCCAAGAAGATTAATGACCTCCGGCGTGTGGTCCGTGGGAAGTTTGGCAAGATTGCAGCCCATGCCAGGGGCACTGGAGGGGGCCCACCATGCCCTGTTAGGCTGACTGAGGAGGAGCGTGCGGTGGCCCAGACCTTCAACAGGCAGCATGTGGAGGGGCTGCCTGGCTTTGAGTCCAGTCAGGAGGCCGTGAGGACAGGTAATTTTTTTTTCTATCTGGTGGGTAGCATGTGTGTGGGGGGAAGGGAATATGTGGCAAGTGTGTGGATCCTCCAACCTGTACATTTTTTGTGTCATCCACAGATGTGCAGGAGGGTGCTGGGCCATCTGGCCTGACCGCACCATGCCCGGGACAACAGCCTGATGAAGACCCCCAGACAAGGCCGGAGTCCTCTGAGGAGGTTGAGGAGGAGGAGTTTGAGTTGGAGGAGCAGGGCATGTCAGGGAATGGCTTGTTTATTTTGGAGGAGTCTTCCCCTTTGGCTGGCAGCAGCCAGGCCTCCATCAGGGGTAGCCCCTCCCACTCCTCCCCAACAGGGCTCCCCTCCCAAGGGGCTCCCCTTCTCCCCGGCCACAAGCCTCATTTGGAGGCAGGAAGGCAACCCACAAAACTAGGGGGGTGGCCGAGGTTCTGCCTGCCAACCTGAGAAGGGACCAGGCCCTTCAGACCCGCCATCTGGGACAGGTCAGCCAGACTTTGGGGCAGATGGAGGAGAGCCTGTCCTCCATAAAGGATACACTTGGGGACATGGCCTGCAACTCCCTGGCCTTGATCAATTGCCTAAATGAACAGTAGGCTACCACAGCAGGCGTTGGTCAGGATGTGCAGGCCCTCGGTCAGGATGTGAGGGCCCTCACCCAGGCTATCCAGGCAAATACGGCAACCCTCAATGATGGCCTGAGTCACATTGCCGTGGCCTTGGAGGGCAGGCCGCCAGGTGGGCAGAGACCAGGGGATGCTCCTCCTTCCCCCGATTACCCCCCCCCACGAGTCGGCCCTGAGGAGCCGGGGCCATGGACGTGGCCGCCCCAGGCGTGGTCACGCCAGCGGCGGTATTTTTTTTTTTCTTTTTTGATTTTTTTTTTTGCTGGTCATTTTTTTTGGGTGCTGGGCAATTTTTATTTTTTTTGGTTGTGAATTATTTTTGAATGTGGGGGTGACATTCCTGCCGGAAAAGGGGTGTCACCCTCAATTTTGTTGAAGTAGGGTTCCCCAGGACCAGGGAGAAGTGATCCCCAGGTCCGTGTGAATGGTGTATGAATGTACAGTGACATAATTGGAGCCGTGGCGTGGTGTTGCTGCTCACAAGTCCTGCATGGTGGGCTTGTGCCAATCCAATTAGATGAGGATGTGGTGTGTGTGCTGGGGACCACAGTGGTGTGCATGCATGCATTCTCATTGTGGCATGAATAATGTGTGTGTTTAACGTGCAAAGATGCCTAATGTGAGCTGTCTCCTGGCTGCTCTTCCCTCAGAAGACGGGTTAGCCTCGGTTAGGGGTGGGTTGTCTGGTTCGGGGGTCAGGTCATCACGTATGTCAATCTCCAGGCCCTTTCTCACTGCAAAGTTGTGCAGCATGCAACATGCGCTGATGATCTGGTATACAAAGTTTGGGGAATACAACAGGGTACCATGGGGGCTTCCGCATAGAAGTCATGAGATGGGGTCCCTGTGCATATGCAGAGTCACCTTGAAGGGAAAAGACAGGAGGATGTCAGTAGTGCATGTGCCCCTTGTGATTTCTGCATCATGGGGGGACAGTCATGCCTGCCACCCATGTCACTCACCAACCAGCCAGCTGTCCCCATACATGTTCTGTTCGAATTCCATTGGGATGGGGCTATGATTGTATATGTAGCTGTCATGGGTTTCATGGGTGGTGTCATGTGTTGGGCTGGTAATGTCCTCCTGCAGGGTTGTGGTTAATTCCATGGTGGCATGAGGGGTGAATCTGAAGATGTGAGACACCTCAGAATCCCTCATGCCAAAGATGTCTATGCGTGTGCGATATCCTCTCCCGTGCCCTCCTCCGTGCCCTCCTCCTTCTGCGCTCATCTAAAGTCAGTAGTATAGCTATGAGCAAGGATGCCCCTGGCATGTTGGCATACAGATTGTTGTCCTGCAAGTGTGGCTGCTCAGCTCGTCCCTAACGGTGTTGCTTTAGCTGACATGTAGACGGATTGTCTAATTTTAAGCAAGCTTTTATATTGCCTAATTTTAGACAGGACGTGCAGCTGATGCGCACAGAGCGTAGCCTGCGCTGCACAAACTTACTTTTGTGGATCGCCGTAACTCCTTCATTTGCATATTTGTCTAGCAAATCAATGGTGTGTCTAGCGCATTTTTTGCGCACACAATGCGCCGGTCTATCGAAATTACGTCGGTCGAAAAAGTCTAGATTTATGGCGTATATCGTTTTGGGGATACGGCACATAGATACGCAGGCGCATATTTCCAATTGCGCAGGCGCACCTCCTGATACTCCAGCGTAAGTGCTTTGTGAATCTGGCCCACGGTGTATAGGCACTATTTAGAACATCACGATAAAGACGCTAGGGGCACCCAGTTCCAGGTCATTGACAAGTTTGTTCCTCATTGGAGGGGCGATTTCTGTCTGCGAGGAGTCTCCAGATTGGAGACGAATTGGATACATGAGCTCAGGTGTCCCCCCCCCCCAATGGCATGAACGTTGAATGGGACATCTGCTTCATTAACAGGGAGTGAGTACCCTGGGCTCATGTTCCAATCGGTGGCCACACCACAGTGATTGGTCCCCCATATTGTATCTGTATGGGTTCACTTTAAGTGGGGCCAATGTACAGCTTATTTAAAATGTATTCCCTTCCAGTGGCCATTTATGCTCATATTTATGTATATTGGTTATATATTCTGCTTTACACCATTAACAATGTGGATATTGGAATTTCTATTTTATTTTACTTTAATTAACATTTTTATTTTTTTTGTCTCTGGATATTACTAGCTATTAGGGATGAGCCGGACACCTCCCCATTCGGTTCACACCAGAACCTTCGCACAAACATTTAGAACCCCATTGACATCTATGGGACTCGAACGTTTGAATTCAAAAGTGCTAATTTTAAAGCCTAATATGCAAGTTATTGTCGTAAAATTGTCTTTGAGAACCCGGGTCTTGCCCCAGGGAACATATATCAATGGAAAAAAAGTTTTAAAAACTGTTGTTTCTTCTGGAGCAGTGATTTTAATGAAGTTTAAAGTGAAAAAAAAAATTCCTTTAAATATCATACCTGCTGGGTGTCTATAGTATGTCTGTGAAGTGGCACGTGTTTAGAACTGTCCCTGCACAAAATTAGATTACTATAAGAAAAAAGTAATTTAAAACTGCTTGCGCCTTTAACTACTTTAGCCCCAGAAGGTTTTACCCCCTTCCTGCCCAGGTGAAATTTCAGCTTCCGGCACTGCGTCGCTTTAACTGACAATTGCGCGATCGTGCGCCGTGGCTCCCAAACAAAATTGGCGTCCTTTTTTCCCTACAAATAGAGCTTTCTTTTGGTGGTATTTGATCACCTCTGCGGTTTTTATTTTTTACGCTATAAACAAAAATAGAGTGACAGTTTTGAAAAAAAATGCAATATTTTTTACTTTTTGCTGTTATAAATATTCCCCAAAATATATATAAAAAAAATAAAAAATACTCAGTTTAGGCCGATACGTATTCTTCTACTTATTTTTGGTAAAAAAATGCAATAAGCGTTTATCGATTGGTTTGCGCAACATTTATAGCGTTTAAAAAATAGGGGATAGTTTTATGGCATTTTTATTATCCTTATTTTTTTACTAGTAATGGCGATGATCTGCGTTTTTTTATTGGGACTGCGACATTATGGCGGACACATCGGACACTTTTGTGACATTTTTGGGACCAATCCCATTCATACAGTGAACAGTGCTATAAATATGCACTGATAACTGTATAAATGTGACTGGCAGGGAAGGGGTTAACCACTAGGGGGCGGGGAATTGGTTATGTTTGTGTTCTAACTGTAGGGGGAGGGGGGTGACTGGGGGAGGTAACCAATTGTGTCCCTATATACAAGGGACACAGATCGGTCTCCTCTCTCCCTAAAGGACGTGGAGCTCTGTGTTTACACACAGAGCTCCACGTCCCTGTTCAGTTTCTGGGCAATTGAGGGTGCCCGGTGGCGACAATCGTGATCTCAGCAAAGTCATATGATGTCCTGTCAGAACAATGGAGTCTTCCGCCCGCCGTCATTTGACGGCGGACGGTAGACAAGTGGTTAATGTAATGTCTGGTCCCTGCAATATGTATGAAAATCATTGAGAAAAATGGCACAGACACAGACAGTACACACACCACATAGCTTTAGGTGCACACTGCAGAGGACATGGGCAGTACACACACAACGTAGCTTTAGGTGCACACTGCAGAGGACACAGGCAGTACACACCACGTAGCTTTAGGTGCACACTGCAGAGGACACGGGCAGGACACACACCACGTAGCTTTAGGTGCACACTGCAGAATACATGGGCAGTACACACACCACGTAGCTTTAGGTGCACACTGCAGAGGACGCAGGCAGTACACACCACGTAGCTTTAGCTGCACACTGCAGAGGACACAGGCAAGTAGACACTACGTAGCTTTAGGTGCACACTGCAGAGGACACAGGCAGTACACATAGCGTAGCTTTAGGTGCACACTGCAGAGGAAACAGGCAGTACACAACACGTTGCTTTAGGTGCACACTGCAGAGGACACAGGCAGTACACCACGTGAGAATACTGCAGCTAGCACAATCACCTGCCTGCCAGTAAATTAGGAAGTGCGGATCTAGCTAAACTATACAGTGTATAAATATATATACAACACCTGGGATGCATATATATACTTTACACACTGTAACTTTAACTGACTAGCCTGCTTTTCTCTCTGTCTTCTCTCTCTTAACCACCGCAACACACTACTCAATGCCGACCTGCAGGCGGCCTTTTATAGTGTGGGGCGTGTACTAAACCCCCTGAGCTGTAATTGGCCAAAGCCACCCTGGCTTCGGCCAATTTTGTCTCTCCGTTTTTTGCAAGCTGTAATTGACCAAGCATGCGGGTCAGCCAGCAATGCACTGCAATGCCGCAGTGAATTATGGGCCGTGAAACGGCACTCGAATTTGCCGCAAAGGGCCCAAACATTCGTAATTTGACGAATGATCGAACATACGATGTTCGAGTCGAACATGAGTTTGACTCGAATATAAAGCTCATCCCTACTAGCTATGTCTCTGTAGCTGTTGCCTCCCCATCTGGGCGGGTCGGTATATTTCACACACAGACATTCCATGATTTTTATATTATAGTTTCCTGTGGATTTATTTATTTAGTTGGTTTTGTGGCCCCCAGCTATTTTTGCCCACTATTGATATGGAGCCTGTGGCCTCCATGTATGGGCATCTTTACAGGGGACGAGTATGTCGGAATTGGTGATGTTCGACCGTGTGACGTTGTCGCATGATTTTTCGATTGGCCCACATTCCGGGTTATGGGATTCGATGTGATTATCACATGGTCCCTTACACTGGATTGTCATTGGTCCATGTTCTGGTCTCTGAGTGCCGAAAGGGTGGTCACATGGCCGGCGCTCCGAACTCCAGCACAGTAACATCACCGCGGATTATTTTTGGTGACTGCGGCGAGTCCGTAGTGAGGCGCTGGACTGCGCCATTCATGGGGTCCTGGTTGGGGCTCAATCAAGGGGCTCTTGTGGGGATCTCAGCCCGTATGGTATCATACACCCTGCTAGTACTGTGACACCAGTGATTGGCGTCTCGGCGGTGATATATATATATACAGCATTGTGTGACACATCCGGTGTATGAGGTGTCCCCAAGCACTATTCTCGAATGGGGTCACCTATACAGGGATTATACTATAGTCATTCTATTTAGCATAAGGAGACTTACTTAACCGCGTCGGTTTCCACTTTACAGCATCCCATACTGTTTTTATAATCTATTTGATCACTTTTTATCTGTTCATTTTGTTACATGAATTTTAAATAAAAACTTGTCACGGTTTATATTTTTGACCTGCACCATCTGGAGCACTCTTTTTTATTTTTTCCTTTGCTCTGTGAGCTTGTTGGAATTTCTTCATTTGTATCCTGCATTGAAGGCTCATCCGTCCGGTTCCTGTTTCTTTTGGTAATCATCCTACCTGAATGATTGAAGTACATACCATCATCCGGGGAGTCCTTTGTTGCAGCGATCTGGGTCCGTCGAGACCTTCAAACGTATGAGACTTACTGTTGTCCACACCCTATGGTAAGAGTACCTTATTATACTTGTATCTATACTTTGATGCCTTGATGATCCCTTCAGGCAACCAGACATTTAACATCATATGTCAACAATTGGAAAGCTACATTTTTTTTTTATGGACTATTATTTCACACATAAGTCTGTGTGATCGTTTCACTGATCCAGTATCGCATTTTTGTGGTGTATGGTCTTTATATGGACTTCTTCACATTCATTAAGTCGCTATTTAATGTATATTCTATTTTAGATCTTATGTCACTATAAGTATTGTGTACAACACATTCCAGCGCTGCACTATTGTTCTCTATTCTAAAATGACCCCTTCCTATTCCACATACTTTTTTTTGCTATTCTATAATTCTATAATTATTGCTTTAAAAATTTGAATTAAAATCTATTTTTACCTGGAAATAGATTCTTACTTCAATACAACATATTTCCCTGTGAGGAAGGCTCAGAAATAGCTGCTGCTCTGCCAGAGACTCCTTTATGTGAGTTTGAACTTGGCTGCAAGCTACCTCCAGGTCCCCCAACAGGGACTTATAGATGCAGAGGTAAGTAGGACTAAACTGCTAGACTGGCAGCAAGCTGGGCTGGTTGAAGGACTGTGCTAGTAACAGGACCATAAAAGAACAGTAGTGGTAACCGAGTGTAGCAAAAGTGTTCAGGCAACAGGACTGATTGTAGCAGACTGTAGCAGGACTGGGTGTATCAGACAATATAGGACTGGGTATATCAGACTGTCAGTAGGAGGACTGAGTGTAGTAGACTGTTTTAGAAATGACTGTATCAGGACTGAATGTCTTCTGGGTGTAAAGATATTATTATTATTATTATTATTATTATTATTGTTATTTTTATACACAATGTATATAGTGTCAACAGTTATATGCAAGTGATTATCAGTACGGGTGTCATGGATATGCAATAATGTCTGGCAGCTTTCCTTCTCCTCCATGTGTTCATTAGAGGCCTGACTCTCTTATCTGGCTGCCTTTTATCATCTCTCCTCCCTGTATGGCTCCACCCCAGGTCATCCCAGGAACTCTATATTAACGAGTGCACTGCAGGTCTGCTTTGCTGATCAACGTTGTGTGTTAGCTTTGTGTTCCTGCTTGCTGTGTGCTACGTTAATATCTCTGTGTTAACCGACTTTGGCTTGTCTACGACTACTCCTGTTTGCCTGTGATCCTGACTCTTGGTCTGTCCCTTAGTTATCCTCGTCTGCTTGTTGCCCTGACCTCGTCTTACCCTTCACTATTCTGTCTTGAGTGGCTGCTTCCCCTTTCTCTCTACGGAGCGTGACCTAGGGCACTCCAGGGGCCGCAACCTGGATCCAGTTGCAGCGAAGACCATCCTCACCACTAGAGGCTCTGGTGAATACCAAACTGGATCTTAGACTCCTTGCCCTGGGTAATCTTTGGTCAGTTTCCTGTAGGATACCTGTTTGTGCCCCAGTGAACCTCTTCCCCATATGCATTCTGTTGTCCTTCTGCAGCAGTCTGCTATTGGGTTCACTACCTCGTGGTGCATCCCTGCCTCCAACAGGGTGCACTTGTCATCTGACCACAGGTGACCTGACAACGGGACCCCAGGCGTCACTTCACGCAAACAGGAGTTTGGGGGTTCTCTACATCATATCACTTAAACATATAGAAATGCATTAGGCCACTAAGGGAGTTGGTATGAAATACCATCAACACTTAGCATAGAAAAGTTAGAGCGAACATGTTCAGGAAGTTAGGGCAAGGCCTATAAACAAATGACACTTATGTCAAGCACGTAGTAAATAGGAGTTATTCAGACAACTAATAGTTGCATATGAGAGGAAAATATACCTCAGGTAATTTGAGAGTAGATGTCCCCTTAAGAGGATCCTTAGCAAACAGTCATAGGTACAACAGTCTATCCCAAGTAGTATGTTAATAGCTACAAGCCATAATAAATAACAGCAATTGTTTTAGTTGGAATATATGCAGCAGATCTTTCTATAGTACTACAAGTGAAACATATGCTACTTATTTGTTTGCAGGGCTCCAGTGTAGCAACAAGGGATTTCATAGTGTAGGGTGAGAGCAAGAAGGTCTTAGGGTTGTCCCCAGCAATGGCAGTCTGTTGCAGCAAATGTAGCAGCATTAATGCAGGATTTGCAGGCTGGTCAGAGTTGCAGCATTGGGAACGATGGCACCATTGGTTGTAGCGTGGCCGAGCTACGGCTGACAATAATAGAACAGTGTGCAGTCAGCACACCGCTCTGTTTATAGCATAGAGGCAGGTGCAGTGCATAAGCAAGGTTAAGGTGGCAGGGTTTAGCCAGTAATTGGATATGGGGGCTGAAGGAGAGGTCAGAGTCAAGGATTACACCGAGCACCCTGGCCTGTGTGGAGGGACCAATGGTTGTGTTGGTAATATTAATGGTAAAGTCATGGGGGGGCATGAAGGAGGAAATATAACAAGCTCAGTTTTAGAAAGATTGAGTTTGAGGAAGTGGAGTGACATCCATACCGATAAGTCATTCAGTAAGTTTGAGATCCGTGAGGAGATCAAGGGGGTGATTTGAGGAGTGGAGAGATAGATCTGGTTGTTGTCGGCATAGAGGTGGTATTAGAAGCTAATTATATATATATATATATAAAAAATATATATAGTGAGAGATTCGCTAGGTAGCGGGTGTGTGTGACCCCCTGGATGGGTTCACTACACGCTGAACTATACAGAAAGGCAGTTGAGGATGGTTGAAAACAAAGGATATGGTTTATTCTTCCATATTGCTGGATACATTACAAGAGCAAGCATCAAAACAGCATAAACAAAACATAAAATAAACCCTTGCCACTTGGGGCCTCTATCTTCACAACACAGGAACCTACCTATGCTGGGGAGACATTGCTGGTCAGACAGCAGAAAAACAATAGTATTTTTGATTTTTGTCACACAGAAAAATCAACAACCACCTCACCTCTTCAGAAGTTTTTCTGACTGCTCTCCTTCACTCAAAATGCCTCAGGATGCAGCAATCAGTAATCATCATTTGGATGATGTATAGATGCCTTAATTACCTCATTCTGAACAGCTGAAGTTTTCCAACGCCCTAAATCTTTCTGGCTATTTCTGCAGCCGACACCTGGTAGTAATTGGTGTATTGTCTAAACAAGGCAGACATGTATCTCCCGTCTGTGACAACACCCACAGATTTACCTGACTTCCTGTCACATACCCCCCCTCTTGTTTCAACCCTAGGGTTGGGACACAGGTTGCCAGGCAGGCATGCACTCGGGAAAAAACATCTGCATTCCCCATTTTAACACCGGGGCGATGCGTTATGACAAAGCTAAATTCCTTAAGGGCCAGGAACCACCTATTTATTCTCCTATTGGTCTTCTTGTTCTGTGCCATCCACTTCGATGGGGCATGATCCGTCACCAGTTCAAACTGTCTACCCACGAGTTAGTACTGGAAAGAATCCAAAGCCCATTTCACTGCCAAACACTCTTTCTCAATGATGGCATAATTCTCCTCATGGGCCTTCAACTTTCGGCTAAGGTACATAACAGGGTGTTCCTCCCCGTTGATAACCTGGGACAGTACAGCTCCTAACCCCACATTTGACGCATCTGTCTTAACCACAAAGTCCTGTGAAAAATCAGGCGATTTTAAAACTGGCTGACTACATAAGGCCTGCTTTAAAGCCTGAAAAGCTGCTTCTGCTTCGGAAGTCCATTTGGTCATGACAGACTCCTTCCCTTTGGTCAAATTGGTCAGGGGAGCAGCCTGTGAGGAAAAATGGGGGATAAAGTGGCAATAATATCCTGTGATTCCCAAAAATGCACGAACCTGTTTCTTGTTGGTGGGACGTGGCCAATCCTGAATAGCCTCAACTTTGTTTATTTGGGGCTTGATTAAACCTCTCCCAATGGTATACCCTAGATACTTTGCCTCTTCTAGCCCAAGGGTACATTTTTTTGGATTGGCTATAAACCCGGATTTCCAGATGGAATACAACACAGCCTGAACTTTTGGCAAGTGTGATTCCCAATCCTCACTGTAGATGACAACGTCATCAAGGTATTCAGCAGCATAGGCTCGATGAGGCCGAAGGGTCTTATCCATGGTGCGTTGAAATGTGGCGAGAGCATTCTGTAACCCAAAAGGCATCCTCCGATATTGGAAAGATCCGTCTGCACTTTCAAATGCTGTTTTTTTCCTTGGCCGACTCTGAGAGAGGAATTTGCCAATAACCCTTGGTCAGGTCTAACGTCGTCATGTACCGGGCCGTGCATAGGCGATCAATCAGCTAATCTATGCGGGGCATAGGATAGGTGTCAAACTTAGTGATTTTATTCAGGCGGCGAAAGTCATTACAAAACCGCCAATTTCCATCTGGTTTGGGCACTAAGACAATGGGACTGGACCAATCACTATTTGACTCTCACCCCCAGCTCAAGCATTTTTTTTACTTCCTGGCGAATTGCCTCTCGCCGGGCTTCTGGAATTCTATAAGGCTTCAACTTGACCTTCTGCCCTGGTGTGGTGATAATGTCATGTTCAATAGTGTTGAGCGGAATACGCCATATTCGATTTTGCGATATTGTGCGAATATATAGAAGAATATTCGCAAATATTCGCTAATATCGAATATTCGTGATATTTTATCCAAAGAAAATTTTGCGAAATTTCGCTAATGCAAAATTTCGCTAATGCAAAATTTCGCTAATGCGAAAATGATTGCGAAATTCTCATAAACGGAGATCATTTCCTGTATTACTAAACTAATATGCACTAAACACTAACTGTACACTAACTCTACTTAAAAGAAAGGAGAATAAGGGGGCAAAAGAAGGGCGGAGAAGATAATCGCGCAATATTCCTATTGCGCGATTATCTTCTCCGCCCTTCTTTTGCATCAGAGCCAATCAGAATAACTCGAATATTCGGCAAAAGGAATATCGCGCAATATTCCTTTTGCCGAATATTCAAGTTATTCTGATTGGCTCTGATGCAAAAGAAGGGCGGAGAAGATAATCGCGCAATATTCCGTTTGCCGAATATTCGAGTTATTCTGATTGGCTCTGATGCAAAAGAAGGGCGCATCAGAGCCAATCAGAATAACTCGAATATTCGGCAAAAGGAATATTGCGCGATTATCTTCTCCGCCCTTCTTTTGCATCAGAGCCAATCAGAATAACTCGAATATTCGGCAAAAGGAATATCGCGCAATATTCCTTTTGCCGAATATTCGAGTTATTCTGATTGGCTCTGATGCAAAAGAAGGGCCAAGTAGCTGATGCGATTTTTTTATGTTGCCGAAAATTTGCAATGCGAATTTTCGGCAACATAAAAGAATCGCATCAGCTACTCGGCCCAGGGTCTCTCTCTAATCATACCAGCAATGCTTTTAGACGTAGATGGAGATCACTAGGATGTGATCTGTTTTAAAAATAAATTTGAAAAAATACGAATATTCGCCATAGCGAATATTCGCCATAGCGAATATTCGCCGCAATATTTGAGTTATTCGCGAATACTCGAATATGCAATATTCGTAGCGAATATTCGCAATGCGAATATTCGTGAGCAACACTAATGTTCAACCCTGGAGACCCAACCTGGCAAATCTCAAAACTTCTCCCTATTACGGAGTACAAATTCTTTAGCCTCCTGTCGCTGAGTTTTGGACAGACTCTCCGCTATCCCAACTTCAGGGACAGCCATGTTAAATGTAGCAGAAAATCGGGTAGTCTCAGCGACCAAGAACTCTCTATCCTTCCATGGTTTCAACAAGTTCACGTGATATATCTGCTCAGGTATTCGTCTTCCCGGTTGGCTAATTTTATAATTCACCACCCCCATTTTCTCCATTACTTTATAAGGACCCTGCCATTTAGCTAGGAATTTACTTTTGACTGTGGGGACCAACACCAACACCCTATCACCAGGTGCAAAGGAACGGATCTGGGCCCCACGATTGTAAATCCTCTGTTGAGCCAACTGGGCTTGGGCTAAATGTGCCTTCACAATCGGCATCATTTGGGCAATTCTATCTTGCATTTGTGCCACATGTTCAATCACACTTCGATGAGGGGAACTCTCACTTTCCCACGTTTCCCTGGCAATGTCTAGGAGGCCCCGGGGGTGCCTCTCATACAGTAGCTCAAATGTAGAGAACCCTGTGGACGATTGGGGAACCTCTCTTATGGCACACATCAGATATCGTCTTTATCCACCACCTTCCTCAACATTTGTTTTAAAGTTTTATTAAATCTTTCCACTAACCCGTCTGTTTGAGGGTGATGTACTGATGTACATAATTGGGTCACTTTCAGGAGTTTACAAAGTTCTCTGGTCACCCTAGACATAAACGGGGTGCCCTGATCAGTTAGGACTTCCTTAGGAAGACCCACACGGCTGAAAACCTGAAATAACTCTTTGGCAATGGTTTTAGCAGAGGTGTTTCGGAGAGGAATCGCTTCTGGGTAATGGGTGGCATAGTCCATTATTACTAAGATGTGCTGGTGCCCTCTAGTGGACTTCAGTAAGGGGACAACCAAGTCCATGGCGATCCTCTCAAAAGGGACCTCGATAATGGGCAGGGGTACCAACGGACTGCGGAAATGTGGCATGGGTGCAGTAATCTGACACACTGGACAGGAAGAGCAGTACAATTCCATTTCCTTAGTGATCCCAGGCCAATAAAACCTCTGGGTGATTCTCTCTTTTTCTGCTCCCGAATGTTCCCCAAGAATGTGCCCATCGGCCAGTTCCAAAACCATCTTGCGGTACGGTTTAGGCACTACCAGCTGCTCAATGGTCTCCTCTAACCTCTGTGACACTCGATATAACAGGTCCCTTTCAATAATGAAGTAAGGGAGGGCAACCCTCTCATCAGGCTTACCAATCCCAATAAACATATCTCTGCCTCCTGTTCCAGAACTACTGATGTTACTGTTGCTATTATTCTTAGAACGTCCCTCCAGAATACTACAATCTTTGGACATCGCCAAAATATATGCATAAAATCTCCTGAAATGTCTGCACATCTCCAACAATTCGGAGGGTTAGACTGTGAGATCTTATTTAATTTATATGGTGTATAGTGACTCCTATATATATCTTATATTGTATTAGTTTGTCTCGAAGTGATACCAGTGTGTGTAGTGGGATCCCCACACTTCTTCCCAGTTTTCCCCCTCCAGGTTTGGGACATCTCTTCTCCACTGTTCTCTTAATTTATTTGTATCAAATGGTGTATTTTTTTACTAAATACTTATATAGGATTGAGATTGTCCCTTTTCCACTTTTTACCATTTTTTTAGAGACCTACCTCCATTATTTGCAGGGTTCCCCCTGAAAACTGAGCCACCAATGCATGGGTAAGTTGCCTATATCTAAAGATGTAACTCTGTGGGATATTCCAAGACTCTCTCAGCTCCTCAAATGTGGAGTATCTTTCTCCCTATATTATTTGCGATATCTTTTTTACCCCGTGTTTAGTCCATGCCCCTGGATCCTGTATGGAATCCAGGTGCGGCAGTTCACGGTTCCTCCATATTGGGGTGTTTGGGGATAAATTAGTTTCTGACCATCCCTCTTTTACCATATTCCATATTTTAACTGTTGTTTTCATTAGAGAAGTCAACTATTGTCTAGTTTTTAGCCCTCTATACATTAGACCCTGCTGCAGTGCCTCTACTGATTGAACCACTGCTGCTTCTAACATAGTTGCGAAATCGTAACCCATCTGGGTTTAACCATCTTGCAACCATCACCAGCTGCGTGGCTATATAATATTTGTGAAAATCTGGAAAGTCCAACCCCCCCTGTTCAGCCGGTCTCATAAGTGTATTTAGTTTAATTCTTACTGTTTTATTTGCCCATATAAATGATGAGAGCATTCCATGCAGCTGTACAAAGAATCTCTTGGGTAACCACTGTGGAGAGTTCCTGAATAAATACAGGAACCTGGGAAGAACTTTCATCTTTATCAGATTTATACGTCCTAATAAGGACAGTGGTAACAATACCCATATCTTTAGCTTCCTCCCAAGCTCCTGCATCACAGGATCCAAGTTTAGTGTCCGGAAATCTTCAACTTAGATATTACTATTCCAAGGTATTTAAATTGGCTCACCTATTTCAATGGCATTTTTGGAGCTGCGGTATCCTGTGCTCCCTGATCAATAGGTAATAGCATAGACCAGGGGCGGACTGACAACTCGTGGGGCCCCCGGGCAATAGAAGATTATGGGGCCCCCGGGCTTACAGATGGCCACCATGCCAGGAGGCAGTGCAGAGGTGGGGAAGCTAAAATCTCTGGATTTTCACATCAAATGCATGTCCGTTTCAGACATATCAGGGACAGATGTAAAAAAAACACAGATTTTGACATACTGGTTTTATTGAGCCTGGCAACCCTGATGGGGGCCCCCTAGTGGCATGGGGCCCTCGGGCAGTGCCCGTTAGCCCCAATGGTCAGTCCACCCCTGGCATAGACTTTCCCCAATTCACCTTAAGCCCAGTAATAGACGAAAAAGTATTTAGTAGTTCCAATGCTCCCTCCAGAGATGGACCCGCATCTCTCAAAAATAGTAACATGTCGTCTGCATACAGGGCTACCCTCTCCTCCAGCCTACCTATTTGAAGTCCTTGAATATTTGGAGAGGTCCTAAGGGCCTCTGCTCTCAGTTCTATTGCTATTGCAAAGAGTGTCAGAGAGAGGGGGCAGCCCTGCCTCGTACCTCTATACAACCTAAAAAATGATGACAGTTTTCCTCCCCATTTCACAGCTGACGTAGGTCTCTCATATATTGTTTGTATCCACTTAATGAACACCAATGGAAAACCCATCCTCCCATAAGAAGGGCCATTCAATTGTATCGAAGGCCTTCTCTATATCTAGAGAGGCCACTGTCCTAGATCCTTCCTGTAGATGATGAGTGTGTATATTAGTATATAGCCTACGTAAGTTAACATCTGTTGTTCTCTGTGGCATAAATCCTGTCTGATCTGAGTCTATAATGTTTTTGATCAGGGGTTGTATTCTTAGGGTTAATATCTTGGTTAATATTTTCAGATCTATGTTTAATAGCGCAATTGATCTATATGAAGAACATCATTTTGGATCTTTAATTTCCTTATGAATCAATAATATTTGTGCTTCTCTCATAGATTCTGGAAGTGTCCCTTTCGCTAATCCATTTGTAAATACTTCTGCCAATTTAGGGGCTATTATGGCTCCATATTTTTTGTACACCTCCCCCGGTATTCCGTCGGGGCCTGGTGCCTTTTCTCCCTGAAGCGTACGTATAATCTCCATAACCTCCTCAACGGTAATGGGTTATACCAATGTCCTCCTCTCCTCATCCGACAACCACCCAAGAGCTATCTGGTCTAAAAGACCCGTCATGGCCTCTGGGCAGAAGTTGGGGGGGGAGAGAGGAGGTTTACAATAAACTATAATATTCTCTAAAGGCCTCTAATATCTCCTCCAGTTCTTTTACTTTCACTCCCTTTACTGTCGGAATTTCTGTTATGTTCGTGGTTTGATATTCCTGTTGTGCTAACCTCGCCAGAAATCTGCCACTTTTATCTCCTTGCTCAAAGATGTTCTGTCTATTTTTACATAGTTCCAGCCTCGTGATTTCCTCCATATGGAGGTGTAGTTCCCTTTGTGCGGCCATCATTAAATCAAAATTCCTATTGCTAGAGTTCTGACCATACTCCTGCTTCTGAAATTCTATCTGACTTTGTAACGCTTGTATTTTGGCCTTCTGTTTTTTTTTAACCGCTGAGATACTTGAAATATACTGTCCCCGCAGATACGCTTTAAACGCATCCCACACAATATCCACCGAGGTTGATCCTACGTTAAGAGAAGTGTACCGCTCCATAAAACAAATGATCCCCGTTGCTTCCGTCCCAATCAAACCAAGAGGGTGCTGGCTGTGCACAATTAGCATGGGATGAAGGAAAAAATCCTGGATCGCCGCACTCCTCGGAAAACAATGTTTTTTTTTAAGCATAAGCCATCAAAATTTCAATAGAAAAAAAAACAGCCAAAATGCATGCAGTCAAAAACGGTGAATGGACAAGGAGAAAAGGGCTGACACGTTTCACATCATGTAATGCTTACTCGTAGCTAGTGAACAAATGACCAAAATGTGTTTAAATGGAGGAGGGAATGAGGTGAAATGGGAAGTTATTTTCCCAGTATTCCATTATTATCGCTGTAATTTTTTCCTCTGTTTCTGGGCATAAAACCCATTGTGGAGTCAATCTCCATATGGATGCATTTCTCGGCGTAGGGATACGTATTGTCAGACATAAAGGAGAGTGGTCTGAAAGGCCGCTCGGTAGATATGTTGCATCCTCAATGTCTGTCAACATCGTAGTGTCTGCAAATGCTAGGTTAATCCTCAAAACTGTTTTATAAGAAGTAGAGAAACATGAGTACACTCTTTTCCCGGGGTTCTTCCATCTCCAAATTTCTGTTACCCCCATCACCTGAGCCCAATTATACAGATCCGGCGAATACTGTTTAGGAGGTTTTGGTCTATCCATTTCCTGTGATAGGATTGAGTTGAAATCTCCAATACACAGCAGCTTCGCCGGATGGTGTTGAATAATTTTTTCCATTATCTCATTCAAAATTCCTACTGAAAAAGGAGGAGGGATATATACTGCCACTATAATATACCTATAATATATATTGGAACATTAAAGCTTGTTTGAACTTTGAGTTCAATCCTCGTCCAGGAGAGGACACTATAGCTATTACCGTTCTGTTTTCCTGCCATTATACCTGAAGTACAGGAGGAGTAGGAATAGGCAGCTTCATTTTGGAGCTGTCTCCATAGGGCACAGGGCTTTCAAATTGCACCATTTACCATCACAAACATACTTCCTCCTCCTACTCACTCCCCCCTCCCTTCCCACCCTGTCCCCTGCCACTCCCCTCTCTATTGTACTACACCATCCATCCCTGGATGAGAGTGGAGAGGGACTTCTCCTAATCCCTTTTCCCCCGACCATAGCGTCTATCCTATGCTCAGTACCCTTCATAACCCATTGTGAGATGGACTCTTACCTAATAACTAAAAAGAATCTCCTTATCTCACCTCTCCCCTATTCCCCCAAAAAAATCCCAAACCCCCCCTCCCTCTTTCCTATAGTGCATTAATTTAATAGTCAATATCAATATATCTCACACAATGCTCTCTATGAAATCCTTAGGCCGAGTACACACGACCAAATACATATGTTCAAATCAGTCTGACAGACCGATTTGAACAGATCTGTCTGCTGGGCTGTTTTGGTTTGATCGCTGTACACACGATCAAACCAAAATCCCCGCCGGCAGACAGCGCGGTGACGTGGCGATGACGTTGACGCCACCACATCACCGCACCAGGAAGTAAAACACTTCCGCGCATGCAACGAATCCATTAGACGCATGTGCGAGCAGAAGCATGCTTTAAAATCTGTCGGCTGGCCAAATCTGTCTGTCCGCTCGTACACACGATCAAATCTGTCTGCTGAAACGGTCTGTCATACGATCTTGATCTCTATCTCTATAATTTAAAATCTGCCTCAAAAATGGACGAGGTGGTACTCCGGGTTTAGGAGAGCGAGGGGAGATTCTATGCGCCCTCTCTACTGCAAACGTTGCTGTTGCATCTATCAGACCCAAGGTTGTTGTTACTGACTTTTCTGCAAACTCCGCTGAATTAGATCCTTTTACCCGCTCAGGTAGCCCTATAACCCTGATATTTTTCCTTCTTAGCCGACTCTCCGTGTCGATTGCTCTGTCCTGTAATAAAGCGCTCTTTTTTTCCTGCTTTTAACTCCTCTTCTACCTTTGAGATACGGGACTCCATCTCTGTGAATTTTTGCTGAATTTTGTCGAATTCATGTTTTATTGCGCCAACTGCCATAGCCAAAGCATAATTTTTTTTTTGTAAGAGATTCACTGCTTACTTGGATAGCTTCCAGAATGTCCTTAACAGATGGAATTACATCTGCCTCCAGTCTCTTTGCCACGTTTTGTTTGTCTGTTAGAGTTCCTTTTTGTGGAGACTTTATTGTTACTTTCCCCACCATTTTCCACACCGTTGCTGTAGGAGACGAACAGGGAGTGGCGGGTTGCAATTTAGCACAGGTTTTACTGGGAGCCATCTCTGCCATACAGCCAGCTGAAAGCCCAGCCTAAAAAGACAATAGGGGTGCTTCAATCAGTTACACGGCCATAATCACGGCAGCTAATGGCTAGTAACTTGCCCCTGTGCTCAATCGTCCCTTCCTCCCTTCCTTTCAGTAAGGGGGGAGGGATAATAAACTTAGTCCAGCAGTTCACCCCACCATAACATCGGTATCTATTAACGTCTGTCTATAACCTGACATGGACCACAATAATAGTCGGCAATAGTCAACAGCACTGATCAATGGCAGGTAGATAATAAAATTAGCAGCAACTGCAATAGCACCTGGCAGCAATGGATAGTCACAGACAAGGACACTGGGCAGCAGTGATAACAGAAAAAAAAAGGGTGAATAGCTCAAAAAAAAAAATTTCACTTTAGCAGCAGCTCTGTGCAGTAGCCATGCAACAGTTATAAATGACAATCAATGGAATCAATGGAGATTTTGCGACAGTTGTGTACTTATCTCTGCAATCTGCTCTAACTCAAGAGACCAGCTGATGCCTTTGGATCCAAATAACTTTGGTATCTTAAATATTAATTTCCTTCGTCCCACACATTATTCAACTCGCTGTTCAACTCACTGTTTGTTGTCTCCTCCAGCCAGCTCTCCAGCCACCCCGATGCATCCAAAGCAGCGGCAGTTCCAAACTTCCTACCCCCGCTTTACATGGATGAATAATGGCGTTCTGATCACGCAGTGACCACGGATCAGGAAGAGAGAGCAGCAAACACACCGTGGGAGCTGGCACACGGCAGCTACGGGCAGCAGCAGGCATGCAGTGGTAATAGGCGGGTAGAAGCAGGTAGCGGCAGGTAGTGGTGGCAAGGAGGTGAGCAGCAGCAGATAAATGTCGGCACTAAATGTCAGCGTTAACGGCCGAAGCTTACTAGGCGGTATGCAAAAAAATGTATTTGCCCTAAATGGGTGTTTTTTGAATAGAACAATAGAAGAACAGTATCTAAAGTGTGTATCTCACATGTACAGATATGGAGGAAACACTGCAAAATATATGTTTTTGCCCTAAATGGGTGTTTTTTGAATAGCACAATAGAAGAACAGTATCTAAAGGGTGTATCTCACACGTACAGATATGCAGGAAATGCACCAAAAAAAAAAATTTGCCCTAAATGGGTGTTTTTTGAATAGAACAATAGAAGAACAGTATCTAAAGTGTTTATCTCACACATACAGATATGGAGGAAACACTGCAACAAATATTTTTTTGCCCTACATGGGTGTTTTTTGAATAGCGCAATAGAAGAACAGTATCTAAAGTGTGTATCTCACACGTACTGATATGGTGGAAACACTGCAACATTTTTTTTTTGCCCTAAATGGATGTTTTTGGAATAGCACAATATAAGAAAAGTATCTAAAGGGTGTATCTCACAGTAACATATGCAGTGCTGATGTAATTTGATTTCTGAAGCAGGAATGACTCCTATCTATTTCTCTCCCTAAAACCAACACCAGGAACCTTTCCTTTAAAGTATCTAAAGCAGAGTGACTTGCCGTGCTATGTAGATTCCTGAGTAATTTGATTTCTGAAGCAGGACTGAGTCTGATTCCTATCTAATTCTCTCCCTCAGAGCAGCAGCAGCGCCAGCCTTTCCCTACCCTATCTAAAGCAGAGTGACGTGCTGTGCTATGTGCCTCTAGCTTATATAGAGGCTGGGTCACATGCTGCACTGGCCAATCACAGCCATGCCATTAGTAGGCATGGCTGTGATGGCTTCTAGGTCACACAAGTTAAACAAATGTTGATTGGCTGGTTACATTGCCGAACACCGAACTCGAACCTGAACTTACAGTAAATTGTTCGTGTTCGGGTCCGGGTACCAAAAATCCAAAAGTCCGGTACGAACCCAAACTTTTCAGTTCGGGTTTGCTCAACCCTACTCACGGCTGTAATGAATTGTCGGGTCCCGGCAACACAGATAAAAGTCACTGAAAACAATGGAATGGCCCTTCAGGTCAGATATGGATATTAAGGGGAACCCTGTGCCATTTTTTTAAATGACGTAGGGGTCCTCCTCAAAATCCACACCAGACCCTTCAGGTCTGGTATGAATTTAAGGGGAACCCCACTCCAAAATAAATAAAAATGCTGTGGTGGTCCCCCCCAAAAATCTGTACTAGACCCTTATCTGATCATGCAACCTGGAAGGCCACAGGAAAAGAGGGGGAGGAGAGAGTGCCCACCCTCCTGAACCTTACCAGCCCACATGCCCGCAACATGGGGAGGATGCTTTGGGATCCATTGTACCCCTACCATTTCACAAAAAAGTATCAAAAATGTTAAACACAGACAGCTTTATTTAAAAAAAGAAAAAAAAAACATTCCAGCGATGTAATGCATTCTCGAGCGGAGGATATGGAGGAAAAAAATGCTGACACGATCTGCCTCCTTCGGAGGTGCTCGTCATTGCTACACCCGCCGTGTCATCTCTTAAACAGCTGAGGGCAGGGCTACCTGTCACGTGCGCAGGTGACCCTGCCCCCCTCTGATGCAAGGGGGAAACGCTGCAGGGTTACCCAGTGACATATACAGGGCTTTCTCGTTGCTTGCATGGTGTCAGAGGGGATGGGGTCTCCTGCGCATGTGATGGCCCTCAGCTATATAAGAGCTGTCACAATGGGTGTAGTGTTATTCCGCGGGCACCTCTCATGGAGGCGGATCGTGTCTGTGGTTTTTTTTTTCTCCATATCCTCCGCTAGAGAATGGCTTACATAGCTTGTCCCAAGCTGTCTGCTGTGTTTTTTTTAAACATTTTTGACACTTCTTTTTGTGAAATGGTAGGGGTACAATGTACCCCGTTACCAATTCACATGGGGGGCAGGATCTGGGGGTCCCCTTTGTTAAAGGGGGCTTCCAGGTTCCGATAAGCCCCCCACCCGCAGACCCCCACAACCACCAGGCAAGGGTTGTGGGAATGAGGCCCTTGTCCCCATCAACAACGGGACATGGTGCTTTGGACCCCAAAGCAGCCTCCCCATGTTAAGGGGATGTGGCCTAATACGGTTCTGGAGGGGGGCACTCTCTCATCCTCCCCTCTTTTCCTGTGGCCTGCCAGGTTGCGTGTTCGGGTAAGGGTCTGGTATGGGTTTTTTGGGGGAACCCCATGCCGTTTTTTTTTATTTGGCGCAGGGTTCCCCTTAATATTCATACCAGATCCAAAGGGCCTGGTAATGGACTGGGGGGAACCCATGCCTTTTTTTCAATGACTTTTATCTGTATTGCTGGGACCCGACAATTCATTATAGCCACGAGTAGTTTTAAATGACTTTTTTTTCCTTTAGATATGTCATTTTGTGCAGGGACTGTTATGAACATGGGAAAAATGTGCCACTTTACAGGCATATTATAGACACCCCAGGTACGAAATTTAAAGGAATATTTCACTTTTATTATTTCACTTTAAGCATTATTAAAATCACTGCTTCCAAAAAAACTGCATTTTTTTCAAACTTTTTTTGCATTGATACATGTCCCCTGGGGCAGGACCCAGGTCCCCAAACACTTTTTTTGACAATACAATGCATATATGCCTTTAAAATTAACACTTTTGATTGTTCACATTCTATTCCTATAGACTTTAGCGATGTTCACATGTTCGAACACATTTTTTGTCTGTTCACAGGTTCTGCTGCAAACCGAACCATGGGTGTTTGGCTCATCCCTACTACTTATTATTTGAATTATATGGTATATTAATGGCAGATAAAGTCACAAAGTTTCACAGTATGCACTAGGAAAGGATATGTATATAATTACACATAATTATCAGGAATAAAATGACAACAATGGAGTTGAAAGATTTCTCATGCTACAAATGCCTTAAAGCTAATTTCCAGAGCGAGAAAACGATATTAAGAAATAGACTAAATGTGCTTTTCATGTATAAATATAACTGTATTTATTGTTTAACCGCTTCAATACCAGGCTTTTATACCACCTCCATACCGGGCCTATTCTGACACTTCTCTCCTACATGTAATAATCATCATTCTTTTGCTAGAAAATTACACAGTACCCCCAAACATTATATATGTTTTTTTTAGCAGACACCCTAGGGAATAAAATGGCGGTCATTCCAAAGTTTTATCTTGCCATTTTTGTAAAAAAAATTGTTTTATGAATTAAAAAAATAACAAAACAGTAAAGTTAGCCCAATTTTTTTGTATTATGTGAAAGATTATGTTACACCGAGTAAATAGATACCCAACATGTCACGCTTTAATTATGCGCACACTCATGGAATGGCGCCAAACTTCGGTACTTAAAAATCTCCATAGGCAACGTTTTATTTATTTTTTACAGGTTACAGTTTAGATTTACAGAGGAGATCTAGTGCTAGATTCGTTGCTGGCACTCTAACGCACGCGGCGATACCTCACTTATGTGGTTTAAACGGCGTTTACATATGTCGGCGGGACTTGCGTGTGCGTTCGCTTCTGCACGCGAGCTATCGGGGACAGGGGCGTTTTTAATTTTTTTTTTATCTTTTATTTATTTTTTTGACTTATTTTTTATTTATTTTTCCACTTTTTTCTTTTTTTTTTCCACTTTTATTCCTATTACAAGGAATGTAAACATCCCTTGTAATAGGAAATGTGTGTGACAGGTCCTCTTTATGGAGAGATGTGGGGTCAATAAGACCTCACATCTCTCCTCCAGGCTGGAAACCATGAGATCCGTGAAAAAAAATTCACCGATCTCATGAATGGGGGCTTACAGCCGCAATCGCGGCTTTGTTTACTTACGGGGACCCGGGCGTGACGTCATCACATCGCGCCCGGGTCCTCCGACGGTCATAGAGATGACTGGTGACCATCTGGTCACCAGTCATCTCTATGCTTCCTGCCGCCGCCGACGATTCGTTCTCCGGGCCCCCGAAGGCACAGGTAAGCCCGGAGAAGCACCGGATGGCGGCGGAAGGGGGGGGATGTCCCCTCCCGCGGCCTGTAAGAACGATCAAGCGGCGGAACCGCCGCTATGATCATTCTTACATTGTGCAGAATCGTCGGCTGAAAAAGAGGATATCTGGATGATGCCTCTGGCTGCAGGCATCATCCAGATATTCGCCTGCAATGCCCAGGCCGTCAATTGACGGCCACTTAGGATGGTAAATCCCATCCCAGGCCGTCAATTTTCTATGGCTGGGTATTGAAGTGGTTAAAATATAACCTAAATGGCTGCAAATATAGTCAAGGGTCAAGGCAGGCTGCAAGTGGGAGAGTAGTCTGGTCTAAGCAGGAGTCTAGAAAGGTGAGTAAGTAGTCAGATCCAGGCAGGATCAAGTCAAGTAAAATGGAAGTTTTCACCCAGTGATATGACTAGAAGCACAATTCCTGTATTAGAGTTACCCCAATCTATATAAAAGAGCAAGATAGACACCTTTGGACAACAGCATTGTCAGTCTGGGTGAGGGAGAGTAATGTGAAATCTACTAGCAGATTTAGATTCACTGACAAATTGAAGCCAAACTCCAGCTTACATATTGTATGCAGTTACAGCAGCAGTTTTGTTCCTTTTGGGATAAAGATTTTACATAAATAAAAGATGACCTTTGTACAGTAAGCACCTCTGTCAGTGTTAAATGGTTTGTCTTAATGGTTTGTCATAATATAACTGGGTACTAACATTTATAGGTAAAGTTTATCCAGGGAATATCCAATTGCCTCTTGGGGGATCAGGAAGGATTTTTTCCCCTGCGGTAGCAAATTGGTGCATGTTTTGCTGTTTTTTTTGCCTTCCTCTGGATCAAGTGTGGGTAAAGGGTATATGTGATTGTATGATTTATTTATTTTTTGGTTGATGGACTAGATGGACTTTTTTCAACCTGACTAACTATGTAACTATGTAACTGCTACATCTACCGAACAGCTTGTTCTGTTGGAAAACAACAGACTTATTTGCAGGAACACCAGATGAAAGTAATGAAAAAACCTAAAAAAAAAACAAATTCAGGTGCCACACCTAAAAATTGGTGAAATGCAATATAATACTGTAAATGTGCTTTTGTGTTTAATACTAGTTTACATACTCTAGGTTTTAATGATTCTTCAGAATATAAATGAGATGAGCTTCCTCTTTCAGTAGGTTGTGCCACTCTTCTAAGGCCACTTATAATTCGACTTATGCAACTTATGCATTTACTAGCAATGGAGGTGATCTGCAATTTTTATCGTAACTGCGATATTGCAGAGGACACTTCAGACACTTTTGACACTATTTTTGGACATTCACATTTATCCAGATTACTGTATAAATGGCAGGGAAGGGGTTAACACTAGGGGGGCAATTAAGGGGTTAAATGTGTATCCTAGGGAGTGAATCTAACTGTAGGGGGAGGGGACTCAAAAGGTGAGGAGACCGATCGGTGTTCCTCTGTACAAGGAACATACCATCGGTCTACTCTCCTCTGACAGGACGTGGATCTGTGTGTTTGCACAAACAGATCCATGGTCCTGCTGTGTTTACATCACGGCCGCCGGACACACACATCAGGTGCCAAGTGACACGGCGCTTGCGCACAAGCCCCTTAGTGGATCGGGAAGTAAAAGATGTCATATTACGGCAGCCCAGAGGGACAAAGCGTTCCTGCTGCCGTTTTAGGACAGCAGCCGGAGGGACAAAGAGTTCCTGATGCCGTCATATGACTATACGCGCTAGGGAAGTGGTTAAATATTACCTGATTTACAACTATCTCTTTGATAATAATACAAAACATCCCCACATGACCTTTCACTTAATTTGGTCATCACCGAGCCAAATTGATCTGGTCAATCAGTATCTGAATTAATTTTAATCTGTGGTTTATTTAATTTTATCCATATGTGTCATTTTCATTCATCTTATATGTGACTTTGGGCATATGTGTGTGTATATATATATTTATATGCTTGTATGTATAGGTTTATGAGAATGCTCTTGTATATAGAGAGATATACATGTATATATGGAGATGTTTCTACCATGCATAGTGTTACTCATTGTTTTTATAATCGATAAATAGTTCATTTATTTTAATTAACCTATAAACTTACGTGTATATATACTAATATATAGCAATGGGCGCAAAATTTGTGCCCAGTATGGGCAATCTATTCATGGACAAATGGCAGGAGGATGTTGTCTATGCCAACAGAAGACTGGAATTGGTCTTCTGGGGCAGGTATATAGACGACATCCTCCTCCTGTGGAATGGTGATACAGCCTCACTAACCACTTTCCTGCAACAACTTAACCAGAATATGCTAGGGATTGTCTTACAGTTTGTTATCAGTGCTGATAACATCAACTTATTGGACCTTAATATTTATTGCTTTTAATATTTCCACCTTTTTTAAAAGTACCGATCGAAACGGCTACATTTGGCAGGGAAGTTGCCATCATCCCTCGTGGCTCAAGTCAGTCCCAAAAAGCCAATTCCTCAGTTTAAGGCTGAACCGTACTCTTAGGCAGCGTACACACGACCGAGAAATTTGTCAGGAGAAACACATTGTTTTCCCCGTTGAGTTCCTTGTTCGGCATTTAAAAAAGTAATCGAGCCAAATTTTCCCATTGCCCATCGAGGAAATAGAGAACATGCTCTCTTTTTGGCTGGACGAGTTCCTCGACGGGTTTCTCGACGAAAAGTGTACACACGACCGTTTTTTCTCAGCAGAATACGTCTCCCATCGAGTTTCTTGCTGAATCCTGCCGAGGAAACCGGTCGTGTGTACGCCGCCTTAGAGAAGATTTTTTCTCACAGGCTACCACGCTAAAAGAGAAATTCATTGAGTGAGTGAGTGAGTGAGTGAGTAACTTGTATAGCGCAACAATGCGAACTTAATCGCCTCAAGGCTCTTTCCTTCCTGACGTCCTGGTCCTTCAGAAGAGATGGGTCTTTAGTTTTTTCCTAAAAAACAGATGGTTTTCTTCCAGGCGGATGGTCGTGGGTAGAACATTCCAGAGCCGTGGTCCTTGGACTGCAAATCTGCATTCTCCCTTAGATTTGTAGCGGGATTTAGGGATTTGGAGAAGGTTTTGGTTGGTTGAAATAAAGGTTATGCAGTGAATGACTTAAACATTATAATAAATGAAGTGGGGAGTGTTGATCAAGCTTCGGTTCCTTAGGTTAAAGAAAATTTGCCTTTGAATGAAACCAATTATCATTTTTCGATGGTCACTACATTTTCACAACAACATTTTGATATAAAAAAAATTCTAACCAAACATTGGGGAGTCCTGAAGAATGACAAAATTCTAGGGCCGGTTCTCCCTGACCGACCACAGGTTGAATGAATGAATGAATGAATGAAAACTTATATAGCGCAGCACATGCGAAGTAAATCGCCTCTGGGCGCTTGTTGTTCCTATCTCCTTTGGAATCAAAAGAGATGAGTCTTAATCTTTCTCCTGAAGACCAAGTAGTTCTCCTCCAGCCGAATGCTGGCTGGTAGGGCGTTCCATAGCCTTGGACCTTGGACAGCGAATCTTCTGTCCCCTTTGGACTTGTATCTGGCTTTCGGTATCTGAAGCCGATTTTGATTGGTGGATCGTAGAATACGATTGGGATTCTGAATTTTTAACTTTTCGCATAGATAATGGGGAGCATTCCCATGAATACATCTATGCGTTAGACAGAGAGCTTTAAAGGTGATTCTGTCTTTAACTGGTAGCCAGTGAAGGGATCTCAGTGAAGGTGAGATTGATTCCCAGGGTTTTTTCCCAGTCACAAGTCTGGCGGCCGTATTTTGAACGACTTGAAGACGAGCAATTTGGTACTTGGGGAGTCCGAGGTAAAGGGCATTTGCATAGTCCAATCTGGAGTTTACAATTGCTCCCACCACGACCGCTACATCTTTCTTGGGAATGAAAGGAATAAGTCTGCGTAGTAGGCGCAGCAGATGGTGAGATCCGCTGACTACTGACCCTATTTGTGCGTTCATTGTCATGTCGGAGTCAAAGATGACCCCAAGACTTTTGACTTTGGCGCTAGGGGAGATGATTTTGCCCAGAATGGGCGGGGGGAACCAGGTTGTTGCTGATTGGTTCCTACGCTTAGCGTGAAACAGAAGAAGTTCTGTTTTCGCTCCGTTGAGTTTGAGATAACTCTTTGTCATCCAGTCCTCTATCAGAGAGAGGCATGTCTCTAGGTTGAGGTGGTGATCCTTTTTATTGAAAATGCGGAAGTACAGTTGCGTGTCGTCTGCATAAGAGTGATATAGCAGTTTTTAGCTGCTGATGATTTCGAAAAGAGGACGCACATAGATGTTGAATAACATCGGCGACAGGGGAGATCCTTGAGGGACCCCGCATGATAATGTGCGTTGTTCAGAAGTGAAGGGTCCTAACTTCACTATTTGCGATCGGTTATCCAAAAAAGAGGAGAACCAGGATAGATCGCTTTCTGCGACTTTGGCTATTTTAGCCAGCCGAGTCAATAATAGCTTGTGATCTACTGTATCAAAGGCTGCGCTTAGGTCCAGCAGAACCAGAAGAGAAGATTCTCCTTCGTCTGCGGCCTCGAGAACGTCGTCCCATATCTTAAGCAATGCTGTTTCCGTCCCGTGTCCGGGACGGAATCCTGATTGAAATGGGTCTAGTAGGTTGTGGGTGTCTAGATGCTGTTGCAGCTGCTGTACCACTGCCTTCTCCATTACCTTGGAGAGAACATTTAGGCCTGTTATGGGGCGCCAATTGAGTGGATCCATCGGGTCCAGGGTGGCTTTCTTCAATATGGGTTGAATAAAGCCCTCCTTCAGCTGGGGGGGCATTATGCCCTCCCTGAAGGATTGGTTGATAAGCTGCGTGACAGGAGGTGCCAGGATGTCGGCGCATTCCTTCAGCAGTTTGGTGGGGATAATATCATTTGGCGCAGTGCTGTTGCGCAGAGTGCCGATGATATTTTTTGTTGTCTGAATGGAGATGGGTTCCAGCATGAACTCACCTAACTTTGGTGAATTGCTGCCGGTGCTGTGTAAATAACTACGGGGGGGGGGCTGGGAGAGCAATTGTTTTGCTGAATGCTTTGCCGGATTGCCTCAATTTTGTTAATGAAGCAATCCGATAACTCATCGCAAAATTCTTGTGTGTCCAAGTTGGGGGCTTCAAGGCATCCTGGATTCATGGTCTGAGTGACCATCTTGAAGAGTTCGCGGGGGCGATTTAGGGCACCGTTGATAGCCTCAGAAAAATAGTTTTTCTTGGCTTCGAAGATTTGCTTGTAGTATTTTCTGGTTATTACCTTGTAGATCGAGAGGTTCTCATCTGAAGAATTTCTTTTCCAGGCTGCTTCTGCCCTTCTGCGCTCTTGCTTCAGTGACGCCAGCTGGTTGTTGAACCAGCTGGAGTTATTTTTCCTGATCTGGGTCTTTCGTTTCGGCGCTATCAAGTCAGCTGACTGCAATAGTGCTGTGTTTATGGCCTCTAATGTTTCTTCCGCTGTTAGGTGCGGCTGAATTGTATTTATTTTTTCCCCTAACGTGGCTTTGAAGAGTTCCGAGTGGAGCTTCTTCTGACATCTGGTCCAGTGTGTTGTCACTGGGTTTGATGTTTTTGTTAAGGGGGGGAATTCGGAAATAATGAATTTAATTGCATGGTGATCGGTCCATGGCAATGGTTCATTTTCCAAGATTTTTATTTTCAGATCTTGCCTGAAAATAAGATCGAGCGTGTGACCAGAAGCATGTGTGGGCCCACATACTAGTTGCTGAAGGCCTAGTCCTTCCAGGTGGTCGATACAGGCGTCGGCAATGGGGTCTTGCGCGGAGTTGGCCCAGAGATTGAAGTCCCCGAGCAGCAGAACATGTTTGCTGTTGAGGGTGTAAGTGGAGACAAACTCCGTTAATGGAGATATCAGCTGCGATTTTGGGCCGGGTGGCCTATAGCAGAGAAGAATGTGGATAGTCTCCTTGAAATTTGTTTGCAATTGCAGGGTAAGGGTTTCCATGAATGGAAGAGGGTTTTGAAGGGCTGGTTTAGTGACCGCAAGGTGCATCTTGTGGATTACCGCCAGTCCTCCCCCTCTTTGCCCTATTCTGTTTTCCGTTACTACGATACGGTAGTTTTCTGGCACCAGTTCTCCTAGAATGGTGTTACAGTCGGCTGTAAGCCAGCTCTCTGTAATAAAGAGGCAATCTAAGTCGCATTGTAAAATGAGGTCACGAATTTCCAGTCGGTGTTTTTACTGCCGATCTTGTATTGATCAAAGCACAAGATATGTGCTTAGGTTGGGGTGAATGGCTGAAATACCTGACAGTCGATCGTTGATCGACTCTCCATATTCGCTCAATTTTTATGGCTTTTTTGGTGATGGCTGGTAGTATTGCGGCGGATTGCCTCAAACTCCAAATGGTTTCAGCAGAATATTGCTGATGTGCCATGGTCGCCAAGCACCGGGGAGGGGGGGGGAGGGGGGAGCTTCCGGGGTGATGGGGAGAGGAATTCGCCGATTCCTCTCTCCAGGCTTGGTCCAGAGGAAGGCAAAAAAAACCCTAGCGGTGTTAGGCCAATGTGCTCCGGTGGGGTAAAAAAATTCCTTCCTGACCCCTGTGAAAAGGCGATCGGATGAGCCCTGGATCAAGTGTTAATAGGAGCAGTGGCTGGGGGTTAGGGGTATGCTTCTTGCTAATATAGCAGGAGAGCTGCCTGATCAGGCAGCAGGATGCAGCCTGGAGCAGACAGCTGGGATGGATGGAAGTACTGGGGGCCCCACAGGTAAGCCAGGGAAAGGGTGGCTGTCTTAATAAGGAAGGGGGAATTCCTAGAGGATTTGGGGGGATATAGGGAGTGGGGAGCGCCGCGCCGGTAGGCCCCGGGTGAAGCCGCGGTCTTTCCTAGATCGCGGCCCCGCGAATCAGTGCAGGCCGGCGCGGGTGTAAAAAAGGAATGCCCTAGGAAGGCGGGCTTCTGGCTGGAGGGTAGTTGGTGGGTGTCTCAGTTGGCGGTATGGGGGATAGGGGGTGGAGGAAAGGCGTGGAGGTGTGGGGAGCGCCGCAGCGGTAGGCCGCGGGTGAAGCCGCGGTCTTGCCTGGATCGCGGCCCCTCGATTCAAAGCAGGCTGGCGCGGGTGTGCTAAGAATTTCGCGATTAGCGATGATGGTATGGGGGCACAGGGGAAGGAGTATAAAGGTAGAAGAGAGCCGAGGGGGCATGAAATGTTTGCCACGGCTGTCCTGACAAGGACGGCCGACAGCAATTTCTTACCTGGGGCCAGAGGGCCAGGGAGCTGATCCGCTGTGGTTCTGTGAAGGAGTGATGGAGGAGAAAGGCCAGGTTGGGGACGAGCAGTGCTGGGGCTGGGGCTGAAGCTAGCAGGGAGAGGCTGGGAGACCTAGCCTGCCTGTCTACCTCCTACACCTGCCTGGAGCTATAGCACACACGTTCCCACTCCTGGGAGACGTGCGCCGTGTGGAGCTCCTGCTGCTAATCCGAGGCCTCACTCACTAAGTGGCATCAAAATCGGACTAACAACACTGCTAATCAATTGTCTTCAGAAGAGTCCCCTCTTTAAAATTGCAATTGGCGCCCAATATTTTGGATGCCCCGAATAGAGTATCATTTTTCCAAAAATCGAAAGGATATCATCCCTGTCATAATTGTAATGTGTGTGCCATCAACAAGGATAGGAGCAGACAAATATGCCAGTTTCAATCTTATACCACTGGCAGGGTGTTTGACATTAACACTTTTATTACCTGCTCCTCCTTGAATGTTGTTTATCTCCTGATTTGTCCATGCGGCCTACAATATGTGGGCCGCACGACACGTGCTATGCACGTTCGTGTGAACAAGCATATTGCCAATATCAGGAAAGGATTTCTGAAACATACAGTATCTCCCCACTTTTCGGAATGCCATAAGAAAAATCCTAAGGGCACCACTTTTGTGGCCATTGACCGTTTTACTCCTCATTGGCGAGGAAGTATGCCCAAGCAAGAAATTTCCAAACTTGAAACTCGCTGGATATACGATATTAAGTGTTACACCCCTTTCGGCATGAATGTCGACTGGGATGTTAACTGCTTTATTAATAATAGTTAATTTAGTTGATTTATTAAAATAACTATTTAAATACTCCCTGTCATATGCAGTTTTGACACTAGTGGGCAGTGTCTACACGCAATTTTAATATTACACTAATTTCCAGCACTTAGTGGGGGGCCTCCCCCCTTTTTATGTACATTTTTATGTAATGTTTTTGTATATTTATAAATGCAAATGATTAATTTCTTTCCTCCCCAGTAGATGGTGCTGTTTTATATGTTTTTTATATGTATTTTTATATGTATTTTATTGGGCATTATTTTCCCTGTTTACCTATTGTGGTCTTGTTGCTACGTCATTTTATGAGAAAATATATTATTTCAAAACTTTTAATGCTGATTATGTGGGCTATATTATGAATATGGGGAATTACGCTGTCTGTTGTGAGTTTCTATGAATGCTCTGTGTGCAGACAGTGACACAAGCACGCCCATATATATATATATATATATATATATATATATATGTAACATCCTGGCAAACCAAGTGCTTGATAGGTCAGAATTAAAACGGCCACTAGCTGTGCATATTAAATCATCAATCACAGGAGGAAGCAGGAAGTGATGCAAGTAACTGGCAGGAAAAGGAAGCAACAATCTGATCTGCATGACAACTTCTGGTGGGTGGGAACAGGCCGTCCATACCAGGAAATTATGTCATTTGGAACGCAGATCAGCTGTGCTTGTGTTCCAAGGAAGAAACCAGAACGAGGTTGATGTTCTGGTTTCTTCCTTGGAACACAAATATGCACAGCTAGTGGCCGTTTTAATTCTGACCTATCAAGCACTTGGTTTACCAGGATGTTACATATATATATATATGGGCGTGCTTGTGTCATTGGCCACGCCTCTGATGATATCCAACTTCGGATGAAACATGTTAGGCTGGCTGATACAAGCATTTTGAGAGCCGCAGATTTTTTATGTCATGATGATCTTTGTACACCTGTAAGTAGACTACAATACATTTTAGTATGTTTTACCTTATGGGCTTCACTATTGTTGCTTTCGTTCTCTTCATTGGTTAATTCCATGTGATGATTGCACAATATATCCATCCATTGTCTGAGTCTTGGAATTTCTTGATGTTATGCTGATCGATCCATCTGGTTTGGAATATCGTTTCCCCATTAACCCTCTGCATTGTATGATTACAACGGCTGTTGCCTTTAGCATCTGGTAAGCAGATTATTAGCACTGTGGTGTGATGTGTTCTGTCCATGTTCACACTGAAGCTGTGGTGGAGGTCTTCTATCAGCTCTATCAACTTTCCCCTGCATTGATTTATACTTTGACTGTCACATTGTTTACATACTATATATACCAGTTATATATATATATATATATGCACTGGTTTATAATATAATATATTTATTACGTTTCCTAATCATAATTTTTTAATCGTTATTTAATCATTTTTCCATAGACATGCTATTGTCAGACAATCATGGTTCTGCTGGTTTTCTGTTGTAAGTAATGTAGCTTTATATGTTAGCCAATTAGATGCTATAGTAATTTGCCTTGCCACTGTATTGTGTTGGTTTCCATTGTTACCCATTGTGCAAGCTATTTAGTATCTCTTCCTTTATGGTATGTATATACCCACTTAAAGATGGCCACCAGCAAAGCCTGAGGAAGGGGCACACATGCTCTGAACGCGTGCACCGCCTGCTGACCTTGTACACGGAAGTGACATTGTTGCTGTGTACACCTGATCTCCGATCCAGCTATTCCGAAAGAGCTGGGAGCCAAGAGTGCAGTCTGATCACAGACCTTTTCCATCAGCCAGTGACGCCAAGCATCATCCCGGGACAGTGCGGACGATAACTATATACACAATGCTGGAAAATATTGCTCATTTGTGAGTGTTTCTATGTTCATTTTATCAATGAAATACTAAACTTGCTACACTTAGAAGGCACTGCTTCTTGTCCCTTTCTATGTTCCAGAGTCTCTTTTAACTTTTTGGCAGCCTTCCAAGGACAGCATATTATTTTCCCTACACAGACTTATAGGGCCAGATTCAGGTACATCTGCGCATTATTGGACCGGCGTAGCGCACCGCCTTTACGTTAGACTTGCGCAATGTAGCCGCATAATCACCCTATTCTCGTAGCTTTTGCGCAGAAAATTGCGCATGCGTAACGTTATTTCAGAGGCGTAAGGCGGAGTAATACAAATTGGGAAGGACGTGGGCGTGTTACATTGAAATGAGCCATGACCCCATGCAAATGAAGGGCCGGCCGGCACGCGCATGCGCGCTTGAAGGAGACCATGGTCAGCTCCACTGTGCGCATGCTCACAACTCGGGAATGGCGCAATCAGTGAAATTGGAAATGGACTAGGGACTACGCAGACAGCATAAATAGACAGACACAAACGCACTTCCATTGCAAAAGTACATCCCTTTGTCCCTTCCCATTTAACCAAGTGCTTTTGTCCCGTTGTTCGTTGCGTTGTGTTTTGTATTTGTCAGATTAGTGTACTGTGTGATCAAGTGTTTGTTAGTAGATCTTTGAAAGCGTTTTTTGATAAGTGTTTGAGAGACTGTTTGTTTGATATATTTCTGTTTGTTTGTTTTCTTGCTTAATTTTTGCTGTTTGTTTTTGTGACTGTTTTTTGCTGAGTGCTTGTGTGATTTTTTGGGTGTTAGTTTTCTCTTTGTGTGTGTTCTTGCTTGATTGGTTGTGCTTGTTCTTGTGACTGATTTTTGTTGACTGGGAGTGTTTTTTTTCAGTATGACAGAGAGAAAGAGAAAACTAAATTTTACTTTGGGGGAAAAAATAATTCTTGCCCGGGCCATTAGCGATTATGGGCGTTTCCTCCACGGCCCGGACAGTGCCAACACCACCCCGGCCAGGAGGAGGGAGATTTTGGACCTCATCACTGAGCAGGTCAATTCAGCGGGGGAGGGGGAGACACGGACCCGGTCTGGGATTGACAAAAAGATTAATGACCTCCGGCGTCTGGTCAAACAGAAGCTGGCCAAAATGCTTGCCCATGCCAGGGGCACAGGAGGGGGCCCACCATGCCGTATTAGGCTGACAGCGAAGGAGCGTGCGGTGGCCCTGACCTTTCATCGGCATGAAGTTGAGGGCCTGCCTGGCTTTGACTCAAGTCCGGAGCCCGTGGTGCCAGGTAAGTTTTTTTTTTAATATCAGGTGTATAGCATGTGTGGGGGAGGGGGGGAAAGGGAATATGTGGCAGGTGTGTGGATCCTCCAACCTGTGAATGTTTTGTATCATCCACAGATGTGCAGGAGGGTGCAGGGCCATCTGGCCTGACCGCACCATCCCCAGGACAGCAGCCTAATGAGGCCCCCCGGCAAGGCCGGAGTCCGCAGAGGAGGTTGAAGAGGAAGAAGAGGAGGTTGAGGAGGAGGAGTTTCATGAGGAGGAGGAGTCCATGTCAGGCACTGGACTTTTGGTTTTTGAGGACTCTTCCCCTCTGGCTGGCAGCAGGCAGCCCTCCCTAAGGGGGAGCCCCCCCTCCTCCCCCAACATGGCTCCCCTCCCAAGGCCCTCTCCTTCTCCCCGGCCACAAGCATCAGCTGGAGGCAGGAAGTCGTCCCAGAAGACCAGGGGGGTGGCCAATCTCCTGCCCGCCAGGCGTTGGGCAGGATGTGAGGGCCCTCACCCAGGCTATCCAGGCCAACACGGCAACACTAGGTGGTGCCCTGGACAGGCCGCCAGGTGGGCAGAGATCAGGGGCTGCTCCTCCTTCCCCGGTTTTCCCCCTCCCCCATGAGTCTCCCCTGAGGAGCCGGGGCCATGGCCGGGGGCGCCCCAGGCGTCAAGGACACACATTTTTTTCCCCCCTTTTTTTTTTTGCTGGAAATTTTTTGATTTTGCTGGTTATTTATTTTTTTTTGGTTGTGAATGCTGTTTGAATGTGGGGGTGACATTCCTGCCGGAAAAGGGGTGTCACCCTCAATTTTGGTGGAGTAGGGTTCCCCAGGACCAGGGAGAAGTGATCCCCAGGTCCGTGTGAATGGTGTATGAATGTACAGTGACATAATTGGAGCCTTGGCATGGCGTTGCTGCTCACAAGTCCTGTATGGTGGACTGGTGCCAATCCAATTTGATGAGGATGTGGGGTGTGTGTGCTAGGGACCACAGTGGTGTGCATGCATGCATTCTCATTGTGCCATGATTAATGTGTGTGTTTAACGTGCAAAGATGCCCAATGTGAGCTGTCTCCTGGCTGCTCTTCCCTCAGAAGACGGGGGACCCTCGGTTAGGGGGGGATTGTCTGGTTCAGGGGTCAGGTCATCACGTAGGTCAATCTGCAGGCCCTTTCTCACTGCGAAGTTGTGCAGCATGCAACATGCACCGATGATATGGCACACAAAGTTTGGGGAATACAAGAGGGTACCCCCAGACTTATCCAGGCATTGGAAACGTGACTTCAGGAGGCCAAAGGTGCGCTCCACCACTGCTCGTGTTTGGGCATGGGCTTGATTGTTTCTTTCCTCTCCTGGGGTTTGGGGGTTCCGGATAGAAGTCATGAGATGGGGTCCCAGTGGATATGCAGAGTCACCTGTAAGGGAAAAGACAGGAGGATGTTAGTCATGCATGTGCCCCTTGTGATGTGTGCATCATGGGGGGGGGGGGCAGTCATGCCTGCCACCCATGTCACTCACCAACCAGCCAGGTGGCCCCATACACGTTCTGTTTGAATTCCATTCGGATGTGGCTTTGATTGTATATGTAGCTGTCATGGCTGGATCCGGGGTGTTTGGCACGGACGTGCCATATGAGGCCTTGGGCATCGACTATCACCTGTACGTTGATGGAATGCCAATGCTTCCGATTGCGGTACATGTGCTCTGTCTCATGGGGGGGGCTGGAGTGCCACATGTGTGCAATCAATGGCCCCGATGGTGCGTGGGAATCTGGCAATTCTGTAGAAATCTGTCATTGCCTTCAGCCGCAGCTCCTCAGTGGTGGGTTTGATGATTTGGTTGGCCATGCGTCTGAGGATTGCAGGGACAACCTGGTGCACACATGTGCTCATGGAGGATTGTGACATCCCAGCCACCACTCCACTTGTACGCTGAAAAGAGCCACTGGCAAGGACATGGAGTGTTGCCATGACCTTGACCAGTGGCTGCACTGCATGTGAGCGTTGTGTTGGGCTGGTGATGTCCTCCTGCAGGGTTGTGGTTAATTCCAGGATGGCATGAGGGGTGAATCTGAAGATGCGATACACCTCAGAATCACTCATGCCAAAGAAGTCTATGCGTGTGCGGTATATCCTCTCCCGTGCCATCCTCCGTGCCCTCCTTCTTTGCTCATCTAAAGTCAGTAGTATAGCTATGCACGACAATGCCCCTGGCATGTTGGCATACAGATTGTTGTGCAACACGTGTGACTGCTGAGCTCCTCACTAACGGTGTTGCTTTATCTAAAAAAGTAGATTTTTTGCGTATCTCGTTTTGGGGATGCCGTGCATCGAAACGCATGCGCACATTTAGACTTACGCACGCGCATCTCCTGTTGCACAGGCGTAATCGCTCTGTGAATCTGGGCCATAGTTTATATGGGCTTGTTTTATTGCCCAGTTCAGTAACCCACCCCATACCCATCTGTTAGTAATATATAGCCATATCCAAATCACCCTACTCTAGAGTACAGCGTTTTACTACAAGAACTAAGATACTTCAGAGGATACAACAGTAAAAGAAGACATCAGTAGAACAGTTTTATTCAGGAATAGTAGCTGTAACTGGTAAATGTCTAACTCTTATTTTATCTGTGCAGATAGGGGAGTGCCAGGGATGTGTGTGATATAGTGTGTAGTGGTTTAAGTATACAAAATAAATAAATAGAGAAGCAGCTAAAGAGTTTACAATTTAAAATATAACTATTAATTGGTTGTTGCAGGTTTATATTGATGTACAGAACTGTGCACATAGACAGGGCCCATAAGAAAATGTACCCCGGTAGTGCAATTAAAAGAACCCAAACATAGTTTGCTGCAGTAGATACACACTCAGCCACTAAAATGTCATATAAGCTTCATCATGATATCTCCAGGAAAGTTTATTTCTATTTTAATGGCTAGCTTTTTTAAAAATAACAGTTATGCCACGTACACACGATCGGTTCATCCGATGAAAACGGAACGATGGATTTTTTCATCAGATATCCGATGAAGCTGACTTTCATCAGTCTTGCCTACACACCATCAGTTACAAATCCAATCGCGTCCAACGCGGTGACGTAAAACACAACGACGTGCAGAGAAAAATGAAGTTCAATGCTTCCGAGCATGCATCGACTTGATTCTGAGCATGCATGGATTTTTAACCGATGGATTTCCCCACAGACGACTGTTTTTTTTCTATCAGTTTTCTAACCATCATAAAATTTGGAAACCGGTTCTATTTTTTTTCACCGATTGGAAAAAAACGATGGGGCCCACACACGATCCTTTTTTTCAATAAAAACGGTCCATCTGACTGTTTTCATCAGACAAACCAATCGTGTGTACAGGGTATTAGTGATACTAAAATAAAGGTCCCCGCTTGGACACCTCTGTTATGGGGGTGACAATATTCCTCCCCCATCTGCCATAATCTCCTGCCTGTAAATGATCGTGGCACATGCTTTTCCCAAGAAAACTCTAAGGCCTCGTACACACGATCAAATCTGTCTGCTGGAAACGGTCTGCTAGACCATCCCAGCAGACAGATTCGATCGTGTGTACGGCCGAGCCGACGGATTTGGCCACCCGACAGATTTCAAAGCATGCTTTGAAATCTATCGGGTGGGAATCCGTCCGCCCGACATGTCTGCTGGTTAGTACACTTACCATCAGACATGTCGTCCCTCACCGCCGCTGAATGGATTCGGCGCATGCGCGGAAGTGTTTTACTTCCTGGTGCGGTGACATGGCGGCGTCAACGTCACCGCCACGTCACCGACACGTCAGCGCACCGTCTGCTGGCGGGGATTTTGGTTTGCTCATGTGTACACGCGAGCAAACCAAAATCCGATCAGACAGATTTGTTCAAATCGGTCGGTCCGACCGATTTGAACAAATAAATTGCCTCGTGTGTACGAGGCCTAAGCTGTTGTGCTCATGCATATTATGCTATTGTCACAATTTTAAGGATATGTTCACCTTTTTGGAAAATAAATAAATGCACATAATTTTGCAGGAAAAAATGTGCATTTATTATTTTTTCCCTGGGGAGCCTGGAAAGCATTGCACCCCTGATCAGTGGATCAGGGGTGCAATGCCAGACTCCTGCTGACAAGCCCGGCAGCTTTTAGCCGAAACAGGATTAATCTCAAAACCATGTTTGATCTGAACCCAAACCTCATCCTTACTGCTGCCTAAACTGTGTTTCTGTATTTTGTTCAATACCAAATTGGAAATGAATCCATGAGATGCTTTTAGTTTTCAATGTTTTTTATTCAGAATTTTGAAAATATACAAAACCAGCATTAGCCATTATGACAATAAACAGTTTTTGGCTGTAAACCAGGGTATAAATCAAGAGATGCTTTTTAGATAAACAACTAATTTATTTTACTTGTATTTTAAAAGACATGGCTAAGGTTTTGAATAAAATATTTTGCAATAGCCCCAGAAGCTGTGCCTGAGATTGGATGCCATTTTTTAAACCTTTATGATAGATTTACTGTCTCCTGTATTGCTATACTATTTTTAATACTATTTCAAGTGAAATTGTAGTAAACAAAAATTATTTCTCTAAATGGCATGCACATATTTTCTCCATCCTTTATGATATTCATTTCCATTAAGTGAACAAAGCATGAACTCAAAAAATATAGGGCCAGATTCAGGTAGAGTTGCGCTGGAGTATTTCGATATGCGCCGCGTAACTGTGAAGATGCGCCGTCGTTTCTATGTGCCCGTACCCACCAAACTAGATGCGCCCAATAACGGGCCATTTGCGACCGGCGGAACGTTCCGACGCCAGAGTATCGTCAGCGCTTAATTTCGCTTGGCGCATCAGTCGCGCCTATTGATTTCCCATGCAAATATGCAAATGAGGGATTTTTCCCAATTCACGAACGAATTAGCACCATACGCTGGCTACATGCGCCGCGCGTATCTCGTCCGTCCGGCGCAAAGTTATTTCTACAAAAGGCTGCTTTATCTTTACTCCAGACGGTCACAGGTCAGCAGGAGAGCAGCTACAGCAGCGTTACCGACGATAAGAGCTAGCTGAGCACCCCCACTTGCAGGACAACACCTCTGTCCATGCTTGTCTGTCAAATTTTACAGCCATGGAGGAAGACATCATTGGTCTCCATAGCCGAGATGATGGCTGACAGCTCCTGGCCATTAAAGTTCAGCTTTCTCCTGTGTGTTTGCGGGGAACGGGAGCAGCCATCTCAGAACAAAAGTAACATCACTGCGGGGAGGGGGAGCAGGATATACTTTAGTGCCGGAATGGCGCTTCTACGGGCGCATTTAAACGCCCAATGGAAGGCATTGCGCTGACGTTTCCCGTGAAGTGGTGCCGACGGAAGTTGTGAGCATGCGCACAAAGGGGGCGAGTGGAGCCTCACTCACTGCGCATGCTCCGTGGTTGATGCGCTGAACGTAAGCCTCTGCGCTGGGCTCCGCCCATCATTTACATATGATCACACCCACTTCCCCTTGCGTCGGGTTACGCCAGCGCATTATCGTTACTCTGGCGCAAGTTTACACGCAACTGCTATGTGAATAACAGTACTTGCGCTGAAAGGGTCGTCAGAGTAACGTAAATGAGAAGCGTTACTCTGGAGCAAAGATGCTCTCATCTACCTGAATCTGGCCCATAGTAGTATTTTAACTTCTATATCCTTTGTGTTCACTGTTATAAAATAGATGGCTTCAAATTTGTATGTATTGAAAAGAAAAACAAAATTACTTCTAATGACAAGCTATTTACTCACTGTCAGCTATGCTACCCACATCTTTAAAGGAGTAGACAATTTGATAGTGCTGTTTTAAAGGACAATGCAAAATTTCTGTCAAAATGTAGAAATCAACAAATGTGCTAAACTTTGCATCGTAAACCATTGTTAGACATGTCTCATTGGAGTGGGTTTTGCTGTATTATAAATAAAGATATACTTCAGCATATGGAACCAAATTCGTTTATCAAGTGTTTATCAAGCCAAATACTCCATAATGTTTATATATGTGTCCCTGTCAGTAGAAAAAAAAGGTATACTTTTGAATGTATGTATGTTTATCATTACATTAATAATTGACTAAAAAAAGCTATAGCCCATGTCAGGTCATGTACTTATAGGCACAAGTTATTCCACCAAACACCATATTGTGCGAGTCCAATTGGAAAATTATATTGACCACCTCAATACCACCGTATGTGTGTATATATGGCCTCATATTGAGGTGGTTATGCCAGGATCATGATTATACAACCATGCTCTCAGTACCATTTTTTCAGGAGGATGTCAAAGTTATCTTGCAGCTCTTCAGCTGCTGGATCACTTTTACAGATGACAGAAGGGGGTCCTCCCTCCACAGTCCCTCAGTCACATTCACTGGGAAGAGTGCCAGGGAAGGACGTTCCAGCTCCTCTTCTGTGACATCGGAAACTGGAGGCGAAAAGGATTTCATAACTTATGGTTTTGGTTTGTTTACTAATAAGCTATTACTGTCTTGTACAGCATTCAATCAAAACAATATAAGTTTGATCAGATTAGAGGCCAGAGTAAAGATCTGTCATCTATTAGACACCAGATCTCTTCAAAAAGAGGACTTGTCATGGCCCATACAATCAAAAGGGATGTTGTGGGGGCGGAGCCAGCAGCCAGAGCAGGTGGTGATGTGAGAAGTGAGCTATGCCACAACAGACAGCATACTGTGGCTCAAAGCAAGTCTACACAGCTAAAAAGCAAATCCTCAGATCCGGGAGAATGAGGGGCACACACTGTTCACCATGAATAAGAGAAAGGAAAGAGAGACTGAAAAAACTGACAGATTTCTTCGATCCAGCGGCCAACCGAGATATCCAAGATGGCGCCTGCACCAGGAGCCTCAGCATCCCCTGCATGCTCAGACAGCAATCCTTCTCCATCCAAGGGTGAGTCCTGTCCCCCAGGACATCCACTGCCATCCTCCCCTTTTGATAGCCCTGTTAAGCAGAAAAGGAGGATTGGGGAGGAGGGAGAGACCCAGAAAGATGCAGTGACAGAGGGGGACGAAATGGAGGAATCCTCTTATGGTCAGCAATTAGATGTTTTCCCCACACCAGGACAGCCCATCATAGACATCACTATAAAGGATATGGCAGCATTTATGCATTGCACAAAAGAAGAAATGTCAGCAGTCAGCAACAGAGTGCATTATATGGAACAGAAAATGGAGGAATTCACTTTGGCACATAATGAGCTGGTGGATGCTTATTTTGATGTTGAATATGAGCTCAAAGCTATGCATCTCAAGATGGTGGACATTGATCACAGGGCTCGCAGGAACAACATCAAATTTAGAGGGGTCCCTAAATCTATCAAACTTACAGTGTACCTCCAGAAGCTCATGTTTTCTGCTCTCCCATCCCTGGGGCTCATTGACAGAGCCCACAGACTGCCAAAATCATCATTCCTGTCTGGCCAAATCCCCAGGGACGTCATAGCAAGGATCTGTCCACTTTTATCAGGTGAAAGACCAGTTCATGCGATACACCAGACAACACTCTGCACTCCCTGACCCGTTCGCTGGCATTGCACTCTATGCTGACTGATCTATCGCAAGCTACGCTGTCAGCGAGGCATAACTTAGTTCCTTATACAAAAATCCTGCGTAATCATAAAAGGGATGTTGTTTTTTAATTAATTGGAAAAAACGCTTTGAAAAATGCTATGAGCTATTTTACTGCTGATCTTAATGCAGTAAATAATCTTTAGTTAGTTGAACCCAGTGTCTGAATGCCTTTAGGCGTCATGTACACTGCTGCTGATAAACGCATGTTTAAGAGCAGTTGGGCATTTTTTTCTGCCCCTGAACTCTCCTCTATATTATGTTATCAATACATGTACAAAGGGTTGTTTATAGTCATTTCTAGGCAGTTGAGTTTAAAAGCATTTTTTGGAACACAAAAAAATGCATTCAGGTCAGATGTTCAGAGGCATTTGAAATGCCAAATGCCTGTGACAGCTTGTAAACACATGTAAATGTGGTAACTCATGTTTAACCATGTTTCATTTACAGGTGTTTTAAATGGAGATATATTTTTGACTATTTGACTGTCAAGGTAAATCGTGGCTGTAGGCGTGACGTCACTGATCGTCACTGATCGTTGCTCCCTATATCAGGGAACTGACGATCAGACGATCAGTGTCACTGCCACACAGAAGAACGGGGAAGGTTGAGCTCCTGTGACCCGATCGCGGGACACCGGTGGCTATCGGGTCCGTGCATCCCGCGGGTGCGGTCATGGAGCTTCGGACCGGGTCAGGCACACGACCCATGGCTGGGCTCTTAAAGGCGACAGACAGGTAGGTGCCTGTGCCCAGCCACGTCATTCTGCCGACGTATATAGACATTAGGCGGTCCTTAGGTGGTTAATGTTATGTCACATATTAATGTGCATCGGATTAAGACAGCCCAGTTAAAAAGAATGGCATGTACTTAAAATAGCATCTAGGAATGAAGTTCAAGTTCAGAGCCACCCTAGGTTCAAAGCAGATCTCACTATTTCATGATTAGAATTTCTGTAAAGAAAATTGCACCTGAACCTAAACTTTCCTAATCCTCTTTCCTGATCAGGTTTTATAATATAAAAGAATGGACAATCTAGCCCCCTCACTATAACAAGGTGGGATCCCTGGAGCCATGCCCATTGTGCATGAACTGGTTAGGGAAAGCTGACAAATGTATGTAGGGTGAGATACTTTGCTATACAGTGCTATACTTCGCTATGCTGTTACTATACTATAAATTACAGTGTGATGAGTTACATACCCTTGTGTCCCCCCTGCATTTAGAGTTCAATATATCTAACTGTTATATATGTATTTGGGTATGGGGATATTCTGTAATATTCCCCAGTGAAGCCATTGGGTCATGGATCATCTCAGGTGAGGGTTGGGCTGTGTTCGGGTCCGCCTTTAAATTGTACAAATCCGCATAGTACGCGCCAAAGGCTATTTCTTGGGGTTTGAGGAGTTTTTCGTTTGTGTGAAGGTGATGTAAGAAAGGGATTTTTGTCTTAGCCCTGTGACCCTTAACCCTTTGAGCCATGGCCTTGCCCGCCTTGTTGCCCGTTGAGTATAAGGTACAGTAGATTTTAATATCTTATAAGCGTTAACATGTTTATCAAGAAGGAGGGTCCTCAGTTCGTTACGGAGGGAGAATATTTTAGATTGTAAAAATGGGGAGGGGTTTAGTTTATTCAGGGATTCAGTCGTGGTTACCTCTTTCGTTAGTTCGTCTAGGCCAGGGGTCTCCAAACCCCGGCCCGCGGGCCACATCCGGCCCGCGTGTGCCTTTTCCCTGGCCTGTGGCTCATCCAGACTTAAAGCATTGCCGATCTGCTGGCTAGGGTTAGCAGCAGCAAATCGGCAGTATGACTGGCAGGTCCATCATGCAAAGCCGCTCCCCTACACCCTCCCATGCTGCCACACTGTGCTGAGGATTGGCTACTGGGACCGCTTGTCCTAGCAACCAATGACGTCATCAGCGCGGCATCTCCCGGCGTCCCGCCCGCTGTTTGTATTAGAGATCCTTCCACGTGTATCGCAGCGGGCGGGAGTCGGGAGGCGGGAGGTGCAGGAGAGCTGCCTGGAGGCAAGAGGCCAAATGTAAAATGTGCAGGTAAATGCTGGGGACTCTGATGATGATTTGGACACTCTGTGGGGACACTGATGATGGGGAGAGTGATCCTGTGGACATTGATGATGACATTGCGGCTGGGGACATTTCTGCTGGGGACTCTGATGCTGGGGACATTGCTAATGGGGACAGTGATGATTTGGACACTCTGCTGGGGACACTGATGATAATGGCATTGCTGCTGGAGACTCTAATGCTGGGGACATTACTGCTGGGGACTCTGATGGGGACACTGATGATTTGGACACTCTGCTGGGGACTCTGATGATGGTGATATTGCTGCTGGGGACACTGATGATGGGGAAATTGATGCTGGGGACACTGATGATGGTGATATTGCTGCTGGGGACACTGATGATGGGGATATTGATGCTGGGGACACTGATGATGGGGATATTGATGCTGGGGACACTGATGATGGGGATATTGCTGCTGGGGACACTGATGATGGTGATATTGCTGCTGGGGACACTGATGATATTGCTGCTGGGGACTCTGATGATGGGGACATTGCTGCTGGGGACTCTGATGATGGGGACATTGCTGCTGGGGACTCTGATGATGGGGACACTGATGATGGTGACATTGCTGCTGGGGACTCTGATGGTGATATTGCTGCTGGGGACTCTGATGATGGGGACACTGATGATGGTGACATTGCTGCTGGGGACTCTGATGGTGACATTGCTGCTGGGGACACTGACCCTGGGGACATTGCTGCTGGGGACACTGATGATTGGGACACTGACCCTGGGGACACTGATATGGACACAATGTGCAAGGAGACTCAGAGGGGGGCACAGACATGTGGAAAGGCTATGATGAGATTATTTACATTTTATGCATTTATTTATAAATAACACATTTTTTTTGTCGGCCCGCGAATATTTGTAAAATCTACAATGTGGCCCTCGGCCTAAAAAGTTTGGAGACCCCTGGTCTAGGCGATGGGTTCTTTTTTTTTTAGCTCTGGCCCCCATTTGAAGAAATGAACCTCTGATGACCGCCTTGTGTGCATTCCATACCACCAGTGGGTCGGACACTGACTCCTGATTAAGTGAAAAGTAGTCTTCCAATTCTTGTTTAATGGAGGTGGATTAGCATGGTGTGTTAAGTAGATGGTTGTTAACCCTCCAAATATAGGAGTTAGGATGACGAACATCATCGGTGACAGTAATGCTAATAGGGGCGTGGTCCGACCAGGTGGTGGCATGTATAGAGGAGTCTAAAATTTTGTGTAGCAATCGACTGTCAGTTAGAAACAGATCAATACGCGAATAGGTGTTATGACGCGGTGAGAGGAACGTGTAGTCCCTCTCATTCGCATGACAACACCGCCAAACATCATACAGGTCATTAGCATTAATGAAAGTTTCTAGAGGTGAGGAACAATGTTTGTTTCCGGCAGTGGAGTCCATTGCAGAGTTTGGTACCATATTGAAGTCACCACAGAGCAGCAAATCGCCTTGTTGGATTTTGCGGGCTGCTCGCAACGTTTTTCTGAGAAAAGGCATTTGGCCATGATTTGGGGCGTAGACTGAGACCAGGGTGTGGGTAACGTTGTTTAGGGTGCAGACTAGGATAATGTACCGCCCGTCCGGGTCGATAACTGAGGTCAGCAATTGGAAAATAACAGTGTTCCTGACGGCAATCATAACTCCTCGCTGTTTTTTAGAAAAGGACAACTGGAAAATATGGGGGAATTGTCTATGTTGGCACTTGGGAGGGGCTCCCGAAGCAAAGTGTGTCTCTTGGACACAAAGCACATCACACTTGTAGTCAATTGCAGATTTCCAAAGAGAGGAGCATTTCACAGGGTGATTCAGTCCTTTAGCATTAAGGGAAAGAATGGTGATCCCCATTGTGGGTAGGTGGTGGTGTAGTGTGGATGTAGTTACTCACAGTTGTGGGTGGTTGTTGTAACGCTCCAGATGGCAGATGGTGGTAGCGGCTGCGCTGGGGATAGAAGAGCTTCTGTACAAGGAGAGTTTCAGGTGCTGAGCTTCTAGGAAACAAAACGCATTAGTACAAAACCTCAATGAGAGCACAAAAGAGTTCCAGAGCTTTCCGAATCTGGTTACTGCACCAATGAGATATAGACTCGTGTACAACAATAGGAGAAAGGAGGAATAAAAAAGAAAAAGAGTTTATAACTAAGGAACAAAAGGAAAAACAAAAATAGAACAAGCACAAGCGTGTCAGCAAAAAACGCCCAGGAGAGCAGCTGACTATTAATCGGGGAAGTTCAGCAAGCAGGTGTACAATCCCATATCCAGACCGGACCAGGTCATACTTTATATGCAGTAGCAGTATAGGGCTGGTTGATCAACGGTGGGTGGTCTTCTTTTTTTCCAGATCAGACCCAAACATAAACGGGTTAGGAGGGCCATTGGGATCTGGGCGGTTAGGAGGGGGGTCAGGCAAGATGCCCCATGAATGTAGCAGCTTCATTCCTCCTTCCAGGGTGGAGATGGTGTGGGGTATGCCATTGTGTGTGACCAGAATGGTCGCTGGGTGGCGCCATTTGTAGATAATTTTGTGGTTGTGCATGGCCTTGGTTATGGTATTCAGTTGTCTCCTCAATTGCAGCGTGTATTGGGACAAGTCGGCATAAAGCTGGATGTCAGAGTATGGAGCCGGGAGCAGAGATAATTCTCTGGCTTTCATAAGGATCTGTTCCTTTGCCTGATAGAAGTGTACGCGTAGTAGAACATCGCGGGGCACGTCTGCCTCAAGATGGCGTGGTTTGGGAATTCTGTGTATGCGATCGATCATTAATTCGATCGGGGAGAGTTCCGGCAGCATAGTGGAAAATAGCGTGTAGCAAAGTTGTGCAGGTCTTTAGGTTTACTTGCTTTACAACCTCCACTGTGGGTCATGATTAATCTTTACACTGCCTAAGGTAATTACTTGGGGCTTTTTTGCATTTTTTTTTTTAGCTATGCATTTTAACTTATTTTATAATTTGTGGTTTTTGCACTTATCCCTTTGTACACCATATAACCTTAATATTTACACCTAATATATCACAGTTTAAAATCACAATTAGCTCATTCAATACATGTCACCTATGTAATTTTAGTAAATACATGTTTACTAAATAACATCATATTTAATTAATCTTTTATACACACCTATGATGCATTCCAACACAATCATTTTATTAGTACCCATTGAATTGAATTTATTTTGTTCAACTTACACTTACCAATTTTCACATCACATCACATCACTTTCATTTAACTTTAATATATATATACGCTACAGAGCGTAGATGTGGACTGGAGAAGATTGCTTTTGCAACTTTCTCCAGGTTTTAGTACTTTGTCATGGGGCTCTGTAGTATGGAGATCCCATAGTGTCTTGGGTGGGACGGAATCTCCAATCCTGTCTCCAGATCTTGTGGATGACCAGCAGGGTCTGTGCTCAGGTGAGCACATCCCTTTATAATCATTGTGTAGGAAGATCTCATGGCTCCCAGTTGGAGACGGCTCCCAGTTGGAGACAGCAGGTCTCCAGAAGTCTGAGGCTGTAGGAGACAGCCAGAACAGTGACTGCAAGATACAGAGTTGTAGATGCTGACGGGAAGCATCTATGTTGAGGATTCCGCTGGTCTGGGCGACCAGGAAAACGTGTGAAGTATTGCTGCAGAAGGACTGCTACAGAGAGCCAGGTGGGCTAGCATTTTCTGTTGTATGTTTGATGGCGAAGAACCCCCTTTGTTTGGACTATTATTTTGCCTTTTTAATAAAAATGGGCTACCATGCCCTTAAACATACTTCCTAGCTGGAGTGAATCACTGAAAAACGCCCATACCACGAGAGCTAAACAACCCCAATATTACAATATATATATAATATATGAAATGAATGAATGAAAACTTATATAGCGCAGCACATGCGAAGTAAATCGCCTCTGGGCGCTTGTTGTTCCTGTCTCCTTTGAGATCAAAAGAGATGAGTCTTAATCTTTCTCCTGAAGACTAAGTAGTTCTCCTCCAGCCGAATGCTGGCTGGTAAGGCGTTCCATAGTCTGGGACCTTGGACAGCGAATCTCCTGTCTCCTTTGGACTTGTATCTGGCTTTCGGTATCTGAAGCCGATTTTGATTGGTGGATCGTAGAATACGATTTGGATTGTGAATTTTTAATTTTTCGCATAGATAATGGGGAGCATTCCCATGGATACATCTATGCGTTAGACAGAGAGCTTTAAAGGTGATTCTGTCTTTAACTGGTAGCCAGTGAAGGGATCTCAGTGAAGGTGAGATTGATTCCCAGGGTTTTTTCCCAGTCACAAGTCTGGCGGCCGTATTTTGAACGACTTGAAGACGAGCGATTTGGTACTTGGGGAGTCCGAGGTAAAGGGCATTTGCATAGTCCAGTCTGGAGTTTACAATTGCTCCCACCACGACCACTACGTCTTTCTTGGGAATAAAAGGAATGAGTCTGCGTAGTAGGCGCAGCAGATGGTGAGATCTGCTGACTACTGACCCTATTTGTGCGTTCATTGTCATGTCGGAGTCAAAGATGACCCCAAGACTTTTGACTTTGGCGCTAGGGGTGATGATTTTGCCCAGAATGAGCGGGGGGATCCAGGTTGTTGCCGATTGATTCCTACGCTTGGCGTGAAACAGAAGAAGTTCTGTTTTCGCTCCGTTGAGTTTGAGATAACTCTTTGTCACCCAGTCCTCTATCAAAGAGAGGCATGTCTCTAGATTGAGGTGGTGATCCTTTTTATTGCAAATGCGGAAGTAGAGTTGCGTGTCGTCTGCATAAGAGTTTTTGGCTGCAGATGATTTCGAAAAGAGGACGCACATAGATGTTGAATAACATCGGCAACAGGGGAGATCCTTGAGGGACCCCGCACGATAATGTGCGTTGTTCAGAAGTGAAGGGTCCTAGCTTCACTATTTGCGATCGGTTTTCCAAAAAAGAGGAGAACCAGGATAGATCGCTTTCTGCGACTTTGGCTATTTTAGCCAGCCGAGTCAATAACAGCTTGTGATCAACTGTATCAAAGGCTGCGCTTAGGTCCAGCAGAACCAGAAGAGAAGATTCTCCTTCGTCTGCGGCCTCGAGAACGTCGTCCCATATCTTAAGCAATGCTGTTTCCGTCCCGTGTCCGGGACGGAATCCTGATTGAAATGGGTCGAGTAAGTTGTGGGTATCTAGATGCTGTTGCAGCTGCTGTACCACTGCTTTCTCCATTACCTTGGAGAGAACATTTAGGCCTGTTATGGGGCGCCAATTGAGTGGATCCTTCGGATCCAGGGTGGCTTTCTTCAAGATGGGTTGAATAAAGCCCTCCTTCAGCTGGGAGGGCATTATGCCCTCCCTGAAGGATTGGTTGATAAGCTGCGTGACAGGAGGTGCCAGGATGTCGGCGCATTCCTTCAACAGTTTGGTGGGGATAATATCATTTGGCGCAGTGCTGTTGCGCAGAGTGCCGATGATATTTTTTGTGGTCTGAATGGAGATGGGTTCCAGCGTGAACTCACCTAACTGTGGTGAATTACTGCCGGTGCTGTGTAAATAACTACGGGGGGGGCTGGGAGAGAAATTGTTTTGCTGAATGCTTTTCCGGGTAGCCTCAATTTTGTTAATGAAGCAATCTGATAACTCATCGCAAAATTCTTGTGTATCCCAGTTGGGGGCTTCAAGACATCCTGGATTCATGGTACTGTGTATATTTATACACAGTACAGACCAAAAGTTTGGACACACCTTCTCATTCCAAGAGTTTTCTTTATTTTCATGACTATGAAAATTGTAGAGTCACACTGAAGGCATCAAAACTATGAATTAACACATGTGGAATTATATACATAACAAAAAAGTGTGACACAACTAAAAATATATTCTAGGTTCTTCAAAGTAGCCACCTTTTGCAGCAGACACATCTCTAGAACAACTGTTAAGAGGAGATTGTGTGAATCATACCTTCATGGTAGAATATCTGCTAGGAAACCACTGCTAAAGAAAGGCAACAAGCAGAAGAGACTTGTTTGGGCTAAAGAACACAAGGAATGGACATTAGACCAGCAGAAATCTGTGCTTTGGTCTGATGAGTCCAAATTTGAGATCTTTGGTTCCAACCACTGTGTCTTTGTGCAAAGCAGAAAAGTTGAACAGATGGACTCTACATGCCTGGTTCCCATTGTGAAGCATGGAGGAGGAGGTGTGATGATGTGGGGGTGCTTTGCTAGTGACACTGTTGGGGATTTATTCAAAATTGAAGGCATACTGAACCAGCATGGCTACCACAGCATCTTGCAGTGGCATGCTATTCCATCAGTTTTGCGTTTAGTTGAATGAATGAATGAATGAAGAACTTGTATAGCGCAGCACATGCGAAATAAATCGCCTCTGGGCGCTTGTTGTTCCTTTCTCCTTTGAGATCAAAAGAGATGCGTCTTGATCTTTCGCCTGAAGACCATACGGTAGTTCTCCTCCAGTCGAATGCTGGCTGGTAAGGCGTTCCATAGTCTGGGACCTTGGACAGCGAAGCAATAATTCTCCTGTCTCCTTTGGACTTGTATCTGGCTTTCGGTATCTGAAGCCGATTTTGGTTATTGGATCGTAGAATACGATTGGGATTGTACATTTTTAAAAGTTTTTCGCATAGATAATGGGGAGCATTCCCATGGATACATCTATGCGTTAGACAGAGTGCTTTAAAGGTGATTCTGTCTTTGACTGGTAGCCAGTGAAGGGATCTCAACGAGGGTGAGATTGATTCCCAGGGTTTTTTCCCAGTCACAAGTCTGGCGGCCGTATTTTGAACGACTTGAAGACGAGTGATTTGGTACTTGGGAAGTCCGAGGTAAAGGGCATTTGCATAGTCCAATCTGGAGTTTACAATCGCTCCCACCACGACCGCTAAGTGTCTTTCTTGGGAATAAAAGGCGTGAGTCTGCGTAGTAGACCGCGCAGCAGATAGGTGAGAAAAAGTATTGCAATGACTACTGCCCCTATTTGTGCGTTCATTGTCATGTCGGTGTCAAAAATGACCCCCAGACTTTTGACTTTGGCGCTAGGGGTGATGACTTTGCCCAGAATGGGCGGGGGGATTTTCTAGCAAAAAAAACTGGTTGTTATCGATTGATTGCTACGCTTGGCGTGAAACAGGCTCGGTAATGAAGTTCTGTTTTCGCTCCGTTGAGTTTGAGCCTATAACTCTTTGTCATCCAGTCCTCTATCAAAGAGAGGCATGTCTCTAGATTGAGGTGGTGATCCTTTTTACACCTTGCAAATGCGGAAGAAAAAACAAACAAATACAGTTGCACAAATGTGAAACCAATAATCAAAATGTCTGCGTAAGAGTGATATAGCAGTTTTTGGCTGCTTATAAACATATGATATCAAAAAGAGGACGTACATAGATGTTGAATAACATCGGCGACAGGGGAGATCCTTGAGGGACCCCGCACGATAATGTAAAAGCGTTGTTTAGAAGACGATGAAGGGTCCTAGCTTCACTATTTGCGATCGGTTTTCCAAAAAAGAGCATAAGAGAACTATGCAAATGATATAATGGTGATCGGAACTTTCTGCGACTTTGTTTGTTTTTTCTTGCTTTTTAGCCAGCCGAGTCAATAACAGCCTGTGATCAACTGTATCAAAGGCTGCGCTTAGGTCCAGCAGAACCAGAAGAGAAGATTCTCCTTCGTCTGCGGCCTCGAGAACGTCGTCCCATATATATACTTAAGCAGTTTTATGCTGTTTTAGCCGTCCCGTGTCCGGGACGGAATCCCGATTGCAATGGGTCGAGTAAGTTGTGGGTATCTAGATGCTGTTGCAGCTGCTGTACCACTGCCTTCTCCATTACCTTGGAGAGAACATTTAGGCTTGTTATGGGGCGCCAGTTAAGTGGATCCTTAGGATCCAGGGTGGCTTTCTTCAAGATGGGTTGAATGAAAGCCCTCCTTCAGCTGGGAGGGCATTTTGCCCTCCCTGAAGGATTGGTTAATAAGCTGCGTGACAGGAGGTGCCAGGATGTCGGCGCATTCCTTCAGCAGTTTGGTGGGGATAATATCATTTGGCGCAGTGCTGTTGCGCAGAGTGCCGATGATATTTTTAGTGGTCTGAATGGAGATGGGTTCCAGCGTGAACTCACCAAACTGTGGTGAATTGCTGCCGGTGCTGTGTAAATGGCTACGGGGGGGGCTGGGAGGGCAATTATTCTGCTGAATGCTTTGCCGGATTGCCTCAATTTTGTTAATGAAGCAATCCGACAACTCATCGCAAAATTCTTGTGTATCCAAGTTGGGGGCTTCAAGACATTCTGGATTCATGGTCTGAGTGACCAGCTTGAAGAGTTCGCGGGGGCGATTTAGGGCACCGTTGATAGCCTCAGAAAAATAGTTTTTCTTGGCTTCGAAGATTTGCTTGTAGTATTTCCTGGTAATTGCCTTGTAAATCGCGAGGTTCTCATCTGAAGGGTTTCTTTTCCAGGCTGCTTCTGCCCTTCTACGCTCTTGCTTCAGTAACGCCAGCTGGTTGTTGAACCAGCCGGCGTTGTTTTTCCTAATCTGGGTCTTTCGTTTCGGCGCTATCAAGTCAGCTGACTGCAATAGTGCTGTATTTATGGCCTCTAATGTTTCATCCGCTGTTTGGTGCGGCTGAATTGTGTTTATTTTTCCCCCTAACGTGGCTTTGAAGAGTTCCGAATGGAGCTTCTTCTGACATCTGGTCCAGTGTGTTGTCACTGGATTTGATGTTTTTGTTAAGGGGGGGAATTCGGCAATAATGAATTTGATTGCATGGTGATCTGTCCATGGCAATGGTTCATTTTCCAAGATTTTTATTTCCAGATCTTGTCTGAAAATAAGATCGAGCGTATGACCTGAAGCATGTGTGGGCCCACATACTAGTTGCTGAAGCCCTAATCCTTCCAGGTGGTCGATGCAGGCGTCGGCAATGGGGTCTTGCGGGGAGTTGGCCCAAAGGTTGAAATCCCCGAGCAACAAAAGGTGTTTGCTATTCAGGGTATAAGTGGAGACAAAGTCCGTCAAAGATGGGAGTAGCTGCGACTTGGGGCAAGGGGCCCTTTAGCAGAGTAGAATCCGGACGGTCTCCTGGCCGTTTACTTGCAGTTGAAGAGTAAGGGTTTCCATGAATGGAAGCGGGTTTTGGAGGCTTGGTTTTGTGATCGCAAGACGCGTCTTATGGATCACCGCCAGTCCTCCTCCTCTTTGCCCTATTCTGTTTTCCGTTATAATACGGTAGTTTTCTGGCACCAATTCTCCTAGAATGGTGTTACAGTCGGCTGTGAGCCAGCTCTCTGTAATGAAGAGGCAGTCTAAGTCGTGTAGTAGAATGAAATCATGGATTTCAAGTCGATGTTTTACTGCCGATCTTGTGTTGATCAGAGCACATGAAATGCGCTTAGGTTGGGGTAAACGGCTAAAATTTTTGACGGTCGATCGTCGATCGATCCTCAAAAGGTGCTCAATTCTTAGGGTCTTTTTGGTGATGGCTGGCAGTATTGCGGCGAAACGCCTCAAATCCCAAATGGTTTCTGCGGAGTACCGCCGCTCAGCCATGGTCGCCATTCACCGGGGAAAAGACGTTCCTTTTGGTGGCGATGAAGAGAGGATTCAATGAATCCTCCCGGCTTGGTCCAGAGGAAGGCAAAAAACCCCTACCGATGCTATGCCAATTTGCCTTTGGTAGGGGAAAAAATTCCTTCCTGATCCCTGAAAGGCGATCGGGCAAGCCCCTGGATCAAGTGCTGTTTAAGTTGTGACAGGGGGGGTGGGGGGGGAAGCTGACACTGCTGACACGGCTGGGTGTACCAAGATGGCCGCCGACCAGGAGCAGGACATGGGACCCAGGCTGGTATGTAGCCAACTGGGTGGATTAGTGAGCCAGGGGGGGGGGCTGGTTGTTGAGTCCAGGGGTGGATGAGTACCCACAGTGGTTGGGGTGAGCTCCTGGGGGCTACAATGGAAGATTTGGCCGAAAATGCGGCGCGCCGCTAGGCCGCGGATGAAGCCGCGGCCTTTCCTAAGCCGCGGCGGCCGCGAATCAGTGATGGCCGGCGCGGTTCAGGGGAGCAAACGGGAAATCGCGGGGAGGCTCCGAGGGAAGGTTTTGCTGACAGGTGGGTATAATGTGGGGTAAGAAGAGGGAAGGAGACCCCAGCGTTCAGCCGATTCGGCGGCTTATCCTGACAAGGACGGCCGCCAATCGGTTCCAGGGAAGGTGATGGAAGGTAGGATCTACCTGGGGAGGATGCTTAGGGAGGTGGAGGGGGTGGTGGAGATGGCCCCTATATCAGGGGCTTACCTTGAGGCTCACGGTGGGAGAGAAGAGAACCAAGGGATCCAGGGGCGGCTCAGGGTCAGAGCGGATCTGACGGCTCAAACAGCAGAGGCTAAGCAGGGGGAGGAAAACCCTGCCTGTCTGGCTCCAGGAGCCGTACGTCCTACTGTTTGGACGCACGCCGATTACTACTGGAGTCAGTTCTAGCCCTGGGGAGGAGTCACTCTTTCAGACTCAATCCTGGAGAGCAGGAGAAGGCACAATAAAGGTGAAAGATATTACTAGACTAGGTGGACCATCATTTATTTTTCAACAGGACAATGACCCCAAACACACCTCCAGGCTGTGTAAGGGCTATTTGACCAAGAAGGAGAGTGATGGGTTGCTGCGCCAGATGACCTGGCCTCCATAGTCACCGGACCTGAACCCAATCGAGATAGTTTGGGGTGAGCTGGACCGCAGAGTGAAGGCAAAAGGGCCAACAAGTTCTAAGCATCTCTGGGAATTTCTTCAAGACTGTTGGAAGACCATTTCAGGTGACTACCTCTTAAAACTCATCAAGAGAATGCCAACAGTGAGCAGTAATCAAAGCAAAAGGTGGCTACTTTGAAGAACCTAGAATATTACATATTTTCAGTTGTTTCACACTATTTTGTTATGTATATAAATCCACATGTTTTAATTCATAGTTTTGAAGCCTTCAGTGTGAATCTAAAATTTTCATAGTCATGAAAATAAAGAAAACTCTTGGAATGAGAAGGTGTGTCCAAACTTTTGGTCTGTACTGTGTGTATATATGTATATATATATCACAATGATTTTTGTGTTTCTCCTATGTTGGAACATAAAAATATATAATGCACTAATACACAAACTCACAGTGGTTAAAATAAATAAAAATCATTCATAGTTAATAAACAAATAGAAAATCTATGATTTAATTCACTTATTCGGTTGGGCGTCACCTAGTTCGGTAACCATCCAACAGTTAAAAAATCAACTCCCCAAAAAATCCCTTTGTATTTTCATTGCAATAAACATTAAGGTGGCTATAATATATACAGTGCCTGCCGCCGAGAATGTGTTTTTAGCACGCCAGCATCGGGCTGAATCTCGGCGACAGGCTGCCGATATCTCGCACTCGCTGGAATAGTAAAAGCACATTCCAGCGAGCGCGTCATAGAAGCGACCGGGATCCGACGCGGATTCCCGCCAATTCTACACGTGGGCGGAGTTTGTTATGAATCCTGAAGGAGAAATCCCTGCCGGATTTTAGAAAAAATCCGGCATGGGTTCCCCCCTCAGGAGCATAACGGGCCCTTAGGTCTGTTATGGGTTGTAAGGAGACCCCCCCTACGCCGAAAAAACGGCGTGGGGGTCCCCCACAATCCATAACAGACCCGTATCCAAAGCACGCCGGCCGGCCGGTCAGGAAGGGAGTGGGGGCGAGCGAGCGCCCCCCCCCCCTCCTGAGCCGTACCGGGCAGCATGCCCTCAACATGGGGGGGTTAGGTGCTCTGGGGCAGGGGGCGCACTGCGGCCCCCCACCCCAGAGCACCCTGTCCCCATGTTGATGAGGACAGGGCCCCTTCCCGACAACCCTGGCCGTTGGTTGTCGGGGTATGCGGGCGGGAGACTTATCGGAATCTGGAAGCCCCCTTTAATAAGGGGGCCCCCAGATACCGGCCCCCCACCCTAAGTGAATGAGTATGGGTTACATCGTACCCCTACCCATTCACCTGCAAATAAAAAGTGTAAACACAAATAAACCACACAGGGTATTGAAATATTTTATTAGTTGGCCGCCGGGGGGGGGTGTGTATGATCGCTTTTATAAAAGTGCCCCCCTCCAGCGGGCTTCTGTGGGGGGTGGGTGCCGCCGTCTGGTTCTCTTCCGCCGCCGGGGGGCGCTTTGATAAAAGCGCCCACCACCCGGCGGGCTTCTTTCGACGTCTTCGGCGGCGGGGGGGTCTTCTCCCACTCTCCGGGGTCTTCTCCCGCTCTCCGGGGGTCTTCTCCCGCTCTCCGAGGTCTTCTCCCGCTCTCCGGGGGTCTTCTCCCGCTCTCCGGGGGTCTTCTTCTTCTTCAGGACTCGCCGCCGCTATCTTCGTGTGTTAGCTCAATTACTAGCGGCGGCGGCCCCCTCTTCTGCGACGTCGGCGTCTTCTTCTTCTTCTTCTGCTTTCCAGATGTTGACGCGACGCATCCTTCCGCTGTTATGCCGGGCGCGCGGCTCGCAGCGAAATATATAGGCCTGTCTTGTGACGTCGCAGTCCCATCATGCTCCGGTAGGTACCACGTTCTACCTACCCACGTGATACCTACTGGAGCATGATGGGACTGCGACGTCACAAGACAGGCCTATATATTTCGCTGCGAGCCGCGCGCCCCCGGCATAACAGCGGAAGGATGCGCCCCCCGGCGGCGGAAGAGAACCAGACGGCGGCACCCACCCCCCACAGGAGCCCACCGGAGGGGGGCGCTTTTATAAAAGCGATCATACACACCCCCCCCCCCCGGCGGCCAACTAATAAAATATTTCAATACCCTGTGTGGTTTATTTGTGTTTACACTTTTTATTTGCAGGTGAATGGGTATGGGATACCCCATACTCATTCACTTAGGGTGGGGGGCCGGTATCTGGGGGCCCCCTTATTAAAGGGGGCTTCCAGATTCCGATAAGTCTCCCGCCCGCATACCCCGACAACCAACGGCCAGGGTTGTCGGGAAGGGGCCCTGTCCTCATCAACATGGGGACAGGGTGCTCTGGGGTGGGGGGCCGCAGTGCGCCCCCTGCCCCAGAGCACCTAACCCCCCCATGTTGAGGGCATGCTGCCCGGTACGGCTCAGGAGGGGGGGGGGCGCTCGCTCGCCCCCACTCCCTTCCTGACCGGCCGGCCGGCGTGCTTTGGATACGGGTCTGTTATGGATTGTGGGGGACCCCCACGCCGTTTTTTCGGCGTAGGGGGGGTCTCCTTACAACCCATAACAGACCTAAGGGCCCGTTATGCTCCTGAGGGGGGAACCCATGCCGGATTTTTTTTTTAAATCCGGCGGGGATTTCTCCTTCGGGATTCATAACAAACTCCGCCCACGTGTAGAATTGGCGGGAATCCGCGTCGGATCCTCGTCGCTTCTATGACGGCTTTGTTTCCATCGCGGCAAGCCAGCTCGGCGCTGGCTCTCGCGATGGGGCTCGCAAGTGCTCAATCTCGCCGAGAAAGGGAGCGAGATTGACACAATATCCCAGTCACCTACTGTATCACAAGCGCTCGCTTGCTCTCCTTGTCCCCTTGGGAGTCCAAAATAGTGATCTCTTGTAAGTTCTTTGAAGGTGGGGTCCGTCCCAAGGAATGCAGAAACAGCACACGGAGTCTTCAGGATCACCAAGACCAACATTTTAAAGCAATCTCTGGCTGCAAGACATGTGTATCCTTCTCTCCATCATCATAATTGGTAATATATATATATATATATATATATATATATAAAATATATATACCATAATTTATATGGTATAATTTAAAATGATGATTGATTATGAAAAATGTATTCTCTTTTCCTGCATAGAACAAAAAACCCCCTTTAAGAAGACCATATTTATAAAGGTGGAATAGCGTAAGGCCGCGTACACACGATCAAATCTATCTGCTGGAAACGGTCTGCCAGACCATCCCAGCAGACAGATTTGATCGTGTGTACGGACGAGCAGACGGATTTGGCCAGCCGACAGATTTTAAAGCATGCTTTAAAATCTGTCGGCTGGGAATCCGTCCGTCCGACATGTCTGCTGGTTAGTACGCTAACCAGCAGACATATCTTCTCGCACATGCTTTGAATGGATTCGACGCATGCACGGAAGGGTATCATGTGGTATCATGTATCATGTGGATGAATACATTGTAGTCAAATGTCAATGTGTTCCATATAAATGTGTGGTTTTATCATGATTGATTGTTAATGTTTTTTTCATGTGAATACCAGAGCTCATTTTATTACAACTTTCATGCATTTGTAAATATTTTTTTTATAAAATAAAACAATGCTAATTAAGAAATTTGAATACTTTTCTTGGCTGCTAAAAAAAAACCAGTGAGGGAATTTTCCATTTTACAAAAATGGTGAAAGGTCTTGGGGATAAAAAAAATATTGAGATCGACTTCAGGAACTTAATATGTACAGTCTGGGAGAAAGAAGAGAAAGGTGAGTCGTTGTCTCCCCCCTTACCTTCAGGGGGCGAATAAGGCTCAGGATGGCATTTTTTTCTATATGAAACCAAAATCAAGAACACAGGGACCTCAAACTAACTGGAGGAACGTTCAAAACTAATTTAGAAAGTATTATTTTACTGAAAGGGTAGTTGATGCTTGGAATAAACTTCCAGAAGAGTTATTAAGACAGTCAACCGTAAATGTCTTCAGACATGCTTGGGACTAGGGATGAGCCAAACACCCCCCGATTTGGTTCGCAGCAGAACATGCAAACAGGCAAAAAATGTGTTCAAACACACGGACACTGTTAAAGTCTATGGGAAACGAACATGAAAAATCAAAAGTGCTAATTTTAAAGGTTGATATGCATGTTATTGTCATTAAAAGTGTTAGGGGACCTGTGTCCTGCCCCAGGGGACATGCATCAATGCAAAAAAAAAGTTTTAAGAAACTACAGTTTTTTCGAGAGCAGTGAATTTTTAATAATGCTTAAAGTGAAACAATAAAAGTGAAATATTCTGGTGAAAGTACCTGGGGGGTGTCTATAGTATGCCTTAAGGTAGCGCATGTTTCCCGTGTTTAGAAAAGTCCCTGCACAAAATGCCATTTCTAAAGGAAAAAAATAAACTACTCCCGGCTATAATGAATTGTCAGAATTACAGATAAATACAGATAAAAGTCATTGAAAAAAATGACATGGATCCATTACTAGGCCCTCTTGGTCCGGTATGAATATTAACCACTTAAGCCCCAGACTAGAGATGTAAAGAACGGTTCGCCGGCGAACAATTCCCGGCGAACATCGCTTGTTCGCATTCGCCGCCGCCGGCGAACAAATGCGATGTTCGACCCGCCCCCTATTCATCATCATTGAGCAAACTTTGACCCTGTACCCCACAGTCAGCAGACACATTCCAGCCAATCAGCAGCATACCCTCCCTCCCTGACCCTCCCACCTCTAGGGCAGCATCCATTTTAGATTCATTCTGAACCTGCAGTCAGAGTGAGCTGTGGGGTGCTGTGTAATGTAAGGTGCCCAGGCTCATAGCGTAAACTGTGCCCACCTGTCCAGTGCCACATCTCATCTATATTTTGTTGGCACAGTTGATAACATATAAGAACAAAATTCACTGCAATACAGAATAGTAGTCATTTGGTGCCCACCTGTCCAGTGCCACATCTCATCTATATTTTGTTGGCACAGTTGATAACATATAAGAACAAAATTCACTGCAATACAGAATAGTAGTCATTTGGTTCCCACCTGTCCAGTGCCACATCTCATCTATATTTTGTTGGCACAGTTGATAACATATAAGAACAAAATTCACTGCAATACAGAATAGTAGTCATTTTTCTGTCAGGGTGTCTTTGGCTCATATAGCGTAAACTGTGCCCACCTGTCCAGTGCCACATCTCATCTATATTTTGTTGGCACAGTTGATAACATATAAGAACAAAATTCACTGCAATACAGAATAGTAGTCATTTGTCTGCCAGGGTGTCTTTGGCTTATATAGTGTAAACTGTGCCCATCTGTCCAGTGCCACATCTCATCTATATTTTGTTGGCACAGTTGATAACATATAAGAACAAAATTCACTGCAATACAGAATAGTAGTCATTTGTCTGCCAGGGTGTCTTTGGCTCATATAGCGTAAACTGTGCCCACCTGTCCAGTGCCACATCTCATCTATATTTTGTTGGCACATTTGATAACATATAAGAACAAAATTTACTGCAATACAGAATAGTAGTCGTGTGTCTGCCAGGGTGTCTTTGGCTCATATAGCGTAAACTGTGCCCACCTGTCCAGTGCCACATCTCGTCTATATTTTGTTGGCACAGTTGATAACATATAAGAACAAAATTTACTGCAATACAGAATAGTAGTCATTTGTCTGCCAGGGTGTCTTTGGCTCATAGCGTAAACTATGCCCACTTGTCCAGTGCCACATCTCATATCTGGTGGCACAGTAGCTTGCACACATAGTACAACTAAACTAATTTAAAAAAATGACAGGCAGAGGCAGGCCACCCTGCAGGGGCCATCATGGTCATGGTGCTGTGATTCCATTTGGCCCAGAATAATGTTCAGTGTTCAGAGGCCACAAAACCTGAACTCAAAAAGTTCTGAGGACATAGTTGACTGGCTATCACAGGACACCCAATCTTCTACAGCTTCTGCTCAGAACCTTGACACGCCATCCTCCTCAAGCTCAGCTTCGGGCACCTCTCAAGTTACCCTTTGCCCACCTTCAGCTACGTCAAACACTGCTGTCCTCAACCATCCCCCACTCCGTCTCTCACCTTGAGCAGTTCCTGCTCATCTGCCAACAGTCAGGTGTCTGTCAAGGACATGTTTGAGTGTAAGAAGCCAATGTCACAGAGTCACCCCCTTGCCCAACAGCTGACAGCTGGCTTGTCGGAACTCTTAGCCTGCCAGCTTTTACCATACAAGCTGGTGGAGTCTGAGGCCTTCAAAAAATTTGTAGCTATTGGGACACCGCAGTGGAAGGTACCCACTCACAAAAGGCAATTCCTAACCTGTACCCTGTACTCTATTGTGCAAAAGTAAGTCATGGAATCTCTGGCACACAGTGTTGGGGCAAGGGTCCATCTCACCACTGATACCTGGTCTGCAAAGCACGGTCATTGGGTAAACCTGCTGATGGCTGCCAAGCATGTAATGTGTGGCTCTGCAGAGGAGTTGGTGACACCGCCATGACTTGCAGGCAGGCCTGCTACCACCTCCTCTACTTCGTCTACTCCATCCTCTGCTATAACCTCCTCGACTGAGTCCTCTTCTGCTGCTGCATCTTGCTCCACATCACCTGCACCCCCCAGCTCCCCAGGGGCTATTCCACATCCCAGATACAACAGTGTCACGCCGTCTTTGGGTTGACTTGCCTGAAAGCAGAGAGTCACACCGAACCAGCACTCCTGTCCGCCATGAACGCACAGTTGGATCAGTGGCTGTCGAGCCTGTTAAGGGAACCCTCATATAAAAAGGCTGAAGGAGAACGACCTGTACTGGGTGGCCACGCTACTAGACCCCCGGTATAAGCAGAAAGTGCCTGAAATGTTACCGAATTACCGGAAGTCAGAAAGGATGCAGCAGTTCCAAAATAAATTAAAAAGTATGCTTTACACAGTGTATAAGGGTGATGTCACAGCACAACGGGAATCTAACAGGGGAAGAGGTGAAAGTAATCCTCCTACCACGACCACGCCGGCAAGGACAGGACACTTTACAGACGTGTTGTTGATGGAGGACATGCAGAGCTTTTTAAGTCCTACGCATCGCCACAGCCCTTCGGGGGTCCACCCTGAGAGAACGACTCGACCGACAGGTAGCAGACTACCTCGCTTTGACTACTGGGTGTGCAGGCTTCATCTGTGGCCTGAGCTATCCCAATTTGCGATAGATCTTCTGGCCTGCCCCGCTTTAAGTGTCCTTTCCGAAAGGACCTTCAGTGCAGCAGGAGGTATTGTCACTGAGAAGAGAAGTCGCCTAGGTCAAAAAAGTCTAGATTACCTCACCTTTATTAAGATGAATGAGGCATGGATCCTGAAGGGACTGACAGTGGGCGATACATTTGACTAAAAAAGGCCTGATGAGATGAGTTGCCTTGGGCTAAAAATGGTCCACATGCTGCTGTATTTTATCTCTGCATGCCGGATGACTTGCGTGACTTATCCGCCACCAACTAGGGTTCCAGCCGCAATGTTTTAGTGCACTTTCTGCCTGAAGAACATCAAGCTTTCTGGCCGCTGCTACAGCAGCAACTGCAACAATACCTATTTTAACAGGCATGTGTACATGCCTAATTTTTCTGGCCTCTGGTGCTGCACTGTGGCTGCAAAAACAAAAACAAAAAAAAAGGCACATACATATGTCAATTCCCCTTCGTGATCGTTACCTTGTTGTGGTGAAGGGGCTTGCGTATCACAATGAAGCGACCACCTCTATGAGTGTGTTGGCAATGGCAATGTTGGCACACCCCAGATGATAAGGTTGTTGCTTCATTCTGAACAGACCAAAAGCGATCGGCTGGATAATTTTGCATAGAAAAAAACATTTATTTTCTTTGTGATCATCTAAGGTGATCATTAAAGCCTACTAGGCCAACAATTGGGCCCACACTGCAGAATCATTGTTTTCTGGGTCACTTAACTGGTCACTGAACTACCTCAGCACGACCATAGGCTTTGAAATACCCCCATCACCTGCAATCTCCCAAACGTGCGCACGAGCACAGTCATAACTACACCAAGATTGTTGGTGTAGTGTCAACTATTGACAACTCTTTGAGGTTCTCTAAATTCTATTCCATACACGTCCCCTGATAGGGGACATAACAGGGATTAAACTGATAAGCATAGTACTACTTAACCACTTAAGCCCCGGACCAATATGCTGCTAAATGCCCAGAGACAATTCGGCACTGTGTAACTTTAACAGAAAATTGCGCGGTCGTGCGACGTGACTCCCAAACAAAATTTGCGTCCTTTTCTTCCCACAAATAGAGCTTTCTTTTGGTGGTATTTGATCACCTCTACGATTTGTATTTGTTGCGCTATAAACAAAAATAGAGCGACATTTTTGAAAAAAAACAATATTTTTTACTTTTTGTTATAAGAAAAATTGAATAAACAACATTTTAGTCAAACATTTAGGCCAAAATGTATTCAGCCACATGTCTTTAGTAAAAAAAAAAACATTGCAATTTAATAAAAAATAGCTACCTAGCAGCAACAGTGACACTAATACAGCGATCAGAAAAATGATTGCTTAGTGACACTGACAATAGGGAGTGAAAGGGTTAACTAGGGCGGTGATCAAGGGGTTAAAACTTTATTAGGGGGGGTACGGGGCTACCCTGAACCTAACACTAACTGCCTGTCACACTAACTGTCACACTGACACTAAATGCAGTGATCAGTACATATATGATCACTGCATTCAGTGATATTGTGACAGGAAGGTGATCGTAAGGGGTTAAAGGATCACTAAAGGGAAAAAATAATGTTTTGCTGAAATGACTGTTTACAGGGTATAGAGACATAAAAGTTAACTGGGTTATACATTTTTCTGCGCTAGGACTGAATATACGAGCTGCTGCCCCCTGAGTGGTCTCACTTGGAGATAGTTAGATAATAGTTATGGTGTGTGTACAGGTGTTGGCGATGCTAGTGTGCTGATTGGTGGTGTGTAGTTTATGAAGTTGTCGGGTTCCTCTATGCGTAAGACCTGTGATAGCCTCCGCTTCCCGATGTCCCCTTTTATTAGGAAGGTTTAAAAATAGGGCTAGACAACCAACCCTATATTTACCTCGTGTGGCCATGTGTGTTTTTTCTTGTCCTGAGTGTGGTGTGTCCCAGGTATGTATGTGCACTTTTCCTGGTGACTAAGTGATGCAAAAAAAGAGAAGCAGAAACAGAGAAAACCTAATTGTTCCAATGTGTCATAAATAGTGATAAACAAATTCAATAGATAAACAGTTCAATAAATTCATAAGTGCTCTCCTATAGGTGAAGAAAAAAAGGCTGTGAGCTTATTTGATAAATATAAATAACTTCATATCAGAAGGTGGCAGGCTGTATTAATAGTTCCTGTATGATGTTCACAATATTAGAGTACATATATAACCAGAATATTCCAAATATGACTTCCTTAATCCCTTTCTTCAAAATATCTTCTGTGCTTCGTTGTTCCCCCCACTTGTATCCCTACTCACCAGATTGATGTCCCCTGAAAGGGGTATGAAGCCTTAGGGATCAGTGGATGCCTTGGGTCGCTTACCACAGGTGCAGTCTTGGGGTCCAACAATGTTGTCTGGAGTTCATGTGGGTATGAACGCAGTCCTCCCAGTGGCCGTGAGTCACAGAGTTATGTTGAAAAGGAAAAAAGAAAATAACTCCTCATAGGGTAGTAAACCCTGTATCCCAGGTGAGTTTATTAAAACATTGAGCACGTCCAATCCTTAGGACTTGGATAGTGCTAATAACAACAGCAGTTTAAAAACATTGGCAAAACGAAAAAATCGAAATAAAAACATTTTCTCAGAAAAAATGAATGCTCCCTCCGCAGCAGCGGTAATCACCAACTAGTGTTGGACGATATTGTACCGGACAGATACCGGGGGTGGCTAATGGCCGTTCGCTTGCGTTCCACCAGTAAGCCGCGTCCCTCCCGGAAGCTGTGAGTGGCTGGAGATTCGCGTAGCGTGAGCGTGTGACCTGTGAGTGTGTGTCCTCTGTTATATACGGCACCTCGTCCCAAATGTGGTGAGTAGTGTTGCTCACGAATATTCGCATTGCGAATATTCGCTACGAATATTGCATATTCGAGTATTCGCGAATATCTCGAATATCGCGGCGAATATTCGCTATTTCGAATATTCGTATTTTTCAAATTTCGCAATCAAATTCGCAATAAAATTCGCAATCACGAAATTTCGCATTCGCGAATTTCGCAATAACGAAATTTCGCAATAGCGACATTTCGCAATTTTTTTTTTTTTTATAAAATATAGCGAATATTCGTAAATATCGAATATTCGTGATATTTTATTAAAAAAAAAAAAATCGCATTGGCGAAAATTCGCAATTTTTTTTTTTTTTTTTTTTTATAAAATATCACGAATATTCGATATTAACGAATATTCGCGAATATTCTTCAAAATATTCGCGAAGTATCGCGAAATCTAATATGGCGTATTCCGCTCATCACTAGTGGTGACAAAGTAGAAGGAATTGTGGGGATTATCACAGTGCCTTCCAAAAAGGTTTTATTAAAAAACAGTATTAAAAGAAGACAATATTTTATTACAGTCAATTAATAAAACAGGCAGTATTAATGTGAGATATACATTGATGGATAAATATGACACAGTTTCCCAACATGTTTCGCCAAATCGTTGGCTTCTGGGGTGTGAAAAGTCATACAGTATACAATGTATTCTCTAAAAAAAAACAAAAAAAAAAATAACAATATTAATGAAAATCATCAAAAAGCAAAAATGAATGAACAAAAAGTTGTATATATAAAATAACTTACCAAACAGGGAATCCCTGTTTGGTAGTCATTTTTTATACAAAACTTTTTGGTCCCTTATATAGGTGTTTTTTTTTTTTTATAAATGTATTTTCAAATTTATTATTCTGCCAATACCAACGATTTTGTGCATCATGGCAGTTCAGTCAGCGCCCACCCCTTTTTTTTTCATATAACACTATATGTACAGGTAGGCATTGGAGGCTATGTTTAGCCTAAAGTTTTGGGATATTTGTTGGCCATGATACTTTGATTCATGGCAATTAATCCTCAACCTATTAATTGATTCTGTTGTATTTTCAGTTTATATTACAGTCCCCTGCAGCTACACTCGGTTTGGTGTCCGTTTCTATTGCCCTGGGCATAGCATCTGACCCAATCTTCGTTTCCGTGGGTAGGTGTGATTCATCTATGCGATTAGTGTATCTGTGATGCCCTCATGCTTTGGGACCTTTTTCTTTCGGTGATCTGTTTTGACTTCTAGCTTTATAACTATTTTTTCTTATAGAATACATTGTATACTGTATGACTTTTCACACCCCTGAAGAAGCCAACGATTTGGCGAAACATGTTGGAAAAACGGTGTCATATTTATCCATCAATGTATATCTCACATTAATACTGCCTGTTATATTGATTAATTCACTGTAATAAAATATTGTCTTATTTTAATACTGTTTTCAATAGGTTATTTTTTGTAAGGCACCATGATAATCCCCTAATTTTTTTTTACTAGTAATGGCGGTGATCAGGGAACAGACGATCAATGACAGTCTGACTAGGAAGCACAGGGAGAGGTTTGTTTACTCTTACCTCTCCCTGTTCTTCAGCTCTGTAACCCGATCACGGCATGGTCACGGAGTACCAAACAGGGTCGCGACCTACGGCTGTGGACAGTGAAGGGGACATACCTGTACGCCAATATGCGCAGCCATGCCATTCTGCCAACGTACATCAGCGTGCGGCGGTCAGCAAGTGGTTAGGGGAACCCCGAACCAAAAGAAATGTGTGGGGGAAATCTGCGCCTAATGTAAAAAAAATGGTGTAGGGGTCCCCTTCAAAATCCATACCAGACCCTTCAGGTCTGGTATGGATTTTAATGGGAGCCCCGTACCAAAATAAAAAAAAGTGGCATGGGGTTCCCCCAAAAATCCATACCAGACCCTTATCTGAGTACGCAACCTGGCAGGCCACAGTCAAAGAGGGGGGACTAAAGAGCACCCCCCTCCTGAACCATACTAGGCCACATACCCTCAACATGGGGAGGATTTTTTTTAAATTTTTTTAAATTAAAGAACTTGTTCTAAGCTGTGTGTGTTTTTTTACCTTTGTTGAGGGGGACCCCTACGGCATTTTTTTTATTTGGCGCAGGGTTCCCCTTAGTATCCATACCAGGCCTTAAGGGCCTGGTAATGGAATTTGGGGAGACCCCCACACATTTTTTTTGGTTCGGGGTTCCCCTTAATATTTATACTAGACCCAAAGGGCCTGGTAATGTCGTGTTTTTTTTTCAATTACTTTTATCTGTATTGCTGGGACCTGACAATTCATTATAGCCGCAAATAGTTTCAAATTACTTTTTTCCTTTAGAAATTTTATTTTGTGCAGGGACTTTTCTAAGCATGGGAAACATGTGCTACTTTATAGGCATACTATAGACACCCCCAGGTATGAAATTTAAAGGAATATTTCACTTTTATTGTTTGTTTCACTTTAAGCATTATTAAAATCACTGCTCCCAAAAAAACTGCCATTTTTAAAACTTTTTTTGCATTGATACATGTCCCCTGGGGAGGACCCAGGTCCCCAAACACTTTTTATGACAATAACTTGCATATTAACCTTTAAAATCAGCACTTTTGATTTCTCCCATAGACTTTTAAAGGGTGTTCCGCATCTTTCAAATATGCCGCGAACATCCCAAATTGGTCGCTATTTGGCGAACGGGCAAACAGACAATGTTCAAGCTCAACATAAAGCTCCTCCCTACTTGGGACAAACATAGATCTATACTCAGACAAATAAGGTAACGAAAAAAATATATATATTTACTTGCCTATATATTTTCAGCTTGATTTACAAAGCTAGTGCTGCTATTAAAACATCACTGTACTAAATATCTCCCCCAGTTTTTTGATTTTCTTACTAGTTGAGTTAATTTATTTAGTAGCATTTCAATACTTACCGTATTTTTCGCACTATAAGACGCATTTTTTCCTCCCTAAAAAATAGGGGAAAGTGTCCCTGCGTCTTATGGAGTGAATACTGTGCAGGCTCCGCCCCCCCCGTCGCCGCCGATGTGTCAGAATACAGACACTCGGCTTCTGTGTAAGAGAGAAAAGACAGGATGTGAGACAGGGGCATACCAAGTGGAGCGGGGGGAGGTGGACTGCCCCAAGTGCCAAAACATGGGTGGTGTCAGCAGCGTTGCTATAATGGTGCGCTCCACACCCGGGTGAGTTGACACCCGCAAGATGTGACACCATCCTGCAAGTGACAAGAGCCCTGGCTGGCTTTTTGTTTTCAGCTGGAACACCACCGGCGCTGTGGTCTGGTCCAGTATCACTTCCTGCCTCTTTCCACTGGCCGCTGCTGCAAAATATGTCCTCAGTCCTCCTTCTTAGCTGCTGCCTGGGTGTATCTGACGCTGAGAGACAGCCAGAGGGGGTTGTGCAAGGTGAGCTGGTGATAAGGGGGGTGGGAGGTGTGGGCTGGCATGGTATCCACTGTCCATCACCTGAGCTGTTGTGATAGAAGAGGCTGAAGGGGTGTTTGTGTCTGTCCTGCCACCCTGAGCTGATCTGGGAAGGGGGGGGGGGGGTTGCTGTGTGTCCACCACCACCACCCAGGTAGAGTGTAACTGAGCTGATTTGATAGGGGAGCTGGTATTACTGTGTCCACCACCCACCTATAGTTGTAATATAATATTAAATATTTTAGTACATCATTTGGTTCAGAATACTTTTTTTCTTGTTTTTCTCCTCTAAAACCTGGGTGCGTCTTATGTTCAGGTGCGTCTTATGGAGCGAAAAATACGGTAATTCTGATTTATGTATTTTAATTAGTGTGGTATGCCAAGTCTCTGTGGATTTGTAGCATTATCTTTTCCTCAATAAGTGTATCTTTTCAGTCTTTGACAAAATGAGCTATGGTAGATATCAGGATGAGTCAGTATACCATTAAGACAGGTTATGAGCCTTTACCTAAATATTATAAGGGTAAGAGACAACACATATTAAATCATGTACAGTAGCTTGGTATATCAAAACAAATGTACAATAGGTTCATGTAAACTTGAAAATTAAACTTTAAAGTTACATATACGCTGTAGTTCATTCCCACCAAAAATCATGGACTTAAGTCTAGTAAACATTGTAAGAAAATCGGACAATCGTTTATTTATTTTTATGTTTGTACTATGTTAAAAATAAGAATGTATGTCATTAATGGTATGAAAATTCTCAAATGACACAGGAGAACTTCACACATACACAACTATGTTCCAGTGTAGAATCAGATGTGATGTAATGTTCAGCTGACCCTTATAATAATAACAATAATTTAAATAAAAAAATTAATAGTAATAATGATAATGATTAACCACATCCGTACCGCCCGCTGTCATTATATGTCGCTACTTTGAAGAGGATTACCGTTGTTATGGAAGCAGCTAGCTTTTTTTGATGTTTACATTCCTTGTAATATAAATAAAAAAGGGACCCTTAAAAAATAGATAAAAAAAAAACAATGTCAAAATAAAAAAAATTAAAGTAAAATAAATAAGAAAAAAAACTATTTTTTAAAATGCCACGCCGACGAGCTTGCGCGTAGAAGCAAACTCATACGTGAACAGTGCCTGCATATTAGAATAGTGTTTACACCACACATGTGAGGTATCCCCAATGATCATTAAAGTGAGAGCAATAATTCTAGCCCTAGACCTCCTCTGTAACTCAAAACATGCAACCTGTAGAATTTTAGAAAGTCGCCTATAGAGATTGTTAATGGAAAAAGTTTGTCACCATTCCACGAACGGGTGCAACTTTGAAGCGTGAAATGCTGGGTATCAGTTTACTCTATATAATTTCTCTGTGCAAATATGGTGTGAAAAAAAGTATTGCAACAGCCTCAATTATATTCTCTAGGGTGTTAAAAATATATACTGTATGTATGTATATATATATATATATATATATATATATATATATATATATATATATATATATATATATATATATATATAATGTTTGGGGGTTCTAAGTAATTGTTATTACAAGTTATTAACCTGTAAACACCAAATCCCAGAAAGAGGCTTGGTCATTAAGTGGTTAATCATAACCCTTTATTTGTAGTACAAGAGATAATCTGTATACTGGTAAACTGTATACTGATATTTACGTATTACTATCACATACATTTTAGTTTATAGCTCCTTAAAAACATATAGTTTTCCTGTATACGATAATTCTTTTGTGTTTACAAAAACTATTTTTTTTGCCATCTTCTTCTGGGCTTTATTTTGTTTTGTCTTGCTTATTCATTTTTTTAAGGATGAAAATTGTATTAATTAAATGAACATTACTTGTTATGTTTCTGTTAAACGAAAGCCGTTTTCCAACATGTCTCTTTGGAAATTGTTGTCTGAACAGTCGACATAAGCTCATGAAAGCAGTATACTAATGAACAGAAAATCCAGCGATCAATCGTTCAAAATGAAATATGTTTACCTCTTATTAAAATATGTAATTACTGTATTTATTGGCGTGTAACACTCACTTTTTTACCCTGAAAATAGAGGGTAAACTGTGCCTACATGTTATATGCAGGGGGCTGTGGAAAGTTTTTTTCCTGAAACTTCTCTCTTAAAGTTAGGGTGCGTGTATTACGCCTGTGCATGTTATACACCGATAAATACAGTAGTTGAATGATTAAAGCCTAATGACTGTATTCCTTTAAAGAGAATCGTGTACTGATGTATAGCACAAAATGCATTGACTCAGGTTGTGTTACAGTGTTGAGGGTAGTACTTAATTTTCAGTAAAGCTCATCAGCATGAATGATGTGCCTTTTAGTTTTACAATTTACATCGGCACTTACAAAGAATATGTGCTGTGGGAAGTGGGGTGATGGTGAGTGCATGTTGCATTTAGCAGAAATACTGACACTGAGAAAGAAAAGTATGCTTCTGGACTGGTCCCCATCTCAGAAATCAGAACCTAGTGAATTAATCTGCAAAAGCTGGGGTTGAGTCATGGATGTCCCAGCTAAGACAGCACACTGAATGCTACAAGGGGTCATTAGCTAATTGAAGCTCACCTGGGCTCAACATGAAATTCTCTACTCTATTGTACTTTCTCTTTAGGTCAAAGTGAGCAATAACATGTAGGAACACTATGGGGTTGATTTACTAAAGGCAAATCCACTCTGCACTACAAGTGCACTAAAAATACACTTGGAAGTGCAGTTGCTGTAAATCTGAGGGAAAGATCTGAAATGAGGGGAAGCTCTGCTGATTGTATCATCCAATCATGTGCAAGCTAAAATGTTTTTTTTTTTTAATGCCTTTGCATGTCCCCCTCAGATCTACAGCGACTGCACTTCCAAGTGCATAGGAAAATAGGAGCAAGGGTGCGCTAGTGTAAACTAAAACAAAATTACAAAATAAGTGATCTACTATGGATAATTTTGTTAAGATGATCTAGTAAGATGTTGATGAAAACTTCTCACTAAATCACCGTAATTAGCATAGCCTGTGCTAACATGTGCAAAACATCAAAACAATACAGCACAGAAAGCATGTGCGGGAAATGTGCGGAAATTGTTCTAGAAGTCCATAAATAAGTATATTTGCATATATTAATCTTGATTGCATTAGCTCATGCTGGTGCTCTTGTAAATCCTAGTTGAGGTCCACAAACAAAATTGTAAAATAAGTGATAAGCCTCAGAGGCGGTATCCATCAACGCACGCTAATTCGTCACTTCCCGTCCCGCTGGTTCCAACTACCTGCTAGTTGGAACGCACGCCTGAGACACATGTCAGATGCCTGGGATTGATGATCTTTCACCCATACGATCTTGCCTCAGAGCCGGGTTTTGGGGCACTAATCATAGTAAGCAGCCATTTGGCACTTTTATGTTTTTACTTTTTTAAATAAACGTGTTACACTATGTTGGCATCATTTTGTTATTCCATGCAACCATTGGGATTAGGGTTGCCACCTCATCCCTTTAAAACAGAACACATATGAATTACACAGGTTCTGTGGCTGATTATGGTGGTAATTAAACTCACTCAGTGGCTAATCTGCATTAGCCTGAGCCTCAGAACCTGTGTAATTCATATGTGTTCTGTTTTAAAGAGATGAGGTGGCAACCCTAATTGGGATCCATCTGAGTACAAGTATACCAAGCAGCAGGGCGCATCTCATCCAACAGGTTTTCCTGTACAGCTGTATGTGACTCCTTACTTTGGTATCAAATTAAGGGTCATTGTTATCTGGTAAGGAACCATTTCACTTGTGCACTTTGGGTGAAGACTGTTCTTACTGGTGAAGGTGGACCCTAACTGTGATTTTATAAGAGCACCAGCATGAGCTAATACAATCAAGATTAATATATGCAAATATACTTATCTATGGACTTTTAGAACAATTCCCGCACATTTCCCGCACATGCTTTCTGTGCTGTCTTGTTTTTTTGGTTTGCACATGTTAGCACAGGCTATGCTAATTACGTTGATTTTGTGAGAGGTTTTTCACCAACATCTTACTGGATCATCTTAACATAATTATCCTTATTAGTTATCACTTATTTTGCAATTTTGTTTGTGGACCTCAACTAGGATTTACAAGAGCACCAGCATGAGCTAATGTAATCAAGATTAATATATGAAAATATACTTATCTATTGACTTCTAGAACAATTTCTGCATATTTCCCGCACATGCTTTCTGTGCTGTATTGTTTTGATGTTTTGCACATGTTAGCATAGGCTATGCTAATTACGGTGATTTAGTGAGAGGTTTTCATCAACATCTTACTGGATCATCTTAACAAAATTATCCATAGTAGATCACTTATTTTGTAATTTTGTTTTAGTTTACACTAGCGCACCCTTGCTCCTTTTTTCCTATGTCTGTAATCTATTGATAATTTTTGGGTAGCAGCTTTTTTATCACTAAATATTGGTGCGATTAGATTTTCTGCACACACACTTCCAAGTGCACTTGTAGTGCAAAAATGGATTTGCCTTTAGTAAATAATAGACATGTGCACACTGAAATATTTATTTTCGTAATTTTGTTTTTGTCCGAAAAATAAATGTATTTAGTTACTCCCTAAATTAGTTTTTATTTATTTTGTTTTGTTAAAAAATGCATTCGTCCGAAGGTTGAATCTGTCATTGAAGGCTTATGGTGTCTGTCGAATGTTCTAAGAAGACGGAACAGCTAAACTGTACAATGCTACAATCATACATTTCCGGTCTAATTGTTCCGCCTACAAGCTATAGAAGAATTCTAATGTTGTATGACACTAGTAATAATTATATTTATAAATTATTATTACTAGTCAACCAACATTCAAATTCTTCTATAGCCTATGGGCTGAGCATTTGACCGGAAATGTACGATTGCTGCATTGTACAGTTTAGCTGCTCTGTCAAATCTTCTTAGAACTTTCGACAGACACCATAAGCCTTCAATGACAGATTGTAACGCCATTGGCGCTACTTCTTACTAAAACCGGCGCAGCTGCCTCTCTCCTTCACAGCTGCGCCCGTTCTGTGGTTTTACCACATCACTTCTGGTGCGCCGTGCGTTCCGCGTGGAACGCGGAAGTGTGCCGCTGCATCAGCGCGGCCTACTTAAACTTCCCCAGCTGACAGAGTGGTGTTGTTCTATTGCGTCAGAACACCACTGTCAGCTGGGGTCCCCATTGTTGCCAGGTTCTCCACCCTGTGCCTCATCTCCAGCCCCAGCTGCCATGGATCCGGACCAAGGGATTCCAACGCCTGCACCACCAGCCTCAGCAGCCGGATCCATTGCGCCTGTCCACTTGCCAGCCAAACTATCTCCAGTTCCGCAAGTACCCTGAAATGCTTATGTATAAGAGTTTGTACTCTCCGCAGCTTTACTCAGTATTCTATGTTACCATACCATGAACCCAGTGCAGCCATAGCCTCTCCAGTCTATTACTCTACTATAGATCAATGCTACTAGTCCATTCCTAATCTCACCAGGTATCATTTGAGGACTATTATCCTTGTTCACTCCTATAGATGCCATCGTACATACAGTCATTCTCAGGAATCTTGGAATGCTATACACATGTAGTCATACTCAATTCACCAGCCTGTACTTCGCTCACTAACAACTATTACACATGTGGTATGCTCGCTACAACTGCTGTACTCTAATCCAGCTGAAGTCTCCAAGTAATAATGAAAGCCATTGTATATGTTACTTCCAAATTTTATTTGATGCTACTTCTGTACTTATCTCCCCTGGGGTCAGGGTCCACCTCTTCTCACTTGAATATCCAAATACGGAACCTCACTCCCCTGGTACTACCTCAGCGTGATTGAACTACAGTATCTTGAGGAACATTCTAGTTCTGGTTCTCATTGAAGTCTTTAATTATTATCTTCTTTTCTGTTGTACTGGCGCCTATGACGGAATATGCGGCAGCCCTTTGATTGAAACTGTGATGCTAGGATCCCAAACTCTCTGCACAAAAGAGAGTGAAACCTGGGTCCGAAAATGAGAAGTCTCCGCAGTTGAGATCCATATTCCTAAACATATCTGGCGTAACCTTACACAGATTCAACGTTTGTATGTTTTTCGCTGCTTCATTGAATCTTCGACCATGTCGAATGGTCTACCCCAACACTGTTTCTATAATGTCAAATCTTTCCTCTCTATGTAGAATAATCTTGGACTAAGAGTTAAGGTTAGGCAAATTCGACCACAGTTCTGATAGACACTGATTGCTATTGTCAGCATCATGTTGAATCCTCTATCTATATTAAACTGTTGTAGTGACAAAAATAAAGCATTTTTTTATGTTGGATGTTTCGAATTTCGGATTCTGCATGTTCGTTTTTGTTTGTTAAAACGATAACGAAAATACCAGATATTCGAACGAAAGCAAATGCACATGACTAGTAAGACCTTTAGAACCATACAGACTAAATGTCAGAGAATGATTATCTATAAGATTGTGATTCCATTTTTTTTTTGTCAAAGCTTAATTGAACAAGCTGATGTTAGAAGCTGATTGGCTTCCATATACAGCTAAAGCAGATTTTTCACTCTTTAGTTTTAGCAAATCAACCCCTGTGGCTTTCATGTGGATCATGAGTTAAGCCGAGAGAGAGAATTATATTTATGATATAGAGTGTCCAACACCATTGGTGTCTTTATACCAACACACTCAGAAATGCCATTTGGAGGCAAATTGTGTCTATAACCCTAAGCTGGAAGCCATCATTAGTTAACATGAATTGTGTGCCTATATATCAATAGTTTTGATATTAATAGTTTTATATGGAGGAGCGATATCCTAAGGGAGCTTGGGGGTTGGGCTGCGTAAAACTTTGTTTAAGCAGGGATTGTAAGTGACAGATAGGACGGGAGAGTGGAAAAAAAGGAGGATGGGTGCTAGGTACAGGGATGGGTAGAGTAATGAAAAGATAGATTAATTGGGGAAGAAGAAACATTTTGAAAGCAGCTAGTCATGACATTTTGCTTATATAAACCAGCTGCAGTCTTAGTCAGTTTGATACCAAGACAAGAAATGCTTTCTCCATCCAAACATAAGGGTATAAGGAGTGTAAGAGAATTGAGGATATATAGGATTTAGTATCACTAACGTTATATAATTAGTTAACATAAGTATTATGTCATCTGCAAACAGGTTGTTCTGTATACCCTGGTGCCAAACTGAAACCATTAATTAAGTTATGGGACCTAATGTGTTCCACCAGTGGTTCCATTATAAGATTATGTACGGAGATACGTTTTTTTTAATGCTTAGTTCCATTGGTAATATAAAAGGGCTGGAATAACATGTCAGAGACATAAACTTGGGATGAGGATTGCGTATAGGACGATTTTAGACATCAACCCTGTCCTCAGGGCCCACTAACAGATCAGATTTTATGTATTACCTTATTACCTTGGGGAGATGCAGACTAGAATACTGCAATCACTGAGCAGCAAATTATATCACCTGTGATGTATTTCAGTTATCTTGCAAACCTGGCCTGATAGTGGGCCCAGAGGACAAGATTGATGACCACTGCATTATAACAGAGGATTTGACCTTGAAAACTAAATTTGCAGAGTTTTGAATAAAGATAGGTCAAGCTGGCCTTATTAGATGCCTTCTTTACATCCAATGCTAGGAGGAAAGAAAGCGGTTGGGACTGTTCAGCTAAGTGAATGATACTGATTAGCCCTGCCCTCAAAAATTCCACTCACCCACTCACCTTTTGCGAAGCTGTGTCAATAGCTGTGTCTTCCCCTGCTGTGCGTCTTCACATAAGCCCCTCCTCTTTTTCCTGGACTTTGATAGACCTATCACCTGCCCAATAATATTTTAAGCCAGGCATCAGAGGCCAGGCATGAGGCAGAAGGTGATTAAAGAGCAGTGAGAGATGGGGCAGCACAGTGGTGTAGTGGTTAGCACTTTCACCTAGCAGCAAAATGGTTTGAATCCCGACCACGACACCATCTGCTTGGAGTTTGCATGTTCTCCCTGTGTCTGCATGGGTTACCTCCGGGTACTCCCGTTTCCTCCCACACTCCAAAGACATGCTGGTAGATTAGTTGGATCCTGGCCAAATTGGCCCAGTGTGTATATATATATATATATATATATATATATATATATATATATATATATATATATATATAATGTATATATGTGTGTATGACTGTGTGTCCCAAGCATGTCAAGATCCTACAGGGTAAATACCCGCACCAGCCAGCATGGGCGTCGTCCGCTAAACTTTTTTCAGGGGGGTATCATTTTAAGGTCATCCATGCTCGGTCCCTTTTTGACAATGTCATGAAGGGGAGGGGCATAGTCATTATCATATAAAGCGCAGGCATGTAAAGGTTTGACCCTCAGCACTGGTGTCAGTTTCCTCACTCAAAACTCCCAGCATATTGTGTCATTTTCTGCAATAATTGCCCCCAGCATAGATGGGAGGATATTTTAGGTTAGACACTTCCTAATGGCTCAGTCCCTAGGATAAGTAATGGATATGGCCAACAGGCCCTCTTACCAGACCTGGTGAAACCGCAACAGTGATCCCTCTGGCTGGACGTTCACTCACTCTGGGTTGCCTGGGGTGACTCTAGTCAGTAGTGTAGCATGCCTGTACCCTGGCAGCGGCTTGGTCTTTCTCCCTCTCTGGTGGTGCGGGTACAGTGGGGCTCCCTCTCTGGTGGTGCGGGTACAGTGGGGCTCCCTCTCTGGTGGTGCGGGTACAGTGGGGCTCCCTCTCTGGTGGTGCGGGTACAGTGGGGCTCCCTCTCTGGTGGTGCGGGTACAGTGGGGCTCCCTCTCTGGTGGTGCGGGTACAGTGGGGCTCCCTCTCTGGTGGTGCGGGTACAGTGGGGCTCCCTCTCTGGTGGTGCGGGTACAGTGGGGCTCCCTCTCTGGTGGTGCGGGTACAGTGGGGCTCCCTCTCTGGTGGTGCGGGTACAGTGGGGCTCCCTCTCTGGTGGTGCGGGTACAGTGGCGCTCCCTCTCTGGTGGTGCGGGTACAGTGGCGCTCCCTCTCTGGTGGTGCGGGTACAGTGGCGCTCCCTCTCTGGTGGTGCGAGTACAGCGGGGCTCCCTCTCTGGTGGTGTGGTTACAGCGGGGCTCTCTCTCTGGTTAGTGTGGGTACAGCGTGGCTCTCTGGTTAGTGTGGGTACAGCGTGGCTCTCTGGTTGGTGTGGGTACAGCGTGGCTCTCTGGTTGGTGTGGGTACAGCGTGGCTCTCTGGTTGGTGTGGGTACAGCGTGGCTCTCTGGTTTGTGTGGGTACATTGTGGCTCTCTGGTTGGTTAACCTCCCTGGTGGTACGATACTTTCAGATTTTAGGTGCTGAAAGCAGTACCATTATTCTTAGGAATAACTCACCTAAATCTGTTTAAACCAAAGTCTAGTAGACATCTTGGGTATGATAAAGTTTGAAACACAAAATCATAAATTATAATATAAATAATAACAAATAATAATTTAATAATAACAATGCTTTTTATTCAATACATTTTAGAAAATAATATAATCAAAGACACCGATTTTTTTTGATTTTTTTTTGTCTAACAGGGGTAAAATACTAGTTGTCATATTGCTTCAGTAAACGTCTCGGGTATGAACATTTTTTAAACTAGGTACAACACAAAGTCCAACGTCAGAGTCGGGACAATAGAAATGGGTTTCTTTTCGGATTTTTCTTCCGGTGTCGTCACGTTTGGAGAAGCAAACCACACACATCCTTGTTGTCTTCTTTTCAGTGGGTGGAATGTGGTCCATAAAGTGACGACCAGTCAGTCGTTCCAGGTTTACAATATCAGCAGCCGACGTCCAGATCGGTTTACAGTCGTTGGCTTCTGGTGCTTTAGAAAGATGAGTTTGGCAACCTTTCACACAAAGTCCACATGGACTATAGGCCTATCACTCTTTTTTTTTTTTCAGAAGAATGAAGGCATTCTACAGGCACTGTTCCAGAAGATGCCTGAAGATTTTTTTATAATATTTTTTTGTTGCTTTCTCATGGCTGAATAAAAGGTCATGGCCTGGGCAGCTCTGTCCACACCTCCTATGGTGTTGTAGTCCAACACAACCTGTGGCTTCATCACATCCTTTCTACCTTTGGTGTGTACCATTACGGTCGAGGTGTTATGAATGGTACTCATATGGCACACGTCTTTTTTGTCCCGCCACCTCAGTGCCATCATTTTTTCCTTTCTGCCAGGCAACTACTTCTCCTGCTCCAAGCTTTTTATTGGCAAAGGTTGGCGGCATGTCACGCCGGGTTAGCCCTAATGGTCCCATATGCGTCCGTCTTGTTCAGAAGAAGGAACTTTCGTCAATACTTATGTCTCTCTCTGAAACATAGGTCTGTCGGAAATTAATCAAAATAAGTTGGTAAATCTCCCAATTTGTTTTCAGTTTTGGAGCTGGAAGAGAACTCTCATCAAAATCTTCATTATTTGCAAAGTGCAAATATTTCATTATGAGCGAAAATTTATATTCCGACATAACGGGAGCACAATAGGAGCGCTTGTGGAAGCCTCCTGTACGTTTGTCTCCGAGCTTTGCAGTCCCACCCTTGCCTCCCTCAACTCCCATGCCTCCTGGTACTGAGTCGGTCTGTGAAGATGAACCCATGCACCTGGGCTTCACGCGTCTATCTGCAAATGAGAGAGCCTTTAGGAGGAGGGAGAGATTGTGCCTTTATTGTGGCCAGGACTGTCACTTTTTGAAGTCTTGTCCTACCTGTCCAGGGAACGCCCAAACCTTGAGGTCCTGTCATGGACAGACCTTGGGTGGCGTTGTTTCATCTCCAGTTGCCAAGAAGGATAAGCCCCTACTTTTTTTTACCCTGTCTTGGGCTGAGTCGTCCATCGAGATACAGGCTCTAATCGACTCATTCATTGATGCTGCCTTTGTGTCTAAGCATGCGATTCTGATGCAGCTGGGTGACACTCCACTTGCCATTGAGGCTCTTAACGGGAGACCTCTACAACCTGCCCAAGTGACTCATGAGACTGTTCCATTGTCCCAGGCCATAGGGGCTCTTCACCATGAGATAATCCAATTCCAAGTTATTTCCTTACCTAAGTTTCTGCTGGTTATTGGTTATCCTTGGTTACAGAGGCACAACCCATCTTTTGATTCGCTCTGTGCTGAGGTTCTGTCCTGGTTGCCACAGTGAAGTGAGAGATGCTTCCAGAAGGTAGCCAAGGTCCTGTGGACCTCTTCACTCTCCTCCCTGCCGGGGGAGTACTTGATTTTAGCGATGTCTTTGACAAAGGTCAAGACGGCACATTACCTCCACACTGGTAGTATGATTGCACAATTAACCTTCAACCTGGTGCCATACCCCCTTGTGGCCAGGTTTACCCTTTGTCGGTCTTGGAGGATAAGGCCATGGAGGAGTATGTTGCAGACACACTTTCTCAAGGTTTCATCTGTAAATCCTTGTCTCCTGCTGGTGCTGGTTTCTTTTTTGTGAAGAAGAAGAAGAGTGGTGAACTGAGACCTTGTATCAAATATAGGGTCTCAATCGTTTACCATTAAGAATGCCTATCCGATCCCATTGATTACGGAGTTATTTGACCGCCTCAAGGGAGCAACGGTCTTCACAAAGCTTGATTTAAGAGGGGCATACAATCTCATCAGGATTAAGAAGGGCGACAAGTGGAAAACTGTGTTTGATACCAGAACAGGAGGCACATGCGCAGTGCTCTGTGGTATGGCCTCATAGCTTTAGAGCTCCATCCCGCTCCGTGACATCGGCGCCCCCACTCGCGGGTACATTCACCCCCTTACCATACTCGGGACCGGAGTGTTCAGGACACCTGTGGGCACATTTGCGGCAGGGTTGGTGCAGCGGATCGGTCCCCTGTGACACATATCCCGGCTCTGTCAGATGCCGCTGATGCACCTTAGATGGCGGCGGCACGGCTGCATCAGGACACTGCTCACACAGACGAGCCGGCTTTTTCTCCATGGCAGGCTTCGTTGCATGAAGAGGTTGGTGGAGGGGTCTCAATACTTCCAGCTATGGGGGGACCGGCATCTCCAGCTTCTCCTGCTTCCACAGTCTGTCTCCTCAATCAAACACTGGACGAGATGCTAATGAGGCCAGCAGCAGCTGTTTCACACGAGCATTTGCAGAATATGGGTCACGTCTCCTCCCAGCCCCATGATATAGCTGTTCTTATCTCTCAATTCTCTAACAATGCTTGACAGGGGGCTTGCTCAGACTGCTGCTAAAATTACTTCAGATATAAAATCTGATCTTCAACTCCTGTGCTCTCGCATTGAATTTGTCCAAAATAAATTGGACACCATGATTGATCGGGTTAATCAAAACACGGACTGCTTTCAAGAATTGCATGGGGGCCTTAGCCTAAATTGACGACCTTGAAAATAGGTCCAGAAGGCTTAATTTCAGGATCAGAGGTCTCCCAGAGTCTGTCACAGACATACCGGATGCAGTACACACCCTCATCAAAAGCCTTATTCCAGACGTCGGAGCTCACAGGCTGGAACTTGATCGGGCACACAGGGCTCTGGGCCCCCTCCGACCTGATGGGCTGCCTCATGACATAGTGGTCAAACTCCACTATTTTGCTGTCAAAGAAGAAGTCATGAGGAGAGCTCGCACCACCCCTCACATTCACCTCATGGGACACACGGTTCAAATCTATGCTGATATATCCCCTTTCACCATCCAGAAGAGGCGAACACTTAAGCCCCTCTTAAAGGTCCTGGTGCAGAAAAATATTAAATATTGATGGCTTTTCCCCTTTAGCCTGAAGTTCGACTATAATGGCAAGCCCTACAGATTTTCAATGCTCTCGGATGGAGAGTTCCTTCTGAAGAAACTGGGCCTACTGCCCACAGATCCACCCTCTCCTATGCAATCTTCCCCCTCAAGCCTGACCAAGCTGCCTCCTCCATCCAGCCCAATCGCCTACGTTTGGCAGAAGCCTAAGTACAAGAAAGCCAAGGATGGAATCACTACTTGAACTGGAGGCCTGCTCCATTGCTTCTCTCTTGATCCCACTCCTTTTTTTTTGGATCTGGGCTCATCTGTCCAACCGGACTCTTTGATTGACTACTCCCATTGTTCTTCACTGTGACTCAGGCCTCTCCTGTTAGACTTTTTGCACTGCTACAGCTGGTGAGTGAGTGAGTGAGTGAGTGAGTGAGTGAGTGAGTGAGTGAGTGAGTGAGTGAAAAATGTATAAAGCGCAACACATGCGAACTGAATCGCCTCTGGGCGCTGTTTCCATTCCTTCAGTAAGGAAACCCTTTACCTCAGAAGAGATGAGTTTTAATCACTCTCCTAACGGCCAAGTGGTCCGACTCCAGTCGGATGGTGGTTTGTAGTGCATTCCACAGTCGAGGTCCATGGACAGCAAATCTCCGATCTCCTTTGGATTTGTATCTTGCCTTGGGTATTTGCAGTGGGTTTTGAGTTGTCGATCACAGAATGCGATTTGGGTTATGGGCTTTTATTTTTTCGCATTGATATTGGGAAGCGTTTCCTTGAATACACTTATGTGTTAGTCAGAGTGCCTTAAAAGTGATTCTGTCTTTCACTGGTAGCCAGTGAAGAGATCTCAGCGAAAGGGAGATTGACTCCCATGGTTTTTTGCCAGTCACTAATCGAGCAGCCGTATTTTGAACGATTTGCAGACGAGTGATTTGGTATTTAGGGAGTCCTAAATAGAGGGCATTTGCGTAGTCAAGTTTGGAATTGATGATTGTTCCCACCACGACTGCAATGTCCTTTTTAGGGATAAAGGGGGTGAGTCGGCGTAGTAGGCACAGCAGATTATGGGATCCGCTGACTACAGACCCTATTTGTGCATCCATTGTCAAGTAGGAGTCGAAAATGGCTCCGAGACTTTTGACTTTGATGCTAGGGCTGATAGGTTTACCCAGAATGGGCGGTGGGGTCCAAGTTGAGGTGGGGTGGCTTTTTTCGGTTTGCGTGAAACAGGAGAAGCTCTGTTTTCGAACCATTGAGTTTAAGATAACTGGATGTCATCCAGTTATCTATTAGAGTGAGGGATCTCTCTAATCCAAGAGAATGATCCTTTTTGTTACTGACGCGGAGATACAGTTGAGTGTCGTCTGCATAGGAATGGTATAGTAGCTTCTGGTTGCAGATGATTTCAAAGAGGGGGCGGAGATAGATATTGAACAGTAGCCGGTGACCAGGGAGGTCCCTGAGGGACACCGCATGATACCGTATGCTTTTCTGACGTGAAAGATTCCAAATTCACTGTTTGTGATCGTTTTTCAAGGTGGAGGAGAACCAGGGTAGATCCGCGACTTTGGCCACTTCAGCTAGCCTAGAGAGTAGTAGTCCTTGGTATACCGTGTCAAAGGCTGCACTTAGGTCCAACAGGATCAGGAGAGAGGATTCTCCTTCATCTGCGGCCTCTAGAGCATCATCCCATATTTTTACCAGAGCTGTTTCAGTTCCGTGACCTGGCCGGAAGCCTGATTGAAATGTATCGAGTAATTTTTGGGTTTCTAAATGCAGTTGTAACTAGGGTTGTCCCGATACTACTTTTTTAGGACCGAGTACAAGTACCGATACTTTTTTTTCAAGTAGTCGCCAATACCGAATACCGATACTTTTTTTAAATGTGTTTCCAAATGCAGCCATGTCCCCCCACATATGCAGCCATGTCCCCGCACATATGCAGCCATGTCCCCCCACATATGCAGCCATGTCCCCCCACATATGCAGCCATGTCCCCCCACATATTCAGCCATGTCCCCCCACATATGCAGCCATGTCTCCCACATGTGCAGCCATGTCCCTCCAGCCATGTCCCCCACATGTGCAGCCATGTCCCTCCAGCCATGTCCCTTCAGCCATGTCCCCCACATATGCAGCCATGTCCCTCCAGCCATGTCCCCAACATATGCAGCCATGTCCCTCCAGCCATGTCCCTCCAGCCATGTCCCCCACATATGCAGCCATGTCCCTTCAGCCATGTCCCTCCAGCCATGTCCCCAACATATGCAGCCATGTCCCTCCAGCCATGTCCCTCCAGCCATGTCCCCCACATATGCAGCCATGTCCCTCTAGCCATGTCCCTCTAGCCATGTCCCTTTAGCCATGTCCATACCTAGCCGCCGCCGCCGCCGCCGCACGGAGATCATCACAGCATTCATTTGAATAGCTGTTTTGCCCACGCATATAGACACTCCCCCTTGCTCGGGATTGGACAGATCACGATCACCCATCCAATCCCGAGCAAGGGGGAGTGTCTATACGCACGGGAACACTACAGCTATTCAAATAAAAGCTGTGATGTTCCCGCACGTTCCCGTTTAACCCATGTGGCGCGGCTTTCGATGCTGCGGCTTTGTCGGCGGTGGCGGCGGGGACAGGGGGGAAGTATTCTATTTAGGCATCGGGGGTATTTGCGGGAGTACAAGTACTCCCGCAAATACTCAGTATCGGTCCCGATACTGGTATTGGTATCGGGACAACCCTAGTTGTAACTGTTGTACAACTTCCCAATGATATTTTTAGTGGCGGTGATGGGTTTTGGTGCTTGCGGCGGGTATATAATGGTATTTGGGTTGGGATTAGGGGCGGGATTCATGCGGATTCCCTTTTGCTCAATACTTACACAGATTTTTTCAATGTTATTAATGAAATAATCTGATAGTTCATTGCAAAATTCTTGTGAATCAGAATTGGGGGACTCTAAGCAAGCTGGATTCATCGACTGTGAAACCAGCTTGAAGAGTTCGCGGGGGCGGTTTAGGGCATTGGTGATGATGTTGGCAAAGTGATTTTTTTTGGCCATAAAGATTTCTTTGTGATATTTCTTTGTTATTGTCTTGTAAATGGTGTGGTTTCTATCTGAAGAGCTCCTTTTCCACGCAGCTTCTGCTCTTCTACGCTCTTGCTTTAGCAACGTCAGCTGGTCGTTAAACCAGCCGGCGTTGTTTTTCCGGATGCAAGTTTTGCGTTTTGGTGCCACCCAGTCGGCGGACTGAAGTAGCGCCTTGTTGATGGCGTCAAGTGTTTCTGCGGCTGTTTGTTTTTGTTGTATTGTCTTTATTTTGTTTCCTAGGGTTGTTTTTAAGAGTTCTGAGTGGAGCTTCTTCTGAGATTTGGGCCAGTGACTTGTCACTGGTTTTCTTGTTTTATTTGGCCTGAGGTGGTTGGCGATTATAAATTTAATGGCATGGTGATCGATCCATGGTAGTAGCTCATTTTCCCCGACTTCAATTTCCAAATCCTGTTTGAAAATTAGATCAAGGGTATGGCCTGAGGCATGAGTGGGGCCTCGTATTAATTGCTGCAGACCTAGTCCTTCCAGATGGTCGATGCAGGTGTCAGCGATGGGGTCCAACGAGGTGTTGGCCCAGAGGTTGAGGTCCCAAATTACCAAAAGGTGTTTGATGCTTAGGGTGTAAGAGGAGATGAATTCTGTTAATGACGTGAGAAGGTGCGTTTTTTGGCCCGGTGGTCTGTAGCACAGTAGAATATGGACCATGTCTTGGGGATTTGGTTGCAGCTGAAGAGTGAGGGTTTCCATGAATGGAAGCGAGTTTTGAAGGACTGGTTTGGTAATCGAGAGGTGAATCTTGTGGATCACCGCCAGACCTCCCCCTCTTTGCCCCACTCTGTTCTGCATTTGAATGCGATAATTTGCTGGCACCAATTCTCCCAGAATGTTGTTGCAATCAGGTGTAAGCCAGCTTTCTGTGATGAAGAGGCAATCTAGATCATGTTGAAGGATGAAATCATGGATTTCTTGCCGGTGTTTTACTGCCGATCTTGTGTTAACCAAAGCGCAGGATATGCGTCTGGGCTGGTGTACCTGGATGCATTTTTTTACTTTTAATCGTCGATTGATTCTTAACAGTTGCTCACTCTTTAGAGCTTTTTTGGTGACAGTTGGAAGTGTTGAGGTGAATGGTTTTAATTCCCAGATGGTTTCTGCAGAGTATTTCAGATAACCCATGGTTGCAGAAAAAACGCGGGGAAGTGTTGATGATTATGGGGGGGGGGGGTTGGCAGTGCTGGGAGGAAGAATATCCAAGTGAAACTGCCACTTTTTACGTCTTCCCTCCCTGAAATTGGTCCAGAGGAAGGCAAAAAAAAACAGGCGTGCTATGCCAATCTGCAGCGACTGGGGAAAAAATTCCTTCCTAATCCCTGCTGGCGATCTGTAAAAAACCCTGGATCAATTACTTTTATGAGTAAGGGGGGTGGGGATTCGTACCCCTGGATTAACTGCAGAGACCAAGTTTCAGGTCAAAACGGCCTGTGCAGGGGAAGGTGAGGGAGAGTGTGGGTGGTGTTATTTCTGTGCAATGGGAGTACCAAGATGGCCGCTGCCCGGGACTAGGCCAGAGCCGGGGGCTAAGGTACGGGTGCAGCGAGGGGGGAGAGAGGGGGACCTGTAAGGGTACCGCGGGGAGAGTCCTCGGGGGAGCCTGAGCGGTGTAGCGGTATTTTAAAGTAGTAGGGGGCTGTCAACTTCGGCGTGTGAGATGTCCCGCTAGGCCGTGGCTGCAGCCATGGACTTTCCTAGGTTTTACGTTGTTTGCGTAATCGTTCGAGCGGCGTAAGGTTACCCCTGCTATAGGAGGCATAGCCAATGTTAAGTATGGACATCGGGACAGCATCGAATTGAACGCCGGTTACGTCGTTTGCGTAAATCGTTCGGGAATAAAGAGAAAACTTTGCAATGACCGTCGTTTTATTCCCTAGGGTGTCTGCTAAAAAAACATATATAATGTTTGGGGGTACTGTGTAATTTTCTAGCAAAAAAATTATAATTTGTACATGTAGGAGAGAAGTGCCAGAATAGGCCCGGTATGGAGGTGTGTATAAAAGCCCTGAAGTGGTTAAGGACCCAGATGGCAGGTTCATCCTTGTGAAATGCCTCATTGATGAACAGCTTTACTCCCTCATCTCCTACTATGCACCAAATAGAGGACAATCACAATTCTTCCAATTCCTCTTTTGCACACTTGCCCCACTGCTCAAGGGCCTGGTCATCTATGGCGGAAACTCTAACATTGCTTTCGATGCCGGGATAGATAAATCCTGCCTGCCAGCCAAGGATGGTGTCCGCCCCACCAGACAGAGTCTCAATGTAGCTAGACAAATTTTCCACCAGGGGTTAGTAGTCATCTGGAGGGAAATGAATGCGAAGGCTCGGGATTGTACACACTATTCAAGCCCCCACAATACTTTTGCCAGAATAGATTGCTTTTTCATTTTGCAAAATCATTCCCCGCTGGTCCACAAGGCAATCATAAGAAACTCTGCATGGTCAGACCATTCCTTTCTTCTCCTCACAATAAACAGACCTACAGGTCGGCAAAAAGGATTTAACTGGAGGTTAAACGCCTCTATCCTTAGCAATCCCTCCCATGCTAGCGAAATTGAAAAAGACATTCAGGAATATTTCCTGCTCAATGACATTGATAACATCTCCCTCACCACCCAATGGGCGGCACATAAAAGCTTCATGAGGGGTAAACTGATCCAGAAGGCCTCTAGACTACGTAAGGCCTGCAAACTAGATATTGACAGACTGGAGAGGGAATTCTCGGCTTTAAGCAAACAACACAAACGCACACCCACCTCTAGTTAAGCCGCAAAGCTCGACACTGCGCGCACAGCCCTTAATTTGGCCCTCACTGCCATGGCGGAAAAAAAATTACATTGGGAAGGAGGCAGGTTTTATCACCAAAAAGATAAGTTAGGCAAGATGCTGGCACATAGGCTGACTCCTATGGAGCAGAGGGGAGGAATATCAGTGATTTATCAATCACTTTCTAAGGCTGAGACCAAAACTCTCTTTATGAGAGATTGGGAAACTGATTTGCAACAAACCTGGAGCATTGCAGAATGGCATTGAGCTTCTAGCGCAGCATCCAAAGGCATTCTAAACATATCTCTGATCGAAGCAAACTTGAAAGTCCTTATGAGGTGGTACATGGTTCCCATAAAAATTGCCCAAATCTTCCCGAACGCCTCACCAATATGTTTTTGTAACTGAGGTCATGTGGGGTCGATGCTACATATTTGGTGGGATTGTCCCAAGTTTAGAGGTCTATGGAATAAAATATTTCACATCATTAGGAAAATCACAGGTTTACCCATCCGAAAGTCCCCTCACGTAGCCCTTTAAAACTTCCCTTGTCCTGGAATCTCTGAGCTAGTCCCACGCCTTCTCCTCATGTTTATTTTCCTTGGGACCAAGCTAACGATTGCTCGGGCCTGGAAACAAACAACTGTACCCTTTCTCCTGGTCAAAAGGAAAATATCCTGGATTATGGTCCAGGAGAAGTTAGTTAGTACCCTCTTGGATACAGCTGACAAACATGATGCTACCTGGGAACCCTGGTCCAAATACTTGTCCCTACCGACTGTCGCATCTCTCACACCTGGGTCCATGTAGATGGGCGAGTTCCACACGACTTACAGGATATTATTACTACTTTTCTCTCTCTCTTTCTTCCTTTTTTCCTTTTCTTCCTCCTCCTTTCCCACTTCTCTACATCTCTATATCACCCCACAGGTTTCACTAATAGACTACTGCATTTAGACTCTCTGGGCCAGATTCTCAAAGACGTTACGCCGGCGTAAATGGATATGCGCGGCGTAATAGTAAATGTGCGCCGTCGTATCTACGCGCCGTAATCACAGAACCATATACGCCTGAAAAGCGCCTTTTTCTAAGCGGTGTAAATCTTTTACACTAGCGCGGCGTAGGCGCATAGTTACGCAGTGCGCATCTTGCTCTCCCATTGAATTAGCATGCAAATGAGGGAGATGCGCTGATTCCCAAAACTATGCGCGTTCGGCGTAGGCTACGCGTGGTGCACGTAACACGAAAGCCTGGAGTAAACTTACCCCTCATAAAAGCAGGGGTAACTTTGCTCAAGACGTGTGCAAGTCAGCTGGAGAGCATCTTCTGCAGCACCATACCGGACGAGCTGAGCAACCACACTTACAGGACAACACATCTGTGTGCCAACATGCCAGGGGCAGGCATGGTCTTAGCACTACTATTATATGCAGAGGGGCATAGAAGGAGGAGGAGGAGGGCACGTGAGAGGATGTACCGAACACGCATGAGCCTCTTTCGCATGGGTGATGAGGAGGTGTATCGCATCTTCAGATTCAGCCCTGCTGCCATCATGGAAATAACCACAGTCCTGCAGGAGGACATCACCAGCCAGACACACCGCTCACATGCACTGCAGCCACTGGACAAGGTACTGGCAACACTCCATTTCCTTGCCAGCGGATCATTCCAGCGTACAAGTGGAGTCGTGGCTGGGATGTCACAAACCAGCATGAGCAGATGTCTGCACCAGGTTGTCCCCGCAATCCTCAGATGCATGTCCCACCACATCATCAGACCCACCACTGAGCATCTGCGGCAGAAGGCAATGACAGATTTCTACAGAATTTACGGATTTCCATGCACAATCTGGGCCATTGATTGCACACATGTGGCACTACAGACCCCCCCCATGAGACAGAGCACATATACCGCAATCGGAAGCATTGGCATTCCATCAACGGACAGGTGATAACTGATGCCAGATACCTCATATGGCAGGTCCGTGCCAAACACCCCGGGTCCAGCCATGACAGCTACATATACCGTGAAAGCACCATCCCAACGGAATTCGAACAGAACGTGTATGGGGACAGCTGGTTGGTTGGTGAGTGACATGGGTGTCAGGCATGACTGTCCGATCCCATGATGCAGACATCATGAGGGGCACGTGCGTAGCTAACATCCTCCTGTCTTTTCCCTTCCAGGTGACTCAGCATATGCATTGGGACCCCATCTAATGACTGCTTTCCGGGATCCCCAAACCAGAGGAGAGAGAAGATACAATGAAGCACACATAAAAACGCGTGCAGTGGTAGAGCGAACCTTTGGCCTCCTGAAGTCCTGTTTCCAATGCCTGGATAAGTCTGGGGGGCCCTGTTGTATTCCCCAAACTTTGTGTGTCAGATCATCGGGGCATGTTGCATTCTGCACAACTACGCCATGAGAAAGGGCCTGCAGATTGACCTACGTGATGACCTGACCCCCCAACCAGACAGCCCCCTGCCAGGAGAGACCCCATCTGCTGATGGAAGAGCAGTCAGGAGGGTCCTCGTGTTACGAAACTTTGACCGTTAAACACACACATTCATCATGGCACACAGACAATGCACGCATGCACACCACTGTGGTCCCTAGATCACACACACACACCACATCCACATCACATTGGATTAGCCCAAGTCCACCATGCAGGACTTGGGAGCAGCAACGCCGCGTCAAGGCCCCAATGGTGTCGCTGTCCATTCACACGTCATTCACACAGCCGTGGGGATAACTTCTCCCTAACGGCCGAGGGTGACACCCCTTACTGGCAGGAGTGCCACCCCCACATTCACACACCATTCACACTGCACCGTGTGCAGTATCCAAAAAAATATATAACGCTCTTCACCAGAGCAATAAATAAAAAGAAAATAAATTACTTGGCCTGGCGTGGGCTGCGCCTGGTGCCAAGGCTCCTGGCCCTCACTTGCCTGGGGGCAGCCTGTGAGACGTTTTGCACACTCTGGCTTTGTCTATGATTTAGTATCTCACTGCCTGCCTGCTGACGAACCTGGCTATCCCTAAGACCTTGTTACTGTCTAAGTTCCTGGTTACTTTTAACCCTCGGTTACCTGCCTGGCTGTTACCTGTTCCTGCTCAGCTCACCACATTCTATTCCAGGCCGCTGAACCCTGCCAAGCTGTTCTCCTGGGACCTCCTGTTCCAGGCACTCGTGTCCCTCTTGTCCTTCGGCTTCCTCTGTCTCACCTTCAGCGGAGCCAGGACAGGAGATATAGGAGAGGCCGACCTCATCAAATCAGTCTCCCATCTGATCCCTGACAATGCTCCTCCTGAGAAACCTTGTGACTGCTGCTTTGTTGCCGAGAGTCTGCATACTGCCGTTCTCCAAACTTGCCATTCTCCCAAGGCTTCTAACCACCCTGGGAGGAATCAACTCTTTTGGGCCATTTCCCAACAATTTGGGTGGCCTAGTCTATGTGCTAATGTAGCTGCCTGTTCCGTATGTACTCAGAATAAGACTCCACCACTCCTTTCAGTGGGCCTCCTACAACCCATCTCCAATGTCCTGTCCACTCATCAGTGCCCACCTGTGCCACCTCATCAGTGCATATCTGTGACACCTCATCAGTGCATATCTGTGACACCTCATCAGTGCATATCTGTGCCACCTCATCAGTGCACATCTGTGCCACCTCATCAGTGCACATCTGTGCCGCCTCATCGGTGCACATCAGTACCCATCTCATCAGTACCCATCTCAGTGCCATCTGTGCCGCCTCATTAGTGACATCTGTCCTGCCTCATTAGTGCCATCTGTGCTGCCTCATCAGTGCACATGTGTGCAATCAGTGTACATCTGTTCTGCCTTATCAGTGTACATCTGTTCCACCTTATTAGTGCCCATCTGTGCCGCCTCATTAGTGCCCATCTGTGCAATCAATCAGGGCCCATCTGTAACACCTCATCAGTGCCCATCTGTGCCGCCTCAATGCACATCTGTGCAATCAATCAGTGCACATCTGTGCTGCCTCAGTGCACACCTGTGAAGTCTCATCAGCACCACCAGCAACCATATCAAAACAATGCATTTCCGCCGAGGAGGCATATCAAATTCTTTCCACGCCTGACGAGAGCAATGGGAGCTCTCTTTTTCGGATTCCATTTGGATTCTGAGTCGGACGTAAATTATGAGCCAGTCTACAGTAGTGGAACAGTGACAGACTCAGATGGGGAAGATAATCGGCCCGCCAAACGAAGGCGCTCGGGTTTTTCCCCAATCATTTTTTTTTTATTAAATTTTTACTGAGGACATGCTATCTAGAATTGTGGCCCAGTGCAATATATATGCCCAACAATTTATTTCTGTTCAAACATTTTATTAAAGAAAATCACAGAGTACAGCAACAAATAGTCATGGTTGGAATTATAAAGCATAACTCAAGGTACAACTTGGATGGGGACAGTACAATCGGAACAACAAAACTATCCAAACATAGTGTTTGTTATCACAAAACAGAATATATTGACATACAGAGAAAACTACAACTGTAATTACACTATTAGATACAAAGGAGTGCATATAAAAAGGAAGGGAATAGCTCCAATTTACTAAGAATGTAAACCATAAGCTTATACTCTGCGAGTCAAGGGAAAATAGATCATCAAAATTTGGGCAATAAGCCCAGCCATAACCATAATAGATCACAGATAAGGCATTTTAGTCAAAAGAAAAAGGAAAAAAAAGGATCCAGAGAGAGGGAAAAGGAAAAGGAAACAAGAATAGGAGGAAAAAAAGTATGAGAAAGAGGAAAGAAAGAGAAAAGAGGTCACAGTATCAGACAAGGTCGTCTTTCAAAAATTTACAGTTCGAGCAAAGTAATATCAAAATCTGGAGGGAGGAAATTCTCCACCCAAGGAGTCCAAGTTATACGGTGCTGGGGAATTCAATCCAAAATCGTGGCTTCAACCTTACTATGGATCATCGCCTAGGTCACTCTATTTTTTACTTCTGCTACATGTAGTTTCGGGATCTTCCAGGCTCTGGCTATTGTCTGTTTAGCAGCTGTGGTTAGTTGAAGGAGAAGACAGATTTGGGCTCTTGTATAATCTTTTTGTATATAATTTAAAAGAGCCAAGGAAGGATCAGGGAGAAGAGTATCATGGAGTAATGTGGAAGCAATTTGAAATATTGTTGCCCAGAATTGTTATGCAATAGGACAGGACCACCAAAATGTGGACATGTGTACCCCTCTCCCCCACAGCCTCGGAAACATACAGAAGGATAAAATGGCAAAAAATTATGAGATCCTCGCGGGGACAAGGTACCACCGCATGAGGAACTTCTAATTGGCCTGCGGAGCGACTACATTTTGTGTGTAGGATTTTGTGCTGGCCCATATGTTTGACCAGTCATCTACATCCAGACTTATCTGCAAGTCCTTGGACCACTGTACAGCATAAGGGGGAAGATCAGCTGGAGGAGAAGTGAGATGGTTATAGATATGTGAAATGACACCTGGGGCATGTGGATCCAAGTTACAAATACTTTCATAGAAAGATAAACTGTCTAGGGAGGAACAGGCACCTATCACTGTTTGGACAAAATTAACTATTTGGAGATAGCGGAAGTATTCATTAGAGGGCAATGTAGCTTGAGCTTGGAGAACTGGGAAAGTTTTAGAGGTGGTATCATTTACGAGATCACAGATTCGATGCAAACGCGGCCTGAGACCAAAGTCAAAAGGAATTAGATTTGGTAAGGGCAGGGTAGAAGAGTGGGTGACCTATAAAGGAAAGTAAAGGGGTATGGGGAGAAACCAATTTAAAAGGACCACGTAGGCTACCCCATAGCTTCAACAAATAGCGCATGACTGGGTTGGTCAGAGGACCTCAAACCGCCGGGGGCAACCACAATAAATTAGATACAATTAGGGGGGAAAGGTCCACTGCTTCCAGACGGACTAATATTGGGATTTCAGTGGATGAGTGAAGTAAGGTGATTTGGGCCAGCTGGGTGGCATGATAATAACAAGCACAATTAGGGAGCCCCAGGCCTCCATTAAGTTTATTACGAAGGAGGATAGATCTAGGCACTCTGGGTTTTATGGAACCCCTAATATATTTTTAAATACCCAAGTCTGGATAATACAATGGAAATAAGAGGGGACAGCAGTCGGTAGAACTCTATAGAGATACAAAAGCTTAGGGAGCAAAGACATTTTAACAGCTGCAACTCGTCCCAGCCAAGAAACACATAATGGTCTCCAGGTATCTAATAAAGAGGACAAAATGTGACAACATAGGGAGGTAATTGGTTTTGTAAAGAGATTCCAGATCGCTGGTTATCCTTATGCCTAAATATGGTAATGATGTCGTAGACCAAAAAAAGGGAAAGTACTTTTGTAGATGAACATATTCTTGATGCGGGAAAGACACTTTGAGAGCTCTGGAATTTGATTGGTTACCTTCTAAACCTGTTATATTTGTAAATTTTTCCAAGACCTAAATAAGATGTGGACCAAGACTCCAACCACCGACCGAGAATAAAATTTCAATAGGGCCAGGAAACCGCATCAAACGCTTTCCGGATATCGAGGACAGTAAGTGCATTGGAATCTTACGGGATCTGGCTATATGTTGAAGCAGGACAACCGGTTGAATGTTATCACTAGCTTGCCGACGTGGTATAAAACCTACCTGGTACTAACCTACCAATAATGGGATTAAGGCATAATGCCATAATTTTGGCCAGGAGATTGATGTCGAGGTTAAGTAAGGATATGGGCCTGAAATTGGACCAGAGGGAGTTTTCTGTGTTAGGCTTAGTTATCATGTCTATTACAGCTATCAACGTGTCCCGACCAAAAGAGTGTAATTGGAGTAAAGCATTGAAAGAATTAAAGAGAGGCGGGGCCAAAATAGCAGCACATTTCTTAAAGTAAGTACCGGAGAGCCCATCAGGACCAGGTTGCTTATGATATTTAAGAGTCTTGATAGCTAAAATTACCTCTTCAGCCTTGATGGACTTCTCCAGGGACTCACGATCAGAGTCAGTTAATGTGGGTAGGGGAATATCCCGAAATAATGTCTCAGCATTGGAGGGGGAAAAAGAAAATGATGCTTTATATAGATCTTCCAGCTTCTTACGAAATTCAGCCAAAACTTTAACAGGATTACTGGTATAGGAATTTTTGTCTATCCGAAGCCTGATGGGAACGTGGTTCCATTCCGGACAATGAAGGCGCATCGGCAGAAAAGTATCCGGTTTGTTTGCCTTTGTATAAATAGTATGGTTAGATCTGCGGATGGCCTTATCAGCTGATTCAGCCAACAGCAAGTCCAACTATGCTTTTGACTTTTCCAGAGCTATTCTATGACTTTCAGAAGGGGAGGACTGGAATTGGAGAAAACATTGGTGAAAATCTTGTTCTAATTTGGCTAACTGAAGTTTTTTGTCACGTTTTTTAAGTGGGTGGATACTGAGATACACATACCTCTGATTACAGGTTTATGTGCCTCCCAGAGGACAGGAGAGATGTCAGGGGTGGGGTTATGTTGAAAGTAGTCCTTAAGGGCACCTTGAATGTCAAGACAATATGACTGATTAGTGAGGTGGGCTTCATTTATGCACCAGATGCGGTCTCTAGACTGCGGGATCAGGGAGGATATCGTGGTAAGTACTGCACAGTGGTCTGACCAGGAAACAGGCTGCATAATAGAATTAAGTAATACTGAAGACGATGCAACCGAGGCGAAAATATGATCGATCCTAGAAAAGGACTTGTGGGGGTATGAATAATGAATAAAATGTATAATTTTTCTTAGTTGGATTGCATTTTCCACCAGGTTTAGAGCAGAGAGGCTTGTTGGAGTCGTTTCCGAAAGCGTATGGAGGGAGGGTACTGATCAGGGGCATACAGGGATTTATCCAAATGTGGTTGTATCACTAGATTCGAGTTGCCACATAAAATCAGTGTACCTTTACAGTGGGAGCATAAAACTTAAAATAAATGCTAGAAGAAAGAATTTGGGTTATTATTTGGAGCATAATATGAGACAAGGGTAGTTTCAACATCTTGAAGAAAGCCCACAAGTATAATATAGCGACCTTCAGGGTTTTTACTTTCAATAGATTTTTATTTCAAAAGAGAGCACTTAATACATAAGTAAGAGATCAAACAAATGTGGGACCAATTGTCCCGCTAGCGTCAACATGGCCAGAAAGAAGACAATTGATACAATAATCCAAAATTAAATTGAGAATATACAATCCATAACCAGTATTGAATAAGAACCTACCAAAACTTTGGCTATTAGCCTGCATTATAATTTCCAAGGACAAGGTAACTAGTGAAACAGTACCTAGGGAATCTGACTTGGGGGACCTGAGTAGAAACCAGCAACCCCTAATGGGAGCTAACTGTGGCCGGGTTTCAAACCCCATTTGGAGCTAATAAGACCAACTTGGTTACACACAGTCTGGTTAAACTACTAACTATACTCGAAGGTCATGTTGAGGCAAAAATCTAACAGCCGATGAATGGGTGTTAAAGGAACCACCCATCACTCGCTAAAAACGAACCCACTAGCGTGGTCAGGACATGGGAGCAGTGTTCAATAACTCGACAACAAATATGCTTGTGCTCACGCGTGCGTGGGCAATAGTCCTGACCACCTCAGGGAAGTAAGAGTGAAAGAAGAAGGAAAAAAAAAGGAAGGGAAAGGAAGCAAAAGAGAGGGAGAGGAAAGAAAAGGAACCAACGTGGGAGGAGCTAGAGAAAGGGGGACTTGGAAGTAGACCGATTAAAGCAGAACCTTAATGTAGGAGGCCCACGGCTGCCAAATCTGTTCGAATTTTTCTGTGTGGTCCAGGAGTACGCTAGCTATTTTCTCTTGAGCCATAATCCAGGAAATCTTCCTTTTAGCTAAAAGAGTTGATACAGATGTTTTTTCCAGGCTTTGGCCAGAGTGAGTTTGGCACCTAAGAGGATAAACAAGATCAAGCGTTGTGCACTCCTGGACACTGTCTGGGCTGGAAAATTTAAGAGGGCAATTAGGGGAGATGTGGGGATGGGCGCTTCTGTGATCTTACGAATCCAGGAGAAGATTTTATTCCAAAAACCACGTATCCTGGGGCAACCCCACCACACATGCAACATATCACCCCTATGGTTACAGCCCCTAAAGCACAAGGGGGGTGACGCTGGGTACATCTTGGCTAGCCTAGAGGGGACCAGATACCATCTGGAGATAACCTTTATGCTAGCTTCTGCAAGGTTAGAGTTAATTACCCCCTTGTAAGATTGAAAAAAGTTTCTATTCCAGGTCTCTAACGTCTATTGTTGAGATAAATCCCTCTCCCAAGACAGCATGAAGGAAGTCTTGGAGCTAGTGGAAGAAAGTGCCCTGTAAATTACCGTGATTCCTCCCCTCTGCTCATCTACCTGGCCACACCATTGTTCGTATGACGTAAGTCGTGGGCTATGGGCATGTGTTGTCCATAGTTTATGTAGGAAGAAGGAGATCTGAGCATAGCGAAAAAGTTATGTCTGAAGCATGTTCAGATCCCTGGTATAAAATGTTTTAGAGTGAGGGCCCACAGGGCCGAGAAAGTGACCTATTCTATACATTCTCTTATCTATCCACCATCTGAATGTTTTTACATTAAGCCCTGGAGGGAATTCCGGGTTTTGAAATAAGTGTTTTAGTGGGGTAATGGGCGATATCAGCCACACGTTGTTCCTAAGGCCATCCCAGAGGGCAAAGGAGTGAGAGAGGGTTTGGGACAATATGGAGGGTCTCAGCGATTTAGGGCACCACAACAGATAGTCCAAGGTGTGGAGCGGAACTGCTTGCCTTTCAATGTGTATCCAATCAGGCAATTCCCAGCGGGAGTAAACCGTGGAGATTTGAGCAAGTTGAGCCGCCTGGAAATACTGAAGTTCGGGAGACCCAAGCCACCCTCCTCCCTAGCCAGGAACAAAACCGATTTTCAAAGTCTGTAACCCTTCCCACCCCAGCCAAATTTGATGATTTTATTTTGAAAAGATTTTAGATGCGCCCTGACAAGGGGAATAGGCAGTGCTCTAAAGTAGTATAAGATGCGTGGAAGTAGCGTCATTTTTATCGCAGTGATTCTGCCCAGCGAGGAAAGAGATAACTGAGACCACCTGAGGAGGTCGCCTTCTAGTTTTTGGTATAGCTGGGGGTAGTTAGCTTGATAAAGGAGTTCCACCTTGGAGGTCAGCTTAATCCCTAGATATGTGATGGACTCGTCACTAGTGTTGCTCACGAATATTCGCATTGCGAATATTCGCTACGAATATTGCATATTGCATATGCTATGGCGAATATTCGTATTTTTTCAAATTTATTTTTAAAACGGATCACATCCTAGTGATCTCCATCTACGTCTAAAAGCATTGCTGGTATGATTAGAGAGAGACCCTGGGCCGAGTAGCTGATGCGATTCTTTTATGTTGCCGAAAATTTGCATTGCGAATTTTCGGCAACATAAAAAAATCGCATCAGCTACTTGGCCCTTCTTTTGCATCAGAGCCAATCAGAATAACTCGAATATTCGGCAAAAGGAATATTGCGCGATATTCCTTTTGCCGAATATTCGAGTTATTCTGATTGGCTCTGATGCAAAAGAAGGGCGGAGAAGATAATCGCGCAATAGGAATATTGCACGATTATCTTCTCCGCCCTTCTTTTGCCCCCTTATTCTCCTTTCTTTTAAGTAGTTAGTGTACAGTTAGTGTTTAGTGCATATTAGTTTAGTAATACAGGAAATGATCTCCGTTTATGAGAATTTCGCAATCATTTTCGCATTAGCGAAATTTCGCAAAATTTTCTTTGGATAAAATATCACGAATATTCGATATTAGCGAATATTCGCGAATATTCTTCTATATATTCGTGCAATATCGCGAAATCGAATATGGCGTATTCCGCTCAACACTACTCGTCACTCCATGTGAATCGAAAGTGCTCCCTAATCCTGGAGAGCAGAGAAACTGGGATATTGATGTTGAGTGCTTGGCATTTATCATAGTTGACTAAGAGCCCCGAAACCTTTCCAAATGCATCCAATAGTCGGCATATGTTAGGGAGGGATATCAGGGGGGAAGAGACGAATAGGAGGATGCCGTGAATATTCTGGTCGGATCTAATTGCTATCGCCAGAGTTTCGATTGCTATGGCGAAAATTAGGGGCGAAAGCGGGCGTCCCTGTCTGGTGCCTCTGGATATCTGGAAAGGCTCCAAGTAAAATCCCTGCAGACGAAGCCCAAGCCTCTGGGGTGGAATATAGGGCTTGTTAGATAATGGTGAAGGATTCTCCAAATCCCCATCGCTTCAGGGTAGCAAAAATATAAGGCCAATGCACAGAATCAAAGGCCTTCTGGAGGTCCAGTGAGAGGAGACAACCCTGCCTAGAAGAATCGTCATCCCAGTTGGAGTTGAGAAGGGACACAATATCAATTGCTTGACGGATTTGGTCTGGGCCCTGTCTACCCGGAATGAATCCCACTTGGTCCTTATTAACATAGAGGCTAATGAAAGAGGCTAGGCGGTCAGCAAGGATCTTAGTCAGAATCTTCAAGTCATTATTGATGAGCGAGATCGGTCTGTAGTTGGAAACTGAACTAGGGTCTTTCCCTGGCTTAGGGATAACCGAAATATAAGCAGAATTACTTGCGGTGTCCAGAGGGTCTCCTCGTCGCAAAGCATTGAAGAAACGGGCCAGATAAGGTGCAAGTGTCTCAGCGAAGGTTTTATAGTAAGGGACAGAAAACCCGTCCGGGCCGGGAGCAGATTGTGATTTTAGTGTTTTTATAACCGCGCATACCTCTTCCGACGAGATAGGGGTTTCCAACTTCAAGCGGTGTCTGTCTGCTAATCTGGGAAGTTGGAAGTTATCTAGGAATTTGTCCATCGTGCGTTGTGAAGGGTGTTCATCCCTGCCATAAAGCGATTTGTAGAAGGAATGGAATTCCTCCATAATACGTTGAGGGTTCTGGGATAAAGTGCCACCATGAATTTTAATTTTGGGGAGGGCAAAATAGCGAACTTTCGGCGTAAGCCTACTTGCAAGCATGGATCCTATCCTATCACCTTGGCAGTAGAATAGGGTTTTATTCCAACGTAACCATATTTCAGCCTTTGTAGTTAGGGCCAGATTCAGGGCAGTGCGGGCCGAGTCTAGTTGTTCTACAGGGACAGAGCTAGGATTTGCTTTATGCTTCTTTGCCAGGGTAGCGAAGTCTTGTTCTAATTTTGTTATCTCAAGTTTTCTGGCCCTGTGAATCTGGGAAGACATTTGAATAGTGTTGCTCACGAATATTCGCATTGCGAATATTCGCGAATAACACGAATATCGCGGCGAATATTCGCTATTTCGAATATTCGTATTTTTTCAATTTTTTTTTTTAGAACAGATCACATCCTAGAGATCCCATCGACGTCTAAAAGCATTGCTGGTATGATTAGAGACCTTGGGCCGAGTAGCTGCAGCGCTCATTTTATATTGCCGAAAAATCGCAATGCGATTATTCGGCAATAGCGATATCGCGCAATTATTTTGTATTGTGAAATATCACGAATATTCTGAGCCAATCAGAGTGCTCCATTCCGCATTTCTCGAATATTCGCAATTATTTTGTATTGTAATATATAACGAATATTCTGAGCCAATCAGAGTGCTCCATTCCGCATTTCTCTAATATTCTCAATTATTTTATATTGTAATATATCACGAATATTCTGAGCCAATCAGAGTGCTCCTTCCGCATTTGCCGAATATTCGCAATTATTTTGTATTGTGAAATATCACAAATATTCTGAGCCAATCAGAGTGCTCCTTCCGCATTTCTCGAATATTCGCAATTATTTTGTATTGTAAAATATCACGGATATTCTGAGCCAATCACAGTGCTCCATTCCGCATTTCTCGAAATTTCGCATTCGCATTCACAATAGCGAAATTTCGCAATCATTTAATTTCCAAAAAATATCACGAATATTCGTATTTAGCGAATATATCTTGAATATTCGACTATATATTCGAGATATATCGCGAAATCGAATATGGCATATTCTGCTCAACACTACATTTGAATGAGTTTACCCTGATTACAGCTTTATTAGCTGCCCAGAGACAGGTAGGTGTAGTGTCGGGTACATCATTAGTCAGAAAGTAAATATCTATTGCGCTTTTAAATTCCTTTGTTCTGATTGGGTCACTCAATAAGGACTCATTCAGTCTCCAGTGGCCGGGCACCCGATTACCCGAGGGGCGCAGTAGAGTTAGAAAAACCATGGAGTGATCTGACCAGACAGCGTCTCTGATGAAAGACTTGGAGGCCAGGGGAACTATAGCAGTGGGAAGGAATATGTGATCTATGCGCGCAAAGGAGCAGTGTGGGCTAGAATAGTGAGTGTAATCCCTCATCGTCGGGTTTATTTCTCTCCAGATAACAACCAGTCCGTGATCAAAAAGGAGTTTGGCGATGCGTAGGCTTTGTGTAGTGGGTCTAGTGAGTTGTTTGCCCGGTCAGGCGCGATTTGTCAAGGCCCTGATCAAAAGCGGTGTTGGAGTCGCCTCCACATATCACCGTACATTCTAATAAGGGATTCAGGGAACTCAACATTGATTGAAAAAAAGGGAATTGACCCTTGTTAGGGGCGTAGTATGAGATAAAAGAGTATGTATGGTCACCTAGGTCCCCAATGATCAAGATGTACCTGCCCTCTGGGTCTTTATGTTCTGATTTGAGGGAGAATCTACACTTGTGTGAGAAGAGAATGCCCACCCCTTTTGTTTTGTCAAATGCATTGGCTAGATAGAAGGTAGGGAATTTGGAGTGTAGGAATGTTGGGCTGTAACGTTTAGGAAAGTGCGTTTCCTGAACTAGGGCCACATCTATTTTTTGGGAATGAAAAAATATTGTAGTTCTTTTCGCCTCTTGACCGGGGAATTTAGGCCTTGTACATTATGAGATGCCACCTTCAAGGGGCGTGATTCTGGGGGGGAATTAGCCATAGAGCAGAAGGGAGCAACCATCTAGCACCACAATGGCACCTACCGTTTCATCTCCACAATCAGCGACGCCCTCCAGTAAACAGACGGTTTTCACCGCAGCTAGGGTAATTTGTGGGGCTCCTCCCAAGTCGGCCACTGCAAAAAAACAATATTAGAAAGACAAAAAAGGAAAGAAGGAAAGAGAAAAAAAGAGACAGCCGAGAAACAAGAGTGTGTTTCACGGAGGGTGGAGGATAAAGGGTGCTCCATCCGTAAGGTGATTCGAAAGAAAAAAAAAACTCCCTTCTACGAAAAGGGGAGCAATCCTGACAAGAGAAGGGCGTAAATCCTGTTCTTCAAGGCAGGACGGGGTGCATGAGCCCCCCTCCAGCCGCGTGGCCAATTTAAATCATGCTTAAAAAAAGGGAGCAAAGCGGGCCTGGCACCCGCTATCATATCAAGCACCTATATAGACTTAATCTTTGAGAGAAGAAAAAACAAAATAACAATTAGTTTATAAATTAATATATACCCCTACATACACATATGCATTCATACGTATACTAAACCCCTAGCGAGGACAAAAGTTGAGAGGAACAAATTCAGAGCCACATATTAAAACAGATAAACTTCCCGAGACCTGCAGTGAAGGGAAGGAATGGGTGGGGGGGAAAGGGCAGGGAAGGAGGGCCGAGAGACCAGGGACGGGGCGGCGGGGGGGGGGGGGGAGGGGACATGAAAGCAAATGGAAGGACGAAGACTGGACAGCCGCACTCCAAAATTACTTAAAATAAGTTGTCTTTTATTTTCAACTGTACACACAGTCACTGCAACCAACAAAATGCAGTATGGCCGACGCGTTTCGCACTTACAGTCAGTGCTTAGTCATGGCTAAAAAAGGTTCACACTAACATGACATATATACTCAAACACATGATCACATGGAAAAATATCCGCCTATGGCAGTAAAAAGTTAATTAAGTAATCAAACACAAAATCAAACCAGCTGAAGGGGGTGGGGCCTCCCTCAGAATAAATGCTTTCAAATGAGAAACATATAAACACATGTAATATATATAGGAACACCTGTGTAATCCAAATACCCCTATAACAACTTGATTAAAACCACAATCCACATGTCTAAGGTTTACAAGCATATACTAGACAGGTATAATGCACCATTCTTCACTTTGCCAGGTGTTTCAATGTGACACCCAACCAGCGCTTGTATGATTAGAACCATAATAACTATGCTGAGAGGGCCGGTGGATTGATCTAAACTGTGTATAAACATAGACAGACTGTAGCAGTAGACCGACTAAGAAGTGAAAAATTAATAATATTAATTAAAGATACTAAGTGATGTTGTCCTTGCAAAATGTGTCAAAAAGTGTCCATAGTGGCTGCGTGAAAGGGTTAAACCTTAAGCTTCTAAGTGTGATGTGTTGCAAAAAAAAAAAAAAGGATCTAGTATAAAAGTCTGTGGTCTAATGCCATAATATACGGTCCTTTTCACTATGTTAAAAAAAGATTTGTGAAAACTATGACCGTATGGCTAGGTCACTAAAGGTATTCGCAAATGTGACCATGGTGCAAATATAAGTGATAGATCCGTGATCAAATATATAATGATCTAGTGTAAAAGTCTGTGATCTAGTGCCATAATAAATGGTCATTCTCACTATCTTAAGAAATGGCAATGCTATAACCGGTCAGTTTCTGACCATAGTACAAATATTAGTGATAGACCCATCATACAGATGCATGATGATCTGGTATGAAAGTCTGTGATCACACTGCAAATATTAGTGATAGATCTGTCATGCGAATGTATGATGATCTAGTCTAAAAGTCTGTGGTCTAGTGCCATAATGAACGGTCATTTTCACCATGTTAAGAAATGGCAAAACTATAACCGGTCAGTTTCTGACCATAGTACAAGTATTAGTGATGGATCCATCATACAAATGCAAGATGATCTAATAAAAGTCTGTGATCAAAAAAAAAAAAAAAAAACATTTTTATGTAGTTTTATAGGGGGGAGATGTAAATTTGGAAAAGGTGTTACTATAATATGTGTGATGAGAGAGAACAAGGACCCCTATATGTACGGGATCTGTGATGAGTATTATGTTCTAAACTATGGGCTTCAAAAATGAAGCTCCGCTAGAACCAGGGTGTGGTGGTGTCCGTCAGATATCCGCACGGGGAATGCCCAAAATTTGATAATGGATGCTCAAATAAAATGCTTGTATAGCACCAGTAAATGTTGGACTATATAATGTGTCACAAATAGCGGAAATAACAAAGGCGGGAGAGACCCAGTAACAATGGGTGGACATTGAAGTCATGAGCAACTTATCATGAGGGAGTCCATGTGAAACCCAGAACGAGATTGAAAGGCCTCCTCCGTCTAACCGCAAAATTTAAAGTGACCTTGAATGCACTCCCCGTGCAGTAACCTGGTGAACCCACCACGCAGAACCCTCCTGTCCGATCCTGATTGATCGGAAGGGAAACCTGATCGGATAAGATGTATAGGTAATTAGATAAACAAACAATAATGTGAACCTATAGTGTGGTCCACCCATCTGTGGACTAGTGTACACGTCAGTCATGGTAAACTCGCATAGTGTGGGTAGATAGATGAATAGTTGGAGATGAGACAGACCACAGGCACAGTTCAAATCGCAGAGCATATGTAGGTATTAATGAAGATGGAAAAGAAACATTGTAACCACGGCAGTAAGAGGAAAGAAATACGTGTGCCAAAGCCGGGGGGTATGTTCAATCATGGAAATGGGACACATCCCAGTCGAAGTTGAGTCCCTGGGGCTGTCTACAACTGAGATGGAATATCCAAAATACTTCTCGTTTGCAGAGAATCTTGAATTTATCCCCCCCCCCCCCTGGGTGGGCACACGACCCTCTCCATGCCCTGTATAGATAAACTGGAAATATTTTTGTCATGTACGTTGTTCCAATGTTTAGCCACGTTGGTGTTGTGGTTTTTCTCAATGTCGTAAAGATGGTCGCTGAGTCTGTCCCTTAGTCTCCTTATAGTCCTACCCACATACTGGACACGACAAGAGTTGCATGTGATCACATAAACTACGAATTTTGTGTTACAGTTGATGAATTGTTTGATTTTAAAATCTCTACCGTCAGAACATGATTGCACAATTTGGCCAGTTCCTATTAGGGGACAATATCTACACCCGTGAGTGCCACATTTAAAAGTACCCACAAAATTCAACCAGGTTTGGGAAGTGGATTTGGATACAAAAAGACTGGGCGAAAGGACCCCCCCCAAGGTTGGGGCTCTGCGACTCACTGTTTTAATGCCTTCGGACAAGATGGACGCATAAGACGTGTCACTGTATAAGACAGGGAGGTATTTATTGACAATCTGTCTAATCTTATTGAACTCCATACTGTATGGGGTGCAAAAGATAGGGGCTAATCCGTTGGCCATGGAGCTGGTGTGCATATCCCTTGACCCCCTGTTGGCCAACAGTGAGTCCCTAGAGATAGTGCTGACCCTATGAAGGGCTTTATTAATGACTGTGGCTGAATAGCCTCGGTCCTTGAACCTGTGAGCCATTGCCCGGGCCTCACTTGTGAAATCATCAGAAGAAGTGCAGAGCCTCTTGAGGCGAAGGAACTGCCCATAGGGAATGCTGTTAACGGTGTGTGAAGGATGGGATGAGTCAGCTCGTAATAGGGCATTGCCCGCTGTGTTCTTTCTATACAGACCCGTGGAAATGGTATCATTGGCACCTGTAAGCTTGACATCCAGGAACTCAATGGTAATGGGCTGTAGGTTGCCCGTGAACCGAAGGTTAAGCTCATTGTCATTGAGATAGTGTAACCATTCATTCAGATCTGCAAACTCATCTGAAACGATGAGAAGCAGATCAGGGGACATGAAGGGCCCGGAAACCATCTAGAATCATCTGTGTGAAAGCAATAGGTGTGCAAAAACAGACACCAGACCCCACCCCCCACCCCCCCAGTCCAAGGGCCCAGTCCAAGGGCCCAGTCCAGCATAGGGATGAAAGCTCAATCAAAAATAAAAAATAAAATAAAAATAGGGGGGGAAGACCCCTCAGGGACACAGGACTCGTCTGGCTGCCTAAATTGAGGCAGGAAAGGGTGCACAAGGACAATTTAGCTCAGTGAGGATCAAAAGGAGTCCGAGCCGTCCCTGTACTCAGAGAAAAAAAAAACAAAGTGAGCAAGTTCCGGGGACCCAAACGTCTCATGGAGGATTGTCCTTGGATTTCTTGGTCCTGGAGAGTTCCCACATCGGTTGTAATGGACTGGTAGGTAGCTGTCTTTTCGACGAGTTGGGAGCAAGCACAGGAGGCTGGAGGTTCGGATCCTGTCTGATGAGGCCCAGCTTTAGTAGAAGAATTTCTCCCTCCTGCAGGGAGGCAAACGTATAGGGCTTTTCTTTGTAGATAAACTTAAGTTGGAATGGGAAGAGCCACCAGTATTTGATTTCATTGTTGATCAATACATTAAGCAGTGGTTTGAGGGCTCTTCTCTTCTGAATGGTAGACGGAGATAAGTCGGCAAAGATTTGGATCTCGTGACCCTGAAACGAGAGTTTTGACATGGACCGTGACTTGCGCATGACCTCCTCCTTAACCGTATAGAAGTGTGGCTTCACCACAACATCCCTGGGGAGGCCGTCAGACCTTGGGGGCCGCAGGGCCCTATGAGCTCGGTCGAGCTCCAGCCTGTGGAGAGGGATATCAGGGATCAGTTCCTTAATGAGTGACCGAATTGTGTCAGGGACATCTTTGTAGGATTCAGGGAGTCCCCTAACCCTAAAATTATAGCGCCTGTTCCTGTGTTCTCAAGTTCATCTATTTTAGCGTTTGCCAACTCTAGTTGATCCTGCAGGGTCTGGATGCAGTTGGTATTTTGATTTGTTCTAGCAATAGTGGTTTCTAAATGATTTTCAACTAGCTCAATTCTGGAGCCTATGGAGTGGAGGTCTGCCTTAATATCAGTAGTGATCCTGTTGGCTATGTCATGTAAGCCCCTGTCCGGGAGCTCAGCGAATTTAGCAAACATGTCTGCCATGGACACAGGAGGGACCAGGCCTGAGTCCCCAGCCTGTATTATGAGGGGGACCGGCTTCCATGGGGGAGAGACCCAGCTCCTCCAGGGTCTGGTTCAACAGGGATTCTGTTGAGGCAGGGGAGACAGGACCCAGTGCAGCAGTACTCACGGTGAGGCTGAACATCTGTGAGTGGGAAGGCGCTGCCACTGAAGCGCTAGCTATGTGATCCTGGGCTGTGTGAGGTGGAGTGGCCGCCATCTTGGGACTCGCGGCCCGCTCGTTCTCTGTCCCGGGGGGGTATTTCAGGCTTCTCCTTGCCGTTCCCGAGTGCATCGGGGGATTCTGCGGGGTGTCAGCTATCCGCGGGGGGCGAATCCGGCCGAGTGCGGCGGTGCTCGCGGCGCTGGAGGACCCGGTCAGCTGGAGTGGAGCGGAGCTCTCTGACTAGGCGTCCATGTCAGGAGCTGCTGCGCATGCGCCCCTTCAGGGTTTTTAATATCAGAGGAGACCGAAAAAGGAAGAGTATGGTGCAGGGCAAGTAAAACACCATGTTTTTACGTGAAAGCTGAAGCAGTGAACACCTGGGGGTATCAGGGACCGAAATATTTTGGGGTCACACAGGCCAAAAGGTAGGTTTCTTGGAGGGCCCCAATACCAGCTTTTAGAGATGCAAAAGAGGCCTTAACCCTCTTATTAGGGGAGTTGAGACCTTTAACATTTAGCGAGAGTATGTTCAAAGGGGCCATCTGGGAGCAAATAAGAGAATATTAGAGAACAGCTCCAGGGCCATGCAATCCACCCGACAAGAAGCAGAGAAGAAAAGGAAGAAAAAAGGCAGTAAATGAGAAAAGAACAAGAAAGAAGAAAAACATTGTAGGGCAAGCAGGTGGTCGTAAAGAGGGAGAAGAGTCTAACTCTATCGCTCGACCAAATAGTGCACCGACTCACCGGCCAGCCAGCCAGCCAGCTCGGGAGTGGGTGCACCGCAGAAGGGGGGAGCAATGACAGTCCCCCGCCACGAAGGGGATTTAACAATCTTAATCATAGACATACAATCTGAGGACAATAACAGTCTACAAACAAAAAAAATGAACTTACAATAGGCAGAATAAGCAGATTCATCATTATCGTGCCAGTACTGCATAAAGCAAAAGAAATATCTGGGAAAGAGGAATGACAGGAGGGGAAGTATAGGGAAGGGGAAGGAAGATAAGGGAAGGTCGGGAGAGAAAAAAAAGTTGGGAAAAAAGGGGGGAGGATTGGGAAAGGTAAACAAAATATCATGGTCCGCAGTAGGTAAATACCCCCACGGAACATGATAAACATGCAAAATTTGTGACTATCTAAAGTAGCCTAAAAAAACACACAGTACTTCCATTATCCAGAAAGCCATGTAAGAAAAACTAAACCAGAGAGATAAAAAAAAAAAAGTCAAGCCATATGCACAAACAGCATTACATAAGGAAAACAAATAAAAATAAGATTAACCTTAAATCTGAACCTGAGCAACCACCCAGGGTGGAGAGGGATCGCAAAGGTCACCCCCCCAGCCAGAGAAGGTGACCCAATCCGGACAGTCCCTGCATGCCTTGATTGAAGAATCATCTTCGAATGATGAGTGGAGTATTCAAAACTTCAATCAAGAGTCCCTAGACGGCACAGGGAAAAGAAAAAAGATGGCACATAGAAACTACGTTTTTCAATCACACTCAGCAGGGCGAGAACAGTTGTCGATCCAAAGCTCCATCATGGGATACGCAAAGGAGTCCCCTTATGAATGGATGACGGGCCTGGTTGAGGCCTTTTTGGGGTGACTGCATATGGGTGAGTAATGGTACGATCCGGAGTGCGAGGCAATGCAGTCTCTGACAGCTGAGCCGGGGTGGCTAGGTGAAGGGATTACAGAAGGCATTGGAGAGATTCGGGCAATGTGCAGGAGTGTTGCTGCCCCTGATATTAAATATTTCAACTGATGGTGCATAAGGGTTTGCAGCTGAGGCTTCATCGCACGTCGCTTTGTGATTGTAAGGGGGGCCAGGTCAGAGAAGAGCTGATAGGTGTGACCCTGGAACAGGAGGGTGTCCTTGTTGCGAGCGGCAGTGAGCAATTGCTCCTTTGTGCGGAAGAAGTGCAGTTTAATAATGATGTCCCGCGGTGGACCGTCTTGCTGGTGGCGAGTAAGGGCTCTATGTATCCTATCAAATACCAATCGCTCAATCGGTATAGAGGGAGATAGTTCTTGAAATAGGGCCATAGAAAAGGATTGCAGATCATCAACGGTTTCGGGTATACCGCATATACTCAAATTGGACCTACAAGAGTGGTTTTCTGCATCCTCCAGACATGAGAGAAGTGTGGCATTCTCATCATGGAGAGCTGCCTGTTCTTGGGCCTGCTCCTGAAGAGTGAGCTCAATATCATCCACTCTAGTCTCCAGGTCTGCCGTACCCTGGCCTAGCTCCCTGATCTCTCGTGACAGTCTGTTAGTTATTTGATCAGAGGTGGCTTTAAAGGCCTTTTGTAGCATGGATTCCATGTAGCTAAAAAAGTCACTCTGGGACATACCTGAGGGCAATAAAGCAGGCAAACCGCTGGCATGAGAGTCAGTTCCGTCATCCACATCGCTGTCAGCATGTCCCGACCTATTCAGGGAAGCAGTGTGTTTAGTTAGGGCCTTCGCCGCCATCTTAGATGAGGTAGGATCCAGGGCTTCCTTGATAGGTTTTGGCTTGGTTTTACCGCGGTGGCCGGTGAGAACCATCCCAAAAGAATCCGTGCCTGTTCCGGTAACGATGCCCAGGAAGAATGGGGCTGAATGGCGGTTCAGAAGTGCCGATATAACGGCGGGGAGTGCGGAGCTCTAATGGATCACATCCTCCATGTCAAGCCTCGCGCATGCGTCCCCCCTCAACAATTTATTTAAAATAATCCAACATCTTATTATGCCCATCCCTTCGAGTGGAGAGACCTAACGGTGGAGGAGTTAAAGGTTTTTTTAGGCTTCACATTTTGGGACTCAACACAAAAAATGAAATGCAATCCTTTTGGTCAAATTGCCCTATCTACCACATGCCATCTGTATGTAGATAGATTCTACACATCTCTTACCCTGTTCCACAACCTTCACTGGAAGCAGACGCCAGCATGTGGCACCATCAGAAAAAATCGTAAGGGCTTTCCTCAAAGTCTTGTTAATAAGAAGTTGAGAAGAGGAGAATTGTCAAGTCTGCGAAACAAGGAGGTTCTGGCAGTGAAGTGGAGGGACAGAAGGGATGTGTATACAGGCATACCCCACTTTTAAGTACACAATGGGACCAGAGCAGGTATGTAAAACGAAAATGTACTTAAAGTAAAGCAATACCTTTTTTCACCTCTAGGGTGTAGTGGAGGTGTCAGGGCTGTAGTGGAGGTGTCAGGGCTGTAGTGGAGGTGTCAGGGGCAGTAGTGGAGGTGTTAGGGGCTGTAGTGGGGGTGTCAGGGGCACACTGGAACAGGGTGGACTACGCTCTCGGAGCTTCAGCTCCTTCTACTGTGGCTGCAAAATGTCTGTACTTGCGAGGCACTTTACACACCCTTGTGTGTATGTCCGTACTCACGAGTGTATGTAAAGTGAGTGTACTTAAAGCGCGGTATGCCTGTATGTTATCTTCCATCCACAACAATTCCTTTGTGGAAATCCCCAAAAAGAATGGCACCACCATCTGAAAGCCCACATGTATCCAGGACTACAATTAGTTCATTGGGGGGGAGTCGACTTTAACGACCAAATGCTGGAACCCTACCTTGCCACAAGACGGACATTGGTACAAAAAAGTAGATTTTTTTTTTCATTTGGCCATATACAACTCATATATTATTTATGGTCGTTACCCTCTGACCAAGAGTGATGTGGATCACATAAACACGCGACAAGACTTACAACATAAATAGACCTGAAGTGTGCCTTGGTAGTCTGGTCAATATGCCAAGAAAAGGGGGCATACCCAAGGTAAGTAATGGGTAGTTAATTGAAGAAGGTTATGCTGAGAAGTGCCCTAAATAAGGGAAGGGTGGGAGGGTGTCGAATGCGATTGAATGAGCAGACTCACGGACATGAGGTGAGCTGGGAAGAGTCGGCCAGTGATGTGTAGTACCGCACACTGAACTGACAAAGAGCATGTGTGAGTGGGCTGCTTAAATACCCTCCGGGCTCCTCCCATAAACTCAGGCCACCATACTGGCCTTCTTATTTACCGCAAGTCCACCCAAAACCACCTACCCTTCCTTGGCTACCTGGAGAAAGTCACCACTGCCCTGATATTCCAGAATGGCCTACCCCAAAACATCCAATCAGATGTTCTAAGTCGACTCTCCGAACGTCACTTTCCAGATAAAGTCCCTCCCACAGCAACAGGCCGACGAGGTAAAAAAAACGTAAGATGTGTGCCAGTGAAGGAGTCAGACGAGACTCAGTTTATTATTGTGCCGAGTGTCCTTCCCAACCAGGCCTCTGTGTAGTTGGATGTTTTCGCCATTACCATACTAAAAAATACTAAATTATTAGTGAAGTATGGTAAACATAATCCTCAGTTCCTGCCTTTACACACCTTCACACCCCTTATGACACTGCCTGCTCTGTAACTGACCCTGGCTTGTTATTTGACAACGATTCTGTAATACCTCTGCCTGATCTGGGATTGACCCTGGACTGTTATTCGACCATGCTTCTGCCTACAGATTCTGTAATACCTCTGCCTGATCTGGAACTGACTCTGGACTATTTTTCGAACATGCTTCTGTTAACGATTCTGTAATACCTCTGCCTGATCTGGAACTGACCATGGATTGATCTTGTACCCTGCTACTGGACTAGTGGGATTCAACACAGGGGCTTCACATATGTGAGGGGCTCCAGAAAAGTTTTTCTGGATGAAGTTTAGGGTCTGGAGACTCTGAGGCTTCAAAGAGATTTGGGTGGGAGAAGCCTCTACCCCTGTCCCCATTCTGTCCTGAACAAGGCCCTACTTCTGCCTGTAGGACCTATGCCACCATGCCTCTGCCTGTTGCATGAACTGAACACACGACATGGACCTGCCTACTACCAGGACCAATATTTTTGGCACTGCTGACAATATCTCTGCCTGCACTGACGCTGACGAGACAGTATCCCTACCTGGACAATTGTGTATACCTTTGCTGACCAAGTCCCTGCCTGCTGCCTGGACCAGTGCTATCCTGCTGTGTAGAACTGCGCTACTAAAACCACAGGTAATCTTGTGTTTACGCTTTTCTCAGCATAATGTGTTTGGGGTGTAATTCTTGGTATGTGCATTCTATGTGTCCCTGGAACACCTGACGGTGTTCCTTGCATGTTGGATCTCTGTATGTGGTCAGGCTGTGTAGAAGTCTCACACATGTGGTATCGTTGTACTCAGGAGAAGTAACAGAATGTATTTTGGGGTGTCATCTTTGCTATGTGCTAAATGCTATGTGTTGGAAATATCTTATAAATGGATAACTTTGTGTGAAAAAACAATGGGCCAGATTCAGGTAGTAGTTACGCGGCTTATCTACAGGTAACTTCTAACCTACGCCGTCGTATCTGTTTTCTGTATTCAGAAAACAAGATACGCCGGGATTGAGTTCAGATACGAGTGGCGAAATTGTATTTCGCCGTCGTATCGGAACTGCAATTTTAAAATGGGCGCTCGGGGCGTTCCCGCTGATTTACGCCGAGAATATGTAAATCAGCGAGATACGGCAATTCACGATCGTACGCGGGCCCGACGCAGTGACTTTCTGACGTTTCCGTGAGAGATACGCGGCGTAAAGAAAAAAATGCCCCCTAGGTGGAGTATCCTATGTTAAGTATGGCCGTCGTGATCGCGTCGAATTGAAAAAGTTTAACGTCGTTTGCGTAACTCGTCTGTGAATGGGGATTGACGTCATTGACGTTGACGACAAAAACACCGACAGAATTTGGAGCATGCGCACTGGGATACATTGACAGCCGACGCATGCGCAGTACTTTGCTGCGGGATCACGCCTAGTTTAAATACTACATGCCCCCTACCCACCCAATTTGAATTCCGCCGGCTCATTTTCACTACGCCGTCGCAACTTTAGGAGCAAGTTCTTTGTGAATACAGTACTTGCTCCTAAAGTTTCGGAGTAACGTAAATGACGAACGTTACGCCAGAATAAAGATCCGCTCTCCTACCTGAATCTGGCCCAATGTGTTTTCAAAAGTGTAATAGGTAGTGTAATAGGTAGTCCACTAATTAGATGCTCCCTGCATGTTGGGCCTCTGTATGTGGCCAGGCAGTGAAAAAGTATCACACATGGGGTATCGTTATACTCAGGAGGAGTAGCATAATGTATTTTGTTGTGTCATTTGCGGTATGCACATGCCATGTGAGAGAAATAAGCTATTACAATGACAATTTCAAGAAAAAAATAAAATAAAAAATAAAAATCTTAATTTTGCCAAATATTGTGGGAAAAAATGACTTCAAATAACTCACCATGCCTCTTACTAAATACCTTGGGATGTCTACTTTCCAAAAAGGGGTTATTTGGGGGGCATTTGTACTTTCCTGGCTTGTTAATATCTCAAGAAATTAGATAGTCCGCCAGTACATCAGATGTGATACATTTATTATGATTTGCACTATAGCCTGTAGACTCTCAAACTTTTACACAGACCAAATAATTTCCACATATTTTGGGTGATTTTTACCAAATATATGTAACAGTATAAATTGTGGCCAAAATATGATGAAAAAAAAGTACTAATTTGCAAAATTTTATCACAGAAATTGAGAAAAATGCCTTTTTCTTTTTTTTTTAAATGTTCGGTCTTTTTTCATTTATAGCACAAAAAATAAAAAACCCAGAGCTGACCAAATACCACCAAAAGAAAGTGAATACAGGTCATCAATATAGTAGTGCTTATTAAAAAAAAAAAAAAGTTTACTTTCATAAACCTACATTGTATATTACTTTGCTTTTCAAATGGAAAAAGTACTGCAGATAAATACATTCTTCTGAAAATGGCTTGAACTCTAAAACAGGTCTTCATTGACTCATAAATGTTTTGTGCAGCTTTCTCTTATTAGAAACGACAAGGCAATAAGTGACAACTGCTGTTTTCTCTTACACGACAAATTAAAGACTTGTTAGTTATGTCTCTCTGGAGCCTTTTAAATACACTTTCAGATGAAATGCCTTTGTAATACTGAAGACATTATGCATCTTGTTTCATGCACAAATCTTTAGAGAATTTCTTTCTAGTCAATATTCTAATACATGCACAATAACAGGCAAATATTTACTTACATTCTTTGATTTATTCTTTTAAAACTCAAGTGTGGCTGGCAGAGTACAAAATATTTTTGCCGTATGGTGTATTCCAGTGCCAGCCCTCAAGATTGCTGAATGTGTCCTTTTATTACATTCAACCTAATTTTATTCAATGTAAGGTGAGCTAGTAAATTCACGGAGAATTTCTTATAAACAAATTCCAAATTTTATTTAAATACATAAAAATAATAAATAATAAAAGCCATTGTTTGCCCTGATACAATATAGATGCTATGATTGATTAGATGGGGGTGGTGCTGGTCGCCAACATGTTTCACATCTTCTAGCGTCGTCGGGGCGCCACATCCATCTATTTCATGTCTTCATCAAATAATATGTAGAAACAAGACATATTATTTACATATAATAGTCGTACAGGGCATAGTATCATTTCACAAATAATAATAATCTTTGCATACTATAGTATATAAAAGGTCACCTAAACTGTCAGATTTGGCTTGTAAACTGCACAAGGCTAATGGTGACACCCAGGAGCAACAACTGGCCAATGAAGAGACCGCACACCTAACGGGAGTCAGATCCGTCAGGTTTCTTGTGGAGCTGCTGGGCCTTAGTGATCCCCAATGGGCTATATGGTCTAACAAATATCTAGAAATAGTAGTAATATAATTGTAATTATACCTCTCATGGTGATCCCATAATAGGTAATAGATGTTTTTAGAATACACAACACATACTGTAACTGCTGTCCATTTAGATGTAGTTTACCACAACTTTGTATTGCCCCCAATGGGGAGAAAAAGAAGGAGAGTAGACAGGGACCGGAGATAACCTAGGGCTGATCAAAAAGAATTTTCAAAATTTAATGATCTGATATAGATGGGCAATCTTCCAATATATTTTCTTTCATGCCTACATCTACTATATTGACTAAAGTGGAAAATTAGTAGCATTAAAGATGCCTGTAACTAAATACTCTAGTTAAAAAAACATAGGGAAGAAAGAATAGGTCTGTCCTTGCCAACAAATGATATTATCAGGTCACCTGAGGCCAGGTGACGGATGCACATCACTGGGGTTAGGAGCACACCGCTAAGGTTGTGGACCCTCTAGAGCGGAAGATTCCCTGGGGCGCAGAGTCTAAGAGCCAGAAGGTATTCACCAGAGCTTCTAGTGGTGAGGATGGATTTGGTTGCAGCTGACTCCAGGTTGTTGCCCCCGGGGTCTTTCAGCTCATGCTCACAGACTGACTGTGGTGGACAGAGCAGGAGCAGAAGTTCAGAGTTAAGCACAGAATAGTCAGGAGAATAAGCCAAGATCTGGGATACTAGCAGACAGAGATGATCAGGAAGGCACGCCAAGGTCAGGGTTACTAGCAGACTGGAATGGTCAGAAGGAGATGCAATGGTCAGTTCACAGAAGTCAGAGATAACATACAGCAGGACACCACACTAGAAACCTAAACATGACGGTTGCCCGCGCCAGGCTGGCTTGCAGAGCACAGAGTTAAATAGCATTTCCTTTTAGAAGCTGGGGTGGAGCCATGCGGAGAAAAGATTACTTAAACACACAGGTGTGAGAGCATGGTCCCTAAACTGATACACAGACCAGAGAGGTAAGCAACAGACAGAGCCTGAAACATTACTACAGATTCACCGCTATTAGCGGCGCTTTACCATCAATTTCACGGCACTATTTGCCGCTAACGCTAGCGGCCGAGAAAGTGTTAAAAACCACCGTAAACTGCCTCTAGCGGTGGTAAAGCCATGGTGCCCTGTTGATTTCAATGGGCATGAGCTGTGGAGGAGGGGTATACACACCGCTCCTTCACCGATCCAAAGATGCTGATAGCAGGACTTTTTTTACCATCCTGCTAGCGCACTGCTCCAGTGAGGGCTTTCACACTGGAGAGACAGAGCAGCGGCTGTATCAGATCGGTTTGCGGGTGCTATTTTTATTGTTAAAGCACCTGCAAAGCGACCCAGTGTGAAAGAGGTCTAAAGCAGAACTTTGGGAATCTACCCTTACCTATCACTGTATTGGTTAAATGTTTATTTAGTCTAAGGGTGTAGGGATGAAGTGTATTTTTTACCCAGCAGGTTTCAGTGCTGTCCCCAAGCTTCAGTCTGTGTGCAATTTCTCTGCATCATCACACACAGTGCAAGACTATTAATCTTCACTGTACATCTAGAGACAATCATGCATTGTGGAGAAGCCTGTCTTTTTTTTAAAGACAGTGATGCTTTTAATCAGAATAGAAACCCACAATGAACCTGAGCAATTGTGATACTGTATTTCATATCACAAAGGCAACAAAACAGACCTGCTTTGTGCAGCACAACATAAAATAATATTTTCTCAGAATAATTTTGTAGATTTTTATTAAATTGCATGTTTCGTTTTATTGGCATCCTCTGATACTTCCTTTAATAAACACCGAATGAATAAGATTGCTGCAGTGAATATTATATCTTACACAATTTGGCCTGTCTCCCAGACACAGGTCAATAAAGTCCATCAATGTCTTTGTCAAACCTTATGTATCTTCATTTGATTTTGACTTGTTAGTTAATGGAATCAGGTATTTGTCAGCAATAAAACACAAATTCCTCTTTTACACTATTTATATTTATTTCCATTAACACAAGGTTAACAATCTGTAATGTATTGTTTTTATATATATTTATCTAGAAGTTATGATACTTTTGCGAGATATGATTCATATTACATACAGTATGGTTGTCTTAATAGAAGTTTTCTCTATTTTGCTTAATTAAAATAGGATAGTTTCATAATTCGGAACTTAAAGAACTTTCTTCGCCAAGATTTTTTTTTTTTTTTTTTTTTACTCTGTGAGGTTGATTTACTAAAAACAAATAAGCTATTTATGTTGCAAGGAAATGTTCATGTTGCAAGGAAATTTTCCTTGAACACGTATGGGTATTCTTTGCTTTCCTACATTCAGTAAGCTAAAGGAAAATACCTTTGCAAAGTGAACTATCTATTTAAATCAACCACTTCTTCACCTGTCTGCTAGCAATATTCTGTAACAGTACATGGCTTGTGGTGCGTGCCAGTTAGATTAAGGAAGATTAGATAAGTGACTGGACAATGTTGCTCCAGCACACATGAGTGGTAGTTACATCATCATCTCTTTCCAAAGGCTAAACAAAGAAGAATCTGGTCTATTATAAATGGAGGACATGGAAGAGATGACAAGCACAAATCTTGCATTGCTGAAGTAGGGTAATCTACAGCAAGTGTTCCTGGGGACCTGCAGAAGCCCAGTTTCATTTCAACTGGTGGAGATCAACAGGCAATGGCTAGGCAACACAATTATTTTTGGCATGGCCTTAGATAATTATATTCTCAGTTCTGGGAGGCAGTAAAAAAATCAAACAGGATGATTTTACAGTTTATTGAAAAATCCCACTGCAAGTGGAACCAAAGGAGGAAAAGATCACAACACAATACACAACAGATTCTGCTGTTCATGTGACTGCTGTTAAAAAATGAGAATCTGCCTATTCATCCTTTTTTGGGGAAACATCAGGGCAGCCTATGTTATAGGCTACACTTAGCAGTCAAATAGGAATGTTAAATAGCCTATAAAACAATCAACAGTAATTACAAGTTGTCATTGCTTTATATTGATAAAGGTGAACATGATCATGAGTTTGTTATGTGTTATTGTGTTATGCAATGACTTTTTAAAGCCAAACTACAGTTTCAATTTTTTGAGCTTCCTCTGCACTCCCACCACAACAACCTTGGAAACCAAAGGTGTAGCTAGAACCTTTAGCAACCTGGTGCAAGAAACCATGAATTGTCCCCCTGACCCCCTTCCATCCTCATAGAACCCTCCACCCACATGCCCCTTGGGCGTGCATCCAGCACACTATATGACTGCTTTGTCCTTCACATCTGATCACAGTGAAGAGACAATCACAGTGGCCCTTTATGATGTGTTCAGCTGATCACATGTAAAAATACTTGTCCGTTATCAGCAGTCCCCATCAGTGCAGCCTGTCAGTGCTGCTGATCAGTGCCCATCAGTGCCGCCTATCAGTGCTCATAAATGCCACCTGTCAGTGCCCATAAATGCAGCCCATCAGTGCCTCCTCAGCAGGATCTTGAGCTGAGAGCATCTCTCTCATACACCAGATAATTTAGCTGCTGGGCTTCACAATTCCCACAGTGCACACACAGGAGGAGAGGGGTGAGAGGAGAAGGAGCAGATCATCTCTCTCCTCTCCTATCTGTGCAAGGGAGATGGGAGGTGGAACTGTCAGTGCAGGCTCTGGGCTGTATGAAAGAGACGCTCTTAGCTCAGAGCCTTGTGGCTCTATCACAGAGCGTGGCACTAATGCCCATTATTTAACCCAAAAGACCAAGGACATCATGTGAGCACAGAGATTACTGTGGGGGGGCAGTGCTGGAGAGTTAAACCAGTTATCTATAAAAGTCATCATTCTGTTTCACTTACCAATACACTATAAAAGAAGGAATGCTCATTATTGTATTAGAGCCAGTGTTTAATGTTTAATGTTTTAATGTTAGCATTGCAAAAAGAATACCCTTGACATCAACTCTAGAAACATATTTAACTGTAATGCCTCGTACACACGTACAGGTTCCCCTGGCGGACTTCTTACCACCAGGAAACCCGAGAGGAAAGCAGAGAACCTGCTTGGCAGCTTTTTCCCCCTACACACGGCCAGTTTTCCTGGAAGGAAAACTGCCATGAGAGCTTTGTGTATGATCCACCGCATAGGAAAACTGCCGGGAAAAAGAGAACATGCTCTCATTATTCCCGGCGGTTTTCCTTTCGGGAAAACTGCCATGGAGCATACACACAGCCAGTTTTCCCGGCCAAACGCTGTCATGGCATAACTATTCTTGATTTTTTTTTTCACAGGTCTTTAGACTTCTACAGTATCTGCTAGTAGATCTGCTAGTAGATCTTGGTAAATATTTTAAAATACAGTCTTGCCTCCATCTGTGATCTAGGTACCAGGTTAATTTGTACAGATGGCTATATTTATTCCTATACATTAAACGATTTATCAAAAGATAAAGGAATTTAAACATCTGACCTGACCTGTTCTTGATCAGTGATTGTATTTGAGGATCTGAGGCAAGTTTGATACATGTTTGCTGACTGGTATAGCATCCTTTAGCTATTAACATGCTTTGTGCAGTCTGTTACTCTTTAAGACATTATCAATAATTATAGAATTTTATCAATATGTAGTTAGAATGAGCTATTTCAGAACACACTTCAGAATAAAACATAATTTGTACAAAAGGATAAATCATTTTTACCTCCCATATAGATCCACATGGCATCTTTTATAGATACCACTTTCCTCTATATACTTTCAGAAGGGTAAGTTGAAGTCCCCATGGTGAAGCTTCATAAAATGCCATGGATTCAACCTGTCATCAGACAGAAGCCCATATCAGATGTGGATAAACCTACATGTAAGCAAAAGGTGAGACTAAAAAAACACATTTGCGATAATGTTTCTATAAAGATGAAAAAACTGGAGCGCATGCGTGGTGCGATGAGAGAAGGTTGCTTCCTGTAAGAGCTCCGGTAGACGGTGAGACTGAAACAACTGCCACAGGCCCTTATCACTTTTTCTCACCCTTTTTCTCCCGCACCCTGTGGGACTACAAGGTGCATGTGGTCCAGCAAAAAAATAAATAAGAGAAAGGACAAGTCTCAAGGGTACCTTACCTCCTACCTGCTGTTGACCTCAGAACAGGCCAGGATGACCAAAGATGGCGCCCTGTCCCAGCGTGGCTCCATGCCACTGGCTATTTCTCCTGAAGCCTGTTCCTCAGCCTCCAGCCATCACGCAGAAAAATGTGAGTACCCTCTCCAGCTCACTAAGGCTGACTTGGATGCAAGTTTTTCAGCTATGTATGACAAGCTGGCAACAAATTTCAATCTGAGCTACACAAGACAGAGAATACGCTGACTCAGGAAATTGTGGCTCTGTGCTCCCGCACAGATTTATTAGAGACAAAACATGATGAGCTGTCTCTAGCACACACAGATCTCCGCAAGGATTTTGAGTCCCTGGCAGAGAGCTATTCTATCCTGCAGTCCCAAGTCAAGAACCTCAAACGAAATCGCAGAAACAACCTGCGTCTGAGAGGTATGAAAGGTAGTGTCTCTTGTTTATGAGTATAGGAGGTCAACCAACCGACATCCCTGAACAATTATAGAAAAAATCACTCAAAGAGTGCAGATCCTCTCTTGGGACTTTAAATTGGGTAGCTGTATAAACATTTTATTGAAAAAGGTAAAAATCTACTAGGATGCATAACATATCTAAAATACAGACAAAAACTGAAAAAACACAATACACAGATGACAATTGTAGAAAAGTTGTGACAATACATAAACCAACTCTGTCAACATGCATAAGACAGATAGGAACCCAATTTTTCGAGGTTATAATGGGTAAACCGCCTATTCAGGGGTAGGTAGTCACACTGAAACAACATTTATATCTGTATTTAGAAGAAGGAGACAAAAAAGGAGAGAAAAAAAACACAAAGGGTCAGATTCTCAGAAGAGATACGGCGGTGTATCTCCAGATACACCGTCGTATCTCTGTTTCTGAGGCGGTGTATTTTTGCGTCTGATTCTTAGAATTTGGCATAGATCCGACTGGCGTAAGTCACTTACACCGTCGTATCTAAGTTGCAATTTTACGCTGGCCGCTGGGTGTAGTTTCTGTCGATTTCTGCGTTGAATATGCAAATGAGCTAGATACGCGTATTCCCAAACGTATTTGTGCCCCGTCGTTGTAGTTTCCGTTGTTTGCGTAAGCGTAAGTTTACCCCTGCTATATGAGGGGTAACCTTGCGTAGGTTCGGGGTACGCCATGTTAAGTATTGACGTCGGGACAGCGTCATGTTTTTCCATTGTTTACGTCGTTTGCGTAACTCGTTCTCGAATAGGGCTTTGCATAAGTCACGTTCACGTCGAAACCAATGTATTTGCGGCGTAATTTGGAGCATGCGCAGTGGAATATGTCCACTGCACGGTTCGTTCTGTGCAGGGCGCGCTTAATTTAAATACAAGACGCCCACCTCCTTCCTACTTTGAATTCCGCGGGCTTACGCCAGCTCTTTTACGCTACGCCGCCGCAAGTTACAGAGCAAGTGCTTTGAGAATACAGCACTCGCCCGTAAAAGCTGCGGAGGCGTAGCGTAAATGGGATATGCTACGCCAGAAGAAAAATACGCTAATCTACGAGAATCTAGCCCAACGATTGTAAGAGCATTCCATGTAACCAAAGTTCCTCATATGACCACAAATATATATATTAGTATATTATATGTATTAAACTATCTTAGTACTAACCATAAACGCATTGTGTGCACACAAGCAAGCATCTGTAGCATTTCTTAAAAAACTGAGATAAAGTAGCAAAAGGTGATCAGAGTAAGTTTCCCACATCCAACAGGGCCGGAAGGGACAGCCAGAGGGCCAGGATGGTTAATATTCAAGCCACTGCAGTTCCACAAATGGCACTTCAGACTGTCTAATAGCTCCCAGAGCAAGAGAAAGCTGCCTAGAAGCAGTCCAAAAAAACACTCACGTCCCTAGATGTGAAATAAGATACATTCAATTCTTGTTTACAAAAATGACTTTAGGGAGCCACAAATTGGCTTATCAAATTGGGGGAGGCCTACCTAATGCAATCTCAATGTCTCAAGTTCAGCCACACAATAATAGGACCCTGTCGGTGGGATTGATAAGTAGATCCCCTCAATGTAGGCAGCAGATTGCCTGTTGCAATTCTACAAAGAAAAATACACAGAAGGGGGAGAGGAAAAATGAATGGTTATAATATGCCTTTCAAAATCTACAGAATTCACCATGTGAGTGGCAAAGTATTAGCTTACCTGGTTATACCAAAAGGTTTCCCAGAGTTGATGGACCAATTCCCTCCATGCTAACGGCAACATGTCAGTGATGGTTCTAAATGAAGAGATATACAAAAAAAGGGGAGGGGGATGAAGGATTTCAATATCCTTATATTCCCAGCAAATACAGCACATGTGTCAAAAAGGAGGTTCACATGGACCCTCGATGTCTGGAAGGAGGCCTTCTCACCTATACAGTAGTGATGAGCGGAATACGCCATATTCGATTTTGCGATATTTTGCGAATATTTCAAAGAATATTCGCGAATATTCGTTAATATCGAATATTCGTGATATTTTATAAAAAAATTAAAAATTGCAAAATTTCGCCAATGCGAAATTTCGCTATTTTTTTTTTTGGATAAAATATCACGAATATTCGATATTTACGAATATTCGCTATATTTTATATAAAAAAAAAATAGCGAAATTTCGCATATGCGAAAGCGAAAATGATTGCGAAAATTTCGCTTTTTTTTTTTTTGGATAAAATATCACGAATATTCGATATTTACGAATATTCGCTATATTTTATATTAAAAAAAAAATAGCGAAATTTCGCATATGCGAAAGCGAAAATGATTGCGAAATTTCGCTATTTTTTTTGGATAAAATATAGCGAATATTCGTAAATATCGAATATTCGTGATATGTTATATAAAAAAAAAAAAATTGCGAAATATCACGAATATTCGATATTTACGAATATTCGCTATATTTTATTAAAAAAAAATTGTGCGAATGCGAAATTGATTGCGAAATTTGAAAAAATACGAATATTCGAAATAGCGAATATTCGCCGCGATATTCGAGTTATTCGCGAATACTCGAATATGCAATATTCGTAGCGAATATTCGCAATGCGAATATTCGTGAGCAACACTACTATACAGGTATTCCCACTGCCTGCTCCCTGACCCGATCCGAGTTGGTATTCAGTGTAGCGTGTATTATATTGCTGCTCAGTATGCCAGTGAGGACCATATCAACTCTGGTAGCAGGTATCGGACGCTTTAGTCCGAAGTACACTATGTTGATCAGTTTGGTGGTTCTCCCCTGACCCCCAATTTCTTTGTTTTTCTATTTTTTGTTTCATTGGTTTTCATTATTTGGTTATGGAAGATTGTGTTCAAAGATTCAATGGTACTACATGCCTCTTACAGTTTTTCTTCATTGCTTTGGCTCATTTCTTGAAACAGAAATGACATTCTCAAAACAACATTGACAAACCTCCAAACCACTTGGCAATTGTTCACAACTGAATTGCATTTCTCATTCATTTCATCAAATTGCAAATGTCTCAGTACATGTCTGAATGTCTTAGTACATTTTTCAAATTATTTAGTACAAGTAGCCTACATTTAGCACAATTTTCAATTGAATAGATCTTGTTGCTCTAAACTGATTTGTTAATTCTCAGTCTAATGGTCGTTCTCTCCAAAACGTGTCAGCGTCATTTCATTGTTTAAGTCATCACATGCACAATAGTCTGTTCAACTGTCAAAATTATTCAGGAACATAATACCATAATTAATTTTTCGGTACAGATAATTGGCGCTGCTGTGTAAATGTGATCTGTATATCTCGTGTCGGGTACTTGTAGCAGATGGGTTTATTTGAAAAAAACTCCCCGCTTCACCAAGTGATCCCTTATGATAATCCCTCAGAGGGATAAGGGTGCTTTTTTGTGTCCTTGTGTGATCCTGATGGTGAGTACCTAGTGGAATTAGTGACTATGAGGCCTTCTGTTTATACTTAATAATGTTTCAAAAAATATCTTGTTGAAAGTTTAGTATTGACAACTCGGTTAGTGGTATCACTCCAAAATCCAGTGTTATGGTATAAAGTGCTGAGTGCTGTATAAAATCAAACAAGCTATATAACAATATAGGTCAGACGTGAAGTCAGAAAAAATAGTGTTTCAGGTATATAGTGACTTGTAAAAAAAAAAATTTCTCTGCACCCTTAGGTTACTGTGGTCCAGTGCATGTGGTCAATGGTCACTGAAATGAGCGAGTGTCGCTGTATTGTATAGTGTGATCATCCAAACAATGAAAATAAAAAAAAAAAATGTATAATAGGTGAATAAATGTGATAAAAGAATATAAGTAAATATATATACGATAAAGGCCCAATAAGAAGTCCCTGTTTCAGTGATCAACTGAGGTGCTATTCTCAATAAAGGCTATGTTTCTATGTTCTGAGAAATGGAGGTTCCTAAACAATATCTTCCAGTACGATACAATAAGTTAACATCCGTATATTAATGTATATCATCAGTGACGTTGTGGGTAAAGTCCAATTAAAAAGCTGCGTGGTCATCTATGGTGTTAATAACAGGTATTGAACTGCAGATGATAGTAGAGATTCCAGTTATCCCCCCACATGTATCCCCACTTACCAGATTGTTGTCCCCACGGAGGGGGTATGGAGCCTTGGGGATCAGTGAGTAGTAGCTGTTGTTTACCAACCTCTGTGCGTAGTAGGTCAGTGGCGGCACGTGATGAGTTCAGTTGTTGCACGTGTTAGATCAATCACTGTGCGTAGTGATTCCTAGGATGTAGCCAATAACTCCAAAAAAGGTTGTGGTGATTATAAGGAGGCAAGAAGAGAAGAAATCCTCATGGTGTAGTACTTCCTGATATTTATTAAAAAAGCTGTTTCCCAATTGGAACAACAAAGTGTAAAATTAAAAAAGAACATGTAGTTTAAAAAATATGGAAGCTGCTGCACCGCAGCTTGCCAGAAAGTCCCGTGTGCTGAGCTATACCAGTCGGGTTATGGGAGCCTCTGTGTTCGCTACCCGTGTGGAGCGTGCCGCTGTTTGCTTCCACTTCTGAGCGCGTCCCAACCCGGAAGTCCTTGCTGGTCTAAGCTGAGCATAACGGAGCGCGTGACGTAAGAGCGTATGGTCACCTGACCGGTTTCGTCTATGGACGTTTTCAAAGGTGATCATAATTACCATATATGAATCTCTTGCAAAATTTGATAAAATGATTACAGCAATTGACAGTCAGGTACAACTAGAACTTGACTAACGAAGGAGGAGTTGGAGTTGGTCTCAGGTGAACAATCAAACAGTAAGTTTAGTTTAGTTACCTGAGAGGTGCTGTCCATGATTGTGAATGGAGAGAGAGAGAGAGAAAGAGAGAGAGAGAGAGAGAGAGAGAGAGAGAGAGAGTAAGGGTGCGTGGTGGTGGAATAGGGAGAAGAGGCCGAGGAGCAGGAAGACACCATGCTGTCCCTGATGAAATTCAGGCCACAATTATAGACCATGTCATCAACCATGGCCTCACAATCAATTATGGAATTATATAATCTATAGGACAGGACACTGTGCATAGAGCAACAAATATGTTTATTTATTCATTTAGTGTGTCTGATAGGCCCACAGTATTACAATATCTTACTTCAGTGGGATGTTACGTATGATACTAACCATGACAAGAAAAATATTGTAGAAAATAAACTATGGAATAGTTTATTTTCTACAATATTGATGATACAGTTTACAGTAGTATTCCAGTATTAAAGTAAAAACTGCAGCTTACTGTATGATGCAATTATCTGCATAGGGTACATGTACCCCAGGTTTGGATCCACTGGATTACTGGCCAGTAGTATATTGAACTTGTGCAGAACATAGAACATTCCTATGTAGCTGTCTGTAACTGCAGTGTATGACTCTTCTGTATGACTGATTTGATGTTTTCTTTATTTACTCTATTGTAGAGAATAATGGCATTGGAAGGAAACGAGACCTCTCACATACTCGTGTATGGGGATGAGGCTGGCTTCAACCTCGCCATGGGCCCAAGACGTGGCCGTAATTTTATTGGCCACTGGGCCACGGTGGATGTCCCAGGCCAGCGAGGGGGCAATATAACTGTGTGCTGCCATTTCTGAGAATGGTGTGGCCACTCACATGCCCAGTCTTGGCCCATACAATACACAGAAGCTCCTCATCTTCTTGGACCGCTTTCATTTGGATTTGATCCCTGTAAATGAGAGAGGTCTCATAGGGCCTCACCTACCACAATATATAATTGGATGGGACATCAGGCTCAAGATTAGAGGTCCCTGCCCCATGCAATGGACGCTGCCTGTTGATGGGAATCTGTGGCCAGACAGACAGCAGCGTGTGGAAGTGGCAGGAGGGCGAGGGCAGTACCCAGGAGAGGGAGGGTGAGGACAGAGACCAGTGAAGAGATGTTAGGGCTAGTTTTTTAGGTGGACCTGAATGGGCGCTCTGTGCTCCTCTATGGAGCCGCGGATGTCAGCGGTGACATGCCCGCTGACATCCGACCCGCTCCAATCCGCCAAAGTGTGACGGAGGAAAAACCTTCTTTTCCATCCGTCTGGTGGATCGGATCGGGTGAACACGGACAGACGGTCCGTGTTCATCTGATCCCCCCATAGGGGAGAGCGCAGAGCTGACAGGGCAGTCCCTGCACAGTGTGCGAGGACCTCCCTGTCATCTGGCGGCTCAGCGGGGATCAACGGAGCGATTCCCGCTGAGCAAGTGGAGGTTCACGGGGCAGGTCATTACTGATCCACCCCGTGTGAAAGGGGCCTTACAGTAGTTGTGAAACTCAAGCTTTATATACAGCATTGTAGGCTAAATAAGTAATTGTCCTTGTTTGTTGTTTGTATGTTTATTTTTCCGTATATTATGCTGCATACGTTTTCTTTTTAGTCTCATGTGTGGAAGTTACTTTGTGTGTGAATGATAATGGTTACAATACTGTAAAGTAATTTTTCCTTGGCAGTATGAGTGCAATGTGTGATGTCAAACCTTGGAGGCTACTCTTACCCTAAAATCTTTTTTTTTTTTTTCAGTTTTATACACAATTGTTTTCCGTTAGCTAGACAAAAACTGTACAGTAACCATTGTCAATGAAGGACTGGGCTAAGACTGAAAGGTGGACATGAGGGATTTTTCAATGGTCCTCTGCCATAGAGATAAAACATCTAAACATTTTGACTTGCAGTGCTTACACAATGCCAAAGGGATGATGCATTTTGGGGGCACTGACTATTTGAATGAAAAAGAAATTTAGGTTTGACACATGAGAGAACTGTTTTGGGAAAGATATGAACTTTTGAAGGTGAACCATGGTGTTGTGCCGAACCATCCAGGTTATTTTGGCAAAAGCACCAAGAGAGCTGAGAATGTCTGGTCTGTTTCAAGAAATGAGCCAAAGCAATTGAGAAGAATCTTTGCCATTTTGGAGGCACTGACTCTTTATATGGGAAAGGAATATGGTTTTGAAGCATGAGTGAACAGTTTTGGGAAAGATATGAGCTTTTGCACGTGAGGCCGTGTACACACGGCAGAGAACCTCGACGGGCAGAACAAATCGGCGACCCGCCCGTCGGGAATGGCAACCAGCCATTCTTCCAGGCGGGCCGTCGAGCAAATAGAGAGCGTGCTCTCTATTTCTGCTCGACGGGCTTCCCGACGGGAAGCTCGCCGAGAGCGTACACACGGCCAAGGTCCTCGCTGGAATGCAGCTTCCAGCGAGGTTCTCGCTGGTTTCCAGCGAGAACCTCGGTCGTGTGTACACGGCCTGAGTGTTTTGCCAAATGATCTTAGAGTTTTGAGAATGTCATTTCGGTTTCAAGAAATGAGCCAAAACAGTCGAGAAAAACTGTAATACAGATAATGCCTTTAATGCTTTTGTAACATTGCTTGACAGGTTTCAGTGTGAGAGAGGTAGAAAGGTAAAAATGTTGCTATTTAGTAACTCTGCTTCTACCATGTTCGCCAGAAAACATAACCATATGGTTAAACCGCCCCATGTATACCAACTGCGTAACTCAACTGGATCATTAGTATATCACCCCAATGAAATTCTCAATATCTTTGTCAACTATTACCAGAAACTATTCTCCAAACCACAGTCAGCAGGCGACCCTGTCTCAAAAGCCTGGTTTGCTGATTAACCGCTACCCACTCTGTCTGCTCAGCAACTTGAATCCTTGAATGCCCCATGTACCAGATTGGAAATCGCTGACATTATTAAGTCCCTTTAAATCATCCACAGCCCCTGGTCCAGATGGATACACAACCCACTTACTATAAGAAATTCTCCCCCACACTGACTCCTAAGCTAGTCACCCTCTACAACCACATCTTGAAGGGTAACCAGTTCCCATCAGAGATGCTTTTGGCAAATATGTCACTTATTCCGAAACCACACAAAGACCACTCCACCCCCCAAAACTCTCGACCCATCTCAGTTATTGATAATGACTTGAAAATATTTGTCAGGTTGCTGGCAGACAGACTGGCCTAGGTGATTACCACGCTTATCTCCCCTAACCAAACTGGCTTCATAGCAGGTAGGCAAACAACCGATAACATCAGGTTAGTTACAAACATTATCTAAGACGCCAATTTAAATTCTTTTCAGCTACAGTAAAACCTTGGTTTGTGAGCATAATTCGTTCCAGAAACATGCTTGTAATCCAAAGCACTTGAATATCAAAGCATTTTTTACAGGGTATAAAAGAGAAGAGAGGCACCTCTAAGTGTAGAAATAAGTTGCTAAATGTTGCACCTCCATTAAATGTAACCATATTGCTACACTTAGAGGCTCTTCGCTTCTTGTTTATACTTAGTTGTGACATGACGCTACTCTTATAATAAGACATGACTTGTATACCAAGGCAAAATTTATTAAAACATTTTGCTTGTCTCTGGAATTTAGCCAATTCCCTACAACAGAACTCCGTTATTTGAGAATTCAACTAACTTTTAGCTTCCAAGACCTTTTTTATCTTAACTATAGCCCAATAGTTCCCCATATAAGCTCACATAAGGACCCTCTTAAATACCTAGTAATCGTACCGCATATCCTTTTTAAGTAGAAACACAATTTTGACCAAATTACTGTTTTCTTTAGAATGCTTCCCATCTACATCTCTAAGTCCTATATAGAATCCATTCAAAGAGATATAAATACATTTGTATGGCATGCCAAACACCCAAGATTTGATAAATCTTTATTATACAGGCCCCAGTGGCAGATATCCCTTGGCTACGCTTTGAAATGCATGCAGTATTCCCATACTACCTCCCTGGACTTCTGTGGTCCAGCTCCATTAGAGTGTGTAATATTACTCATCTTAACAATATCACAGGTCAATCCCTGTATCTATGGTCCCTTTACCATGCTAAATTCAAACTAGCCTCTCCTCTGGCACCTCTTTACTCCTTTATAGGAGACCCTGACTTTTCCCCAGCCTTCTGACATAGTGACTAGTGTTGCTCACGAATATTCGCATTGCGAATATTTGCTACGAATATTGCATATTCGAGTATTCGCGAATAACACGAATATCGCGGCGAATATTCGCTATTTCGAATATTCATATTTTTTCAATTTTTTTTTTTTAGAACAGATCACATCCTAGAGATCCCCATCGACGTCTAAAAGCATTGCTGGTATGATTAGAGACCTTGGGCCGAGTAGCTGCAGCGCTCATTTTATATTGCCGAAAAATCGCAATGCGATTATTCGGCAATAGCGATATCACGCGATTATTTTGTATTGTAATATATCACGAATATTCTGAGCCAATCAGAGTGCTCCATTCCGCATTTCTCGAATATTCGCAATTATTTTGTATTGTAATATATCACGAATATTCTGAGCCAATCAGAGTGCTCCATTCCGCATTTCTCGAATATTCGCAATTATTTTATATTGTAATATATCACGAATATTCTGAGCCAATCAGAGTGCTCCTTCCGCATTTCTCGAATATTCGCACGCTGAAATCAGAGTGCTCCATTCCGCATTTCTCGAATATTCGCAATTATTGTGTATTGTAATATATCACGAATATTCTGAGCCAATCAGAGTGCTCCTTCCGCATTTGCCGAATATTCGCAATTATTTTGTATTGTAAAATATCACAAATATTCTGAGCCAATCAGAGTGCTCCATTCCGCATTTCTCGAAATCTCGCATTCGCAATTCGCGTTCGCAATCGCATTAGCAATAGCGAAATTTCGCAATCATTTCATTTCCAAAAAATATCACGAATATTCGTATTTAGCGAATATATCTCGAATATTCGACTATATATTCGAGATATATCGCGAAATCGAATATGGCATATTCTGCTCAACACTAATAGTGACAGCGTGACCACATGGAGTTCCAAAGGCCTAACCTTTTTTGCAGCCTTCAAAGATGGCACACGCTTTAAATCATTTGCCTAACTCCACACCGAATATGATGTAGCGACATCTGAGAACTCTCTTTATCTTCGAATACGACACTTCTACCTTAGTAGTGGTCCGTTATCACCCCATGCTCAGCATACTCAATTGGAACTTATCTGTGAACACACATCTAGGGAGAAAAGAGTTATCTCATCCATATACAGGTATCTTTATGAAGCATTCTTAGTACATAAGACTAACCCAATGACTAGATGGGAATTAGAAACTAATCTCATGCAACCCTGAGGCGGCGTACATACGACCGAGGTTCTCGCTGGAAACCAGCGAGAACCTCGCTGGAAGCTGCATTCCAGCGAGGACCTCGGCCGTGTGTACACAGAGCGCTCGCCCCGCCCGTCGGGAATCCCGTCGAGCGAAAAGAGAGCACGCTCTCTTTTTGCTCGACGGCCCGCCTGGATGAATGGCTGGTTGCCATTCCCGATGGGTGGGCCGCCGATTTCGACGGCCGGCAGAGAACCTCGACGGGCGGAACGATGTGTTCTGCCCGTCGAGGTTCTCTGCCGTGTGTACGCGGCCTGAGTGGGAGGAGATGTTAGAAAATATGTTTAAGAACTCAAGATCTATGTCTACCCGCGAAGCCGCTATTAAATTGCATACCAGATGGTACATGACACCCACTAAACTTCACACCATCTACCTGATTGTATCTCCCCTGTGCCTTCATGGCTGCCCTGAACACGGTTCCTTCCTCAACATCTTTGGAGTTGCAAACCCCCCAAGCCACTTTGGCAACAGGTGGCCACGAGAGCCTCCAAGATAGTTGGTCACCCGCTCACTTTGACAGTACAGATGTGCATTTTCTTTACTACAATCCCAGATGTTCCGGTTCCTTGTCAAAGACTAATACACACAATGTTTGTAGCCATCCACTGGATGACAGCCCCAAACTGGAATTCCTCCTCAGTATCCTGGCCTCAGGTTCTGGCCCAGAATGGAGACAATCAAGCTCTCTGAACTCATCCAACATACCCTGTATGAAACTATTCACCTCTTTGACAGAAAATGGGAGCTCTGGGATGTCCCCTTCTGATCTCATATGTTTTGTCTACCACACTGTATGCAATACTCACAGAGTTTGGTGTTCTAGTTGATGTTTCTGTATTGAATCTACAATTGCGTTTACCTGTAACATTTACATACGTTTCTGTTTATATGTGTACCGCTCTATATATGTAAATGAATCTTCCAATAAAAACGTAAACAAAAAAAGATGAAAAAAAAAACAGATGTGGTGGCAGCAAGAGTAGCATTATGTATGAAGTGTTAAATAGCAGGCAAAGGGTATTACCTAAGTGTACCTTGTACTTTGAAAATGTAAGTGGAAAGAAATATTATTATAAAGGGACATGGCTTCACAATGTGTATAACCAGCTTTGGTTGGGACATACAGTAAGCCCAAACAATACACATGCAAGTTAATTATGTTGTAATCCAAGTAATGAATGAAATAAAAAAGAAGCACTCCGTGTATAATAATAATAATGTCCTATATTGATTTTTAATGATGAATAGCCTGTTTAAGGCCTCGTACACACGAGGCAATCTATCTGTTCAAATCGGTCGGACCGACCGATTTGAACAGATCTGTCTGTTTGGATTTTGGTTTGCTTGCGTGTACACACAAGCAAACCAAAATCCCCACCAGCAGACAGCGCGCTGACGTGGCGGTGACGTGGCGGTGACATTGACGCCGCCACATCACCGCACCAGGAAGTAAAACACTTCCGCGCATGCGTCGAAACCATTCGGCGCGTTTGCGAGAAGACATGTCTGCTGGTTAGCGTACTAACCAGCAGACATGTCGGGCGGACGGGTTCCCAGCCGACGGATTGGTAAGCATGCTTTCCAATCTGTCGGGTGGCCAAATCCGTCTGCTCGCCCATACACACGATCGAATCTGTCTGCTGGGACGGTCTAGCAGACAGATTTGATCGTGTGTACGAGGCCTAACAGTAAAAAGTAAAAATGTGGAAATGTTGAAGATCAGGCAGTTGTGGACATCAATGTTGTCAATGGTTTCCTTTTGTTAAGTACTGAAAACTGCCCTTACAAAATGTCAGGGAGACATGATCCCTGATACAATGGAATAAGGGGCGTTTGGTTTTCCCCACATAAAAAGTGTTACACTCACACATCATGATGTACACCACCCTGACATGTTGCCAAAAATGTTGACTTGTACATGAGTCCACTGGGGAGGATAAGATGCCGCGATGCATGAATGTATCGACAATAGCTGCATTTGTGGGGCATAGTGGCTATTCACAAAGTTATCCCTAAGTGATTTAAATCTTTTGTAGGTTATCTCAGTATAGTCTTTTAAATGTTTAGATACAGTGGTGTCTCCCATAAGGAGATACCAGTATTTTTCATGATGTCCCGCACCTATCGGTGCTGGCCTGAAAACCGGGTAATCAACCTGACACCCATATTGACTTTTGGGATTTTGAGACCGTGGATTCGATTGGATCTATCTTGGATTTTAGCCTTTGAGATAAGCTTTTTTAAGACATTTTTTTGCTGTAGCCTCGTTTTTTTTAAACAAATCTGCAATGCCTTTGCTTCTTGTTCAAATTGGGCATTCTCACTACAGTTTCTCTTGATTATGAGATATTCTCCATAGGGTACACTGGTTACCAGGGAGGCAGGGTGGGAACTGGTGGCATGTAACAAAGAATTCCCCACAGAGTGTTTACGGAAAAGTGTCAATCAAATTCCACCATCAGATTTAATACAAATCTAGATGTCCAAAAATGTTAAGTTGCACTGACTAGTTTCCATAGTGAACTTCAGGTTGTAACGGTTTTGCCTAAGGCTCTCAAAAAAAGAAAGCAAATCAGTCTGGCTACCTGTCCAAATAAAGAAAATATCATCGATGAAGCGCCTCCAAATTGGTATATATTCAAAAAAAGCTTGCATATCATCTCTAAAAAAGAGATCGGTCACAGATGATCATGTGGTAAGAGTCTCCTAATCACGATCGGAGATGTGGCATATCAGACTGAGACGCCACACTTGCGATCGCCACGCTACGTGCCCCTGTTGGAGTCACATGACGCCCAGTCAGGATAACAGAACCACTTCCCGGCTGTCAATCTGCTATAGGTCGGGCGGGAAGTGGTTAAAGAGGCCAGAGGGTGCCAACATCTGTCACTTTGTGCATCCATCATCATACATCTGTGTGCACCCGCTCATGCCGTGGCACATCTGCGTGTGCACATGCATGGAGGAATCCATCTGGGAGCGACTGTGATGAGTGCAGGATTGCCAGTTCTTTGACCATTTTTCTGAAAATCAACATGTAATGTGCTAGTGGCAGCTGATATATCTTGAATGGACCATAGCTGGATCAATATTCAGTGCCTCTGGTATGGGGTCCAAAGATGGATAAAGCCGTGCGGTGCATCAGGGGGGTATATGAGAGGTCTGTCCTTGTGTCTGTTTACATGTTTTGTTCCACCCCGGAACTTCATCAGGACCATTCAGAGATCACTTTCATTTTCCCAATAGTTGCATAGTGTTCTCTGATTGGACAAGGTGGAGAAGTGGGGAAGTGACAACACATTCTCCACCTTGTTCCCTTATCCAGTCAGAGAATGCTTTGCAGAAACTCAGCATGGGACACAGAAGCTAGTGGAGATCACTGTAGTAGGGGTGCCTACTACAGAGATTTCCAGATTCCAGAGACATTCCACAGGTATAGTATATGCATGATATATCCAAGTTGGACCAGTGGAACTATGCATATATCATACTGTAGCTGTGAGGTTGACAGCGTGACAGAGATCGCTTTTTTATTTTGGAAAAATATGGCATATGAAAATTAGCATTTACATTAGGCTGAATACCTGCACAGATATGCAAAAGTGATTTAACCATTTAACGCACTGAGCAAAATAAAATAAGCATTTGCCAATATTTTATTTTAAGATTTGTACACCAGAACAACTTTTAATACTGCTGACTTATACTCTCTCGCTGCCGCTTTTTTGAACTTCCAGTCTAGATTGGAAAATGTTTGTAGTGCAGTCTCCTAGTCTGTTGGTTTGCAAGGGGGGGGGGGGGCAGATGCATCCTAAGCTTTTGGGCTTGTGTGCTTTTTGTTAATGTGCACAGTGTATCAAGACTCAACTTAAGATGTGAAAGTGAGAAGAGACACCCTGATACAGGAAACTTGGGGCAGCAGTCATGGCATCAGTTTAAATAAGAACACATGCAGGATTTAAAAGATTGTCAGAAAGAAATACTGCATTTATTGGTGTATAACACTCACTTTTTCACCCTGCAAATTGGTTCTAAATAGTGTGCGTGTGCTATACACTGATACTACAATTTGGTCTGCCTCGGAGAGAACGGGGAGGGGGTGCTGGACAAACGCTGTCAGATTACATACAGTGAGAATCTCCTGTTTACTCAGCGGCCTCTGTAACAGGAAGTCCCTTCTCCTGGGCCAGCGTTGGACCAGTGTTCTGTCTATCATAGAAGCCTGTCCAGGAGGCGGAACTTTATATTAAGAAGGCCACCGCGAAACAGGAAATTCTCGCTGTTTGTAATCTGATGGCGCTCATCCCGCCCCCCTCCCTGAGGTGGGCATTGACCAGGCTGCATTCATGGCAATAGGGAGGCTGCAGATGGGAATTAATAAAGCTGCATTCATGGGCAATTGTGAGGCTACAGATGGGCATTAATCAAGCTGCATTCATGGGCAATTGTGAAGCTGTATATGGGCATTGATCAAGCTGTATTGATGGGCACTGACCCTTATTTTGCTTCAAAGTTCTTTATTTAAAATGTTGTTTTTTTTTCCTGAAACTTCCCACCTAAAATGAAGGTGCGTGTTATACGCCTGTGTGTGTTATATGCTGATAAATACGGTAATTAAGGACAACCAAAAAGTTAATGTTGTCCTATGATAAAAAGGGATTTCTAAATGAACAGTTTGGAAATAGGCAGGATCCTCTGAAATTTGAATAGATATTGCAGTTAATAGATATTGCAGTTACTTAGGTTCATTTTCTTTAACAATTTGAACAATGGGAAGGCTGTGACCACATGGAAAAGCTTTCTTCTACATTAGAAGAAAATTCAAAGAAGAAGAATGGAAAATTCAACTCAAATGAATTACTGTCATTTCTAACAGTGTATGTTTATTTCATTTGGGAAATTTTATTCATACCAAAAGCTAGCAACATTTTGAAATACTTTCGAGTAATATTAGTCAAGTCTCTATTGGCATTCTTGAATGCACTGAAAAGATTTTTTGTATGAATGTGTAAAGAAAATGTGTAAGTTCTGTTTTGGGAAGATGCTGAGTGTATCTTTTGTATCTGTTCCCTACTGCAGTAGTTATTATTCATTTGGAACCGCTAATCAATATGAGCACAGGAGTTGCCTATCGATAAAATATCAAGAACAGTTGGAAAGCTTTGCCTAGAAGGGAATTTACAAGTGACCCTAAGAATCTGAAACAAGGAGCTTAAGACAATCCGGGAGGTAAGCCCTTTGCTTACATTTGAGTTATCAGACTTCCTTGATTGGTAAGGCATTTTTGGGACAAAGGGTACCTATCTATATATATATAAAACTTAACGTGTGTGTGTGTATGTATGTATGTTCCAGCATCACGTCCAAACGGCTAAAGATATTAACAAGAAACTTGGCACACATGTTACTTATATGTCAGCAACAAATATAGGATAGGTGGTTTAACCCTTACCCACCCCCATTTGCCATGGTCGGGGTTTTTCTTTAAAGTCCCATTCAACTCTATGGGAAAGGGTTTTTCTTTAAAGTCTACGGGAAATACATGTTACTTCATAACTTCCAAACTGCGTTTTTTGTTTCAAGTCCCATGCAAGTATATGGGACTGTGGTCTCTTCATCACAGCTCAGCCACAGCTACTGGTGATGTCATCACAGGTCCTTCAACCACAATCTCTTTATCACAGCTCAGACACACCTACCGATTTCATCACAGGTCCTTTTACCACAATCTCTTCATCACAGTTTAGCCACACCTACTGATGTCATCACAGGTCTTTTTACCACAATCTCTTCATCACAGCTTAGCCACACCTATCTCTTCGATACAGCTTAGCAACACTTACTAATGTCATCACAGGTCCTTTAACCACAGTTTTTTTTATCACAGCTCAGCTACACCTTACTCCACAAGCTCTGCACTGCATCTTCAGGTCAGTATGTGGGCTGGCTTGCAAACCATGCTCATGCCACTAACCATGCCCTCTCCACACCCCTCCCACAAGCCACACCCCTTCTAATTTCTGCCCTTTTTATGAGGGCTACCTCAGTAACTTTTTCAATTTTATGTTGAAAAATGTGATACAGTACATTTCAATTGTGACTTGCAAGTTTATTAACATTTTTGTTTGTGGATTATTTTAAAGTGTGAAAATGCCTCGAAGAAAAAGTAAAGCTATAGGCCAAGTGCAATCTAAGGCAAAAAAAATAAAAATACAGCGTAGGCTAGAAAATACCTCTTATTCCAACAGATCTGCCTTTTAGTTTCAAGAGACTACAACTCCCAGTGACGCTTGCATTTTCCATCATGATCAACAAGTCACAAGGGCAGTACATTTGGTACTGCGGAGTTGATTTAAGATCACCATGTTTTTCACATGGGCAACTTTATGTAGCGTGCTCCAGGGTGGGTTCCCCAAATAATTTGTTCATTTTAGCAAATGCGGGAGAAACTAAGAATATAGTATACAAACAAGTATTGCAATAATATGTCAGTTGAGTTAACCGCACTTTTTAAAGGTCTGTGATTTGGTACTAATCTGCTTCATTGTACCATATTTTGCTCTGTTTCAACATTCACAAACTGAAAAGAAAAATGTTATAAAAGTTATGAAATACAATACTCTTTAATCAAATAGTAAATATTCATATTTGTATCTGTCAAATTTCAAAAATTAAACATTGTGTTATTTATTATTTATTTATATAACTATGATTTTCCTCCCCAAAAGGTTAAGATAGGAAGACTGGGTAACACCGGGTATTCAGCTAGTTACTCATAAAAACAAGAGGAGGAAATGGGTCCTATCAAATCAAAATCCACGTTGAGATAAATTATACCCTAATACCATTTACCAATGTATGGTACTATAAAACAAAAAAACTGCACTAGTTAATGGTAAATAGAATCAATGAAGATAATGGAAATATAACATTCAATAAAGAGAAAAACACGTTAGGCTGCAGTTGTCGTGGGATATCACAAAAAGAATCAGAAAACAAAAGCAAAACTGCGCCACATAAAAACTGATAAATGAAAGAAAAAACCGTGTGTACAGTTTTTATAAAGATTCAACACAGCATGAGTCCAATCTGAGTTTCAAAAGCACTTCCATTAGTATTGAAGCTGTATGTAAATATAAGGAAACCTCCGTAGCAACACACCACCACAGTGACACACCAATACGTATGCAAGTGATCCCTTCACCAAGATAGGAATGGCTGCTTACCAGAAGTAAGCTCAAGCAGAGCAGTTGGCTATAGCCCAGCCACGGCCTTTGTATCCGGAAGTCAGTGATTACTGTATGGTTTCCCAGAGCTGACAGTATTGGTGTGTCACTGTGGTGGTGTGTTGCTACGGAGGTTTCCTTATATTTACATACAGCTTCAATACTAATGGAAGTGCTTTTGAAACTCAGATTGGACTCATGCTGTGTTGAATCTTTATAAAAACTGTACACACGGTTTTTTCTTTCATTTATCAGTTTTTATGTGGCGCAGTTTTGCTTTTGTTTTCTGAATGTATGGTACTGTTGCTGTAGGCCAGGGATCTCCAAACTACGGCCCTCCAGATGCTGTGGAACTACACTTCCCATGAGGCCTTGTAAAACTCTGACATTCGTAGACATGACTAGGCATGATGGGAAATGTAGTTCCTGAACACCTGGAGGGCCGTAGTTTGGAGACTCCTGCTGTAGGCAAACCAAACAGAGCATACAAAGTGAGACCCAGGTAAGACTACCGGTCATTGTTTTCATTCTAAAAAAGATTTTGATCTGGCTGTTAATTTTTCTGTTCCTTCATATACAGATTGCTGGTACTTTTTGTTTTTTATTCGTTTTTATTTTTGAAATTCAAAGCAGAGTGTGTGGATTGTGAAATTATGTGTTCATTTTCCTTGTAAGTGCAGTGGTAAGCTTAAGAAAACGTTGAATTTACGGACATATTAGCATGACTGGTACTTTTTTCATTTATTATGTTGTGAGAACAGGACAATAATGTAAGGTGGAAACTAAGGACTTGTGTTATCTTGCTAAAACTTACAACAGAGCAACCAATGAGAAATTATAATATTGCTAGGAAAAGGTTGTCTTTTTGAAACATGAAACTGGAGTTTTTACACAAAGAGCATGAATAGGAAAAAAACAAGCCATTGAGATATATTTATGCAAGCTGGACCCAGTAATAGAGGGTTCTCTCAGCTATATCAGAGTAGTAGTAGAAGTAGAAAGGTGCTACTGGACAAAGTTACAAAGTTACAAAGTTTGGTCAATTATTTAACTTTTAATGGTCCCACATTTTGTGCAGCACATGTTGCAAACAGCTAAACTAAATATAAACAAATATACTGCGCTAAGTGATAACAATAATAAAGTAATAAAACAATGTGAATACAAAATCAATGTATATACAAAAATTAAGGCAGCCAACACCCCAGTGGATAACAGGTGAAACAACAGAAAAAATATAGTGCAGCGCCAAAATGAACATGAACGAAAGATCCACCTAGGACAGGTGAGTCTAGTGATGGTGCAATCACATAAGGAATAGATCTGTGTCTATTCACCAGAAAAAATGCTACAGTAGGTGACTGGGATATTGTGTCAATCTCGCTCCCTTTCTCGGCGAGATTGAGCACTTGCGAGCTCCATCGCGAGAGCCAGCGCCGAGCTGGCTTGCCGCGATGGAGAGCGAGCACGTCATAGAAGCGACGGGGATCCGACGCGGATTCCCGCCAATTCTACACGTGGGCGGAGTTATGAATCCTGAAGGAGAAATCCCCGCCGGATTTAAAAAAAAATCCGGCATGGGTTCCCCCCTCAGGAGCATAACGGGCCCTTAGGTCTGTTATGGTTTGTAAGGAGACCCCCCCCTACGCCGAAAAAACGGCGTGGGGGTCCCCCACAATCCATAACAGACCCGTATCCAAAGCACGCCGGCCGGCCGGTCAGGAAGGGAGTGGGGGCGAGCGAGCGCCCCCCCCCCTCCTGAGCCATACCGGGCAGCATGCCCTCAACATGGGGGGGTCAGGTGCTCTGGGGTAGGGGGCGCACTGCGGCCCCCCACCCCAGAGCACCCTGTCCCCATGTTGATGAGGACAGGGCCCCTTCCCGACAACCCTGGCCGTTGGTTGTCGGGGTATGCGGGCGGGAGGCTTATCGGAATCTGGAAGCCCCCTTTAATAAGGGGGCCCCCAGATACCGGCCCCCCACCCTAAGTGAATGAGTATGGGGTACATTGTACCCCTACCCATTCACCTGCAAAACAAAAGTTTAAACACAAATAAAACACACAGGGTATTGAAATATTTTATTAGTTGGCCGCCGGGGGGGGGGTGTGTATGATCGCTTTTAGAAAAGCGCCCCCCTCCGGCGGGCTTCTGTGGGGGGTGGGTGCCGCCGTCTGGTTCTTTTCCGCCGCCGGGGGGGGCGCTTTGATAAAAGCGCCCACCACCCGGCGGGCTTCTTCCGACGTCTTCGGCGGCGGGGGGGTCTTCTCCCACTCTCCGGGGTCTTCTCCCGCTCTCCGGGGGTCTTCTCCGCTCTCCGGGGGTCTTCTCCGCTCTCCGGGGGTCTTCTTCTTTTTCAGGACTCGCCGCCGCTATCTTCGTGTGTTAGCTCAATTACTAGCGGCGGCGGCCCCCTCTTCTGCGACGTCGGCGTCTTCTTCTTCTTCTTCTTCTTCTGCTGTCCAGATGTTGACGCGACGCTTCCTCCCGCTGTTATGCCCGGCGCGCGGCTCGCAGCGAAATATATAGGCCTGTCTTGTGACGTCGCAGTCCCATCATGCTCCGGTAGGTACCACGTGATACCTACCGGAGCATGATGGGACTGCGACGTCACAAGACAGGCCTATATATTTCGCTGCGAGCCGCGCGCCGGGCATAACAGCGGGAGGAAGCGTCGCGTCAACATCTGGACAGCAGAAGAAGAAGAAGAAGACGCCGACGTCGCAGAAGAGGGGGCCGCCGCCGCTAGTAATTGAGCTAACACACGAAGATAGCGGCGGCGAGTCCTGAAAAAGAAGAAGACCCCCGGAGAGCGGAGAAGACCCCCGGAGAGCGGAGAAGACCCCCGGAGAGCGGGAGAAGACCCCGGAGAGTGGGAGAAGACCCCCCCGCCGCCGAAGACGTCGGAAGAAGCCCGCCGGGTGGTGGGCGCTTTTATCAAAGCGCCCCCCCCGGCGGCGGAAAAGAACCAGACGGCGGCACCCACCCCCCACAGAAGCCCGCCGGAGGGGGGCGCTTTTCTAAAAGCGATCATACACACCCCCCCCCCCGGCGGCCAACTAATAAAATATTTCAATACCCTGTGTGTTTTATTTGTGTTTAAACTTTTGTTTTGCAGGTGAATGGGTAGGGGTACAATGTACCCCATACTCATTCACTTAGGGTGGGGGGCCGGTATCTGGGGGCCCCCTTATTAAAGGGGGCTTCCAGATTCCAATAAGCCTCCCGCCCGCATACCCCGACAACCAACGGCCAGGGTTGTCGGGAAGGGGCCCTGTCCTCATCAACATGGGGACAGGGTGCTCTGGGGTGGGGGGCCGCAGTGCGCCCCCTACCCCAGAGCACCTGACCCCCCCATGTTGAGGGCATGCTGCCCGGTACGGCTCAGGAGGGGGGGGCGCTCGCTCGCCCCCACTCCCTTCCTGACCGGCCGGCCGGCGTGCTTTGGATACGGGTCTGTTATGGATTGTGGGGGACCCCCACGCCGTTTTTTCGGCGTAGGGGGGGTCTCCTTACAAACCATAACAGACCTAAGGGCCCGTTATGCTCCTGAGGGGGGAACCCAATGCCGGATTTTTTTTTAAATCCGGCGGGGATTTCTCCTTCAGGATTCATAACTCCGCCCACGTGTAGAATTGGCGGGAATCCGCGTCGGATCCCCGTCGCTTCTATGACGCGCTCGCTGGAATGTGCTTTTACTATTCCAGCGAGTGCGAGATATCGGCAGCCTGTCGCCGAGATTCAGCGCGATGCTGGCGTGCTAAAAACACAATCTCGGCGGCAGGCACTGTAGTAAAAGGAGAAAATTAAATATAATGTGTAATCAAGCTAGATATTGAGTCAGGCAGACAACGTGGTATAAGTTGAAGTCCCATAAAAAATTGAAATAAGTGAATATTCCTTAGATTCTTATGAGTGTCATCAGACTTCCCAATGTTTCCTTTTGTTAAGACCTCCACATCTTCACATAGACATTCCTTGGCATATAAGTGAAATAAATACGCTTACCAGCTGTTGTTGACCCGCTAGCACCGTACGGTGGGTGGGTCATGAAGGCTTGTATGGGCCGACCGCCCTCCTTGGAATTGGACATGGGTATGACTCTCAATCCTAGCACTCCAAGTAGATCCAAAGAAAAGCTGGTAAGTATAGCCGCAGGATTTCCCAATGGGGTGAAGTGGAAGGGGTCCTCCAGAAGATTCCCAATCACAGGAAAAAAGGAGAGGAGATACAAAAAGAAAGGAGAAATGAGATAAGAAAGGAGAAAAGGAGATACACCTACTCATAGTGTAAAAAAGTATTTATTGGAACACACAGGTCACAACAACACGTGTATGATACTTAAAAAAAATTAAAAGGAATGATAAAACAAAAATAAGAATGGAAAAAAGTCTCAATATGTAAAAATTCCCACAGCCAAATACACAACCACAATGAGGAAAAAATTTGTTGCGCAGTGGAAGTTGTTAAAAGGTTTAACCCGACTGGTTTCGTCTGCAAAGACTTCAACTGGGGCTGGGAATTGAACCTGTACACCTCCTGCGCATTTATATAGTCACCCCAATCACTCACACAAGCCTCTGTACCCGTGCGCCATGCTGGAAGCGGCGTGCGTTCCACGTCATGGTTGACCTGCTCTGTTTGCGTTCCACGTGTCGGAAGTGGCGTCGTGACGCAATACCGGAAGTTACAGATGGTTCGCGCCGGAAGTGGCGTCGTGACGCAATCCCAGAAGGTGTAGGTGAACCGAGGGGAGGCTTCATCCTGTCTCACACTCCTCCCTGATGTTTGGAGGTGGGATGGGCAACGCTGCTCTGCATCCATCGTTAGTGCAAAGGGATGGCGGAACAAACAAATGTCTAGCCATTCACCTTTACTAATGTGATGGCGCGGCCTAAAGGACTACTAGATAGTGTCATACGCAACAGCGCACGTAATGGCATTGTGAGCGCCCCCTGGCGTGTGCCCAACAGGAATCCTCAGCCTAAAAGGCTAAAAAATGATTATACTGGGAAGAAAAAATATAAAATTGTACTGGGAAAAAAAGTAACTAATAATAATGTATAGTGAGCCTACTCAGAGTTACATGTGTAACCCACTCCCTTATTTTGGACATTGGCCATACGTGAGGGTAACGAACCAGCCCACCCTTTATCATGTCGTGAAGACTGTCTTAAAGGGGAAATGTGTAAGTCATGTATGGGTACAATGGAACTCGTGCGAGTGTCTGGGAGTGAGAGTACATATTCCACAATAAAATATCCAAATTCCCAAACAAAAGTAAATATTACAAAGACCAAAAACTTAAAGTATACAATTAAATTTGAACTAAGATTTGTTTATGAAGGAGTTTACATCCCACTCTACATTCAAACCGTGAGGCGTGTAGCATTTTAGTTGGTAAATCCAAAAAAACTCTAGTTTGGAAACTCCTCAAATACCAGGTTCACCTCGCCAATGAGGTATAAAGTGATCAATTATCTGAAAGGTGGTCCCTTCCACCTTTTTGTTGTGTTTTTCCAAATAGTGTTGTGGCACTGTATGTTTGGAATAACCCTGAATGATCTTGGTGATATGTTCCCCTACCCTTGTGGAAAAGTTCTGTATGGTCCGGCCAATGTACTGTTTTCCACAAGGGCAGGTAATAAGGTAAACGACATACTTGGTCGCACACGTAGAAAATAGTTTCATTGGGAAAACCGTCCCAGTAACTGTGGATCTAAAACTGGTCGACCTGTTCCGAACACAGTTAAATGCACAGACCCTGCATCGTCTACAGGGGTGGTAACCTTTTGAAAGGGGAAAAAAGTTTGGTTTAACCGGAGGGTCAGGTACGTTAGGGGCAATCTGTTTTTTTTTAAAGACGTAGCTCCCCTGTAAATGACACCTGCATGTTCCGGGAGGAAAGGCCCTCACTTTTTAAAATATTCCAATGTTTGCAAATAATAGATTTAATTTGGCAAGATGTGGTATATACCGTGGTACATACACTCAAGCGCCACTAGAAAAAACAATAAAGCAGCTGACACAACTAAATGATCAATTTAGCAAACATAAAATATACAAAAAAGAATGTGTAGCGCTGGATATAAAGTAAAAAAGCAAATAGTGACATAAGCAAAAGAATAATGGTAATAACCACTAAAGGTGCCCTTAAAAACACAAAGTGTCTCTAAAATGGTGAAGGTAGTAATGTCCAGGTAAATCAATTGATGAAGTGACTGGGTGCAAGTGAGATCCAAATAGTCCACCACCGTACTTAAAGCTGAGGAGGCTTACCAGATGAATAGTGACCCAAATAAGTATACACCCATCAACTAAGCTCAGTGTGACATCAGGGACAGCTCACAGGAGGGCTTCAATAGGGAGAGGGGTGGTAATACTATCCGATCAGATGAGAAACCAAATACTGAGATGTTCACTTCCAACTAGATTCAGCTGATAAAAAGACTCAGAAGGTCCAATGGCAAGGAAGAAAAACATAAATAGACATAGCGTAACTCCGATAAAAAACTTTAAACAAAAAGAAATACACTTACATTTGGATGAACAATCATGGGCATATAAGAATACAAGCAGTAGGGTCAATCGGTTCCCGACGCGTTTCGTTTCACAAAGATCTTCATGGGAATTGTCCTACTGCACTTCAAGACCCTTTATATATATATGATAGACCCCCACATGTGGTTAGCAATGAAGCAATGAGTCAGAATCGCCCATTGCTGAGTACTTCCGGGTAGGGGAAAAGATGGCCGCTTCAGCGTGCGTTTCAAGCCTCGCTCCCATGTAAGGCACTGGAGCGCACCGCTGAGCGCTTCTACGCCATTATACAATTCGATTGCAACGTGCGCTCCAGGTCTCGCATCCATGCGAGACACTGGAACGCACGACCAAACGTGCACACGTCACTAGTTTGAACGCTGTTGTGCGCTCCAAACCTCGCACCCATACGAGGAAATGGAGCGCAGACGTCGGATGCGTGTGCGTCTTCCGATCACGTGATGACGTCACGATGGCAAAATACGCCCTCGGCCTCACCGTGCAGCAAAGTCGAGTGAGGCATAGGGACCAACCCACCAAGTGGGAGGCACCGCGGCTCTCAAGCACACTGAAGCACTCCATCGCATCAATAGACAGTCTGTGCATAGACACACTAGGGGAGCACTAATCCATGGTATGCGTTCCAAGACTGAAGGTCACTGGAGCGCAAACATGCCGCCAGTCGTACGTTCGGCTGATGGGAATTGAATAATACAATAAAACAACATAAAATTACATGTGAGATGCAAAATGTAACAAAATAGTACTATCGTGTAAAATTAACAAATAAAATATAAAATACATGTTAATATGTAACTATACTCCAGAGACACATAATGGGCTAGTACATATAAGTAGGATGACGGGCTATGTAAGAACCACTAGATAAACATCCTATGATTAACATGAATTAAGACATTAAAATGCCATGAGTAAGCAATATGTCAAGGATAAGACCAATTACAAATAAAAGGAGATAGCTAAAAAGACACCATAAAATAGCTAAAACCAAGTTAACAAAGAGCCTAAGGGATAATGGTAATATCAAGATTGATTAATGAACGCATTCGCGTCCCACTCTACATTCAAGCCATGTGGGACGTAGGTGCGCAATTCATAGATCCAGTAGGTTTCTAATCTGGAGACCCCCCTAATCTTAGCACCGCCCCTCCAAGGTGCTACATATTTGTCTATGATTAAGAATTGGGTGCCCTTTGGATTGCGAGCATGGCACTCCCGGTAATGGCGGGGTACAGTATGTTTGGTGCAACCACCTATGATCTTACTCGCATGTTCACCCACCCGTACGGAAAATGCACGTATAGTGCGTCCCACATATTGTTTTCCGCACGGGCAGGTGATGAGGTACACTATGTGTGTTGTGGCACACGTGCAAAAGGCTTTAATAGGATAGACCCGCCCTGTCGAGGTAGATCTAAATTTGAGAGATTTTGCTCTACCACTGATGTTGAAGTGGCATACACTGCACTTCTTACACAGAAAGTAACCTTTCATATACTGAAAGAAAACAGGGCGTGTTGGTGGGTCAATCACATTTGGAGCAATGCTGTTCCTTAACCCCTTAAGACCCGGACCAATACGCTGGCAAATGACCCAAGGGGTTTTTGCGATTCGGCACTGCGTCGCTTTAACAGACAATTGCGCGGTCGTGCGACGTGGCTCCCAAACAAAATTCGCGTCCTTTTTTTCCCACAAATAGAGCTTTCTTTTGGTGGTATTTGATCGCCTCTGTGATTTTTTTTTTTGCGCTATATACAAAAATAGAGCGACATTTTTGAAAAAAAATCAATATTTTTTACTTTTTGTTATAATAAAAAAACAATAAACTAAATTTTAGTCAAACATTTAGGCCAAAATTTATTTAGCCACATGTCTTTAGTAAAAAAAAAATCGCATTAAAAAAAAATTAGCTACCTAGCGGGAACAGCGACACTAATACAGCGATCAGAAAAATGATCGCTTAGTGACGCTGGCAATAGGGAGTGAAAGGGTTAACTAGGGCAGTGATCAAGAGGTTAAAACTTTATTGGGGGGGGTGGGGGGGCTACCCTGACACTAACACTGACTGACTGTCACACTGTCTGTCACACTGACACTAAATACAGTAATCATACATGTATGATTACTGCATTCAGTGACACTGTGACAGGGGGGGGGGGGGGCGATCGCGGGGGTTAAATGTGTTTGTGTCTGTGTGTAAGTGTGCTGTTGGTGCAGACTTACTTGGTGTGTTGTGATCTCTCCTCAGCGGCGCTTGAAACAAACGCCGAGGGAGAGATCACGTCGCTTCCTCCTTCCTGTGTTTACACAGGAGGAGGAAGTGACAGGGCAGGCGGGCGCGCGCATTGGCTGGGAGAGATCCGGAGGGGGCGGATGAAAACGGATAGCCGCCCCCACTTGTCGGATCGCTCCTGCAGCCGCGCGGACCGCCGATCCCCCCCAAGGCACCAACGTATATATACGTTGATGTGCCTGTCGGTGCCATTCTGCCGACGTAAATGTACATGCGGCGGTCCTTAAGTGGTTAATGATGGTGCTCCCTTAAAAATGATTTTGGCCGTATCGGGTAAATTTGGTCCGAGGACTTTATCATTTTTAAGTATACCCCAATGTTTATTAATGATGGATTTGACATCTCTGTGCTGTGTGGAATAGGACGTCAGCATAGAGAACTTGAAAGTACCATCAGGTTCTCGTGGGGGTTTTTGAGACAACAGGGACATTCTATCTGTGGTTCCCACCTGGTGTAATTCCAGGTCTACTACTGAGGTATCATAACCCTTTTCAATAAACCTCTCTTTCAGAACCTGGGCCTGTGTGAAATAGGTCTCCAGGTCGGTGCAATTTCTACGTAGACGTAAAAATTGGCTACGGGGAACAGAATCCAACTCTATTTCCAAGTCAAGAAAGGTAATTTTGCTAGAACTTATAGTGTGAGTGAAAGCGATGCCACGGTCATTAGTATTCAGTATCAGAAAATATTCATTCAGTGACTCTGGTGGGCCATCCCAGAGGAGGAGGACGTCGTCTATGTCGTCTATGTACCTAGCCCATAGGACCAGAGACGGATGACGGTCAGAATAGACGACATCCTCCTCCCACTTGGCCATAAATAGATTCGCCAAACTGGGGGCAAATTTAGCCCCCATAGCGACACCCCGTTTCTGTAAATAAAACTTCTGATTGAACCAAAAATAGTTATGGGTAGTAGCAAATTTAAGGAGTTCCATGATGAACGACTTTTGCTCATCCACAATGGAATGATCTTGATTCAAATAGTAAGCGACAGCTTCAAAACCCAAATGCTGGGGGATGCACGTGTACAACGATGCAACGTCTGCTGTTGCAAGGAGGTAGTCACCTAAAACATGTGTGCCTTCCAAAAGTCTAATTGTGGAGGTGGTATCTTTGAGGTAAGATGGAGTAAGCTTAACAAGCGGCTGCAAATAGTTGTCAATATAGCGACCGATTCTGGAAGTGATCGAATCGATCCCGCTTAGTATAGTTCTACCAGGAGGTCTAAGGGGATCCTTGTGGATGTTGGGTAATTGGTAAATTGTGGGTATTCTTGGAGCAATTGGTATCAAGTAGGATTTCTCCTTCTTGTTTAAAATATGCGAATTAAACCCTTTGTTTATAAGATTAACCAATTCTCTTTTAAAACTACTGGTAGGATCGTTGGGAATTTCCTTATAGGTATCCACATCACTGAGGATGGGATCCATTTCAGCATTGTAATCGGATTTGTCTAAAACAACCAATGCACCCCCTTGTCTGCTGGATGTACTATGATATCTTTACGATTACATAGTGTGAGAAAACCGTCTCTAGGGATGGGCTGGTTATAGAACTTCTTGATAGGTAAGGCTTCCAGATCCCCAAGGACAACATCTCTAAATAAATTAACGGAATTAACCTTCACCGCCAATGGCATTTTTATAGTAATACAATGCATTTTTATAGCATTGATCGCTATAAAAATGCCAATGGCCCCAAAAATGGGTCAAAAGTGTCCGAAGTGCCCGCAGTAATGTAGCAGTACTGAAAAAAAATGCTGATCGCCGCCATTACTAGTAAAAAAAAAAATATTAATAAAAATGCCATAAAACGACTCCCTATTTTGTAAACACTATAACTTTTGCGCAAACCAATCAATAAACGCTTATTGCGATTTTTTTTTTTAACAAAAAATATGTAGAAGAATACGTATCGGCCTAAACTGAGGAAAAAAAAATTTTTTTATATATTTTTGGGGGAGATTTTATTATAGCAAAAAGTAAAAAATATTGATTTTTTTTCAAAATTGTTGCTCTATTTTTGTTTATAGCGCAAAAAATAAAAAACACAGAAATGATCAAATACCACCAAAAGAAAGCTCTATTTGTGGGAAAAAAGGGCGCCAATTTTGTTTGGGAGCCACGTCACACGACCGCGCAATTGTCAGTTAAAGCGACGCAGTGCCGAATCACAAAAAGTGCTCTGGTCATTGGACAGCAATATGGTCCGGGGCTAAAGTGGTCAACCACTTCATTACTGGGCACTTAAACCCCCTTCGTGCCCAGACCAATTTTCAGCTTTCAGCGCTGACGCATTTTGAATGACAATTGCGCGGTCATACAACACTGTACCCAAATTATATTTCTATTATTTTTCTCCCACAAATAGAGCTTTCTTTTGGTGGTATTTGATCATCTCTGCGATTTTTATTTTTTGCGCTATAAACAAAAAAAATACAGAACATTTTGAAAAAAAACACAATTTTTTACTTTTTGTTATAATATCCCAATTTTTTTTTTTAAATAAAAATGTTCTTCGGTTTAGGCTGATATACGTATTCTTCTACATATTTTTGTTAAAAAAAATCGCAATAAGTGTATATTGATTGGTTTGCGCAAAAGTTATAGCATTTACAAAATAGGGGATAGATATATGATTTTTTTTTTTTTTTTAATTGTAATGGTGGCGATTTTTTTTTTTTTGTCAGGCCTGCGATATTGCGGCGGATGTATCGGACACTTTTGACACCATTTTTGGACTATTCACATTCATACAGCGACCAGTGCTATCAAAATGCACTAATTACTGTATAAATGTGACTGGCAGTGAAGGGGTTAACACTAGGGGGCATGGAAGGGGTTAAATGTATTCCCTGGGTGTGTTCTTACTGTGGGGGGAGGGGACTGACTGGGGAGGTGACCGATGCTGTGTACCTATGTACAAGGGACACAGCATCGTTCTCCTCTCTCCCTGACAGGACGTGGATCTCTGTGTTTACTCACAGAGCTCCGCGTCCCTGCTGTGTCACCGCCGATCGCAAGTACCTGGAGGACACCGCAGCCACCAGGCACACACATCGGCTTCCCAGCGATGCGCCGGACACAGTGTTTGCCGGGCACAGCGGCGCGCACGGGGAATGTAAACAACAAGACGTACAGAGACGTCCATCCGCGCTGTGGACGTCTTTTGTCTATAGCGCGGCCCTCTAGTGGTTAAAGTCTATGGGATGCGAGCGTGAAAATAAAAAAGTGCTAATTTTAAAAGCTTATATGCAAGTTATTGCCATAAAAAATGTTTAGGGGCCCGGGTCCGTCAGTTTTTTCAGGAGCAGTGATTTTAATAAATAAATTCCTCTTTAAGTTTTCTGAAGGATGCAGGTTGACAATCAGCATGGGGGAGCTCATGTCCATTAAGGGGGTGGGAGTGACATAGCTCCAAATGATCCACAATGGCTCAAAAGTGATATGGTCCACAAATATTTAGACAGAATTAAGGTGGCTAAAACAACTGGACCAGATGGCATCCACCCACAGATCCTAAAAGAATTGAGCTCTGTAATTTCAAATCCATTGTATCTAATTTTTAGAGACTCATTAATGACAGGAATAGTACCACTGGATTGGCGCAGGGCCAATGTGGTGCCTATATTTTAAAAGGGAACAAAGTCTTTACCAAATAACTATAGACCTGTTAGTTTAACTTCTATAGTTGGGAAGATATTGGAGAGATTAATAAAAGACCACATAGATGAGTTTTTGCTGTAAAAAAAAATATTTTAAGCAACAGACAGCATGGATTCATGAAAGACAGAAGTTGTCAGACAAGCCTGATTTCTTTTTATGAAGAGGTAAGTATAAGCTTGGACAGAGGGGTGGCGGTGGAAGTGGTATACTTGGATTTTGCAAAAGCATTCGATACAGTTCCCCACACACGGCTTATGTGTAAGGTAAAGTCTACAGGCTTGGAAATATCAGTTGGTAAATGGATAGAAAACTGGCTAAAAGACAGAATTCAGAGAGTTGTGGTTAATGATTCTTACTCTGAATGGTTATCAGTGGTGTACCCCAAGGTATTGGGACCCTTACTTTTTAATATCTTTATAAATGATATTGGGTCGAGATCAAGAGTAACATTTGTGTCTTTGCAGATGACACCAAGCTATATAGTGGAATAACGTCCTTACAAGATTTCTCCAATTTACAAGCCGACCTCAATGCTCTGTCTAATTGGGCGACTATGTGTCAGATGAGGTTTAATGTTAATAAATGTAAAGTTATGCACTTGGGGGCTAAGATTATGCATGCACCATACATACTAGTGGGAGTACAACTGATGGAGGAGCTCAGCTATGAGGAAAGGTTAGAGGAACTGAATGTATTCACTCTAGAGAAGAGGAGAATAAGGGGGGATATGATCAACATGTAAAAATATATAAGGGGTCCAAATAACTTGGTGTTGGGTTATTTACTTTACGGTCAACACCAAGGACAAGGGGGCACTCTTTATGTCTAGAGGAAAATACATTTCATCTCCGAATACGGAAAGGTTTCTTCACAGTAAGAGCTGTGAAAATGTGGAATAGACTCCCTGCAAAGGTGCTTCTGGCCAGCTCAGTAGATTGCTTTAAGAAAGGCCTGGATTCTTTCCTAAATGTACATAATATAACTGGGTACTAACATTTATAGGTAAAGTTGATCCAGGGAAAATCTGATTGCTTCTCAGGGGATCTTCTGGGGTTGTTCGCCTTCCTCTGGATCAACTGTGAGTATGAATTGGGTATATGGGATTGTATGATATTATAATATATATATATATATTGTGACAGGGTACACGATTGTATGTACACCAGTGAGAGGCTGGAAAGGTCAGTTTTCCCTGCCCTGGAAGGGGTTAAGCCTGGCCAACAGGTAAACCTCCTCTCTTCCCCCTATTAACAGTCACCTGGTAGGGAAATGGGAAGTGAGAGCTCAGTGTGAGAGGTATGCTGAGCTGGACGGACAGGTTGGAAACTGTCTGCATGGAAGGAACAAGGTCTGTTATAGATTTGTTTATTTTGGACTGGTATTCTGTTTGTTTTGTACTGGAGGCCGGAATAGCCCCTCCAGTACAGTGTAGTGAGGGACACTACTGTCAGTTAGCCTCCTAAATTGGAGTAGGCCATTTTGTTTTTGTATTATTTATTTTTGAGTGCAATAAAGCCATATTTATTGCTTAAGATCAGCGACTTTGCTGCATGACATTATCGCTATTTCTACGACTTTGTCACAAGTGGTGGTCAGAAGTGGGATGTTTGCTGTGGTACCGGTCAATGTACAGTTACAGTGGTCTTAAAGGTACAGGACCCAGAAAATGGAAGATATTGTGAAAGCCCTGTTACAAGCGGTCTCTGTGCAGCAAGAAACTAATAGACAGGTAGCTGCAGCACAACAAGAAACTAATAGACAGCTAGCTGAAGCACAAAAGTCAAACCATGCTGTTCTCAAAGCAACCCTGGATCACATGACAACCCAAGGGTCTTCTAACCCACCAGCGAGGGGGGTAAGCCAAATACGTGCCAGCAGCTGTCTGCAGAAAATGACCCCAGATGATGATGTGGAGACTTACCTACTGGCGTTCGAACGGACCGCTACCCGAGAAGGCTGGGCCCCGGAACAGTGGGCTGGAATCATTGCACCCTTCCTCCTGGGAGAAGCACAGAAAGCCTATTTTGATCTGGATGAGGTGGCTGCTGCAGACTATCCCAAACTGAAAGGAGAGATCCTGGCTCGCTTAGGGGTGACTTCCACAGTGAGGGCCCAGCGTTTCTACAACTGGAGGTTTAAAGAAGGAAAAGCGCCAAGATCCCAGATGTTCGATTTAATTCATCTGGCGCGGAAGTGGCTCAAACCAGAGACTCAAACCCCTGCACAGATTATAGAAGCGCTTGTACTGGACCGTTACGTGAGAGAGCTTCCAAATGGCCTCCGGGAGTGGGTCACTCAGGGAAATCCCCTGGACTGTGATAGTATGGTCGCACAAGTGGAGCGGTACCTATCTACCAAAAGTTTGGACCGATCTCTCTCTAGGACGATCGGGAAAATACAGAGACCAGGAGGCCGGAGGAGTGGAGTGGAAGCAGACTTCGGATCCGGAGCCCGTTTCTCCAAACCTGACTTTAGAAGTCAAAACCCTGGGAAAGAGGACCACCCTAGGAGAAACTCCATAACTTGTTTTGAGTGTGGCGCCAAAGGACATGTCAGGGCGAGATGCCCCAATCTTCCTGAGCCAATGCAGTGTGGACTAGGGGAAGATTCCTCTGACTTTTGTGGGCTCATTTGTTTAGCAGGCCTGGTAGAAGGGGGACATACCTTCCGAGTACCTGTCCTGCTGGACAAACAAGAGACAGTGGCCCTGGTGGACTCTGGCAGTGCCCTGACTTTGGTAGCCAGTAAATTGGTAAAACCTTGATGGATTCAGAAGCATAGAACCATGGGGGTGTTGTGTATTCATGGGTGTACTGTGCGGTATCCTACTGCCAACATAGAAGTGTCAGTACAGGGCAGTTTGGTAAGGATCGTAGCTGTGGCAGTTCCTCGTCTACCATATCCTTTGATAATAGGAAGGAATTTCCCTAATTTCCACGCTCTGTTACAGCCCCCTGTGAGGGGAGAACAAGGGGAACCTGAAGTGGAGCAGAGAAATACAGGGGTCCATGAAGTATTTCCCTTTGCTCATCCTGACTTGTATATCTCTAATCCAAAAAGAGGTAAAACAAGACGGGAACGCAGGGAGAGCAAGCTACGATTTTAATAGGGCTGTCCAGGAAGTCCTGTTGAATCAGTGTGGGGAGCAGTCCAGGAGAGGTGGGGCCCCACGACAGACAGAAGATGAGGCAGAAGTTGGTCAACCGGAACCCGCCCCAGAGGCTACCAGTGAAGACGATGAAGGGGATACAGATATCCTGGATATCTCGGGTAGTGGCTTTGGCCGTGACCAGGCAGATGATCCCCTGCTGCAGGAAGCCAGGAGTAATGTTGTAGAGGTGAATGGGGTACCAGTAGAAGGGGTAACAGGAAAGGCCTATCCCTATTTTATCCTTAAAAATGATCTTCTTTACAGAGTAACCTCCGATGAGGGACAAGAGCTTGAACAACTGGTTGTGCCTTCATCATACACCCGAAAAATCCTAGATTACTCTCACTCTCATCTGCTGGGGGGACACTTAGGGGTGGAGAAAACACAAGAACGGGTGCTCAGGAGGTTCTTCTGGCCTGGGGTATATGAGGGGATTAAAAGGTATTGTGCTTCTTGCCCGGAATGCCAGCTGGCATCTCCCAGACCGAAGTTGAGAGCCCCACTCATACCTCTCCCCATAGTTGACGTTCCGTTTGAGAGGATTGGCATGGACCTAGTGGGTCCCTTAGAGAAAACAGCTCGAGGTCACCAGTACATCCTTGTCATCGTCGATTATGCCACCAGATACCCAGAGGCCATTCCACTACGTAAGGCGAATGCTAAAAGTATTGCAAAAGAGTTGGTTCAGATGTTTACACGGGTGGGGATACCCACGACATTGCTCACGGATCAGGGGACTCTGTTTGTCTCCCGTATTATGAAAGAGCTATGTCAACTATTTAAGGTACAGACTCTGAGAACGTCAGTGTATCACCCCCAGACAGATGGGTTGGTAGAAAGGTTTAACCGGACCCTAAAGGGGATGTTGAGGAAAGTCGTTAGCAGGGATGGGAAGGATTGGGACTTGTTACTTCCTTACCTGTTGTTTGCAGTTCGAGAGATTCCCCAAAGTTCTACGGGCTTCTCCCCGTTTGAGCTTTTATATGGTAGGCATCCCAGGGGTATTCTGGATATCCTAAAGGAAACTTGGGAAGAACAGGGGGTAACTGGGACCAATGTCCTCCAGTATGTTGAAGATATGCGGGTGCGTATGGCTCAGATTGCCCCTCTTGTTCGCCAGCATATGGAGCAGGCGCAGAGTAGGCAGAAGTCCTACTACGACCAGAGGGCCCTAGTGAGACAGTTTGAAAGAGGGGACAGAGTAATGGTTCTAGTACCCACCGCAGAAAGCAAACTTCTAGCACAGTGGCAGGGACCCTATGAGGTGTTGGAAAAAGTGAGCCCAGTAAATTATAAAGTTAGTCAGCCGGGACGCCGGAAGAAGGAGGCAGTGTTCCACATAAACCTTCTTAAGCCATGGAGGACTAGAGAGGACTGCATGGCCGCAGTGGGGGACACCACACCTGGTCCACAGGCACCTAGTCCTTCGGTGACAATCTCTCCAGAGCTGACACCTGAGCAAATAAAAGAAGCTAGAGGCTTGGTTGAGAGGAATAACGATGTTTTCTCCCCCAACCCTGGACAAACCCGAGAGATTACCCATGACATTATTACCGAACCAGGGGTTGTCGTAAGAGTGAAGTCTTACCGCATTCCGGAGGCCAAGAGGGAAGCTGTAAGGGCTGAAATCAGGAAAATGCTTGAGCTTGGAGTGATAGAGGAGTCTCATAGCCAGTGGTGCAGCCCCATTGTTCTAGTGCCCAAACCTGATGGGTCCATCAGGTTTTGTAATGACTTCAGGAAGTTAAACGAGGTGTCTAAGTTTGACGCCTACCCCATGCCTAGGGTGGATGAACTAGTAGAGCGATTAGCCAAAGATAGGTTCTTCACCACGTTGGATCTGACAAAGGGTTATTGGCAGATCCCATTGACAAAGCACGCCCGAGAGAAGACAGCCTTTGCCACTCCTGATGGCCTATTCCAGTACAGGATCATGCCTTTTGGCCTCCATGGGGCTCCAGCCACTTTTCAAAGGCTAATGGATAAGTTGCTCAGGCCCCACACTGAGTATGCAGCCGCATACTTGGATGATGTGATCATTCATAGCCCGGACTGGGAAAGCCATCTGGATAAAGTACAGGCAGTCTTGGACACTCTTAGAAGAGCGGGTCTGACAGCTAACCCCTCTAAATGTGCCTTGGGTCTAGCAGAGGCTAGATACTTGGGTTACCTGGTTGGCAGAGGACTTGTTAAACCACAGATGAACAAGATAGGAGCTATACAGAGCTGGCCCAGACCATTGAGGAAAAAACAAGTCAGAGCTTTCTTGGGGATTGTAGGCTACTATCGGAGGTTTATTCCTCACTTTGCTACGAGGGCTGCTCCGCTCACAGACCTTATTAAAGCCAGAAGTCCAGACACTGTAAAGTGGAACAGCGAGGCTGAGGAAGCCTTTGCTGGTCTGCGGGCAGCGCTTTGTACCCAACCTGTGCTTGTGGCTCCTGACTTTAGAAAGGAGTTCTTTCTCCAGACCGATGCCTCAGAGGTGGGTCTGGGTGCAGTTTTGTCCCAATATGTGGATGGTGAGGAACACCCTGTGCTGTATTTGAGTCGGAAGTTGTTACCTCGAGAACAGCGCTATGCCACAGTGGAAAAAGAGTGTTTGGCAATCAAGTGGGCAGTAGAAACACTCCGCTACTATTTGTTGGGCAGGCGGTTTACCCTCGTCACAGACCATGCTCCGTTAAAGTGGATGCACACCAATAGGGACAAGAACGCTCGGGTCACGAGGTGGTTTCTGTCCCTACAGCCCTTTACTTTTGTGGTACGACATAGGGCAGGTCTCCTCCACAGTAATGCAGATGCTCTGTCCCGAGTGCATGGGTTTGTAGAGATGGCCGCTTCCCACCCAAGTGTTAAGCTGGGGGGGAGGATGTGTGACAGGGTACACGATTGTATGTACACCAGTGAGAGGCTGGAAAGGTCAGTTTTCCCTGCCCTGGAAGGGGTTAAGCCTGGCCAACAGGTAAACCTCCTCTCTTCCCCCTATTAATTAACAGTCACCTGGTAGGGAAATGGGAAGTGAGAGCTCAGTGTGAGAGGTATGCTGAGCTGGACGGACAGGTTGGAAACTGTCTGCATGGAAGGAACAAGGTCTGTTATAGATTTGTTTATTTTGGACTGGTATTCTGTTTGTTTTGTACTGGAGGCCGGAATAGCCCCTCCAGTACAGTGTAGTGAGGGACACTACTGTCAGTTAGCCTCCTAAATTGGAGTAGGCCATTTTGTTTTTGTATTATTTATTTTTGAGTGCAATAAAGCCATATTTATTGCTTAAGATCAGCGACTTTGCTGCATGACATTATCGCTATTTCTACGACTTTGTCACAATATATTTTGGTTAAACTGGATGGACTTGTGCCTTTTTTCAACCTGACTAACTATGTAACTATGTAATGCTTATTAACACTGTTCTGAACGTTAACCACTTGCTTACTGGGCACATACACCCCCCTCCTGCCCAGGTAAAATTTCAGCTTCCGGCACTGCATCGCTTTAACTGACAATTGCGCGGTCGTGCGACGTGGCTCCCAAACAAAATTTACGTCCTTTTTTCTTTTGGTGGTATTTGATCGCCTGTGCGATTTTTATTTTTTGCGCTATAAACAAAAAAGAGCGACAATTTTGAAGAAAAATACAATATTTTTTACTTGTTGCTCTAATAAATATCCCAATTAAAAAAAAACACATTTTTTTTCTCAGTTTAGGGCGATACGTATTCTTCTACATATTTTTGGTAAAAAAAAAAAAAAAAATCGCAATAAGCGACTGGTTTGCGCAAAAGTTATAGCGCTTACAAAATAGGGGAGAGAATTATTATTTTTTATTATTTTTTTTTTACTAGAAATGGCAGCGATCTGCGATTTTTATTGGTACTGCGACGTTATAGCGGACACATCGGACACTTTTGGCACATTGTTGGCGCCATTCACATTTATTCTGCGATCAGTGCTATAAATATGCACTAATTACAGTATAAATGTGACTGGCATTGAAGGGGTTAACACTAGGGGGTGAGGAAGGGGTTAAATGTGTATGCTAGGTGTGTTCTAACTGTAGGGGGAGGGGGGGTGACTGGGGGGGTGACCGATCTGTGTCCCTATGTAGGAAGGAACACAGATCGGGCTCCTCCCTTCCAGAGACAGGACATTGTCTCTGTGTGAGCCGGCAATGAGAGATGATCTATGAGAGATCATCTCTCATTGGCCCACAGATCGCATCACAAACGGCCGCTCTGATTGGCCGTTTGCCGCGATCTGTGATTGGCCGTGTCCAAGGGACACGGACAACACAGGGCTTCCCCGCAGCGCGCTGTACAGCGCGCGCTGGGAAAGCCAGAATGACATGCCGTCAAATGACGGCATGTTGGATTTTCAGGCCCGCGCTGTTGCCGTCATCCGACGGTAGCGCGGGCCTCAAGTGGTTAAACTAATCACAGGAATTCATTCAGCATATGCAAGAACTTGGTATCTGAGCACAGGATCGTCGATAACATCTCCACAGCTGAACTAAATTCTAAAACACAGTCTGTCCGATTATTCTCAGTATGTGTGAAAAAGCTCAATGTAGATGGGCTCAGAGGGCCACAAAGGCAGCTTCAAAAGCCCATAACCATGTGATATTGAAAGTTTTACAGTGGGGGTCATTTACGAAAAGGCAGATCCACTTTGCACTGGAAGTGCACTTGAAAGTTCACTTGGAAGTGCAGTCACTGTAGATCTGAGGGGGACATGCAAGGAAAATAAAAAACAGCATTTCAGCTTGCACATGATTGGATGATAAAATCAGCAGAGCATTGCCCCAATTTCAGATCTTCTCCTCAGATCTACAGCAACTGCACTTCCAAGTGCACTTCCAGTGCACTTGTAGTGCAACGTGGATTTGCCTTTCATAAATGACCCCCAGTGTATGATATAGGTATGATCAATTTTAATTGTACTTACCTATTATCTAAGAAAGTAAATTTGTGACTGTTATGTGAGGCAGGCAAATAAGTCACATAATAAACTTAATATATGCTTTTTTTTTTTTAATGGTGCACCATTTGTAACAGCTAAAGTGCATCTATAGTCCAATAATTATTATTTTTATTTTTGTTGGATAGAGTGGAGAATTGTTAGAACCCTTGTAAGGTTTTACTGCTATCTGCAATGCTACTGCACATGTGTGCACATTGGTGCCAGTCCACCTATTTAAATCTGCCAGTGACATGCATACTTTGCTGAGTGGTCTTTTCAGCTAGTTCCTGTTTACCTGATCTGTACCAGTTTCCTGTATCTTGCCCCGGCTTGCCTGAACCTTCCTGTTGACCTCCGCCTGCCTACTCGTGACCCCGACTTGTGCTTGACTCTGCTTCTGCCTGATGTTCCTGTGCCTCATTGCCTGACTGTGTACCAAACCTGGCCTGTGTCCCGTCTTTGCCTCTGCCTCACGTCTCGGTACCTGCTCTGTCTGGCTGTTGATGAGCCCCCTGCTCACATATGCTTCCAGCTGCTGATCCAGCAACACGTGGCTCCTGTTCTCAGTTCCGGCCCAGCGCTCTCCAGTCACCTGGTTCCTGCCAAGACCCAGCCAGAGCCATCTGCTACAGTGGCCCTCGTGCCACTCTGTGTCCTCCACTCCCTGTCACCACTACCAGGGGTGTTGGACAGGAGGTGAAAAAGAAGCCCCCTCTACAGCTCGATCTCCACCAGGTATGTGACAACTCTTTGTTTGTCTATGTCCATGTGCTCATTGGATCTGTATGGGAGTGATTTTATTATTATCAATCAGCTTCTGCACCTACAGGGCTCTAATGAGGAAATTGGCAAAGCCTGCATCCCTTTAGATATGATTTTCCTTTGGGAGTTTTTTAACAAAAATTCAATTTTTGTTGCATGGGATGCTCAAAATCTGTTTTGTATCTTAGTGCAGACTTCTGGGAAAATCAGTAAGCCAATCACTGAAGTAGGAAATGACATTTTCAGGGGAGTTCTGTATTTCATAAATGCATTGCATTTTACAGAAAATTACAGTGCTGTAGATTGAAAAGGAAAGGTAATTTTTTAATAACATTCAAATACAATATGAGTTAAATGGCAATTGTATACACTATATTATTATTTTTTTATTGCTAATGATTTTTTTTCTACAAAAGTGGAGTTTCTTCTGTCTATGTTGCTTCTGGAAAGCTCATTCACTTCCTATCTGGTGGAAAGGTTGTCCCTGAAAGAAGTAAGTAAGGGGAAATCTTAAATAAATGTAGGCGGGGTTCCTTACCCTTTCTTACTCTATTCCAGGGGTCTCCAAACTATGTCCCTCCAGTTGTTCAGGAACTACATGTTTTACAATGCCTCATGCGATGTGTAGTCCTGCAACATCTGGAGGACTGTAGTTTGGAGATTCCTGCTCTATCCAATACAACAATATAACATTTGACTATAGATACACTATAGAAAAGCATTTAAAGATATATGCAAACATTTGAAATTATTTTAAAACTTTAATTTTTACCTTGATCCAATATCAGAACATGTTGCTAAATTGTATGCAGTTCTAAACTAAAGCAAAACAGGATTTACTAATCTCTAACAGGTTCTACTTTTCAATACCTAAATTGTAGTCTTTTTCCCTGTTTTACATTGCCAGTTTGTCAATTGATAGGTAAATTCTAATTTTACCTACGCACATTACCTACTGTGTATTGTATGCTGCATAACTAAATGAATTCACATGCTCCAGGAACTGGTCCAGCTATTATAACACATTTAAGGTGTGAGAGAATGAAACATGATAACCCAAGAGCTCCCACTGAGACATAGATTAGAATGGTCCTGAACACTTATTAAATCCCTAGTTCAGGTTTTAACATTTCATGCAAATACCATGTACATTGTTCTTCATCCCCAAACAAACCTTTCTGTTCCAGATTTTTCTCATAATCTCTTTAGAGCCAAATTATTTTACAAGCAATGCAATGTTCAATAATATTTAATCACTCCCTAAAGATGTTTAACACCTCATAAAGATGTCATGAAGCCTTTTTAATTTCCTGGCACAATTCTGCCCATCTAGTCTCATAATAACAATAAGCCTAAATAATAATTGTACTTGATTTAAAGCCAGAAATCTCACCAACCACTTCCTATATTTAGCATGTACTGTAATTTCAAATGATCACAACAATAAATTCCAGTTTTGCTAAAGCTACTACACAATGGATTTTTCATTTACATATTTTCATTTTAACTTCTTGTTTATGTTCATTCTCTCTGATTCAGCGTGAAATATTTATGTGCTATTATTTTTATTTTTACTTCACAAGATTGTTAAAGAAAAAAAAATGGAAAAAAATGCCTTGAGGTCTTCTGTTTCTCTCTTGCTGCTACCATTACAAGAGTTATGCCGTGTACACACGATCTGGCTTTTGCCCGGCAAAGTCACATCGGAATTACGATGGAATTCCATTGGAAAAATATACAGTAGAACATGTTCTATATTTAAAGTCTGATGAAAAAACTCAGATACGGCTACACATGATCGGAAAATCTGATGGAAAAAGTCCATCGGACCTTTTCCATCGGAAATTACGATTGTGTGTACGGGGCATCATAGCCCTGAAATACTTATGTTTGCTGCAGTAACTTGCCTTTTCTGAAACTTCCACCTTATCACTGTAACCAATTGCAGATGTATGAGGAAAAGAGGCACTTACTGGCTGCCTCTGTAAGAGCAGCCAATTGGTGCTATTACTAGTGTTGAGCAGAATATGCCATATTCTAATTCGCGATATATCTCGAATATATAGTCGAATATTCGACATATATTCGCTAAATACGAATATTCGTGATATTTTTTGGAAATGAAATGATTGCGAATTTTCGCTATCGCGAATGCGAATGCGAATTGCGAATTGCGAATGCGAATATTCGAGAAATGCGGAATGGAGCACTCTGATTGGCTCAGAATATTCGTGATATATTACAATATAAAATAATTGCGAATATTCGAGAAATGCGGAATGGAGCACTCTGATTGGCTCAGAATATTCGTGATATATTACAATATAAAATAATTGCGAATATTCGAGAAATGCGGAATGGAGCACTCTGATTGGCTCAGAATATTCGTGATATATTACAATATAAAATAATTGCGAATATTCGAGAAATGCGGAAGGAGCACTCTGATTGGCTCAGAATATTCGTGATATATTACAATACACAATAATTGCGAATATTCGGCAAATGCGGAAGGAGCACTCTGATTGGCTCAGAATATTCGTGATATATTACAATACACAATAATTGCGAATATTCGAGAAATGCGGAAGGAGCACTCTGATTGGCTCAGAATATTCGTGATATATTACAATATAAAATAATTGCAAAATTTCGAGAAATGCGGAATGGAGCACTCTGATTGGCTCAGAATATTTGTGATATATTACAATATAAAATAATCGCGCGATATCGCTATTGCCGAATAATCGCATTGCGATTTTTCGGCAATATAAAATGAGCGCTGCAGCTACTCGGCCCAAGGTCTCTAATCATACCAGCAATGCTTTTAGACGTCGATGGGGATCTCTAGGATGTGATCTGTTCTAAAAAAAATTGAAAACATTCGAATATTCGAAATAGCGAATATTCGCCGCGATATTCGCGTTATTCGCGAATACTCGAATATGCAATATTCGTAGCGAATATTCGCAATGCGAATATTCGTGAGCAACACTAGCTATTACTTCACACAGTACCCACCCTTCATTGAGGTAAATATGTTGACTTGCCAGAGAGAACATATATACTTTAAGACTGTAGGTCTTCTTTATGTTATGGAAACAGTAAGGGGGAGCAATACACCTTAAGATCTTTCAAGACATCTTTCTTTCAAAGTAGTTTTTATTGATTTTAGAAAAATACACAATACAAAAAGTTTTGAAAAACAGTTTAAAGCATATTGCTTCATCCAAAAGAATATCTGGTACAATTGAGCATTTACAATGTAAGTATAGTACCAAGGGAGTCATGTATAACAAAATCAGTTAGACAATTGGATACATGTGATAACGTTGCCCAAAAATGCTTATATAAATCAACAACAGTGAGACAAACATCAACATTTCAATGGTAACTGTCACTGTGAGGAAATGGACTAACTTGTGGTACTTATGGAGAAAAGGTGCCTATTATGGCCCGGATTCACATACATCGGCGCATATATAAATGCCGCTGTAGCGTATGTCTTTTACGCTACGCGGGAGCAGCGCGGAGAGGGAAGTATGGAATTCACAAAGAAAATGCTCCCAACGTTGTGCCGGTCTAAGTCAAAGTAGATGGAAGTGCACGTGATACATTTAAATGAAGCGTGACCCCATGCAAATGATGGGCTGAGCGTCAGATAAGTACTTAAAACGAGCTGCGCATGCGGCGTGCCTTGGACACATCCCAGTGCGCATGCTCACAATCATGTCGAAACAACTGCCTACGATGTGAACGTAACCTACACCCAGCCCTATTCACGTACAATGTAAACTACGTAAAATTTGATGGGATTCATTCCCTGGCCTATACCTTTGCATGAGTTGCGCCTCCTATATGGGGAATAACTTAACGCCGGATGTACGAATTATGCAAACCGTGTATATTATGCGCCGGGCGCAAGTGCGTTCATGAATCGCTGTATTTGCCTCATTTGCATATTTGAACCGAAAATCAATGGGGGCACCACATGCGTCCAGTGTAAATATGCGCCCACTATATGCCAGAGTAGGAAAGTTACGTCGGGCGGCTGAAGCCTATTTTTTTACGTATCTTGGTTTGTGGGTCGGCGCACATTTGTACTTACGTCGGCGTATCTTCAAAAATCAAGTATGATACCTTCTTCCAATATTTACAGAAATAGATACATGACCAAACAATGTGAATAAGGGCGTCTACCTGGCCACACCTTATCCAATAGAGATTCTCCCCCCAACAAATAAGGTGGATCTTTAGGGCTATTTCCCAATAATCAGAACATTGTGTAAATACGTAATTGTTTTTAATGGCTTTTTGTCACTGATGGGAAATCAAAAGTTCTGCTCCCCACTTCTGCATAGGGGCAAATTTAAATAACGCAGTTTTAGAATGGAGTGAATTGTAAAACAGCAAAATCCCTTTAATTATAGATTTTTGGCCAGATTCAGGTAGATGGGCGCTTCTTTACTTTGGAGTAACGTTTCTCATTTACGTTACTCCGCCGACACTTTCGGCGCAAGTACTGTAATTCTGGCGTAACCCGACGCAAGTGGAAGTGAGTGTGATCATATGTAAATGATGGGCGGAGCCCAGCGCAGAGGCTTACGTTCAGCGCATCATCCACGGAGCATGCGCAGTAAGTGAGGCTTCACTCGCCCCCTTGTGCGCATGCTCACAACTTCCGTCGGCACCACTTCACGGGAAACGTCAGCGCAATGCGTCCCGTTGGGCATTTAAATGCGCCCGTAGATGCGCCATTCCGGCACTAAAGTATATCCTGTTCCCCCTCCCCGCAGTGAAGTTACTTTTGTTCTGAGATGGCTGCTCCCGTTCCCCGCAAACACACAGGAGAAAGCTGAACTCTAAAGGCCAGGAGCTGTCAGCCGTCATCTCGGCTATGGAGACCTATGATGTCTTCCTCCATGGCTGTAAAAGTTGACAGACAAGCATGGACAGAGGTGTTGTCCTGCAAGTGGGGGCGCTCAGCTAGCTCTTATCGTCGGTAACGCTGCTGTAGCTGCTCTCCTGCTGACCTGTGGCCATCTGGAGTAAAGATAAAGCAGTTATTTGTAGAAATAACTTTGCGCCGGACGGACGAGATACGCATGGCGCATGTAGCCAGCGTATGGTGCTAATCCGTTCGCGAATCGGGAAATCTCCCTCATTTGCATATTTGCAGGGGAAATCAATAGGCGCGACTGATGCGCCAAGCGAAATTATGCGCTGACGAGACTCTGGCGTCGGAAAGTTAAGCCGATCGGAAATGGCCCGTTTTCTGTCGCATCTAGTTTGGTGGGTACGGCCACATAGAAATGACGGCGCATATTCACAGTTACGCGGCGCATATCGAAATACTCCAGCGCAACTCTACCTGAATCTGGCCCATAGAGGTATTCCAAAAGGATGAAACAGTTTCGGGTAAGGTGAGTGCAGTTACAGAATACTGTGAGAAGTAAAATGGCAATTTGGCATATAATAGGAAATCTGATGGCGATAAGGAGAACTTCTGCATTAATCTCTCAAATGTGATCAGTTTCCCCTCCTCAAGAGTATCAGATATTGACAAAATTAATTGTTCTTTCTATTACATGAAGGATGTAACAGGTATAAAAAATGTAAGAACTTCAATAAACACAAAATTTGGAGGGCATGTTATGGACTTTGGAGGCACGGTAGTATAATGTGGGTACAATGCAAGAGAGACAATCTCTTAAGTTAAAGTTTTTTTTTTAATACAGTATAAGAATAATACGTTAACAAACATATTCCAGTACATAGGAACTGTGAATATAAACAGCATACTCAATTGATTACATCAAAGTCCCATATACTTCACACTTTAGTATGCACAAACTGGTAAACTCATAATCATAATACAAATCTTAAATGAAGATCAAGGTTCCATGGTGAGATTTCTGTTCAAAGAAGTATAGAGGAGACGAACAGGCTTGGTGTTGCGAAGGGCGATGATGTAATGTATTGGCTCTGACCGGTTTCGCGTTGATGACAATGCTTCTTCAAAGAGCACCTTGGGTGAGATTAGATATCTAAAATTGTTTAAAAAATGTTTTTCCACAATCCAGAGAGTAATTATATATCGATGGAATAGGTGACATCCAAATACTTAATGTTATCTGCTTCCATGAGTGGGATGTACCCAGGGGGCAAGGTTCCACAGAAGAGGTTCACAAGAAAATAACTCCCAGAGGTCAAAAAGAGTTTAGGATGTCATTAAAGTAAAATCTCTTAGTGTGAAGTATATGGGACTTTGATGTAATCAATTGAGTATGCTGTCTATATTCACAGTTCCTATGGAACTGGAATATGTTTGTTAACATATTATTCTTATACTGTATTAAAAAAAAACTTTTTTTAACTGAAGAGATTGTCTCTCTTGCATTGTACCCACATTTTACTACCGTGCCTCCAAAGTCCATAACATGCCCTCCAAATTTGTGTTTATTGAAATTTCAGGACGTGGCACGTGCTCTATTTATTTATCCACATGCTCACTACATGTTAGGATACCTCCTTCTTGTTTTCTAATGTAAGAACTTCAATGGGATAGTTATTGTGACATGTCTACCCCCCCCCTTATCTCCCATTTACAATAGTAACCCCAGGCTTCTAGGACTGCTGTTGTGATCAGGTGAGTGCCTAGTTACTGTTTAGGGCATTGTTTAGGGATGATGTTACCAATTAGAATCAAGGAACAAAATTGAAAAGATTTTTCTATATTGGTCAAGTGCTTTCTCTCTGAATTAGGGAACCAGGACTTAACCTGGTCTAACAACACATAATATTTTTTAAGATCAGGGAGGCCAAACACTATTATCATCCTGTTTTTTTTTTTTAATCAATAGTTTTTTATTGAAAGTTTTCAGGTATACAAGGAACAGGAACATATTAAGAAAAACAGAAATAAAAAAAATGAAAATAAAAACAAAAGGCGAGAAAGTGCACAGTATCAACAACAAAGGTACAGCATATGTATAGTAATAATAATTTACCCATTTAAACTTGTTTAGGCCAAATCGACCAACAATCGTCAAACTTATCACATTTCAAAGCATTAATAGCCAGCAGACGTTCGAACGTATAATTTCTCTGCACCGCTGTCTCAACGTCAGAGATGTTTATAGTCTTATTTGATTTCCAGTGTCTCAAGATCAATGAGCGGGATTCTAGGAGTATGTGCGTTACCACTGGCCTAGTATTATGCGGGAATCTTTCTATATTTAAGTGAAGGATCGCTAAGGCAGGGTCAGGGGCAGTGATCAACCCGGTCAAAGAGGAGATAAGCTGGAACACCCTGTTCCAAAGGCTTTTAACATTTGGGCAGAGCCAGAGCATGTGTAGTAAGTTTCCTATCTGACCACAGCCTCTCCAGCAGTTAGGTGTTAGTTCTGCAAAATACGAGGCTAGTCTTAAGGGGGTATAGTGCCATCTGTTAGTTAACTTGATCCCCAGTTCCCAATGTTTGACACAGTGTGAAGCTTTATGGATTTCTTTGAATGCGCACTTCCACTGAGCGTCAGAGAAGGAAGCGCCAAGGTCAGATTCCCATTTTGTCATGGCGGTGGTTTTAGAAAACTTTAACTTGTTTTGGAGTGTGTTGTAGAAGGAGATACCCTTCCTGTCCCCTTTATCCGTGAAGTAAAAATTTGAGACTGTGCTCGGGAGGGTGATATAGGGTGGGGCCATGCACTTCAGGCAGTGGGTTATCTGCAGGCATTTATACAATTTATCTCTCGGTAGGTGATATTGGGACATGAGTTGGTAGGTTGTTTTATAGCCAGCTTCCCCATATAAGTCAGAGAGAGAGGTTATCCCCCTGTCAGTCAGATCTCCTACTCTCAGCATTGGAATCTTAGATTCCAGAAGCACTAAGGGGAGTTTGTGGTCAACGTTATGCTCGGCGTTGTGTTGTCGGTCTAGAAGGAATCTCCAGGCCTTCATGGAGGCCCGCATTGGAGGCGAAAGCATGGTTAGATCCCATCTATCCCACCTGTCTCCCAAAAGCAGTAGTGCCAGGTCAGAGGTCGGTGCTATGTCCGCTTCAATTTCTACCCAAAGCGGTATTTCGGTAGTTGCGACCCAGTTTTTCAGTTGGTCCAAGCGCGCCGCCCAGAGGTAGTCGTATAGGTCAACTAGGCCTGCCCCCCCTATTCGTTTATGTGAAACAAGGTTGTTGCGAGAACACCTAGCCTTCTTGCCGTTCCATATGTATTTCCACTCTAGGTCCGCCAATGTTTTGATATAATGAAAGGGTATATGGACTGGCAGAGTGCGAAATACATATAATATTTGGGGTAGTATCAGCATTTTATATGCCGATATCCTCCCCATCCATGACAGTTCCTTCTTTGCCATATCCCTAATCTGAGCCCCGAGTTTGGCGATCAGTGGGGGCATGTTGGCTTTAGGAATATTAGATACCTGACCCGTAAGCACAATACCCAGATACGTGATACCTGTTGTGCTCCATGTGTACGGCAGTTGGGATTGTAGGGCATTCTTAGTATGAGAAGCTACTCCCAGGTCCAGAATGAGAGATTTAGTAAAATTAACTTTATAGTAGGAAGCCTCTCCGAAAGACGTGAGTAGTGCATGTGCTTCTCTTAGTGACACTAGCGGGTCGGTTAGGAGCAGAATCACATCGTCTGCAAACAAATTTATAGTGTGAGTTCTATCGCCAAACTGGAAGCCTGAGATCGAGGGATGTGTGCGGACCGCCTCGGCCAGCGGCTCAATTATCAGGTTAAAGATAGTGGGGGACAGGGGGCATCCCTGTCTGGTCCCATTCGTGATGTCAAAGGGGCTTGACAAGAAGCCTCCAGAGAATACTTGTGCCGATGGTGCAGAGTAGAGGGCTAGAACAGCATTGAGAATGTTACCAGCAAACCCAAACTTATCTAGAACACTTTTCATATAGGTCCAATGGACCCTGTCGAACGCCTTCTCTGCGTCAATTGAGAGCAACAGAGAAGGCGTTCGAGTTTTCTCGGCCTGGTAAATCACATTGATAATTCTACGGGTTGCATCGGAAGTTTGTCTTCCCCTAACGAAACCCATCTGGTCGCGTTGTATAAGAGCAGGAATGAAAGTGGACAACCTCTTGGCCAGTAGCTTAGCAAATATTTTAGTATCTGTGTTGAGTAGGGATATGGGCCTAAAGTTCGCTGGGGTATTAGGGTCCTTGCCTGGTTTTGGTAGCGTGACTATGTGTGCTTTAAGCATCTCGCGGGGCAAAGTGGCAGTGTCCGCAGCTTCGTTAAAAACACTAGTTAAGTGGGGTGCTAGAATACCACTGAACTGTTTGAAGTATTCATTAGAAAAGCCATCGGGGCCAGGGGATTTGCCTGTGGGAAGGGAGCGAATTATATTTTCTATTTCGCGAGGTTGGATGGGAGAATTAAGTATCTCGAGCTGCTCCTCAGTCAGGGATGGTAGGTGTACTTTATTCAGAAACGATTGAATAGAATCAACAGTTGGTTGAGGCGTACTAGGGTCTTTGTGTAGGTTGTATAAGGAACTATAGTACTCTGCAAATTGGTTCACAATGTCTTGGGGATTAATAATTTTGTGCGCTAACGTGGGATGCCTCAGAAACGCTATCCTGGATTTGGTGCGGGCAGCCTTAAGTCTGTTGGCTAGATATTTGCCTGCTCTGTTGGCATTAGAGTAATAGTGTAGTTTAAGGCGGCTGAGGTGTTTATCGTATTGTTGTGACATTATGTCCCTGAGGTGTTCTCTATGTTTCTGTAGTTGTTTAGTAACGGACTCTGAGGGTGATTTCTTATTTAGGGATTCTAACTCCCTCAGTTTAGAGAGAGCTTCGTTGTACTGTTGTGTTTTCCTTTTCTTTTCCCTAGCCCCTAGTTGAATTAGGACGCCTCGCATGAAGGCCTTGTGCGCATTCCAGAGCACACTTGGGTCCTCCACTGAGCCTGAGTTATCTAGAAAATAGTTGTTGAGGAGCTGGGTCGTGTGACGTAGGCAAGTTTGGTCCTGAAGTAGTCTAGTGTTACAGCGCCAGATGGGGGGTGAGAGGAAGACTCCCTTTTCAGCAATTGACATAGAGACAGCAGCATGGTCGGACCAAGTGATGTCATGAATTAACGCTTTCTCAACACATTGCAATAACCATTTGTCCGTTAGGAACATATCTATGCGCGAATATGTGCCATGCCTGCCTGAGAAAAAGGTATAGTCTCTTTCGCTTGCGTTCAGGCAGCGCCAGACGTCAAACATCTCCTCGGCGTGGAGAATGGGTTGTAATGCCGGAATGCCCTTGGACTTTCCGCCAGAGGTGTCCACTGCGGGGTCAGAGGTGATGTTGAGGTCTCCACAAATCACAAGGTTCCCGTACTGTATGGATTTGGCTTTAGCGATCACCTTGCGCAAGAAGCGTAGCTGGTGTGTATTGGGCGCGTACACTGTAACAATCGTGTAGGGCTTAGAGTTAATGTCTCCCGTGAGGATTATGTATCTTCCTTTGTCATCTATAGTGACCTCCTTGAGTTGAAAAGCTAATGAGTCTCTAATGGCTAGCAACACTCCACCAGTTTTGCTGCCCGGCGTGCATGCCAGGTACACGAAAGGGAAGTCCCTATGTGAGCAGTGGGGAGCCTTATGCAGCTGAAAATGCGTTTCCTGCACACATAGTATATCCGCTCCCTGCCGGTGGGCCTCAGACCACAGAGAAAACCGTTTCGCCGGATGGTTTAGTCCCCGGGCGTTAATGGATAATATTTTAATAGTCATTGTGACTAGGTTGTGGAAGGTTTTGTGATGATCGTGTGCTGTTACTCACTGTGACCAGAGGGGGACGTCCACCATGCGGCAAGTAGGCTTGTTTATGGAGGTAGGTGCGAACATCCACTGAAGCCGTAGGCCGGGGCTTGCAGGCGATACTGTGCAGAACAGAGAATTGAAAAAATGAAACAGAACAAAAAAAAAAGAAAAGTGCAAATGTCAACTGAACAATATTAATAAGTGGATCCATAACTGATCCTCGTGCAGACGTAACTGCTACTTGGAGAAAGAGGGGTAATGAGAATATGCTAACTGCACTATCTCGACCCCGGAGATAACAAGTGGCGGATGTGGGTCAAGAGTTTGCGTTGTCACCGGCTTTTTTCTTGGAAGAGCGCTTGTGGGAGACCATTTGCCAGTCATCATGCAGCAGTTGTGGTCCAGCTGTAGCTGGTAAGTGGGCTGGGTGGTCCGGAAGTATGCCCCACTTACGTAAAAACGAGAGCCCTTCGTCCAGGGTGGTCACCGTGGCGGTGGTCTCAGCATGAGTGATGGTGAGAGTGGCAGGGTATTTCCATTTGTGCAAGATGTTGTGGTTACGTAGTGCCTTGGTGATGGTCAGCAGGTTGCGCCGTTTCTGTAGCGTGTGTCTGGATAGATCCGGCAGCATTCTAACTGAGGCGTATTGCTGGGGCATACCCCCTGGTTTGCGAGAGGCCTGTAAAAGTCTGTCTTTGATGTGGAAGAAGTGGATTCTTAGTAGAGTGTCCCGGGGGACATCGTCGGGGAGGAACTGTGGTTTGGGGATCCTGTGGATCCTATCTATCAGAAGATCCTGAGCCGAGGCTTCTGGCAGTATGGAAGAAAAGAGGGCTTGGGCATATTGCTGGAGCTGTGAGGGAGGAACAGATTCAGGAATGCCCCTCAATTTGATATTATTCCTCCTGGATCTGTCCTCGAGATCCGAGAGCTTGTCCTTTATCCATTCAATGTCCCTTCCATGCCCAGAGTGTGCCTCTACCATGGTGTTGTATGAGGTAGCGAAGGCCCCTACTTTGGATTCCACCTGTTGTACCCTTGTACCTAGGGACTGTACTTCTTTCCTGCACTCGTTTAGGCCAGAAATCATGTCAGCCTGCAGTGATGACCTCAGGGACAACAGCATCTCCTTGAGTGTGGTATCTGAGATAGGCCTGTCGGCTGTGGGGAATTCTGCTATGGGATCCCTCCCCCGTGCTTGCCTGGCGTCAGCGGGAACATGGGGCCTGCTTACCTCCATGCCTTCATCCTGTTGCGGCCTATGCGGCGAGTCCCTCCGCGGCTTTGATTTGACAGGGCTGCGGGTGGTGGGGCTGGGCGTCCCCGAGGAGGATCCGCTGGCAGCCAGAAGTTGGTGGTGGGAGCCTGGAGGCAGCCCATGGAGGTCAGGCTGTGCTCCGGTCCCGTTCCCTGCTCGTGGTGTGCCGCCATTTTGGGCAGATCCGCGTCCCTGAGGGATGAGGAAACCGTCCATCTTCTGCGGCTGCTGGGGATGCTTGCGGTTCCTCGTCATCCCGGACGGTGCTGTGGTGTTCCGTCTATCCGACAAGCGTGTCAGGAGCCGCGGATGGAGCCGGTGATCGCTGTGGCTGGTGATTATCTCCGGCGGGCGAACGGAGCTCCTGGATTACACGTCCATCTTGGAGTCCAGCCGCCACGCCCCCTATCATCCTGTTTTTCATCATAGTAGAATACAAACATCCGGCTCTGTTGTCAGACCATATAAATTTTGAAACAATTTCCTTCATATTGCAAAAACATCCAGGAGGAATAGCAATAGCAATTTTGCCAGAGTACAAAAGGTTGCATTTTTTTAGTTTGTCTAGTTCCTACGGCACATTTACAATAACAGGTTCAAAGTTAACCTTATATAAATTAGAAAACAGGGTAGTTAGTGTAATTCCCAAATATTGCAAACAATCCTTTGTCTACGGGTATGGAAGCATAGATTTCAAAGTAGATTGTGTGTTTGGACCTATACTTATGCAAAAAAATACTTGGGGTGGTTTTGTTGATTTTATAATATGATTATCTCATTAAAACACTGACTGTCAGGGAAGGCATGTCCATAGGGCAGATAAAGTGTCCCATACATATGCACATGTGCAGAGAGGAAACTGGCCAGGCAGATGTGTATGAACGTGGGAATAGGTGCACGCAAATGCAAATTCAAATGTGTAAGCACATGCATGCTCGTGCATCCAGTCATGACTGTCACTAATGCTGTCACAGCTGTCACTAACGCTGGCACCAAACAGGCTATTTGAACAGGCTACAGTATATGCTCATTGCTGTTTGGTCTAAAGTTTCTGTGTGTTTGATTCCTGATTCCTGTGTTTGACCTCTGATCCTGAATCAGCTCGCTTCTGATCTGCATTTGTCTGCTACCTGCCCTGACCTTGGCTTGTCTCTGGATTCTGCTTCTGCCTTCTGTCTTTGCCTGATCTGCGTCGTATTGCTGACTTGGCTTGTAACCTGACTATCCTGCTGTCTGCCACTTATACCTGATCTGCCCCCAACTGTTATTTTTCCAGCTCGTCTAACCCTGAGTTCTGCTCATCCAGCCCACAACAGCTCTTTAGTCCAGCAAGCTTTCATCTGCCTCCTGCTACACAGCAACATTGTAAACCTTTTCTAAATGAGGAGCTAAAATTGTAGACAAAAGTTTGTAATATTCTGAAGAAAAACCACCCGGGCCTGGAGATTTAATTTGAGAAAGTTCCCAGATCACATCCACAGTTTCCTTGGTAGTAAATTGTGAATTAAGAAACTGAAAATCTTTAGCTTGAATTTTGGGCAGGGAAATGGAGTCAAGAAAGTCTAAAAATAATTTTCAGGGTAGGTTGGGGCATAGTTACTTCCTCCTGGAAATTATAGAGAGTATATATAGTATGTATATATACCATATATATAATATATACTAAACATGTCTGTGATTTCCTGAGGGCTAAAAAGTTTACAGGCCCTTTTGGGATGCAGTATATAGGGTATCTTTTGTTTGGAAATGTTATCTGACTCGCTAATAATTTGCCAGTCTTATTCACATTTTGGTAACAAATGGCTTTCCTATTTCAAATCCATTGATCATGGTGGGATAGAAGGAATGAGCAGAGCTCATGCCTGGCCATGGGTAGCTGTGAGCTAATGGATTTGGGGGGGGGTGGCAGGCGCAGCACTATGAAGTGCCTCATGCGCTGTGGCATTAGAAGAATTGTGATATCGCTGACTTTTCAATCCAACAAGACTGTCTATTACTCTGAAATTCCTCTAATGCCGTTCTATGGAAGCAGTAGGTTTAAAGAGCACACCAAAATGCTTAAAATAACTTCTTTAATAACTTCACTTTTCTTCATATAAAATACTGCTGCTTTGCAGCAGACAGTCCATGTACAAAAACATGTGATGAATAAGTATAACAGAAAATGGTGCTTCAAATATTCATTCTTGTCATTTAACATAAGATGGTGGATATAGTTCTTTCTTCAGTATTTACTCTCTCTCTCTCTTTCTCTCTGTAAGTTATCAAAGCATTCTCTGATTTCTCTGAAAGGTATAACTGTGGTTTGAAGGTATGAAGGTTTGATATGGTTCGGGTTTGATGAGTGATGAGTGATTCAGGTTTGCAGGGTTAGCTTAGTTTGGTGGAACTACAAGTGAACACACAGCCAAATCAGTATTCAGTTCTAATCACACTATTTACAATAAGAACATATATATAACTGTGTAATTACCTAATTTTGCCCTCTGCTTCCATAAAACTGATCTCTGTATGTCTGTTCTGCTTTCTGTGTCTCTGTCTCCATGTGGCTTTCTGTCTCTGAGGAATAATCTAGCACATGGAGTATTAGGAACCTCCCAGACAGAGTGTTTGTAAAGCTGGCTGTGACTGGTAAAGACTCTGCTCAATGTGAGATTAGCTGTGATTGGGCCAAGGCTTCTGATGAGCCACAAAAGCTTAACTCTATGCTTTCTGGTATGAATTTAACTGTTATTTCTGGCCATTTCTGGCCATTGGAGTAGATACACACTACTCCACACAGACTGGATGTGATCTCGGCATAGTGTCCCCACCGCTCTGCATACCTGCAGTCAGGTTTCCATATACTACATTGTATCCTTGGATCTTTATCACCTTATCAGGTAACATCACACTATTTAACTTTATAATTAACACCTAGTTCACTTTACCTAATACACCCATTCATATACACTTCACACCTGGCAATATATGCCTCTTGTTCCCCCATCACTATGTCATTTAACTTTTTTTGTAATTAATGTAATTAATGTACTATCCTTTCTAATGTAATTTTTATGTAATTATTCCATTCACCATTCCCTCTGCACTTCCTCACCCAATCCCATCATTCTATTATTTTTTTCTTATAACTCATAAACCTCAGCACACACGATACCACACTACCTTTTTAATCTACCCAACAATTAACCCAACCCCCCGGGACACATAAGAATGCCTTGATGGTCACTATATATATAGGTAACCCTACAGTTGCCCTTGCCCTTATATCTTTCTATACATATATATATATATATACTTTAACCACTACCGTGTTCAGGTAGGCTGGAATTAAATTATCCTACATAACTTCATTCTAAGTATCTATGGTGATTGTGGATGTTCTCTGCAGGTGCTGACCCCTCCGGGAGGGTATCCTTACTGAGGCTCCTTGTAAGCCCCCGCGGGTGGATCCATCTCCCTGGGGAGGATGAGGGTACGCTACTGTGTCCCCCCTGGCCAAATTAGCGGTTTTGAATTTTCTCCAATTGATGTTTCAGCGGTAAATACATTCCTATGTTAGAACTCATAATGTATACATGCTTGTCATAAGATTTATGATTTATTCTAATAACCTTACACTTATACAATATATTCTTTTAGAAATAACTATCCCCCTGAAGAGACCCCTATTGGTCGAAACGCGTCGGGGATCCACACTGTAAATCTTCTACCATATGCAACCCAGCAACATGTGTAACGTCTATATTTATGTAACCATGGAATGTGATTGGAATATGATTTTGTACCCCTGTATTTGTTTTTATACATGTCAATTTATTTATTCATTGTGACATTACAGCTATTTATCATTAAATACCTCTCCATAGAGTAACTACCTATTCTATATTGATTATTTGACATTGCTGCCTAAAAGCCCCACCGGGGGAACCTTTCCATTTTTCTTTTCTCAAATTCCGGGGCGAGCAGCTCCTTCATCTCGGTCACATGTGTCTTTTTCCCTTCCAATCTGTTATTTCTTACCTACTGCTGCCACACAAACAAATGACTCTTAAAGGCATATTTTTCTTTTGCTTCTGTGAACACAACATACAACTGTTATATAACATCCAAACACAAAATCACAGTGAATAACTCTGCCTTTGTCTCTCACATATAAACATGTGCATTAGGTTCTTAGCAGGTTTAGCTGTATATACATGTAAGTTATATTAGCTACCTAGGACAGGTTCTAGCTGGCCAGCTACAGGGGGCACTTTTTATTGAATTGTTTAAACGGTCTTATTGTGGTTAGCAGATTGTTAAGCTTCTGTGTCTTATGCTTTTTCATATTTGCCACGGACTACGTGGACATCCTTACTCCTATATCAACCTGGATAAAAGACCTAACGGCCTACTAACAAGTTCTTTAAAAATGCATAATTCATTCCTTCATATGTAATTTATAATTATAATAAATGGCACAAACTAATGGCGACTCCATCTAGTGGCTGAATAATTAATGACACTCTTCTAAAATGATGGACCAAAAAGATGGACCAAAAGATGAACCATTTAATACTAGTGACATCTAATGGATAATTAAAAGAAATGCAATCCACAAAAATAACTGGTGAGTGAATATAGCGATTTTATTTATATACCTGTAAACAATTCACAACAAGAAGCCATCCGTGCCTGAATTTCCATATATAATCACAACAAAATGGCCGTGGTTGTAGACCATTAGAATAATCACATAGAAAATGACTGCTGCTATTCTAACTATAGGCGGGCTACAAGAAAATGGCTGATCGGCATTTTTCCTATTCACTATATAGACACTTCCGACGTCCAGAACAGTGATGATACGTGTCAGACACTAGGACACCAGAAGTGAAGTTTGCACGATGTGACCTTTCTGCTCGTTTCTGATATACACTACATTACTGTTTTAAATGTGAGTACCCTGTTTGTTATATGTTTGAAAAAAACGCTGAGTGTTACACTAGAGAGCCTCCTCTATGTTTTCTCTACCCTGCCTGGTGACACACTTCGAAGCTGTCTTACCCTGCTGACCACCCAGCCTGGAAGGCAGCCTTAACCCCCTAGACGCCACACTACTGGAAGGACGGATAGGAGTTACCCCCTCTACCCCCAAATGATTCCATTGGTTTTATTGAATGCTGCCTACCTTGCAGCCATAAGGTAATTTGCTAGCACACCTTTGGGTGTCACCATACACTGAAGATTCACCAACAAGACACCTTGCCACCTGCTGATGTCATTTAGCACCCAGCACTTTACTCGCATTTTGAAATTTCTTTTGATTAAATTGCATTACCTCTTGGACTGAGTCGCAGATGCACCATTTTCGCTTTGTAACAATTGTACAATCTTGTAGTTCCATCCACCATTCATACAATGTGATTTTACTTACATTATACAGTCACCTATTTGTATTTATTTGCACTCTTATTCAGTTCACTGTTTTATTCATCCATCATTGCTGTATATCAGTTATGTTCAGTCATTCATTTTGATTAGAGCATAACATCATCCTGCGATTTCCCCTGCAAATGCATATACTATTATCTTTACGTTGTGATTTTATTTATGCACCTGAGTCACCTTATCTGCACTGTTTGCACATTCATTCAGTTCACCTTTGGATGTACCTTTTCTTAGCATTTATAGAATTTTCTTTCTTTCAGTCAGTCAATTTGCATATTCATTTATCAATTATACTATTTTGGTATTTATACATTTTATCACTTACACCATTCTATGCTATTGAAGTGCAACACCATCTTTTGATTTTTTCCATGTCTCACTATTGGGATAGTGGTTGGCCCATATGGTAGTTGCAGCACCTTTACCCTCTGCACACTCAGTTTCCATTGTAGCGCAGGAATAACTACTGTACCCATCTATTTGGGATTGTGTTCAAGTCACTGCATAAAATGGCATGTCCTGGTGTAAGTGAATGCACTTTTTTCCAGACCTTTTTTTTTTTTAAAGTAAGAGGTTTCACATTGGGGAGAAAGACAATAACCAATGTATAGGTAGAATTATTAATTTCACAAATCAAAAGCAAAAACCTCTAAAATGCTTAAATATGATTGAATTTTTGATTGCAATTTGCAACCAAGACCCCCCTTTTTTTAGCCTGGAAATTGGAAAAATATGTATATGGGAACTGTGTGTCTTGGGACCCAGTGAAACAGTATATACTGTACACGCAGGTTATGGCAAAAAGAGGTACAGAAGGTTTTCACATAGATCATTCCCAAAATCCTAAATATATGACAATTTCCACATCCCAACAATAAGATAAATATTCACTATTGCAGGGCAGTGGGTGGAGCCACTGAATAAAATCATATGTGAATACTTTCTATTCTAAGAAGGCTTTGCTTCACTATACATTGATATTAATATCCTTTATTTAATATTTGCCTGACTAAAAAAAAAAAACGATTTTTTTTTGTTGTACCAACCATCAGAAATAAAGAAAACCACTATAAATAAAAAAATACTTCAAGTGCATATTTTGCATCGCTATATATTTTTTTGCCCCAATTTGATAAGTGGGAATCACATATATAATTTTGGTACCTCAAAAAAATTAAAATATTTCAGGCTGGATAAATCTGTTTTGATAACCTGTGTAAGTTTAGGAATAGACGTGTGTATTTTAGCTTCTTTTATTTACTGCATTAGTTATACAGTTTCTTTGACCAATTGTTGAGTAAAAAACGATATGAAAAAAAAAAGAAGTACAGCAAGGTCACATTAAAAATAACCCTAAGTATGATATCATGAAGATACATTAGCTAGGCACAATTTCAGTAAATAAGGGAACAACTGACAATTTAATCACACAGCATACACATTTACCTGCGTATCTGGGAAATAAAGATTATAGCCAATGTCAACATAAAACACATTCTGACTTATTTTTCAGGTTTTTAAGTGGGTTCTCATGGTATGTGCTTTTGATCATTGAAGAACATGCTGATTATATTATATTAGTGTGACAAATTCTGATTTTTAACAGGCAGAAAGTATGGCTAATGGATGAGAGCTGATGTAGAATTTGGAAAAAACTATCAATCATAGTAAATACAAGTACCATAGGTGGTAAATAGGTACACCACTGTTAGAAATATAAAGCAATATACATGTTTCTTATTAAGAAACCACTGTTTTCAATACTGATTAAAAATAATCTATTTTGTTATATTATCTTACATCAATAAGCTCAATAAGCATTGAATGGTCCACAATAGTATGTTTAAATGTAAAGGCAAACCCCTTATTTACCAGAGTGATATTATAGTAGATATGTGCATTTGTTTTTGTCCGAATTTCGGGTATATTCGTTATCGTTTTAACAAACGGATGCGCAAAATCCAATATCCGAAAGATCCGACATAAAAAAAATGCTTTATTTTTGTTTTCGTTGCTACAACAGTTCGATATAGATAAGAGATTCGACATGACGCTGACAATAGCAATCTGTGTCTATCGAACCTGTGGTCGAATTTGCCTAACCTTAAGTGTTGGGATAGACCATTCGAAAATGAATGACAAAGAACGAAGCAGCAAAAAACATACAAACGTTGAATCTGTCATTGAAGGCTTATGGTGTCTGTCAAAAGTTCTAAGAATATTTGACGGAGCAGCTAAACTGTACGAAGCTGCAATCTTACATTTCTTGGTCAAATGCTTGGCCCATAGGCTATATAAGAATTCAAATGTTGGTTGACTAGTAATAATTTATAAATATAATTATTACTAGTCATACAACATTAGAATTCTTCTATAGTTTGTGGGTGGAACATTCGACCGGAAATGTACGATTGCGGGATCGTACAGTTTAGCTGCTGCGTCAAATCTTCTTAGAACATTCGACAGACGCCATAAGCCTTCAATGACAGATTTGACCTTAATAAATTCAGATTTTCAGACGAATTTTTTAACAAAACAAAATAAATAAAAACTAATTTCGGGAGTAACTAAATGAAAAAATGTTTTGGGCGAAAACGAAATTCCAAAACTAAATATTTCCATGTGCACATGTTTATATCATAATGGAAAGCAGCAAAAAATAGAGCTGGAAAAAATCCATGACTTAAAATGGCTCAAATGTATTCCTAGAACCAAAATGTGCCAAACATTCTAAAATTCAATGATCTAAATGTCCTTAACCACTTAAGGACCGCCTACTGCACATTTACATCGGCAGAATGGCACGGCTGATTTTAGTACCCAGCCGTGGGTCGCGGGCGCGCGCCCGCGACCCGGTCCGAAGCTCTGGGACCGGGACCGCGGGATTCGCGGACCCGATCGCCGCTGGAGTGCGACGATCCGTCCCTGGAGCGGAAGAACGGGGAGAGCCGTGTGTACACACGGCTTCCCCGTGCTTCTCTGTGGCCGCAGCATCGATCGCGTCATCCCTGTAACAGGGGGACGCGATCGATGACGTCACACCTACAGCCACACCCCCCTACAGTTGTAAACAAACACACTAGGTCTCACATCCCCTACAGCGCCACCTGTGGTTAACTCCCAAACTGCAGCTGTCATTTCCACAGTAAACAATGCAATTTAAATGCATTTTTTGCTGTGAAAATGACAATTGTCCCAAAAATGTGTCAAAATTGTCCGCCATATTGTCGCAGTCATGAAAAAAATTGCTGATCGCCGCCATTAGTAGTAAAAAAAAAAAAATTAATAAAAATGCAATAAAACTATCCCTTATTTTGTAAACGCTATAAATTTTGCGAAAACCGACCGATAAACGCTTATTGCGATGTTTTTTACCAAAAATACGTAGAAGAATACGTATCGGCCTAAACTGAGGAAAAAAAATGTTTTTTTATATATTTTTGGGGGATATTTATTATAGCAAATGTAAAAAATATTGCATTTTTTTGAAAATAGTCGCTCTATTTTTGTTAATAGCGCAAAAAATAAAAACCGCAGAGGTGATAATACCACCAAAAGAAAGCTCTATTTGTGGGAAAAAAAGGACGCCAATTTTGTTTGGGAGCCACGTCGCACGACCGCGCAATTGTCAGTTAAAACGAAGCAGTGCCGAATCGCAAAAAGGGGCAAGGTCCTTTACCTACATTTTGGTCCGGGTCTTAAGTGGTTAATATGCATTGGCTTTATTTTTTAGAACATTACTAAGTAAGGTTGAGTAGCTAGCAGCATCTTTTACTAATTCATTAGTAGAAGCCACCAGCAAGTGCCAAACTAAAGCTGGCCTTACATGAATAATGGATGTGGGTGGCAAATACCCTCCCACTAAGCTAATAATGTTCTGACAGTGGGGAGACCTTTCAGAATACATTGATCAGCACTGCCAGCTAGTCACAGTGAGCACTTTTCAGTGGTCACCCCTGACATAGCTGATTGCAATACCACATTTTCACCACTGAGCACTGACGGTGCTTCATCAACTTCATAAGCCTCTGCTGTTTCAGCCTTAGCAGGCTGCATTAATTGTTATTTACCTCAGCATTTTTAATCGCAGTAGTAAGCAACACATTATATTCAGATTTTTCCACTTGTCTTCCTGCTACACAGTACACTGCCTGTACTAAGACAAGTCCCTATCAGTCCCCGGTCTCACTGTGGACTCAGCACTAACTCATGTTTCCCCACTACACTGGGTGCTACACAGCAACAAGTCTCTTCTTGGAAGCGGATCTCCTCACTGGACTTGCCACCACTTCACCAGTATTAAACACATACTCAGTCTCTCTCACATTTATATCACCAACAGTCTTACCACTCCTATTGGCAGGTGTCCTAGTCTTTCTTTGAGTGTGTCGCTTTCACAGACTAGTGACCCCACATTGTTGCAGGGCAACACTGCAGCCTTCTTAAACTCTCCAAAAACTCATTTTGCACTGAAAACTGGGCTTAGAGCAGTGTTTCTCAATTCCAGCCCTCACGCCCCCCCAACAGGTCATGTTTTTAGGATTTCCCTCAGATGAAAAGGCTGTGGGAATTACTAAGGCAGTGAAACTGATCAAATCACCTGCGCAAAATAATGGAAATCCTGAAAACCTGACCTGTTGGGGGGGGGGGGGGGCGTTAGGACTGGAATTGAGAAACACTGGCTTAGAGGAACATGCTTTTCCTCAAAACCATTATATGCAGCTGCATTCCATAATTTGTGGCTGGTAAAAAATAATGTGCTCCAATTAACCACATTCCAGGCAGGGTACATTTTTAGTCCCAACTCTATAGGAAAGCAGAGCCGCTTCTTCTGCTGTAGCTCCTCCTTTTTTCTTCTTCTTGGGGAGACACCACTTTCTCAGCAGAACATTTCCAGCACCCTCCAACTGGTAGAACAGGCTCTTTTCAAATCCATTTGTCATGACTCTCATCTGGAACACACCACAATGATCTACAGGTCTTATAATTCACCTTAGCTTTGTTGCGACGTGCAACAACACCCACACCCACACCCTTTTCTACTTGCTCTAATCATGCAGCCAGGTGCCTTTTACACCAGTCCACAGTAGACTCCCACACTGGCAGGCTCTCTGACTTGTTTATGACTGGCTCAGGACAAATCCCCTCCATCCATAACAGTCTTTTCACAGTGCCCCTTTGAGTGACCAATCTTTGCAGTCAGGCACACCAAAGGATTTTTTTTCATACTGTCTCTTTAAGGCTTGCAAGACAAAATACTTCTCCATGCAGACTCCACTGCAATCACATCAGCTGTTATACACAACAGAACATAAAGGGCCAGATTCTCGTACTAGAGCAAGTGCCGTATTCCCTAAGCATTTGCTCCGAAGTTTGCGTTGGCGTAGCAAAAATGGCCCAGCGTAAGCCCGCGTAATTCAAATGGGACGGCTTGTATTTAAATTAAGAGCGCCCCCACGTCGAACGAGCTGCGCATGCGCGGCCGGGGAAAAAGCCCAGTGCGCATGCTCCAGCTCACGTCGGAAAGCGTTGTTGAAACTGACGTCAAAACGCCGTGATCGTCATTTACGCAACTCCCTATTCGCGAACGAGTTAGTAAAACGAAGTAAGCGACGGAAAGAGCCGACGCTGACCCAACGCCATACTTAACATGGCATCCGACGGCACCTGACGGCATCCGACGGTACTTCGTAAGGTTACTCCTCATAGAAGCAGGGGTAACCTTACGCGAACGAAAATGACGTACGCGACGACGGTGCGGCGTAAAAGCGATCGGGAATCGGCGTAGTAGCCTCATTTGCATAGGCAAATGAGAAAACAACGTAAAGGCCACCTAGTGGCCGGAGTTGTTATTACAACTACGATCCGCAAGTGTAATGGTATTACACTTGTCGGATGTTCAAGCGTATCTATGCCAAAGTGATGCTAAGAATCACTCGCATAGATACGAGCCAAAAAAAACGGCGATACGACGGGGTATCTGAGATACTCCGTCGTAGCGCCTCTGAGAATCTGGCCCAAAGTCTCTGGCTACTCACTGTTTTTGGGATGCAAGGATCTGCAACTGTGACATGTTGGGGCTTTGTAGCTCATTGGTAGTGCCAAAACAGTGAGTTCACTCTATGGCAGAAATCGTTTTCAGGGCTTTCCTGCCCAATTTTATTTTAAAGAATGGCAAAAGTTAATACAGGTATGTCTTCATATGCAGGGGGTTGTCACTGTCAATAGGAACAAAGCATAACAATCGGCCTCCTGTTTTTTTTATAGTTGAACTGGATGGACTTGTGTCTTTTTTCAACCTGACTAACTATGTAACTATGTATATATAGAGAATGCACAAACACTAAAGGAGACCGGATTGCACTTCCCGGCGCCAGAGAGGGTTAATTAACTTGTTAATGAGATTCTATTAAGCATAAAGAAATGATCATAAATAATGTATAAATAAATATATCAGTATCAAGATACCCAACAGTATAATATGATAAAAAAATTGTAGCTGCTGTTTAAAATAAATGAAGACTCATCTATCAAAGAATAAAAAATTGTATCAAAACATATAAGCCCAAAATGATGGGTAAAAATAATAAAACAGCGCTATAAGTGGATATAGTCCAATGTAGATCCTAAGGACCGTTCTCATCGGATGGACTGATTGTGTGTACGTGGCCTTAGTGACATTATCATGTCTTTGATTGTGGAGTGAGATATAGGCTGACCTGTGGTGGGGATTGCACTCAGATTGACATCATAGGTGTTACTTTCCATTGTGTAATTTATAGAGTCACTTACATTTTCTTCAGATGAGGTAATTTTTCTGTTCTATTCTTATGTCCTCTTGGATTGATGGTCTTCATATCAAGTTTCAGCCTTCTCCAGCATGTGATTCCTGCTGCCTCATGCTGCTCTGTGAGAGGGAGGGGACAATGCTATCTTTCTATTTAGGAGTCACGTTTGGGCTTCTGAATTCCCCTAATTTTTGGGGTTTCTCTCTCTTGCTTTTTATAGCTTTATAATGCCGTAGGGAGACCCGTTCATATGTAGTTTACTCAGGCTGCTTCCACCTGCCTTCACAGCCAGCCACACCCCCTCGCATGCAGCTCCTCTTTAATGCACACAGCTATAACACAGCTCCCTTTAGCACCACTCAGCAAACCTTCCTAGCTCTTGGGTGGAGCCCTTTGTCACCTCAATGAGACCTTCTGTCTTCCTCACTGGGAGCTGTCTCCAACTGGATGGGTGGTGCTGTCTCAAACTGGGGGGAGGTGGGGCCCTGAGCTCTAACTCAGGCTCTTATATGAAGCCAACACACATTAGTATGCTCGCTTCTTACAAAATCTTACAGAAACACCATATAAAACAGTGGCACGGCTCACCCTGCCACACTCTGAACCTGCGTATATATGGTGAGTTAACCCCCAGATGTTACAATTGTCTCTGAGCATATCAAAATGTTCACTCACCTGTGATGTGTTTTAAGTCCCAATGTGTTATGAGACTCTTATCTTTACATGTTAGTATATGTGGATCAATGCACACCTTGCTGCCAAAGACTGGGGGAGTCCAAATGAACTGAAAGCTTAGAAGAAGACAGAGGGACCTGTGTGCTTCTTCTATGCTTACAATTGTATCTACATGCTTCATAAATTGCTAAACACTAAACTAAATATTTTCCTTTCAATGCTCAATATGTCTCGAATCACTTTACTTTATGGTGTGCTCATAAAGCCTTTATGATATTATGGTATCATCTTGCAAGTATGCTCAAGGGTAAAGAAGTAGAGAAAATTAAAAGAAGATACCTTCTTGCTGAGATCAGATCTATGGAACTTTGAAACAAAGCTACTCCTAATGCTAAATGAGTCTCTATTCTCTCTAAACCCTGCTCTGATCTCATACTTCTCTTACTTGAGAAGTATAATAAACATTTCAGATATTTCAAATTAGCACATTACTCATTGGCTAATAAGGGAGATACATTTTTGACATGGTGACTTAGAGCCCGTAAAATTTAAAACAGGATAAGCACATAATTATTAATGCTAAATAGATAGCAGACTCTTTTGCCTATTGTTATTATTATTATTATTATTATTGCCTTTTTGATTGCACTCAACATACCCTCTCTTCCATCAACCCAGTTAAAATCCCTGAATGCACTAATCATTCCCTTTGAAATAGCTAAATCCATTAAATAACTCCCCTATGACAAATTCCCAGGCCTATCTAATGATTACTATAGACAATTTCTAAACCTTAAGGCCCCGTACATACGAGGAGATATATCCGATGAAAACGGTCCGACGGACCGTTTTCATCGGACTTGTCTCCTGGGAGATTTTTGTTTGATCTGTGTACACACGATCAAACCAAAATCCCCATGGACAGACAGCGCAGTGACGTGGCGGTGACGTTGATGCCGCCACGTCACCGAACCGGGAAGTAAAATACTTCCACGCATGCGTCGAATCCATCCATGTGGGAGATTTCGGTCCGCTGGTTAGGCGTACTAACCAGTGGACATATCCGACAGACGGCTTTCCAGCAGACAAGTTTTAAAGCATGCTTTAAAACTTTTGTCTGCTGGAAACCTGTCTGCTAGCCTGTACACACGATCAAATCTGTCCGCTGAAACTGGTCTGCGGACCAGTTTCAGCAGATATATTCGATCGTGTGTACGCGGCCTAATATGTCCAACTCTTACCTCTGCGTTTTCTGCAGCAATGTTCTCTGCTTCTTTTCCCCCTGAAATACTGAAAGCTTATACTGTCATTATACTGAGGCCTGGAAAAGGACCTACCCCTCTGATTAATTGTAGGCCCATTTTGTTACTTAATACTGATGTTATGCTCAATTCAAAATGTATTGCCCAGAGGCTTCTCCCTATTTTACCCACGCTAATCAAGCCCAACCAAATAGGATTTACCTTGGATAGACAAACCTCAGATGCAATCTCAGTAAGTGCCTTCTCTGCTTCTTTCTCTGAATGCAGATAAGGCATTTGATAGAATCTTCTGCGTGTATATGTCTCAAAACACTTATTTCACTGAACCTACTGTATATTATCACCTATACTGGGGTTGTATTATTTTCCGTCTGCATGAATACTGTATATACATCCTGTCCCACCTATTTCCAATGTCCAAGGCTCCCCAATGTCCCCTTCTATATTTATAATTGGACACATGGAATACATTTGGTGAATAATTAACACTGGTGCTCTTTTTGTATTGTACCACATTTTTTAACCTTTACAGAAATTATTTTTATTGTTCAACACACATTATAATACATTTTGTGCACATCTTCAAGTACAGATACAGAGTACAGGATATATTAAAAATATAAAAATTTGTGTAAAACTCGTATTTCCCATACTGTTTCAAAACTTACGCCCTTATCTATGTCTCTTTTGTGCGTTAACCACTTAAGGACCGCCTACTGCACATTTACGTCGGCTGAATGGCACGGCTGGGCACATCAACGTATATATACGTTGATTTTAGTACCCAGCCGTGGGTCGCGGGCGCGCGCCCGTGACCCGGTCCGAAGCTCCAGGACCGGGACCGCGGGATTTGTGGACCCGATCGCCGCTGGAGTGGAGTGCGGCGATCCGTCCCTGGAGCGGAAGAACGGGGAGAGCCGTGCTTCTCTGTGGCCGTAGCATCGATCTCGTCATCTCTGTAATAGGGGGACGCGATCAATGACGTATCACCTACAGCCACACCCCCCTACAGTTGTAAACACACACATTAGGTCACACATCCCCTACAGCGCCACCTGTGGTTAACTCCCAAACTGCAACTGTCATTTCCACAGTAAACAATGCAATTTAAATGCATTTTTTGCTGTGAAAATGACAATTGTCCCAAAAATGTGTCAAAATTGTCCGAAGTGTCCGCCATATTGTCGCAGTCACGAAAAAAATCGCTGATCGTCGCTATTAGTAGTAAAAAAAAAAAATTTATAAAAATGCAATAAAACTATCCCTTATTTTGTAAACGCTATAAATTTTGCGAAAACCAACCGATAAACGCTTATTGCGATTTTTTTTTTACCAAAAATACGTAGAAGAATACGTATCGGCCTAAACTGAGGAAAAAAAATGTTTTTTTATATATTTTTGGGGGATATTTATTATAGCAAAAAGTAAAAAATATTGAATTTTTTTTAAATTGTCGCTCTATTTTTGTTTATAGCGCAAAAAATAAAAACCGCAGAGGTGATCAAATACCACCAAAAGAAAGCTCTATTTGTGGGGAAAAAGGACACCAATTTTGTTTGGGAGCCACGTCGCACGACCGCGCAATTGTCAGTTAAAACGACGCAGTGCCGAATCGCAAAAAGGGGCAAGGTCCTTTACCTGCATTTTGGTCCGGGTCTTAAGTGGTTAATGTGCATTGTATTATGTGTGTGTCCATTTATCTCCCACCCTCCCTCCCTACCCTTCCCACCCCTCCCTGTCGCACTAAAATATTGTATTTTAACTCTCATTTATTTTCTTATTCCTTTACCCTACTCTTCTTTGTTCCTTATGTTTGTCTCCGAAGACCTTCCCTTATCGTCTGTGGAGGCGAGAGTCTGTCATCACTCAACCATGTTTGCCATATTTGATTAAATTTCCCAATGTCCCCCCTCCAGCTATATGTTAGTCTTTCTCTATGGAGTAGAGTTCACTAATAGGACCCACTGCCTTCCCGTAGGGACTTCTGGTGCCATCCAATATCGTGCTATAAGTTTTCTTGCTAAATACAATATCCTAGTTAACATTATATACATTCCTTTTGAGAGTGTCTCCATCTCTATGGCCCCCAGTAAATATATCCGGGGATCCAAAGGGATGGGTATCTGTGCAAGTCTACTTATATGCTGGGAGATCTGCTCCCAATACCGGTGCAGTTTTGGGCATCTCCAGATCAGATGTATAAAATCGCCCTGGTGTATTTTACACTTCGGACATAGCGGGGAGTCCCTTCCTCCCCACCTATACATCTGCTCTGGCGTTCTATATGCCCGGTGCAGTATAAACAGCTGCGATAGTCTGTGAGATGATGATATCGACACTACTGGGATACATTCTACAGCCCTTTACCAAAGGCTTTCGTCTATATTCCCTAGGTCTTCAGCCCATTTACTTTGACATTTTAAGACTGTATAGTCCTGCGCCCTGGATAGTATTTCCCTATATATTTTGGATATTAATCCTTTCCGATCCTCTACTCCGAGTACTGTCTTAATTAGTGTACATGGGGAACATCTTAAATATGTGACCTTCAATGTGTTGCCACCACCCCTGATAAGCACAGAAAAATTCGAGGGATCCCCCGAAGTGGGGCTTTGAATGTTTTATACAAAATTATAAAGTTTTATTAATAAATAACAAAGTGTCCAGGGACACATAAATATAAAAATGAAAAGAACAAATAAATATACAATTTGAATGATCCACAAAATGAGTACCAGGCCCAACGCGTTTCGGGTTTTCCCTTCTTCAGGGGCCGAAGGCAGTGTGAGATCTAGTAAATTTGTTCAAAAAAACATTATAAGGAAAAACTAGTAAAGCATAAACAAAAGCAAAATACATATATAGGTGCAATAAATCAAACACGTACCGATCAAAATAGTTTAAAATTGCAGGTCATTCGAGGCATATATCAACCATGGCATGGAGATTTCCGAGATGGAGTGGAAAAAAGAAGACCGGAATACTGTGCTTTATATGGCCATATTAGGACCACAAGGAACTGTCGCAAAATGTATACTATCCTAAAAATAAATAAATAATAGTATACATAAGAAGGTGTCTAAATGTATATGTTATGGTCATAATGTCTAGTTAAAGTCAAATAAAAGCACCAAAGGAAAATGGCATATCAGAAAACACATACCAAGATTATTGAAGAGTATCAATAAACAGATAGAATCACTGACAATCTGTGTAAAATAACATATAAATTAGTCAGTGAAAAGTCAAGGTTGGGTCCAGGAAGACACCATTTATAGACCCAGATCCGAGTACTTACATATAAGTGTAGACACGAGCGGTATCGCAGCATTCAGCCATGTCAGGCTGCTAAAAAACGGAGAATGTTTAAATAGGGTAGAAAAGGTGGGAGGGTGTAGAGTATGGGCGTGGTCTGGTGACGTGGCGTCACCCAATAAGTTGGCAGGGTATAATGACGCTGATCGCGTCGTAAATGGGCACGGAATACAGGCGGAAATGCGTGTCCAAAGGCGGTCCTGTCCTCACATGACGACTATCGCGCCATGTAAGGGCATGAAGTCAGGGCGGAAGTAGAGTGGATAAACGCCGTCGCCTGGAGGTCCGGAGGTGGGACTGTAATGATGACGCGGGGCGCGTCAGCGAAAGGACGTGCAGTAAGGAGTAAAGAGCCACTCTGCATGACGCCTATCGCGCCATGTAGGGGCATAAGGTCAGGGCGGAAGTGAAGTAAATAAACGCCGCCGCCCGGAAGTTCGAAAGTGGGGCTATGATGATGACGTGGACCGCGTCAACGAAAGGGCATAGGGTAAGGGCGGAAGTGAAGAACCACTTGAACTTCGCCGTCAAGCAGCGGGTCAATGCGGTAGCATATCGACAAGGCCCCACACCGATCACATGTGTAGCGGGCGGGGCAAATACAAGAATAGTCATCAAAGTGTGTAAACGCCACCACCATAAGAACCAAGTGGGGAACATTTGAGTGACACAAATAGCGTCATTCAAAAGTGGTGGCGGGGGCGGGGTGTATAGTCACCACCGCACAGGGTCCTGACATGGCTATTATAGTCTGCACTTAACATTGAAGATTGCAGCTCAAGCAATGTTAATAAAGAAAAAGGGAGGGGTCAAAAAGAGAGACCTGGACTGATACTAATATATCTTTGGGCAAGCGCTCCAAAGAGAACTGAAAGGTATGGGGAAAAACATCTATGTAAAGGATATGTAAAAAATAAGAATTATATAAGTGTTCATGTACAAGGTCCCACATTTCTAATTAAAGATACGGGCCGACAGTGAGGTCCAAAAGGGAATGAAAGAGACAGAAGTTGTGTCAATTCATATCACCCTAACGACGCAAGTGTGGACCCAACAGCCGTCTGCACTAGAGAGGTGTGCGACGGCGGGTCCAAGAGAAGCCGTCCCTTACAGCGAAGGGGCGGCTTGGGTGCGCCGGGCCAAGTAAGCACAGGGACGCCGGTGATCAAATCCATGCCAGGGGCGAAATGCCGGAAATGAGATGCACAGACAGGGGACTGATAAAGGAGATGGAATGAGCAGGGACAACATTGTAATCCATATGAGAGGCACAGCAAAAAAATTAAATTATATACAGTACAATATAATGCACATTACACAATAAATGTAGACAGCAAAAATATAAGACAATTAAAACATACAGAAAACAGTAGACCAGAGATATCCCTCAGTCCCCCTCCCAACCACCCGAAGAAAAGCCCTCCAAGAAGGGCCTAAAGCTTATCTGTTCGTTAAGCCCCGGGGGGGAAGATTGGCCCCGAGATCAGCAATCCAGGGGTCTCATGCTGTAGTAGAATTTTATTCCAATCTCCACCTCTGGGGTTGGGATGAACCCTGTCAAGAATCAGGAACTTCACCCCAGGAAAGATTCCACCATGTGATAACAAGATATGGCGCCCCAATGGTAGGTCTGGATTGGCAGTGCGCATGGCATGTAAATGTCGGGAGGCCCTTTTGTAGAAGGGCAGTTTGGTTTTGCCGACATAAAACATGCCGCATTGACATGTCAGTAGGTACACCACACCGAGGGTTTTGCAGTTGGCAAAGTGCCTCGGTCTGAGTAAGCGTCCGTTGGGTAAGGTGATTCTCTGGTCAACATTGATGTACCGACAAATGGAGCATCCTCCACATGTATAGGTACCCTTTCTTTTACAGGGATCACTTCTAAAACTCCCTTTAAACTCGCTGGTAACGAGCTGGTCTCCAAGGGAGCAGGCCCGACGATATGTAATTGCGGGCTCTTTAGAAACGAAAGGTCCCACATTGGGATCGATCAACAAAAGGTTTCCTCCAGAAATCGAAACTCTAAACCCAAACGACCGCTGTCAGGAGATGATGACAATGTTACTAAAAAACGTATCGTACAGCAATCAGGGCCAACCCACAATTTGGCTGGCCCCGATAGACATAGACTCCCCAGCAATCCCCCAAAACAATCAACCGAATTGTTTTCTGTTTTCACCACTGCTCAACAACTTAGTACTCAAGTTACCCATGAAGGGCTAAGGCCCACAATTAAAGAAACCAACGACACTGGATTTTCTCCCCAGGTCGCTCACACACTTCAGGGAACATAGCTCCCACCTCACAATTGGATAACACGTTCGATAGTACATCGGGTCTTGACATTATTAATCTTTCCAACTATGAACTTTCGTCAGGTGAAAAAATCTTACTTACCAAAGGTCTAACATTTTGTCCAGAGGCATATCCTGACACCTTTGAAATCACAAAGGACATCCACCTGTTTGCTAGAAAATTGTTACTAAAAAGCTTATACTCTAAATCTAAGATTGAAACTTACAAATCTTCTATACAACAACACAATGCAGATGTTGATCTACTTTTATCGCTTTGCGATGAAGTAGATTCGTCTGATTTCAATGAAATATTGGACTGTAATGACCTGCCTCCTGAGCCCATGAACTCTGATACGCCCGAAAAACCAGTCGTTCTGCTAAAAAATAAGTCGGATAAATTTCCATCTTTACAGATTAATCCCAATTTAGCGGCTTTTGTAGCACTCACCACAGCAGAGATCAAAAAATTACACAAACCACGTAAGACTAACCAACAATCTTACCAATTCAGTGAGGCCTTGAATAAACTCAGAGTGTCATCTGCTCACTATCAAGCCCTCTGACAAAGGGGGTAATATTGTCATTCAGACTAATGAAAAATATAGGTCCATGTGCCTAAAAAATCCTTTCAAATAATGACTGGTATATACCGATTTCTAAATCGACTATCAGTAAATTTGAGACAGAGTTCTACGCTCTAGTAGATGGAGCTTTCTCCCAGGGTGTAGTAAATCACGACACTTGGGAGTTCGTTCGCACCAAATACCCCAAAATACCTACCTTTTACTGTCTACCCAAGGTCCACAAAGATCTGTTAGACCCCCCTGGGCGACCTATAGTGTCGGGCAATGGTGCCTTAACAGAGAATCTTAGTGTTTTTGTTGATTCACACCTTAAACCCTTTGTAGCACACTTGCCGTCATACATTAAGGATACTATCCATCTTCTGCAGAAGATCGAATGTCTCAGTATCTCTCCGGGAGCATTATTGGTGGCCATTGATGTGGAAGCTCTTTACAGCTCCATTCCACACTGTTTAGGCTTAACTGCAATCAGAGATGCCATTTTCCCCCTTTTCCACACCGATCGAAGACTTGGTGAATTTATTATCATGGCCCTTGAATTTATACTTTACCATGGGGTTTTCTCCTTTGATGGCTCCCACTTCTCCAGGTACAGGGGGTTGCGATGGGGACTTCTTGTGCCCCATCGTATGCCAACCTGTACCTGGGGGAGTGGGAAAGGGCCTTCCTGACCAGTACTCCCGTCCAACCGTTCATCCACCAAGTTATGGCATGGTCACGATATATAGATGATGTCCTTATGATTTGGGAGGGGTCGATTGATGATCTCAATTCTTTTATGTCTATCATGAACTCCAATAAATCCAACTTGAATTTCACGATGACATTCAGCAATACACAAATCACTTTCCTTGATGTAACACTATCAAAGAATCCAGATGGATCCCTGTCTACAGGTTTATTCAGGAAACCAACAGCAGGGAATACAGTCCTACACGCTACCAGCGCCCACCCTGCTCCACTAATCAAATCAATACCCTATAGCCAATATTTGCGTTTGAAACGCAACTGCTCCTCCCAAGAAACATTTTTACTAGAGGCAGCAGCCCTTAAGGAAAGACTCCGACAAAGAGGCTACTCCAACAAATGCCTCAAAAAATCGTTTCAACGGGCCAATGGACATTCTAGGCAGTTACTGCTAAGCCAAGCTAAAAAAATCTACCAATACGAATGACGGTACCAGAATAATTACCAAATACCACTCCCAACACCAGAAGATGAGAGAAATCTTCAAATGATTTTGGCACCTTTTGTTGATCGATCCCAATGTGGGACCTTTCGTTTCTAAAGAGCCCGCAATTACATATCGTCGGGCCTGCTCCCTTGGAGACCAGCTCGTTACCAGCGAGTTTAAAGGGAGTTTTAGAAGTGATCCCTGTAAAAGAAAGGGTACCTATACATGTGGAGGATGCTCCATTTGTCGGTACATCAATGTTGACCAGAGAATCACCTTACCCAACGGACGCTTACTCAGACCGAGGCACTTTGCCAACTGCAAAACCCTCGGTGTGGTGTACCTACTGACATGTCAATGCGGCATGTTTTATGTCGGCAAAACCAAACTGCCCTTCTACAAAAGGGCCTCCCGACATTTACATGCCATGCGCACTGCCAATCCAGACCTACCATTGGGGCGCCATATCTTGTTATCACATGGTGGAATCTTTCCTGGGGTGAAGTTCCTGATTCTTGACAGGGTTCATCCCAACCCCAGAGGTGGAGATTGGAATAAAATTCTACTACAGCATGAGACCCACTGGATTGCTGATCTCGGGGCCAATCTTCCCCCGGGGCTTAACGAACAGATAAGCTTTAGGCCCTTCTTGGAAGGCTTTTCTTCGGGTGGTTGGGAGGGGGACTGAGGGATATCTCTGGTCTACTGTTTTCTGTATGTTTTAATTGTCTTATATTTTTGCTGTCTACTTTTATTGTGTAATGTGCATTATATTGTACTGTATATAATTTAATTTTTTTGCTGTGCCTCTCATATGGATTACAATGTTGTCCCTGCTCATTCCATCTCCTTTATCAGTCCCCTGTCTGTGCATCTCATTTCCGGCATTTCGCCCCTGGCATGGATTTGATCACCGGCGTCCCTGTGCTTACTTGGCCCGGCGCACCCAAGCCGCCCCTTCGCTGTAAGGGACGGCTTCTCTTGGACCCGGCCGTCGCACACCTCTCTAGTGCAGACGGCTGTTGGGTCCACACTTGCGTCGTTAGGGTGATATGAATTGACACAACTTCTGTCTCTTTCATTCCCTTTTGGACCTCACTGTCGGCCCGTATCTTTAATTAGAAATGTGGGACCTTGTACATGAACACTTATATAATTCTTATTTTTACATATCCTTTACATAGATGTTTTTCCCCATACCTTTCAGTTCTCTTTGGAGCGCTTGCCCAAAGATATATTAGTATCAGTCCAGGTCTCTCTTTTTGACCCCTCCCTTTTTCTTTATTAACATTGCTTGAGCTGCAATCTTCAATGTTAAGTGCAGACTATAATAGCCATGTCAGGACCCTGTGCGGTGGTGACTATACACCCCGCCCCCGCCTCCACTTTTGAATGACGCTATTTGTGTCACTCAAATGTTCCCCACTTGGTTCTTATGGGTGGTGGCGTTTACACACTTTGATGACTATTCTTGTATTTGCCCCGCCCGCTACACATGTGATCGGTGTGGGGCCTTGTCGATATGCTACCGCATTGACCCGCTGCTTGACGGCGAAGTTCAAGTGGTTCTTCACTTCCGCCCTTACCCTATGCCCTTTCGTTGACGCGGTCCACGTCATCATCATAGCCCCACTTTCGAACTTCCGGGCGGCGGCGTTTATTTACTTCACTTCCGCCCTGACCTTATGCCCCTACATGGCGCGATAGGCGTCATGCAGAGTGGCTCTTTACTCCCGTCCTTACTGCACGTCCTTTCGCTGACGCGCCCCGCGTCATCATTACAGTCCCACCTCCGGACCTCCAGGCGACGGCGTTTATCCACTCTACTTCCGCCCTGACTTCATGCCCTTACATGGCGCGATAGTCGTCATGTGAGGACAGGACCGCCTTTGGACACGCATTTCCGCCTGTATTCCGTGCCCATTTACGACGCGATCAGCGTCATTATACCCTGCCAACTTATTGGGTGACGCCACGTCACCAGACCACGCCCATACTCTACACCCTCCCACCTTTTCTACCCTATTTAAACATTCTCCGTTTTTTAGCAGCCTGACATGGCTGAATGCTGCGATACCGCTCGTGTCTACACTTATATGTAAGTACTCGGATCTGGGTCTATAAAATGGTGTCTTCCTGGACCCAACCTTGACTTTTCACTGACTAATTTATATGTTATTTTACACAGATTGTCAGTGATTCTATCTGTTTACAACTGCTCAGATGCTACCTTATTGATACTCTTCAATAATCTTGGTATGTGTTTTTCTGATATGCCATTTTCCTTTGGTGCTTTTATTTGACTTTAACTAGACATTATGACCATAACATATACATTTAGACACCTTCTTATGTATACTATTATTTATTTATTTTTAGGATAGTATACATTTTGCGACAGTTCCTTGTGGTCCTAATATGGCCATATAAAGCACAGTATTCCGGTCTTCTTTTTTCCACTCCATCTCGGAAATCTCCATGCCATGGTTGATATATGCCTCGAATGACCTGCAATTTTAAACTATTTTGATCGGTACGTGTTTGATTTATTGCACCTATATATGTATTTTGCTTTTGTTTATGCTTTACTAGTTTTTTCTTATAATGTTTTTTTGAACAAATTTACTAGATCTCACACTGCCTTCGGCCCCTGAAGAAGGGAAAACCCAAAACGCGTTGGGCCTGGTACTCATTTTGTGGATCATTCAAATTGTATATTTATTTGTTCTTTTCATTTTTATATTTATGTGTCCCTGGACACTTTGTTATTTATTAATAAAACTTTATAATTTTGTATAAAACATTCAAAAAAATCTTTGTTGCCTTCAAAGCCCCACTTCGGGGGATCCCTCGAATTTTTCTGTCTTAATTAGTGGGGCTTCCGATATTTTTAGAGATTGTGTCTTTTGTTGTGCCTGTAGCGCATGTCGCAGTTGGAGGTATTGATAGAATCCCTTTGATCCCAACTGCAATTCTTGGCACAGTTGCTCATATGTCTTCAGCACCTCTCCTTCATACAACTGCTTAACAAATTGTATCCCTTTCTCTTTCCACCAAGTGAATCCCTTTAGCGCCTGTATTTCCGGGTACCTTGGATTATTCCATATCGGGGTAAGGGGCAACGGCCCCCGTACTCCCAGAGCTTTCCTGACCTCTCCCCATAACCTTTTCAGCAAAAAACCTGTCGGGGCTGAGCGTGGTATGCTAGGGAGGTCCATTTCCAAGTGCGATGCTGCCACCAATGCAGGTGCACAACTTGTTACCATATTACAAATAGAGTCCTCTTTGTTTTCCCGTCCCCATCCCTCTAAATGTTGAGTCTGGGCAGCCAAAAAATAAGTTTTAGGGTGTGGGACTGCAAGGCCACCCCTATCCTTACTATACTGAAGGGTGGCCAGACTAATCCTGGCCGCCTTTTTCTTCCATATCAACGCTCTCATCAGAGTTTCACTTTGTTTGTACCACGTTTTTGTTTGAATCACTATATATAATTTGTACAGATGAATATGTTGAACACATTCATGTGACCATTATATTGGTTGTTAAAGACACTTTTATTGATTGTTTATCAATGGATACATTGATTATTCAATTTACACATTAAAATTCCTGAATTGGGGTTAAAGCAGCTACCTATTTATATCAGTAAAAAAATGTTTTACCATATCCAGTAGAGAAATTGTAGCTGCAGCAAACCTTCCAAACATGCATTACGAAGTAGATGTGTGCTTGTATAAAAAATTAGCATACACACTGGGCACTGGTCTGATGCCTTTATAAGCTGGAAAAAAAAGTTGCTGTGAGGTCTTTAGTTTTTTCCAGTTTCCCTGTGACCTGAACTATTGATTCTGTCTGAGGCCGCGTACACACAATCGAATTTATCTGCTGGAAACGGTCCGACGGACCATTTCAGCAGACAAATTTGATCGTGTGTACGGGCGAGCAGACAGGTTTTTCCAGCAGACAAATTTTAAAGCATGCTTTAAAATCTGTCTGCTGGGAACACGTCCGTCCGACATGTCTGCTGGTTAGTACACTAACCAGCGTACATATCTGTCCGCACATGCGTCAAATGGATTCGACGCATGCGTGGAAGTATTTTACTTCCTGGTTTGGTGACGTGGCGGAGTCAACGTCACCGCCACGTCACCGCGCTGTCTGCCGGCGGGGATTTTGGTTTGATCGTGTGTACACGATCAAACCAATATATCCCAGCAGACAAATCCGATCAAAACAGTCTGTCAGACCGATTTGATCAGATTAATTTAGTGGTGTGTACACGGCCTTTACTGTGCAGTGACAAAGCTAGATGTTCTTTAAGCCGGGGCAAAGACTCAATTTGGTGTCCCCCCTTGTCCCCCTCTTTTCTTCCTGAAGAGGACAGTGTCAGTAGGGAAAAAAATTGCATCAGTATTTATTTTTAGATTATTTAATTTTTTTAAATTTTTAATTTTGTAACAAGATTCTCACAGATATGTATAGACTGGGAACAGGGGTAGTGATACCGCAATCACTACTTTGGTCAGCGGCAGCGCCCCTCTTAGTGCAGCACCCGGGGCACCACACCATCATATTTTTGGAGTAGACCATACAATTCTGGTACCTGTGTTCCTTGGTAAGGGCCTCCCATGATTTTTTAGACAGGCCAGAACATTCTCCACTAGTTTCATTCTGTCTCAAAAAATCTTGCTTCCACATAAGAGATTCCTACAACCCATGCCTAAAACTATTCCCTTATTTACCTTACAATAACACCCTAGCATTTAACTATTCTTATTCCAACCTTAATTATATCTATAAAAAAAAACATAAACTAATTCCTAACACAAATTAACCCTTGAAAGGCAATACATTTCAGTGCCAAAACTAGATTAGATAGTCTAAAACTCCAAATTAACCCTTGAAAGGCAATACATTTCAGTGCCAAAACTAGATTAGTCTAAAACTCCAAGCACCATCAACCAGCAGCCCATAGTGTCAACTTTTAAAATATGGTATATTCTGTGGCACACCAAAAACACAGACTTTAGGTGATACATCCAAACAAAGCCTTGCTTGTGGAAGTCTGGCAAGGCTAGAAAGGACTTTCCTTAGGGGTGAGAATAAATGCTTATAACTATGAAAACACCCATTATAACATAGAGATAGAAAATTGTAGGAAGATCACTTTGTGAATAAATGTTGATTATTAATTTTATGAAAGAATAAATATTTTGCTGTGGGTGCATCACTAACACGCATTTAAGAGTCAGAATGGAGATTATTTATAAACAGTACAATTATAGTATAGCAGACCCTATTGCATCTGCCCATGCCTAACTGTCTATTGTCCAACTAAGGGGGATTCTACATAGTTATTGGAATTGACAGATGTGGTGTTTCTTTTAAAAAAAGTGGCAAGACAACTGTAGAGCTTGCTATGATCTCCTAAGGAACTAGGCCCAATGTAGAGAACTGACACATACTGTACATGATTATTATTTCCTTTTCATTCTTCATTCAAAAAAAATTGAAGAATCTATGTGTACTAGCACCAAGTTTTCTAATAACTAGGAAAATCTGTGTTTATGACAGCCCCAAAAAAAAGAAAGGTTCAATAATTTGGATAAAAAGAGATTCAAGTTACTTTAAGCACAAAAATATAAAGATACATTATTTCATTACCGAAAAAAACATAGCCATTTGTAAGGAAAGACATGACAGGCTAAGAATATCAACCCCTTCATGTCATTACAGAAATATCACAGACATAATTTACTTTTAAGCTTAAGTGTTGATACCGAAGGCCTTATCTGTTCATTTTACTCAGAAACTGTGATAAATTTGTTTTGTTTAGTCAGGGAATGTGACAAGGGTCTTTTAAAGATGTGTGATATGCAAAATAGACAGCTAAATGGAATTTTCAGAGATGACAACATAACTCAAGTATGAAATGCTTCCTATTAAACTATCAGGCTCATGCAAAGGTGATAACTTGCTCACAAAGAAAGAAGTGCTACTAATAGGAAAAACATGTACCACACAATATATCTTCTGCACATATATGTGTATACTATACTAGTTTTGTACTAAGCTAACTAAACATACACCTGCAATCTTTTATGTAATTTTTGGGTAATTGAATAGATCTTGTAGCAACAGTATTGGTAGAATATTTAGATATGGAAGAAATCGTTGACACAGTATTTTACAAAAGTTTGTATTTTTACCAGGATTAGTAAATGTATTAAATTAGAGTTGAAAATATATTTATTGGTATTTAGGTAATATAAAAAAAGGCGATTAACAAGAGGCGGTACAGTCTACACACATTTAGAAGTATAATCGGGGGGGGGGGGGAGTCAGCCTGATGGCTATCGCCCACAGCGGAACTCTCCCCCACAACACATATCAAAATGAGCCCCCACAATTGGAACTGCAAACTAAAAGCATGTGCAAACGTTAGGGGCTCTTCTTCTTGGTAGAACTGTAACAGTAACCAATAATATAGAAATAATAACACAATAAAAGAAAAACCAGAAGAAAAGGAAAGGTAAGGACAGACAGAGCTGGAGACAAAGTAGAATTAGAAAGAAAGACATCGAGAAGATGAGGGGAACGGGGCGAAAACAGGGAGATGCGGGGGGAAAGGAGGGGAGGGAGAGGAGGGAAAGGATGGAAGGGAGAGAAGGGGAGACAGGTCAGGGTGGAGGAGAGGGGAGCATGGGAAAAGGGGGGCTTGGGCCGCCGACAAGACAAGTGGGAAAAGGTAAAATAGAGTAGGCGTGGGGGGAGAGACCCAGGAGCGCGAGTCCAACTGGCTGCAGAGCAGAAGGAAATGTGGTGACAATCACATCGAAGGGGACAACATGCTATTCAGGGCATCAGAGGAAGAGAAATCAAGCCAGATGAGCCACAACTGTCTGTATTTATCATAGGTATCATTGTCAAGAGCCAGCATTTCCTCCATTCTCATAGTGTAATTCATAATCGAAACCCAGTGAGATAGTAGGGGAGTAGAAGTCAACTTCCAGTAGGAAGGTATGAGCTGCCTCGCTGAGGACATAAAGAAGCGGAGGAGACTCCGCTTCTGCGATGTTATCGAGCCAGGAAGTATCGAAAGGAGGGCAATCTTAGGGGAGGGGACCAGCAATTCACAATAAGTCTTATTATAACAGTCAAATACCTGGGTCCAGAAGGGGCAGATCCTATCACATTCCCACCAGACATGCAGATAGGTCCCAGCAGCTGAAGAACACCGGCCAACAGGACGCTGGAGTGGACGGAAATATTTTGTGTAGCGTAGAGGGGACCCTGTACCATCTTGAGAGAATCTTGTAGTTTTTTTTCTTGAGAGTTAGGCCGTGTACACACGGCAGAGAACCTCGACGGGCAGAACACATCGTTCCGCCCGTCGAGGTTCTCTGCCGGCCGTCGAAATCGGTGACCCGCCCGTCGGGAATGGCAACCAGCTATTCTTCCAGGCGGGCCGTCGAACAAATAGAGAGCGTGCTCTCTATTTCTGCTCGACGGGCTTCCTGACGGGAAGCTCGCCGAGAGCGTACACACGGCCGAGGTCCTCGCTGGAATGCAGCTTCCAGCGAGGTTCTCGCTGGTTTCCAGCGAGAACCTCGGTCGTGTGTACGCCGCCTAACAGGAAATTGTGAACTTATGAGTGAAATAGAATGAAGTCTGCCATTCACGATCTGAGACATCTTCACCCAAATCTGCCTACCACGCCCTAGTGTAAGAGGGAAGCTCGGTATGTGTAAGTGCCTGAAGGAGACTATATATGACTGACAAAAGGTGTCTAGGGGTCTCTGGGAGTGAACACAGCCGTTCAAATTCAGTACAGGGGCGGTGTATTTGGGAGGAGGAGTGTAGGTGCCTAGTGAATGTAGAGAGGTGGATGGCAGTTAGCCAATCGTGCGATCCCGCCGGTATCACAGGCGACACCCGCTGTGAGTGCACAAAGGAGCGTGCCTGTGGCCATGCGGCCCATTTGAAGGGACCCAAAGATTGGGCCCCGAGACCCTGAGAAAAGGAAGGATTATCAAACATAGAGGTCAATGGAGAAGGATCAGAGGACAGTAGGGAGCATAACCCCCTCTTATACCAGATCCTGAGAGATGCCAAAGTTAGTGGGGAGGGAGGGGGCATGCGCATAAATTCTGACTTATATCCCCACAGCAGAGCTCTAAGGTCCAGGTGTGCCAGGTCCTGCTCTATGGCAACAGAGGCCTTCAAAAATGGATGCGGGAACCACTCTAGGACTCTCGCCATATGGGTGGCCTTGTAATACAATTCAAAGTCGGGGAGACCAACCCCACCCCGCAATTTAGGACGGGTGAGCAGATTATATTTCACCCTGGAAGGCCCTCGGCTCCACAAGAATCTAATGGCTAGGGAACGTAGGGAGACAAAAAAGGATTTGGGGACTATAATAGGGATCGTTTGAAGAAGGTATAGAAGCTTGGGGGGGTGTCCATTTTCAGGGTGTTGATCCGTCCGAACCACGGTAGAGAAGACCCTCCCCATTCCTCCAAATCCTTCCGGAGGCGGGAAAGTAACGGAACATAATTGAGGGAAAAAAGGTTGGCGAGATTGGATGGAATGGTGACCCCAAGATATGAAATCCCCCGTGCTTGCCACTGGAAAGAAAAGTTGGCTTTAAGCATAGTCATAGTGTCAGGGGGGAGGGATACGTTGAGGGCCTCAGTCTTTGAAACGTTAAGTTTAAAGTTGTTGAATGAACTAAAGCGACTGAATTCAACAAAAAGGGATGGGAGGGAGAAAAAGGGGTCCTGATTATACACTAGGAGATCGTCCGCGTAGAGAGATAGTTTGTGATGCGAGGAAAGGCGTTTGGATCCCATGTATGGAAGAGTTTTGTTTGATGGCACAGGCCAGATGTTCTATGACAATAACAAATAGGAGGGGGGACAGCCCTGCCGAATGCCGTTAGAGATGGCGAAGGAGTCTGAGGTAGAGCCATTAACCAATACCGAGGCCGAAGGATGAGAATAAAGAGACATCACCTTGGAGATAAAGGGCGCGCCCAGTCCTAATTGTTCCAGCGAAAGCCGAAGGAATCTCCAGTTTACGCGATCAAACGCTTTTTCAGCGTCAAAGGAAAGGAGGCAAGCCTTCAGACCCCTGCGTTGGATAAGGGAAATTAAGTGAATCGTCTTGGTGGTATTGTCCCTGGCTTCTCAGACCGGGACAAAGCCCACTTTGTTGTTGTGTATCACACCAGGGAGTAGAGGGGACAGACGGTTAGCCAGCACCTTAGCAAACAATTTTAGATCGACATTGAGCAGGGAAATAGGCCGGTAGCTGCTGCATTGAGAGGGGTCTTTGCCCGGCTTGGGTATAACGGAGATGTTAGCAGCCAACATAGCCTTGGATGGAGGGAGGGAATCATCCATGGCATTAAACGCCTTAGCCATCAGAGGTGCCAACAGGGAAGCAAATGTTTTATAGAAGCGAGGGGTGTAGCCGTCTGGGCCGGGGCACTTGCCTACCTTCAAGCCCTTGATGGCGCTGAGAAACTCAAACGAGCTTAAGGGAGTATCTAGTTCAGCCACATCAGAGGCAGCAATGGTGGGGAGAGCCGTCTCAGCGATATAATCCCACATATCGCCATCAGGAGGAGCAGAGCGCTCGGTCGAGTCAGTGGGCGTGAGATTATAGAGTCCAGAATAATATTCCTGAAAGGCGGATGAAATACCCGTCGTATTAAACGATTTGGTATGGTCAGGGCGGGAAATATAGGGAATGGTGCAACGTGGAGATCTAGGGTGCAGGACCCGTGCTAGCTGTTTACCGCATTTATTGGCCAATGAGTAGTGGAAATTGCGTGCCCTATCCCGAGTTATCAGCGAATGCGAGTCGAGAAGCTGGAGAAGGTCTCGGCGGGCATTCAAAAGTCGAACAAAGACTGCAGGGTCCAGATCTTGTTTATGCTGGGGTTCAAGCTCTGCTATAGTGGAAAGGAGTCGGCGTATGTCACTCGATCGCATCTTTTTGAGACGAGAGCCATGTTGAATGAGAACCCCCCTAATGACACATTTCAGAGCCTCCCACTGAGTAGGAGGCGAGGTGGTGTCAGATAGATGATCAGAGATAAAGTGTAGGATGGCAACACACTCGGGGTCTCGTAACAAATTATCATTCAACCTCCAGTTTGAACCCCTCCGAGATGTTGGGGGACGTGCAAGGGTCAAGTAGACCGGTGCATCGTCGGACCAAAGCAGCTGACCCATGGTGGGAGTATCTAACAAAGATTGAGAGATTAGAAAGTGGTCTAGCCTGCTATATGAGTTATGTGCCGAGTAGTGGCTATAGTCCCTCTCTGTGGGATGCTGGACACGCCAAACATCCACCAGAAGGGAGGAATGAAGGAGAGTTTTAATGCGCGTCAGTGTAGAGTGCGGTATGGAGGACTTACCCGAGGACGTGACGGCAGACGGGGACATGACAATATTAAGATCTCCACCAATGATGTAACAGGGACCCCCGAAGGAAGACAGTCTGGTCAGAACCGATGAGAGGAACCGAGCCTGACCTGTATTAGGTACGTAAATGTTGGCCACTGTAAAGAGAAAATTGTTCAATTTCAGCTTGAGAAAAATGAAGTGACTATTAACATCAATAAGGGTGTCTAGAACCTCCGGAATAAAAGACTTATGAAACGCTATGGATACTCCCTTTGATTTAGCCCTGGGATTGGTACTGTGGAACCACCTTGTGTAATGCTTATTACGCAGGGTTGGGACAGAATCAGACCGGAAGTGGGTTTCCTGCAAGAGTAGGATGTTAGAACGTTTTTTGTGGTAATGGTAGAGAATCTGGCTCTGTTTCTCGGGCGTGTTGAACCCCCTACAATTGAAGGATGCCAAGGTTAAAGGGCAAACCGAAACCATGACAGAAGTAGGGGAGGGATGAAGGGAGGGAGAGAAGGGGTACAGGAGATAAGATCATGTCTTGTCAGCAACCCACATAGAAAGAGGAACAGCCAGAACAGAGTCAGAGAGGGGAGAAACGGAAGAGGGGGGAGGGGGAAGAAAAAGAGGGGTATAGACAAAGACAGAAAATGTAAGAATAAACACAGCACAAAGAGGTCCAGAGAATAAGCAGGGATAATATCTGAGCATGGCCACCACCCCTTATCACAGAATAGATAGAGTTAAAAATACACAAGAATAGAGGGTGGGGAGGGCAGCCAGTGTAACCAACCAACGGAAGAGGGAGAAAAAAGTAAAAAATAGAAGAAAAGAAAAAAAGAGCAATAACAAAAAAGGCCACTAGGTGGCTCCAAAAGGCTGTGAGGGAAGAGGAAAAAAACCTCACAGTAAGGCATACAGCCAAAAGTTGGGCAGTATCCATGGTGACACTGCAAAAAAAAAAAAGGCAAAAGGCTAAAGGTTAAAACCCCCGGGGGGGGGGAAGAGGGGGTACAAAGGGCAGGGCAGGTCCCCGGAACCCAGCTCTACGGAAAAAAACAAAAGAAAAACCCGACATGAGACAAAACCTAAACATCACCTGCAGGACACTTCAAAATAAAAATAAAAACAAAACAATGATATGGGAACAGAGCATACAGGATCAAACATATGTAGGGTGAAACTGGGCAGACAGGTATAGTGTATAATCAAGTGTAACTTTGGTATGAGACATAAAAAAGAGAGGAAAAAATAAAAGAGCAATGATGAAGCTACAAAAGAACAGATGAGCTGTCTGAGGTTACGTAAGAGAGACACTCCGGAACAGTCTGCTGGTAACTCTTGAGCTGGAATACAGAGACTGAGCGACCTGAGGAAAAAAAAGTATGGTTAATAAAAGCAAAGGCAACGTAGCAGGCCAGGGCCCAGTGGAGGGGGAGCCCAAAACATGAACAGTCACTGGGAAAGATGGCAGTCTATTGGTTCCTGGAAAGGTTAAAACAACAGGAGAAAATATATAGTAACCCAGACAGTGTGATGATCAGGGAAGCAATCCTGACATGGGGGATGGACAGGCCGCAAAAGAGGCAATATAAAAAAAAAAAAAAAAAAACGGACAACAGAATTGGGATTGCGCCAGGGGAGAGCCCTGTGGTGTGCGAGATAGATGAAACCAGTTCAATCTTTCGAGTCCCGGCGATGCTGCGGCGATGCTGAGATTTAGGAGTGCGTCGACGGCCTTGAGTTTGCCACGGGGAGGCGAAGGGCAAGCCAGGAGTAGATGGTGTGAACGGCCAGTCCGGGAGGGCCACCTGTGGAAGCTCTAACGTGCTGAGGAAGTTAGGTAGATCTCCCAGGGTGCGAAAGATGGCGGTCTTGCCCGCGTGGTACACTCGTAGGTGGAACGGGAATCTCCACGGATATTTCATCTGTTTGGATTGCAATAGCAGAGTGAGCGGTTTCGGGGCTTTCCTCATCGCCAAGGTCTGGCGGGATAGGTCGGGAAGGAGCATCACGGGGATGTCATTGAACAGTATAGTGTCCTGTGAACTAGCAGCCCTCATATTGGTCTCCTTGATCTTGTAAAAGTGGACCCCGGCAAAGTGTGTCACGGACAAAGGAGGGGACCTGGGTCCTGGGACCCGAGGTCCTGTGAACCCGGTCCAGTTCTATAGGGTCATCTTTAGGGCATTGCAGTAGCTGGTTAAAGATGGCAGTCACAGCGGCAGGCAAGGCCTTGACGTCAACAGATTTAGGGATTCCGCGAATGCGTATGTTATTACGACGGTTACGGTTCTCAATGTCGTCTTGCTGATACGCCAACTGCTGCAACATGACAGTATGGGAGTTCAGGATTTTGTCGTGTGTCTGCACTGCATTGCTGAGGCCTTCAGTGGTGGCATCCAGGTCATCAAAACGTGCACCCACATCCTTTTTAAGATCAGAAATCTTTCTTGTATGCTTTTTCGATCTTATGGACACAGTGTTCAAAATCAGCTTTGGTAGGCAGAGATCTGAGGTAACTGTGCAGGGAGCGGATTTGAGCTTCCATGTCCCAGCCTTCCCCTGAGCCCAGGGAGGCATTGGAGCAGCTCCTGCAGGGATGATTCAGATCGCGCTGGGGATGTAGGAGCCTGTGCCATCTTGGTTTCAGAACGGCACTGTGATGCAGCCCGAGATCTGGCAAAAAAAGCCTCTAGATCGCCTCCTTTTCTTTCCCTGCCAGTACCTTTCTGTGACCAGGACCTGTCTTTACCCATGTGTTCAATCTGAAGCGGTTTTGGGTTGGATGACGACGGTAATTTTTTCCATGAAGCTGGAGGTCCAGGGAGCCAGGAGAAAGCACGCCCTACGGCTCCATGTGACAAGCCCCCCGGAGGCAGAGCCATCAGATGGCATCGTTATCACATAGCGTTACATGGAGAGCAGTATTGCGACAGGATTAATGCATGCAAAGTGACTTTAGCAGAAGAAGCAGTTCAGTGTGGGAGAGACGCTTCAATAAAAATAAAAAGACATGCTCCACAGGTCAGTAGAATGGTGGCAGGATGATGTTATGCAATGCAGGCCTCCAGGGGGGGTCCAGGCAGGCTCCCCAAAGTGCACAGGTCCCCTGTCCTCTCTGATAAAGCTGTTGTGGCAGGAAATTGGGCACCTGGGAGAACAGTGCTGTGGGTGGGTGTATCAAAATGGCTGTCGTCCTCCGGGACTAGGCCCAAGCCGCGGTGTTTCCTATGCTGGAGACCCGTGGAGGGGCGTGGCACCGTCCGGGACCGCTTCCGATCTCCCCCTGGCCAGGAAACAGATCTCGACTGCCGTATAGGGCCACAATACACCCGCCCAAGGGAGGAAGTGAGGGAGGGAGCCAGGGAAGGCACTGTACCTGGATCGGGGAGCCCCGCAGGCCTCAAGCCGGCGTCTGGAGGAGAATGAGGAACTGAGCGATGGGGGACCCCCTTCGACCACTCCCGAGTGCCGATCCGCCTCGGCTGGCGCTCCACCACCCCCCTCTCGGGGGATGCTCCCCACTGCTGATCACAATCGAGAGCTCGGGCACGGAGGATATACTGGATCTCACAGGCCCAAGATGGTGGCGAGTCGTGGCCTTGCGAGGACAGCTATGAGCCTCCGTGGGGACGTCCAAACTGACAGATTTTGGCCTTAGTCAGCGCAGGAGATGTCCAGGTATGCCCAGGGCAGGTTGGTGTAGCCCCAGGGCCCCGTTTCTGTGAGGATGGCTGGGGATTGTAGACAGGGGTGACGGAGCCCAGCAGAAACACATCCGTCCTACAGCACAGTCAGACACGCCCCTCGTAAAAGTATTAAATTAAACTCACCAAAGAATATTAAAACTGAGCTTATTTTTATTTATTTTTTAAATACTGATAAAACTTAGTTCAAGTAGGGTGAGTTATTGCTTAGTATGTAAACCATGTATGCAGTATATGTAATTGTTTTATTAGCTATCACTAAGGATGAGTGTCAGGAAAGGTTCCATCCGCTGGTGCTATTTATATTCTTTCTTGCAGTGCTGCGTCCCACCAGCAGGGGTCTCCTGGCAGTTCGGAGCTGTCAGGGGAACTTCCCCCTGCTGGTATATCACCTTTGGGACGCAGTACTGACCTCCACCAGCGGATGGACCCTGGCAGTGTGGAGCACCTGGCCCTTGCTACGTTCAGGTGTGACCTGAACACAATCAACACGCCCTATTTATACCCGGCAGGTTCAAACAGAACTTGCCCTGGTATCCGTCTATCAACCCGACCCTGAGCCTGTTATCTGGACCCTGAACCTGTTGTCTCCCTCCTGGACTTCTGATCCGATCCATCCTGACCCATCCTGACCCGATCCCTCTCCTGGACTTTTCCTTCTTGTTCATTCCCCGTCCGCAGCTACTTCCTGATCCCCCGTGTATGACCTCGGCCTGGCCTGTTTATGATTCCGGTATTTCCCTTGCTGTACATATCGTCTTTAGTGTTGTTTTTGTCACTGTGGATCTTTGTTTGTTGCACTGAGCTTTTTGAAGGTGGTGGGGTGTTACCCCCTCTTCTTAAATAAATCACCCTTTTTACCTATATCTGTTTGGATTCCTCTTTTGCAATCACACAGTACTGGTCTATTTCTAATCACTGACAGTATACCAGGGCCATCCTAGACCAGACGTGCTTGCATTAAGGAATCACCCTGTTGTTGTGCATTTTTCTGAAGCATGGATTTCAATGAAATCTGTTACTTTTCCCTACTGGCTGAGGAGGATGGGGAGTATTGTCGCCAGGTTTTTGAGGGATGGACAAGGGATCAGCTGATGGAAACCATCCAATCAGCTCATTCTTTGGTGGATCGGGGTTATATGTCTTTTGACAATATTCACTCACTGATTCAGTTATGTGTTGAATTGGCTCCGTCTGTTATTCCTGATGGTAGTGATGACTTTTCTCCCCCCTTCATTCCTGACCAAGTTGAATCCCTGGTATGGTTGATGGAGGATGATCCAGCCTCCTTTGATGAACACTATTGCTCTTGTTCCCAGCAGAAGTTATCCGACTGCATTAGTTCAGTGCAGTCTTTGATTAAACAAGGTGTGTGTGAACCAGCCTTTGTTCAACCTGTGCTGCAGGCATGGTCAGATCTCCTGATCCCAGCCAAGCCACTGCATCCCAGCCCTGCCATTAACCATTTACCTTCCCAAGGATCTAGCCGTCCATCACCAATGGCAACTCCAGCCCAGATAATTCCACATCCTACCAAATATTACTACCCAGTTTCTACTAATTGTACCTACCCTGCCTTTAATCCACCTGTAACTCCTCCACAAAAACCTCCTCCAGTCACCATCCCTGTGTCTCTGCCATATTCCAATCCTTCCTCCTACTTTATTCCATCCTCTTCATACATCACTTCTGTTAGCAAACCTGCAGTGTCTAAATCTAAAAAGAAACGGAAGTACTTCCCAACCCATACCATCGTGCCAGTTACCCAGCCTGTCCCAGTGCCCTCTGCTCAACCTGTCCCAGTGCCATCTGTTCCTGTGCCAGCTGCTCTATCTGTTCCAGTGCCAGCCGCCCAGCTTGTGACATCCGACCAGCCTGCTCCTGTGCCAGCCGCTCTGCCTGTGCCAGCTGCTCTGCCCGTTTCAGTGCCAGTTGCTCAACCTTTCAACCCTGTGCCAGCCTCCCAGCTTGATGTTCATGTGCCAGCCTGCCACCCTGGTGTTCCTGTGCCAGCCTGCCACCCTGATGTTCCTGTGCCAGCCTGCCACCCTGATGTTCCTGTGCCAGCCTGCCACCCTGATGTTCCTGTGCCAGCCTGCCACCCTGATGTTCCTGTGCCAGCCTGCCAACCTGATGTTCCTGTGCCAGCTTGCCAGTGATGACCCAGCCTGACCCAGTCCACTGCCCATGTGACTCCTGTGCCCAGCTTGATGACCAGTCCGCTGCCCATGACTTCCAGCCTGCCCACTTGATGACCAGTCCGCTCCCCACTGATGACCCAGCCGCTGCCCAGCTGATGACTTCCAGTCCGCTGCCCAGCTTGATGACTTCCAGTCCGCTGCCCAGCTTGATGACTTCCAGTCCGCTGCCCAGCTTGATGACTTCCAGTCCGCTGCCCAGCTTGATGACTTCCAGTCCGCTGCCCAGCTTGATGACTTCCAGTCCGCTGCCCAGCTCGATGACCCGGAGCCTTCGGTCCAGCTCGATGACCCGGAGCCTGCTGCCCAGCTCGATGACCCGGAGCCTGCTGCCCAGCTCGATGACCCGGAGCCTGCTGCCCAGCTCGATGACCCAGAGCCTGCTGCCCAGCTCGATGACCCAGAGCCTGCTGCCCAGCTTGGCGACCCAGAGCCTTTATCCGTTGCCCAGCTCGATGACCCGGAGCCTTTGTCCGCTGCCCAGCTCGATGACCCGGAGCCTGCTGCCCAGCTTGGCGACCCGGAGCCTTTATCCGCTGCCCAGCTCGATGACCCGGAGCCTTTGTCCGCTGCCCAGCTCGATGACCCGGAGCCTGCTGCCCAGCTCGATGACCCGGAGCCTGCTGCCCAGCTCGATGACCCGGAGCCTGCTGCCCAGCTCGATGACCCGGAGCCTGCTGCCCAGCTCGATGACCCGGAGCCTGCTGCCCAGCTCGATGACCCGGAGCCTTTGCCGCTGCCCAGCTCGATGACCCGAAACCTTTGTCCGCTGCCCAGCTCGATGACCCGGAGCCTTTGTCCGCTGCCCAGCTCGACGACCCGGAGCCTGCTGCCCAGCTCGACGACCCGGAGCCTTTGTCCGCTGCCCAGCTCGACGACCCGGAGCCTGCTGCCCAGCTCGACGACCCGGAGCCTGCTGCCCAGCTCGACGACCCGGAGCCTGCTGCCCAGCTCGACGACCCGGAGCCTGCTGCCCAGCTCGACGACCCGGAGCCTTCGTCTGCTGCCCAGCTCGATGACTCGGATGTACCCACCTCTCGGTTCAAGCCTCCCATTGCCCAGTTAGTCACCCTGGACTTTTCCCGGCAACGGATAGTTAGAGCGTCCGGAGGCCGTTCCTTTGAGGGGGGTACTCTCAGGAAAGGTTCCATCCGCTGGTGCTATTTATATTCTTTCTTGCAGTGCTGCGTCCCACCAGCAGGGGTCTCCTGGCAGTTCGGAGCTGTCAGGGGAACTTCCCCCTGCTGGTATATCACCTTTGGGACGCAGTACTGACCTCCACCAGCAGATGGACCCTGGCAGTGTGGAGCACCTGGCCCTTGCTACGTTCAGGTGTGACCTGAACACAATCAACACGCCCTATTTATACCCGGCAGGTTCAAACAGAACTTGCCCTGGTATCCGTCTATCAACCCGACCCTGAGCCTGTTATCTGGACCCTGAACCTGTTGTCTCCCTCCTGGATTTCTTATCCGATCCATCCTGACCCATCCTGACCCGATCCCTCTCCTGGACTTTTCCTTCTTGTTCATTCCCCGTCCGCAGCTACTTCCTGATCCCCCGTGTATGACCTCGGCCTGGCCTGTTTATGATTCCGGTATTTCCCTTGCTGTACATATCGTCTTTAGTGTTGTTTTTGTCACTGTGGATCTTTGTTTGTTGCACTGAGCTTGTTGAAGGTGGTGGGGTGTTACCCCCTCTTCTTAAATAAATCACCCTTTTTACCTATATCTGTTTGGATTCCTCTTTTGCAATCACACAGTACTGGTCTATTTCTAATCACTGACAATAAGGTTTGGGTTTACTACGAACATGGGTTTGAGTATGAGGAAGACTGTGCCGGAACCAGTTACTTCCTGATGAAGCCACATGGATAGTGGCTTAACACTTGGAGTTGGAGCCAGGTGACATCAGACTCTGACCAGTTCCTATGTCCTCGGATCTCATCCCATGTAAGCGCCCTTCACAGGTATTTATACATGCTGGTTTTAAATAAACTAATTGTGTGTAGTTACTGGATATTGGCAATTGGCAACTTCCATACCGTAGGACGTCATATGACGTCCTGGACTTTAGTGGGGGGTATCTGAATGATGCCTGCAGCTACAGACATCATTCAGATATCCTTCTCTTCAGACGGCGATTCTGCGCACCATAAGAATGATCATAGCGATGCTATGATCGTTCTTATAGGAGGTGGGAGGGGACATTCCCACTCCCGACGTCATCTGGTGCTTCTCCGATCGTGCCATCGGAGGGCCGGAAAACAAACACATGGTCATCGGTCATCTCTGACTGTGGGAGTCCCGGGCACGACATTATGACGTCACACCCGGGTACCCGGAAGTAAACAAAGCCGCAATCATGGCTGAAAGCATGAGATTGGTGATTTTTTTTTTTCGATCTCATGCTTTCCAGCTTGGAGGAGAGATGTGGGGTCCTATTGACCCCGCATCTCTCCATAAAGAGGACATGTCACACACAATTCCTATTACAAGGGATGTTTACATTCCTTGTAATAGGAATAAAAGTGATAAAAAAAAGAAAAAAAAAGTGTCAAAATAAAAATAATTAAGTAAAATACAAAAATTATATAATAAAAAAAGAAAAATAAAACGCCCCTGTCCCCAGTAGCTCATGCTCAGAAGCGAATACATACGTAAGTCCTGCCCACATATGTAAACACCATTCAAACCACACATTTGAGTTATCGCCGCTTGCGTTAGAGTAAGGCCGCGTACACACGATCAAATATATCTGCTGAAACTGGTCCACAGACCAGTTTCAGCGGACAGATTCGATCGTGTGTACGGGCTAGCAGACAGGTTTCCAGCAGACAAAAGTTTTAAAGCATGCTTTAAAACTTGTCTGCTGGAAACCCGTCTGTCCGACATGTCCACTGGTTAGTACGCCTAACCAGCGGACATAAATCCCCCGCATGCGTCGAATGGATTCGACGCATGCGTGGAAGTATTTTACTTCCTGGTTCGGTGACGTGGCGGCGTCAACGTCACCGCCACATCACCGCGCTGTCTGTCCATGGGGATTTTGGTTTGATCGTGTGTACACTGATCAAACCAAATCATCCCAGGAGACATGTCCGATGAAAACGGTCTGTCGGACCGTTTTCGTCGGATTTGTCTCCTCGTGTGTACGCAGCCTAAGAGAAATAATTCTAGCACTAGACCTCCTCTGTCACTCTAAACTGGTAACCTGTAAAAAAATTCCCTTAACCAGAAAAATATCTGCACATATAACTTGCCTAACATATGTTTTCAAACTGGTGATGCAGCGGTTCCTCATTAAGTACTTTGGCTTTGATGACATTTGTCAAGCCAGAAGTTTTTTGTGCATTTTTGATAGTCAGCACTTGCCTAAAAGAAATGCAGCACCAACATCAACTGTTTGCCAATTGCCTCATTTGTGACACCCTCTCGTACAGGAAGTTAACATTGTCCATGGTGCATAAGGCTGTACCAACAACATCATGCAGTCAATGAGCACCTGTGCAATTTTAGTACAAGGGCAGATTCTGGATTTCGGTCATCAATAAGAGGGACCATTACTGGATGGCTTCCATATTACATCCCAAAGGCAGCCCAAAATGTTTCACTTTGTAGAATTGGTAGAATCTTATTGGCAAGTTTTCTATGATGACCAGCGAGGCTTCAGTCTTCTGATCTCTGAAAAGGGGAACAGCAGTAGCAATAGCAATTTTAAGAGTATTTCTAAACCACAACAGCTGGCACAGGCTTCAGGAAGTTTCTGAACCACATGGTTGTTGATGGCTTCAGGGCTGATGTGGACACTTCCAGAAGTAAGGACCCTATGGACTATTGGGTGTCCGAATTTGACCACTGGCCAGAGCTTGCACAGTATGTAGTGGATTTTCTGGCTTCCCCTGTAGTTAATGTGCTGTGTAAAAGGGGCCTTTGGCACAGCTGAACCAGATTTGAACCTGTGTGTTCCCTTTGTGTACTTTCATTAAAATAATCAGGATTACCAGTGACTTAAGAACCCCTTCTGCTGATGCTGTATACTAAACTCTGAACTGTCATTTGAATCTCCAAAAAAAAAAAGAAAAGAAAAGAAAGCTTTCTTCCACCATTACTGTTACTTGTTTCCTCCTTTGGCCTATTCTAGTATTTCAACACTGTAAGGCTCCATTCACACATATGCTTGAATAACTGTGCATGTGCATTTTTGAGCAAGTTTGTGCAACACATTTAGGTCAACCCACTCATTTCAATTGGCTGCCTTACACATGAAAAATTGCACAAAAGAGTTACCTATTTGTTAGCAAGGTGAGCTGGAGTGCCAATAAGAATGAATTGTGTGTTTCTGATTTTGATATAATACACTCAAGATATGTTTATTTTAAGATAAAACCTGTCCCATCTTTCCATATTATATTGTTGCTTTACCAAGCTGTTAAACCACTTAAGGACATAGCAGAAATAGCAGAAAGATTAAAGCCCCTACTACCTAGCTTGTTAAACAATGATCAGGTAGGGTTTGTATCATGGAGAGAGGGAAAAGATAACGGCCTGAAGTCAGTGTGTTTGATTCATGAAGCAAAGGAGGGAAGACCCCAGTCACATTCCTGTCGATTGATGCCAAAAAGGTCTTTGACAGGGTGGACTGGGGCTTCATGTTTGGAGCATTAAGACATCTGGGTATTGGGACAAAAATGATGAAATGGATATTGGCTTTTTACCATCACCCAATGGCCAAAATCAGAATAAATGGGAACTTATCCCCCCTTTGGACTTAATTAACCACTTAACGCCCCGCCGCATGACTATGTACGTCCACAGAATGGCACGTACAGGCAGATGGGCATACATGTACGTCCCTGCCTTCTAGCGGGTATACAAATAAAAATAATTCCTCAGTTTAGGCCAATATGTATTCTTCTACATATTTTTGGTAAAAAAATTGCAATAAGCGTATATTGATTGGTTTGTGCAAAGCTTATAGGCCCTGATGCACGTAGAGAGGCGTATCTTTGTGCGGGCGTAGCGTATCTTCTTTACGCTACGCCGCCGCAACTTAGAGAGGAAAGTGCTTTATTCACAAAGCACTTGCTCCCTAAGTTACGGCGGCGTAGCGTAAATGGGCCGGCATAAGCCTGCGTAATTCAAAGTAGCAAGGCAGTTGGCGTGTTGTATGATAATGAACCGTGACCCCATGCAAATGATGGGCGCATGCGCCGTCCGTGGACGTATCCCGGTGCGCATGCTCAGAATCACGTTGAATAGAATGTCTAAGATACACGTCGAACACTGCCTACGGTGTGAACGTCACAGCCCCATTCACGTACGACTTACATAAACGACAGCTGTTCCGATGTCCATACCTTTGCATGGGATGCACCACCTTTTTGGTGGTTTATCTTTATGCCGGAAAAACGCCTTACGTAAACGGCGTAGATTACTGCGTTGGGCGTACGTATGTTTGTGAATCGGCGTCTCTTTCTCATTTGCATATTTATAATGGGAACGCCGATTGCGTCCAGCGTAAATATGCACCCAAGATACGACGGCGTAGGAGACTTACATCTGTCGTATCTTGGCAAAATTCAGGCGTATCTGATTTATATAATCAGTGCATAGACTTTATGGTGGACACATCGGACAATTTTGACACATTTTTGGGACCATTGTCAGCGATCAGTGCAATAAAAATGCACTGATAACTGTGAAAATGCCACTGGCAGTGAAGGGGTTAACCACTTGGTGGCGCTGAAAGGGTAAAGTGTGTCCTAGGGAGTAATTCTTACTGTTAGGGGGCGTGGCTATGAGTGACACGTCACTGATCGCTGTTCCCGTTGAGAGGGAAAAGACAATCAGTGACAGTGTCACTAGGCTGAACGGGGAGATGCATATTTACACTTGCCTCTCTCCGTTCTGAAGCTCTGTGACCCGATCGCAGGACACCGGCGCCCCGCACAGCGGCAATTTCAAAGTGACGTATATATACATCACTTTAGTAGGGGAAAGGGAATTTAAGGTAGCTGCATTTGCAGATGACCTGCTTTTCTGTATGTCTAACCCTAGAATAACAATCCCAGTTATATTAGATAAACTATTCAGATACGGAAAATTGACTAACTTCGAAATAAATATGTCTAAATCTGAGATTTTGAATTTCACTATCCCAGGGGAGAAACAACGGGCGATCCAACCTAAATTTCCCTTTGTATGGTGTAAGGGGGGACTGGGGTATCTGGGAATAAAACTGACTTCATCCGTAGGCACTATGTTCATGGCCAATTACATTCCAGCACTTAACCACTTCAATACCCAGCCATAGACAATTGACGGCCTGGGATGGGATTTACCATCCTAAGTGGCCGTCAATTGACGGCCTGGGTATTGCAGGCGAATATCTGGACGATGCCTGCAGCCAGAGGCATCATCCAGATATCCATCTCTTCAGCCGGCGATTCTGCACAAAGTAAGAACGATCATAGCGGCGGTTCCGCCGCTTGATCGTTCTTACAGGCCGCGGGAGGGGACATCCCCCCCCTCCCGCCGCCATCCGGTGCTTCTCCGGGCTTACCTGTACCTTCGGGGGCCCGGAGAACGAATCGTCGGCGGCGGCAGGAAGCATAGAGATGACTGGTGACCAGATGGTCACCAGTCATCTCTATGACCGTCGGAGGACCCGGGCGCGATCTGATGACGTCACGCCCGGGTCCCCGTATGTAAACAAAGCCGCGATTGCGGCTGTAAGTCACCATTCATGAGATCGGTGAATTTTTTTTCACCGATCTCATGGTTTCCAGCCTGGAGGTGAGATGTGAGGTCTTATTGACCCCACATCTCTCCATAAAGAGGACCTGTCACACACATTTCCTATTACAAGGGATGTTTACATTCCTTGTAATAGGAATAAAAGTGTAAAAAAAAAAAAAAAATGAAAAAAAGTGTAAAAATAAATAAAATATAAGTAAAAAAAAATAATAAAAGATAAAAAAAAAATGAAAACGCCCCTGTCCCCGATAGCTCGCGTGCAGAAGCGAACGCACACGCAAGTCCCGCCGACATATGTAAACGCCGTTTAAACCACACATGTGAGGTATCGCCGCGTGCGTTAGAGTGCCAGCAACTAATCTAGCACTAGATCTCCTCTGTAAATCTAAACTGTAACCTGTAAAAAATAAATAAAGCGTTGCCTATGGAGATTTTTAAGTACCGAAGTTTGGCGCCATTCCATGAGTGTGCGCATAATTAAAGCGTGACATGTTGGGTCTCTATTTACTCGGTGTAACATAATCTTTCACATAATACAAAAAAATTGGGCTAACTTTAGTGTTTTGTTATTTTTTTAATTCATAAAACAATTTTTTTTACAAAAAAAAGTGTTTGAAAAATAATTGCGTAAATACCGTGCAAGATAAAACTTTGGAATGACCGTCATTTTATTCCCTAGGGTGTCTGCTAAAAAAAACATATATAATGTTTGGGGGTACTGTGTAATTTTCTAGCAAAAGAATGATGATTATTACATGTAGGAGAGAAGTGTCAGAATAGGCCCGGTATGGAGGTGGTATAAAAGCCTAGTATTGAAGCGGTTAATAAGATTAAATAACATTTGAAGAATCTGAGACATAAGCCCCTTATGAAGAAATAATGCTTTAAAGATGAATATTCTACCGGGGTTGACCTACATTTTCCAAATGATCGCAATAACAGTACCCCAAGACTATTTTAAGAAACTAAGTTCAATGATATTAAAATACATCTGGGCACATAAACGGCCCAGAATTGCATATGTAACATTGGCGAAAGCTAAAAGGTCAGGAGGATTAGCAGCCCCAGATTTTAAGAAATACTATCAGGCGATTTGTATTTCTTGGATAGCAGAATGGATTCATAATAAAGAGGGGAGAAGCTGGGTAAACATGGAGATTTCACAAAGTAAGGTAGATTTGGGGAAGATGGTTTGGATAACAAGGCAGCACAGAGAATTAGCCAACAGTACAAAACCCACTAACTAGAAACACCTTCACAATTTGGGATGGTTTTGAAAGAATGCACCATTGGGACCATAATTCTCCACTATTATCGATATTGGGCACAAACTATTTCAAGCCAGGGAAAGAGGAACACATATGTTTTACTAGATGGGCAAAAAAATTAAAAATATTATTACAAGACGTAATGAAGGGAAATAGGATTTGCACCTATGAGGAAATCACACAAAAATAGGGAAATATGCCACTAGATAAATGTAGGTACACACAATTACAGCATTTTACACAATCACTGCCACAATCGCTATGGAAAAAAGGACACATGAGGACAATAGAGAAATCTTTTTGCTCCCCATTAGTTTAAATCAAAGTATATCCAAAATGTATAGGATGCTAATTAAAGAAACAGAACCAGAATTCCCTCCATAAATGGGAAGGGGAGAGAAAAAAAGGAATATTTGGGACTTTAGATGAGATGCAGGGGAGGGTTTGTGCCTCCATCCCTAATTGCTATGCAAAAAAAAAGGGGGGAGGGTGGGACTTTGAATCAGGTGTGGGGGGTAGAGCCAGACAAAGCCATATGTTGATTGATCCAATCCATATCAAGCCATATACTGTAAATGCATAATAGCACATTGGCATATATAATACAAAATAACAACATGCATATTGTGAATTATAACCAACATGACACAGAGAATAAATATTGTACATCACAGTCCCCCAAATGGAGTAGACATTGACATTATATCAGGGTTGGTAAAGCAACAAAACCATCTAGTATCATAAATATGAAGTGGATGCATCACAATAAGCTTAACAACGTTTCATGGACTTTTATCCACTCATCAGGAGCAAGTCCATTGATATACTAAAAGGGGGATACAAATTGCCATTATAGTTAGATATAACTACCAACTGGGGGTAGGGGGGGGGGTTGTGGGATAGTGATAAACAGATAGACTGCCATATCTGAAAATACTCACATAAGAACTGATACTGCGACCATGCGATACCACGTGCCAGGGGTCAGCCAGGTGAATATGTCTAGCACGGGAGCTGAGGAAAAAACCCAAGCAAGAACCAGGAGCACACACGCAGTCCCCCAAAGAAGTGTGTTCATATGAAAGAACCTTGATATAACTGTAGATGGGGTTTCTATATTCTATACAATAAAGTAAGTGGTTTGTCACCATAATGGTATAAATAGAAAGAATGTAATATAGTGTAAACCCATCACCAAAATATAAGAATATTGTGAAACAAGTCACCAAGGTAGGAAGAGGATATAGGCCCGCTCAGAGATGAGGAACATTCTGAAGGAATATTCTGAGAATGGCGTTCTATTCCTCAGGAGATACAAAGACAGTTGAAATGTGTTACAAACTCCTGGCAAGATGATATGTGACCCCTCAGAGGGCGCACAGGATCTGGGCAGAGGGACCCCCATCTTGTTGAAGGGGATGTGACGCTCCGGGACCTTTGCTCACCTCTGGAGGGCATGCACTAAGATCCAACCCTACTGGGAGGGAATCTTGGCAGCAACCTACCAAATCACATGATAACAGATTCAGAAGAATCCTTCGGATTGCCTATTTCATGATACAAGGAAAACGGCCCCTCAATATAAGAATACTTTAGTGCCATCCCTTTTAAATGCGGTCAAAAGCCTGATCCCGAGTCTCTGGAGGTCCCAGGAAGTTCCGAGTATGAAAGACTGGGTTGCATCGAGTCGTAGAAGAAACTATCCACATAGAAAAACACTCATTGGAGAGATTCTGCAATATACTGGTTAAATGGCGGGAGTTCAGGGAGTTGGGAACCTGGAGGAATTGATGAAGGTATAGGGAATCGAGGAGGAAAGAAAGATGGGGGATGGGTGTTTTTTTTTGCGGGGGGGTTTAATCTCTTGCCTACCATAGTTTTACGGCGGCAGGTCGGCTCGCCCTGGTGCCGATGTGAGTGCCCAGTAGGCGCAATCACCGCTGGGCACACGCGATTGCTCGTTACAGAGTGAGAACCGGGAGCTGTGTGTGTAAATGCACAGCTCCCTGTTCTTTCAGGGGGAAAAATTACTGCTCACATGTTCATACAATGTATGAACTGTGATCTGTAATTTCCCTTAGTCAGTCCCAGGGAACATATGAGGGAACATAATTAACCCCTTCCCTGCCAGTGAAATTTTTACAGTAATCAATGCATTTTTATAACACTGATCGTTATAAAAATGCCAATGGTCCCAAAAATGTGTCAAAAGTGTCCGCCATAATGTCGCAGTACTGATAAAAATCGCAGATCACCGCCATTACAAGTAAAAAAAAATATTAACAAAAATGCCATAAATCTATCCCCTATTTTGTAGACGCTAAAACTTTTGTGCAAACCAATCAATAAACGCATATTGCCATTTTTTTTTTTTACAAAAAATATGTAGAAGGATAAGTATCGGCCTAAACTGAGGCAAAAAATTGTTTTTTATATATATTTTTGGGGGATATTTATAACAGCAAAAAGTAAAAAATATATATATATTTTTTTTTTAAATGTCGCTCTATTTTTGTTTATAGCGCAAAAAATAAAAACTGTAGAGGTGATCAAATACCACCAAGAAAAGCTCTATTTGTGGGGAAAAAAAGAACGCCAACTTTGTTTGGGAGCCACGTCGCATGACCGCACAATTGTCAGTTAAAGCGACGCAGTGCCAAATTGCAAAAAGTGGTCCGGTCATTGACCAGCAAAATGGTCCGGGGCTGAAGTGGTTAAAGGGGTAGGGGAATAAATGGATAGAGCTTAGATAATTGAATATGATGTTTTTAATATGTGATTGTAATCATTTATATCTATACAATAAAATAAAAGGTGAATATATGTATATATATAAAAATGTAACTTCATTTGTTCAATGCATAGACTTTATTTTATATATACTAATACCTGTATTAAACCAACTCTACATAGAACACTAAGCTAAATAGCACTTGTATGGACTGCATTGAAATTTTCTGAACACAATATTATCTAAATTAAATAATAATAATTTGAATAGAATTCATAGATCAAATAGAATTAATTAAACTTGAATTTCCCGGTGAATGATTTTTACAACTCAAATAATTTGTAGGCATTTAACAACTTCTGTATATTCAATGGAAACATCCAATTATAATTTATTCTAAATTAAGTTATGGGTTAAATAGTTACAATATATTATGTGGGTGTATTTGTAAGGCCTACATTTGGTGCTTTTAATGAAAGGCTTGTTTTATAAGATAAATTGAAAATGCATGCATTATCTTTGCTCTACAGACTTTGCAGCTCCTGCTGATATAACATTTTTTTTCTTTTTCTTTAGTAGACTCCTCTAATAATGAAAAAAAAAAGTGTCTCAACATGCTTAATTATTCCAGAGCAGGTTGCTACCCAATACATTCTCTTTTTATACTTTATGAATACAAAAATATTTTTTTTCACTTCCCTTTATAACTCATGTTGTTGGAAATAACTACTTTATCAAATCAAGAAACAAATTCTGGATGTTATATTAGTGGAAGGATATGAAAAAGTGTAGCGCTTATTTTTGCGAAAAAGTCAGTTAATAACACATATCAAATGTTGCAAACATACATATATATGAAATCTTAATTTCAGTGACACCAAGTGAGTGAGTGTGAGCCGTGAAAAAATAAAAATATATATAAATCAGAACAAAGCCCTCTATTGTGACCACACACAAATAACAACAGTCCAAAAGTGTTGAAAAAACTGCAAGGTTGAAATGAAGAGTCCCACATGGATGTGACCTTCTCTGTGAAAGGATAGTGACACAGCCACCAATGTAAGGAGGAGGCTTACCAGATGGTGTAGACTTGGTGAGGTTTATACCACCCAAGTAAAGCAGGCGTATATAACCAGTCAGCAAGATGTATCCAGCTGGTCCTGAATTCACATATCAGTCGGCACCGCAAATTCCAGTAAACACCAGGAAGTGTAAATACATGTAGTCTTGTTGGAGCCAGAGATATGGTAACCACATAACATGTGTAATGGCAAAAAAACACATAATGTGATACCGTACAAGGTAGTATTTAGATTATAAAGATTAAAACATGAACTATAAAGCTATTGTGTTCTGACAGGGGGACTGCCCCACCGTCAGAACACACTGGTCAGTCATTGGTTGCCAGCACTGATCAGATGCCAAACAACTGCTGGTTTTCCAGCATGCCCATTCAATAGAAGTTGGACAGGTTACTGTACACACTGGCTGGTTTCTGTTGAACCGACTGATACCGCCCAATATTTGGCATGTGTGTACCAGCCTTAACAAAAATCTGTCAGGCTAACATAAGACTGATAGGTAAAACTACCTGAATGATTTCTCTGTAACTTAGAGTGACTTGTAGTTAGTTGCGCGACCAAAACTGGCCCATGATAATTGATAAATAAATAAATAAACATCTGTTACTGTTTTTGGCTACACTGATATGAACATTTGCACTGGCATTTCATGGACAAATTAATAGTCTAATAAAAGGTTGGAGTGATATTACTGTTCTAATAAGTATGTATTAAGTATTATTTCTGTTAAATGCCCCCCATACTGGTTACTGAAAATCACTGGTGATGGGAGCCATTTTCCAATGAAAAGCAGGCTTCCTGCAAGTGGGGAACTGCTTCAAGCATTACTAAGTGCCTCTGGACCAGCGAGAGAGGCTAAAGTTATTGTAACTTAGTTTGCTCTTATCTACCAATCATTATCTATGGTTCATTATTAGGCATCGTTACAGCATTATTAATCATGGAATAGCATAGAAAATACAGTAATCTAGCCATCACTAGCATATAGGGTACTGCTTTTAGCAGCTAATAAGTGGTCATTTTTACATACACAGTTTTCAATACTTCAGTTAGTCTGCCAAATGCTCATGCAGTGTGAACCTGAGTAGGGTGTCCAACATTTTGCTCCATTTTTTAACTGTATATTGTCGAAGTAAAGTATCTAAACTGTGGTTCCTCAACATTTGTGATTTATTGTATACTGCTTCCCACATTGACAAGACTACAGATCAATGTAAGGCCACAAAAAATCATAAATGTTGAGGTAAAACAGTTTAGTTACTTTACTTTACTTTTCATCCTTTTGGGAACAGCATTGGGTAAACCTAAAAACAAATACTATAGTTTGCGTAATGCCATTTATGGCTAATGTAACTATAATTTCATTGTATTATTTGATTCAGAGCTATCTCTTCAATGGTACCTCTTTATGGACATAGCAAAGGCATATGCATGTTTTTATGCCATATTTTAGTTTTTTGTTTGTTTGCATACAGTATCTGAAATAAAAATGCATTTTTTTTAAAGAATTCACTAATTTAAGTTATGTATTACTTGACAAGTACATGACAAAATCAAATTAATAATTTTACAAAGCAGAGTTTCCTATTTGTCTCACTAGGCAGAGATACACAGTCCACCATTTTAATGAGCTAGCAATGAACCCTATTGGCCCCTTTTCTAGTCTGCGTGGGCTGACATTCTGACCTCCAGATGGAGACACTGCATTATTTAGTTGCCAGGGGTGCTAGTTGTGAAAGGGTGGAATTCCCCTATGATGTCATTTCTATAATAAGGAAGTCCTATTTCTTTTGGTTTCTATATTTTTTTCTTCAATTAAAAGGTGAGTACACATGCACTGACAAGCTCAATTTCGGTATGAGAACAAATCTGCTCATTATAAGTCCTGCCTATGTAGAAAACCTGGGAAAACAGATTCTCCTTTGTATCGTTCAAATTATTTATTGCCATTCATAAGAATTATCATATTCAGGTATTTTCATTGGTATTCATTATTTATTTAGGCTTATATTTTATGTAGTACCTCTGGTGTCTATGTGCGTATGTTCACACAACTAAATTCATGTATATTTTTTTATGAATATCTAAGTAAACCAATGGGTATTCTTATATAACTGACTAGAGTAGTTCTTTAATTATTTTGTATTTTATTTTCAAATGCCTTCAAATGTAAATGTGGTTACTCAGATGAGTAAATACGTAGGTATGGACACCTACACAAAATAAAGTCAAAGATACATATATTCCTCTCCATCAATTTTTCTTTCCAGTCAGATCTCCTTTAGTAATGAACTGATTCCACTAAAAATAAAAGTCAAAATGGGGTTTTGTTACAAAGGAATTGCAAATTAGAAGCAGCTACGTTGGAAAGGTATAGCCACAATCATCTTCAATTTTCATGTACTACAGGAGAAATACCTTCAAACATGCTGAAAACATATTTCTAGATTATTTTAGATCTCCTGTCACAAATCTGACAAAATAATTCTTTATTAAGTGCATAGTTAAAAATACTATGTGAAATCCAAAGGGGAAATGATTGCAATACATAACAGAAAAAGAAACACATAGCATGCCTCAGGAGTAAAATTGAGCTGTCTTCATCATTTTACATACATATTCTTTCACATATCAAAAAGAATGGTAATCGCCTCATTAAATATTCACTGTTAATGCAGCCTTATAGCTGCGAACATTTCACATCATTGATTAAATTTAGTCTGTGGTAAATTCTCACTGTTATTTAATGTCATTTATCACCTGCTGTTTTGTCTTACTGCGAACATCCTGCCTACCCTGTGCTGTCTAGAGTACATGGACCTTCTGTGACTTTAATGTACTTAGAACAAAGCCTCCAAAGTGCCTCTATCAGGAGAATGTTGGCAACTTGCCCTTTTTATATTCAAGCCATTTTGCTGCCTGTCACTCAGTGCTTTACAAATTGAACTCAAAGCTTAGGTAAAAAATAGGGCCTATGAAACATTTCTTTTTATTGGAAAGAATATGCTAATAAAGCACCCTCAGCAGGAAGCAGGTTGTGTCTGAAAGAGTTTTGTCAACTCTGAATTAATTTTCTGTGTTAAGGCACAGAGGCACAGGGTGCAACTAGAGCTAGGCTATGGTAATTAATCCTTCTAGCTTTGGATACAAGTGCATTTTAATAAATAAGACCGGTGTTTAACAGATGTGAGAATACAACCTTTGTTTTCTTTGTAAAAACAATACTGCCATGACAGGCAGTTAGACCAAATATTGGTTTTGAAAATGTATAATTCTTGGAATCATGTCTATTTCTATTCACAGTATACATGATAAGGTATTGCTGGAGATGACAACACTTTATCAGCAGCAGGGTATTTTAACACTTGATTCTACAATGCTTTGATAGGTCTTACAGCGCGTAAAAATATACTGAATCAAGGATATACATTTTGAATGCAATGATAATAAAACTGTGAGAACTGTCATGAAATGTATTTATGCAGTGAAAGTCTTTTCTAACAGGTTTAAAAATGCATCACCCTTGTAAACAGTTAATTATTTTCAGTTGCATCTGTGCTGAGAAAGATTTTTCCTTTTTGTATTCACATACATATTTATTCACAGAATGAACCCCCATTTACCTGCTGTTTGTACTGAATAACATTAAAGCTAGTCAGTCAGAGTATGTCTTGTGTATGTAAGTTTACAATTATGTGGTTTGAACAACTTTGCCAAACCAAAATAAATATTATGGTGCAAATACAATATGTTATATTGTCTGTCAATAAGGCTGTGTCAAATGATTCACTATCAGGACTGATTCACACCACAAAAACGCCCGTCAGATCCATTCTGGGTGTGTTTTTGCATGCACGTTTGTAACACATTTTTGGAGTGTTCTGGTGTGCTTTTGATGCGTTTCCAGATGAATTCCAGATGTTTTTGTTTCTTATTTTGTCCTGTTTTTTTTTCACTGCACTGGAGTCTAGTGCATTTTTGAAGAGGTCTGGTGCATTCTGGTGCGTTTTTAATGCGTTCCAATACAGTCTAGTGAAGGAAAAATGCACCATGTTCTACTTTTTTTCTGGAACTAGAAAGCCCTGGAACTGACTGCACTGGTATGATCTATGTCATTGGAAACCTTAAAATCGGCTTTTGATGTGTTTTTGATGCAGAAAAAAAATGCACTTGCATGTAGTGTGAACTGGACCTTACACTTTTGTATTGGGTGTGTATTTTATGACAATAGATGTATCCATAAAGGTCAGTGTGGTTTTAAATTGGCCATTCGATTGTCTAGCTGGACAACTGAGCAGAGGCAGACAAGAACAGTTTTAGTACTCAGTGAACAGATAGGAGCAGGCAGTGTTAAACCAGGGGGAACGGAATACATAAGCTAACATATACAGTAGGATTAGACAATGCATCAGCACTGCCTGCAAATTTAAAAAAAAGGATTTCTGTCTGGCTGCTTTCGCCAGGGGACATTCTGCTTTCTTACGCTCACCAGATGACTTGCAGCCCTTTTGTGAGCAACTTAATATACCCATGGTGGAGCTGCCGGATTGGTGTTCTTTTCACTTCCCAACAGAGCCGTGGCATCCGATGTCACATCATCCCTCTCCAAAGTCACAGAGGCAGCATTCCAGACAACAGAGATCGGACCCCTCATCACCTGGAGCCCATGTATCCCGCCGAGAGCTAGGTCACTGCAGCCTGGATCCTCTTGCTACCCCACGCAGGGATCAACCGGATGCCTGAAGACCCCCGCACCCGCTGAGTCTGCCCGCTTGTAAGTGCATACAGGACTAGTTCATTTTGTTTTCCTCAAGAACATTTTAAGTTTGCCCATCTTCAGCTCGGTCCCGCTAGCTATGATTGCCCAATGGCGACATCCGGACTATTGTCCCTGGGTGGCGAGCTGTGCCCATTTCTGATCAAAATTGAGCATTTGCTTATAGTTCTATAGACCTATACTCCTGCACTATAGCTGATCACTCCTGACTGTACTTCTAGGATCTCATGGCGAGAATTATACACCACCCTAGAACAGCTTGTCACCGCTTGAACTTCCGTGACTGCATTAGTATTATCATACATGATGGAACTAAATGCGGTCTCCAGTTGATGACTCCATTATGATACAGATGGATACAGATGTGCATATATATAATGTCCTGGCCTATCGCCTTTGGAATCTAATAGTTGCCCCCACCTATTAACTAGGGTCTAGCTATAAGATTGGGGTTAGATAGGGATTTTTCCCCCCTTACACAATGCTCTCTATCCTGGCCAAATGTTACTCCACCCAGGGGCTCGGCAATATTTTGCTTTGCCTGACCTGATTGATAATGTTACGGACTATTAACAGGCTGTTTTGATTGGATTTGCTACATAAAGTTATCGGTTATGTGTAGATTGTTTAAACATGTATGACACTTAGGCTTCATTTCCACTGGCGTTTTTACATCAGACATGTCATCAGACATTCAACACACGGCACTTGCATTGAAACGTGTCGTATCCTTGAAGTCCTGCGTGATGACGTCATTCCCCCCGTCCAAGCCGCAACCGTAGCGTCCTAGCGTGCGTTCCAGTGTGCGCTCCAGCTTCCCTTGCTGACACGCTCACACACAACACCTGCACGCTCCCGGAAATCAGCGCTGTTTGTCCTTCCTGCATAGCAGACATCAGCATGAAGAGTTCCCTGGGACCCTATCAATCCTCGGCTGGTTTGGACAATTCATGAAGACCTTCACCTTATGCCTGTGTACTTAAACTATTATGTGAGTGCTTTTGTGTTACTTTTTCATTAAAGTCCAGCAGTTTATTTAGTGGCGCCTGTCTTTTTGTTTTTTATCCACATATGGTGGGACTGTGATTACCTTCAGCCATTTTGGGAAGAGGTGCATGAGATTATTGCGCATGTTACTACTTATACCCTAGATTACTCCCCGGCACAATACCTCTTGCATCATACACATTTAACCAGAACTGAATATTTTAAATCCCTTGCCATGCATATGGTGAATGCGGCGAGACTTTGCATCCCGGTACATTGGCGGTCCACACACACACTCTGACTAAAATCAAAGAAATGGAAGAGCTAGCTCACATCTACCAAAAGCGCATTCCAAAATCTATGAACACATGGGCATGCTGGACTCACTTTAAATGAACTCAACGCTTTCAGGCTCGTAACTCCTAGACTATAGTTAATGCTGGCCTAGACGTATCGAGTGAACATTGTGGGGTCCAACCTATATGACTACTTTGGTGGATGACCTCTGGCACTGATGACCCATTTCCCCTGATCGTCCCAACTCCCTCCCCCTTTTTTTCTTTCTTCTTTCTCTTTCTTTCTCTCTCTCTCTCTCTCTCTCTCCCTCTCTCTCTCTTCTCTCCTTCTTCATTCTCCTACTCTTTATTTCCTCAAAAGGTAACTCATGTTGTATTATCATCAACTGCCCTGCTGCTACATTCTACCAATCCCGGATGGTGGGATTGGATTATTGGCGAACCTACTAGTCTTAGGATATTTCTGCTTTATTAATATGCCCTATAAATTTGCATAAACATATGTTGATGTATTTTCATTGTGCATATGGCCTAATGTTATGCCTTTTCTCAAAAAATAAATCTTAATGAAAAAAAAGGATATGTAGCCACAAACACAGAACAGAACAATTTTGGGCATAGTTCCCAATTTGTAAGACAATGTAGGGATTAGCTGACCTCTACTGTTATCTGCTAATTTCACAGTGTGTACAGTTATATATTATTATATTATTCTTTAGGGGGTTTGTTTTCTTTTCCATCCCCTTCCATTTTTGTAGTATATATTAGCACTGCCTGTGTCTTGGAGGCTGACCCCAAAAGGGTTTGCACATATTTATTTGCACATTGTGCTTTATTTGAAACATGGTATTATTATGGTTTATGCATATTCATTTGATTGCAAATTGTATCACATTTAGCAATTCAATTTTTCGTCTTTTCATCTAGGGTTTACAGGGAATAGTCTGAAAAAGAGAAAATATTCAGTGAGCAGCAGTGTGGATGAAAATGCCTTGTTGATGTCAGAGGATATATAGAAAGGCAACAGTAACTTAAATAACCACTCATTACAACCAAGCTATGCAGAATAGCATCTCTGAATACACAAAAACCTTATGGGTTACAGCAGCAGAAGACCACACCAGGTGTCAGCTAAGAACAGGAAACTGAGGCTTCAATTTGCACAGGGTCGAAAATTGGACAATAGAGGATTGGAAAAACATTGCTTGCTCTAATGAGTCTCGATTTCAGCTGAGACATTTAGATGGTAGTGTCAAAATTTAGCATAAACAACATAAAAATATGGATCCATCCTGTCTTTTATCAATGGCTCAGGCTGGTGGTGTAATGGTGTGGGGGATATTTTCTTGGCACACTTTGGACCCCTTAGTATCAATTGAGCATCACTTAACAGCCATTGCCTACCTGAGTACTGTTGCTGACCATGTCCATCCCTTTATGACTACAGTGTACCCATCTTCTTCCAACAGGTTAATGCACCATATCACAAAGCTCAAATTATCTCAACCTCCCCAACATCTCTAAAATACGTCCCTTCCTAACCAATTAAACCACAAAGCTCCTGATTTACTCCCTGGTTATCTCTCACGTCGACTACTGCAGCTCCCTCCTCATAGGCTATGCCCCCTTCAGTTCATCATGAATGTTGCTGCCAGACTAATCTACCTTACAAACCACTCAGCGTTTGCTACCTTACAAACCACTCAGCATCCACAGGCAGGGGCAAGGGGGGGGAGTGACCCCCCTGGAATCAGCAAGGGTTTGCTGTGGTTGCATCTGTAGCAGTGCTGGCTCTCTGTGTTTGTGCAAGTCAGCTCCACAGCTGCTGCAGATCTGTGTCATTAAGCTTACAGAGCTCTTCACTGCAACCTCTGGCTATTTCTTGTATGTGCGTCCCTTGTGTTTGCTTTTCTGCCTGTTGTTTTTTCATAGGGGCATTTGGAAACAGGACTTGGGAGAAGGAAGACCACCTTACAAGTGGAGGCTGTGAGTACAAGTGAAGGGAGGAGGCTGTTTGCACACATGGGGGGCAGACCTGTGTGCATGGGGGCCTGACATATATACAGATGAGGGGGGCAGCTGAGTGCATACAGGTATGATCAGTGATGGGTAGGAATGAGCCGAACACCGCCCCCCCCGTTCGGTTTGCACCAGAACCTTTGAATGAACCGACCGTTCGCGCAAACAATTAGAACCCCATTGACGTCAATGGGACTCAAGCGTTCGAATTCAAAAGTGCTAATTTTAATGCCCCATATGCAAGTTATTGTCGGAAAACTTTTTTTTTTTTTTTTTTTTATATTTTTTTTTCTCAAAAATCAATACTAGTTGATAAATTGTTTATTTGAGCTTCTTCTTGGGACGCAGATTGTTTGTGTGTCCACACTTCTTCTTGCGACAGTTTACAGCACGAGGATGAAGCCTAGCATAGCATTTGTGGCAAATCATCTTGTCACAGTTGTACTTCTGGGCAAGTTGCCTTAGGGAAGGCTCAATGATACCACCACGAAGACGCAACACCAAATGCAAGGTGGACTCCTTCTGGATATTGTAGTCCGACAGTGTACGTCCATCTTCAAGCTGTTTGCCAGCAAAGATCAGACGCTGCTGGTCAGGAGGAATACCTTCCTTGTCCTGTATTTTGGCCTTAACATTTTCAATAGTGTCACTGGGTTCAACCTCTAGTGTGATTGTTTTCCCAGTAAGGGTTTTTACGAAGATCTGCATGTTGGCGCCTTCTTGCTTTCCCGCACGGCAGCCACAGTAAAAGAGGAAAGGCGGAAAACGTCTTTGAGAACCCGGGTCTTGCCCCAGGGAACATGTATCAATGGAAAATAAAGTTTTAAAAACGGTCGTTTTTTCAGGAGCAGCAATTTTAATGATGCTTAAAGTGGAAAAAAATGAAAAATTCCTTTAAATATCATACCTGCTGGTTGTCTATAGTAGTGGCACATGATTAGAACTGTCCCTGCACAAAATGAGATTACTATAAGAAAAAGGTAATTTAAAACTGCTTGCGGCTTTAATGTAATGTCTGGTCCCTGCAATATGGATGAAAATTAATGAGAAAAATAGCATGGGTTTCCCCGCCCCCCTCCCCCCAAGTCATTACAAGCCACTTTGGCCCTATATACTTTGAACAGCAGTATACAGGTGGTGCAAACAAGACAGAGACTGTAGGTTTGCTGTTAAGTAGAATCTGTTTGTAATTTTCAACTGGTACTTCTTTAAAGTGTAGCTTCAGCCATAGAATCATTTTTTTTAAGCTTTTCTGAAAGCATAGAGAAGGGTTATCACCCCTGTAACATTTGTTTTGCTGTCTGTGTGCATCTGTTCAGAAGATTGCACCTCCACTTTCTGTCCCAAAGACAAATGATTTTTGAAAAAAAAATAAAAAATTGTGAAACAAGGATTGTGATAAAGCATCAGTGGACAGGAGACACATTTTACAGAAGAGAATTTCCCTTCCTAGGGGTAGATTTCCTTTCACTTCCTGTTGTCTACTTCCGTTTGCAAGTAGGAGTTGTTTGTAAGTTGGATGGTTTAAAGTAGGGGCCTGCTGTATATACGCTGCATAAATTTGGGCTCTAGGTGTTGGTGTTGCCACAACACTGCAACCCCTCACAGTTAGTCTTGGTGGGTGCTGGAACACCCTGCAGTGAAATATTAGATCAAGAATTGTAATTACACACCCCTGTTGAACAGGGGCAGACAAATTGGGCCTTAGGCACTGGTGCTGGTGCCACAACACTGCAACCCCTCACAGATACTCTAGTTGGAGCACAGCAAAGAGCCTGCTGCAAAGTATTGCATCAAAAATTGTAAATTACACGCCCCTGTTGAACAGCAGCAGAAAAATTGGGCCTTAGCCACTGGTGGCGGTGCCCAGAACCAACAATGTTCTTGCAAGCTATCAGCAAGATCATTGAGAAGGAGAGGGATATTCAGTCAGCATAACAGGATAGTCACTCAGCATCAGCATAGGCAGTCTCCAAGGGATCTGACATTTCAAAAAAATTATTCAGTTACATCAGCATCAGGTGCTTGGTAGCTGGTGGTGATCCAAGCCTGATTCATTTTTATGAAGGTCAGTCGATCGAGGGAGTTGGTGGAGAGGCGCACCCTGTGATCAGTCACAAAGCCTCCAGCAGCACTGAATGTGCGTTCTGAAAGAGAGCTGGATGCAGGACAAGCCAGTTGCTCAATTGCGTACTGTGCAAGCTCTGGCCAGTGATCTATCCTCAACACCCAATAAGCCAGAGGATTTTCGGTGGGAAAGGTGTCCAAATTTGCTGTTGCCCCTAGATATTCCCGCACCATGTAAAACAGACGCTGGCGATGGTTGCTGGAACCGGTCATACCTTGGGCTGCGGACTAAAAAAATGTCTGAACTTATCAGTCAGACAGCCACCTTCTCCACTGCTCTTTCGTGACTCACCGAAGCCTCAGCAACACGTTGTCCAGGACCAGGATTTGGTAACCCCCCAGTCTCTGGGAACGCGTTGCACAGACCTTTCTGCAAGGCCTCCCGAAGATGTTTCATCTTCTGCTCCCTCTGAAATGGCAAGATAAGGTCCACAACCTTACCCTTGTAACGTGGATCAAGGAGAGTTGCCAGCCAGTAACGATCCCTCTACTTGATAGCACGAATACGAGGATCCTTACACAGGCTTTGTAGGATCAGGGAGGCCATGCGGCGTAGGTTTGCTGAGGCATTCGGGGCAGAGTCCTCTGGGTCACTGAGAACGACAGGATCCGCAGCCACCTCATCCCAGCCACATAAAGTCCATGGGTTCCTTTGGGACTGTAATTGATCCCTTGAAGACTGCTGCTGATGCTGAGTCAAAAGCTCCACCTTCATGCTGCTGATACAATCCTCCTCCTCCTCCTCCTCTTCCTGTGTGCTAGGCGGGCAAGCAGGACCACTGTCTGGATAAAGGGGGCCTTGAGAAGTAAGGAAGTCCTCCTCTTCCTCCCTCTGTTCTGCCTCAAGGGCCCTGTCCATTATTCCACGTAGCGTGTGCTCCAACATGTGAATAAGAGGGTCCGCTTTGTTCTTTGGTGTGGGTCTTTCAGGTATGCTTGCCAACGAACTGCATGGCAGGTCGACATATGTCTGGTGAAGCATGTGGTGCCCAAGCGGTTGATGTTTTGGCCACGCGAGATACGCTTAAGACATATGTTGCAAATAGCAACGGTGCGATCTGATGCACATGTCTCAAAAAAGGCCCACACCAAAGAACTTTTGCAGTAACGCTGAGACACAGCAGCGCCCTGCACAGGTGTAGCTCTGCGATGTAATGCAGTTGGTGTGGTGCCCTTAAGCTGTCCCCTGGAGGGCATCCTGCCTCTTTGGAGATGTGCCTGTGCCTCCTCCTCCTCCTCCTCTCTCCTATCAGGCACCCATGTAGAGTCAGTGACCTCATCATCCCCTCCCTCCTCAACACTGTCGAAAACCTCACAGTATGCTGCAACTGAGGGAAGGTGACTGCCAGATTGCTGTCCTTCTTGGGCACCCCCTCTCTCTGGGCTCACATTACTGCCTTCCTCTATCTGTGTTCCATCACTGGAGCCTTCAAAATGCTGCGCATCTTCATGCAGCATGTACCCAACACTGTGTTCAAACAGTTTGTGGGACTTCTCAGGAGGACATGGTGGGACTAGGGAAGGAGTAAGTGATGCCATTGAGCAGAGAGAAGAGGACACCTTGGCAGCTACTTTGCCAGACAAAGTACCCTGAGCCTGGGTGAGATAGGATGAGGAGGAGGAGGATGGCTTGGTCATCCACTCTACCAAGTCTTCGGCATGTTGCGGCTTAACACGGGCAGCTGCTGAAAACAAGGACGAGTGTGTCACACGGCCTGGGCAATTTCCTGAGCACTCGTGCTGGGAGGGTCTGTCTGGGCACCATCTTGAGGCATCCTCTATTGTTACCGTACTCAGAGAAAATAGTAGGTAAGGGACTTTTGCACGGCCTTCTTCTTTTGGCCCTGGGATGTTTGTCATGCAATAGACTTTACTCCAGGAGTGCAAGGTGGTTTGGAATAGAAATGAGGGGTTTGTAGCCCTGGGGAGTCGATGGAAGCAGCCGTTACCAACGGAGCTCCGGCTACTGATTTCCTTTCAGTTTCGCACCACGCATGCACCCCTTCCCATTTTGTTTTTTTAAAGGGACAATGTTTAAAAAAATGAAATACAATAAATAAATAAATAAATAAAAAATAATAATTTTATAGCACCCCGTTCCCGACGAGCTTGCGCAGCAAAGAAAACGCATACGTAAGTATTGCCCACAAATTTAAATGTTTAAATTGCACATGTGAATTATCTCTGCAATTGATAATGAGTGAGAGCAATAATTATCTGTAACTCTAACCTGGTAACCATTACTTTTTTTAAAGCGTCTCCTATGGCGATTTTTATATAATGTTTGGGGGTTCCGAGCCATTTCAAGCAAAAAATACAGATTTTAACTTGTAAGCAACAAATGTCAGAAATAGGCTTAGGCATTAAAGGGATAATAATAACACAAATGGTTTCTTGAACATGACAATGAGTTTGCTGTACTCCAATGGCTTCCACAGTCACCAGATCTCAATCCAATAGAGCACCTTTGGGACATGGTGGAATTTGCAGTATGGATGTGCAGCTAACAAATCTGCAACAACCACGTGATGCTATCATGTCAATATGGACCAAAGTCTCTAAAGGAATGTTTCCAACACCTTGTTGAATCTAAGACTGGATAAAAGACTGGATAGCCGCACTTCCACAAAATTCTTTAAAAAGTTGCCTTTAATGGTAAAAAATGGAAAACAGCACGACAGGTCACAGCAGACAGTGGGGTGGATAGCTGATGCGTTTCGCACTGGGGTATCAGCGCTTAATATTAGCTATGATTAAGCAGTGATAAGAAGTTTGTGGAGGTGCGGCTGTCCAGTCTTTTATCCAGTCTTTGCTTTAGGCCCCGTACACACGATCGGATATATCCGATGGAAACGGTCCGCGGACCATTTCCATCGGATATGTCCGATCGGGAGTTTGATCCGATGGCGTGTACACACCATCGGATCAAATTCCCCGCCGCCGGACGGCGCGGTGACGTAGTGGTGACGTTGACGCCGCCGCGTCACCGCCACGTCACCGCACCAGGAAGTAAAACACTTCCGCGCATGCGCCGAATCCATTCGGCAGCGGCGCGGCGGTGGTGGGAGCCGACATGTCTGCTGGTAAGTGTACTAACCAGCAGACATGTCGGGCGGACAGATTCCCACCGGATAGATTTCAAAGCTTGCTTTGAAATCTGTCGGGTGGAGAAATCTGTCCGCTAGCCCATACACACGAGCGGAGATGTCTGCTGAAACGGTCCATCGGACCGTTTTCAGCGGACATATCCCCTCGTGTGTACGCGGCCTTATGCATTGCCTGCACCCACGCTTCTGAGAGGACACCGATCGCTGAGTGCACTCACCTGGAGCGGCAGTTTCCCATTTCTCTACCTTGTTGAATCTATGCCAAAAATAATTAACCACTTAAGGACCGCCTCCTGCACATTTACGTTGGCAGAATGGCACGGCTGGGCACATGCACATAAGGTACGTCCTGTGCTAGTGCCCAGCCGTGGGTCGCGGGCGCGCGTCCGCGGCACTCTCCCACGACCCGGTCCGAAGCACCGTGACTGGGACCGTGGGACCCACGGACCTGACAGCCACTGGAGTCCCGCGAACGGTCCCCGGAGCTTAAGAACGGGTAGAGCCGTGTGTAAACACAGCTTCCCCGTTCTTCACTGTGGCGGCGTCATCGATCATGTGATCTCTTTTATAGGGATACACAATCGATGACGTCACACCTACAGCCTCACCCCCCTACAGTTGTAAACACATGTTAGGTCACACATAACCCATTCAGCGCCCCGTTGTGGTTAACTCCCAACTGCAATTGTCATTTTCACAATAAACAATGCATTTTAAATGCATGTTTTGCTGTGAAAATGACAATGGTCCCAAAAATGTGTCAAAATTGTCCGAAGTGTCTGCCTTAATGTCGCAGTCACGAAAAAAATCGCTGATCGCTGCCATTAGTAGTAAAAAAATAATAATAAAAATGCAATAAAACTATCCCCTATTTTGTAAACACTATAAATGTTGCGCAAACCAACCGATAAACGCTTATTGCAATTTTTTTTTTTACCAAAAATAGGTAGAAGAATATGTATCGGCCTAAACTGAGAAAAAAAATATTTTTATATATATTTTTGGGGGATATTTATTATAGGAAAAAGTAAAAAAATATTGAATTGTTTTCAAAATTGTCGCTCTATTTTTGTTTATAGTGCAAAAAATAAAAACCGCAAAGGTGATCAAATACCACCAAAAGAAAGCTCTATTTGTGGGAAAAAAAAGACGCCAATTTTGTTTGGAAGTCATGTCGCACGACCGCGCAATTGCCTGTTAAACCGACGCAAAAATATATGCCGAATCGCAAAACCTGGCCAGGTCCTTTAACTGCCTAAAGGTCCGGGTCTTAAGTGGTTAAGGCAGTTCTGAAGACAAAAGGGGGTCCAACCCCGTACTAGCAATATGTACCTAATAAAGTGGCTGGAGAGTGTATATCTAAGTATTTGTGCATAATTCCACCAGGAGTCCTATTGGGCCTTTTGCTGACAATACTTGTTTTTATACTTGTTTAATACTTATATTATTGACCAATACTGGGCACTTTCTCCTCCTTCCTGCCCAGGTCAATTTTCAGCTTTCAGCACTGTCACACTTTGAATAACAATTTCACGGTCATGAAGCACTGTACCCATATGACATTTTAATAATTTTCTTTCATAAAAAGAGCTTTCTTTTGTTGGTATGTAATCACTACCGCCACTGTTTTTTTTTTTCTAAATTAATTAAAAAAAGGCTAAACATTTTTAAAACTTGGTTTCGGTTATAAAATTTTGCAAATAAATAATCTTTCTTCATAAATTTAGGCCAAAGGTATTTTGGTACACTTATTTGGTAAAAATAACCCAAATCACTGTTCATTATTTAGTCTTTAAGAAAGTTAAAAAGTCCACAAAATATGGTATCTGAAAATTGATCACTCCCTATTTACTGACAGTCTATCTCATTTCTTGAGGCCCAAAAATTTCAGGACAATCCAAGGTATGTAGTAGAAGAGAGAGGGAGGGATGCGCAATAAGTGCAATATTATAAAGTTATTTTTAATAGCGCAAACATCAATGCATTTACAGAAATAAAGGTATCGTATATCTGTCAGGAAAAGGAAGAGAGACACAAAAGGCTACGCGCTCGGAGCATACTGTATATCTCCTTCTACTGGCCTGTCAGTGTCTATAGTGGGGGGACAGCTTAAATACAGTGGGATCATGGCTGTGGGACTACAAAAGCCAGCGGACCAAACACATGTGAAAAATGCATAATTGTAAAAACACATATTTAAAAAGTACGGATTATAGAGAAACATAAGTATAAAAAAACAAAAGCATTAAAACAACAACAATTGATATGAACGTAACGATCTTGAGACATTGAGAATGTGGAAAATATAAAAATATAAATATATAAATATAGAGAGAAAAATATATACATAAAAAGCATAAATATAAAAAGATATAGAAAATGATATAAAACATGTTTTATATATATATATATATATATATATATATATATATATATATATATATATATATATATATATATATATATATATATATATATATATACTCTGCATTCAGTGTAGCGTGTGTATATATATATATATATATAAAAACCTGATGAAGTCACATGATTAGCCCTGTGTGTCATCACATGTAGGGGAGGGGCCAGGACGGTGGAGGAGCTTGGATACATGCTTGTTTGTACAAGCTGCTGATACGTTCAAGTTTGGAAGTCGTTCGGAGAGGAATCCTATGCCTAATGCTTTTTATAGTTGGGTGCACTGGAAGCACCTAAAATGTGTGAGTACCCTGATGTTATGTTTTATAAATACATTTTTAAACTAGCGATAATGCACTATGCATTAAAAAGTTTTAAAATTGAGGACAACTTTTCTGGATTTTCCTGTGGGATCCTGCTGAGTTTTACTTAGAGCCCAGGAGTGGTTCAACTGCTTATGTGGACCAAACTTAAGTAAGCGGTCACACTGTTGGAGGTGAGAGCAATAACATGGAGAGGGGCACATGTGTGAAGTCAATCTGCTAGCAGTACACCACCAGTTCCTCAGTTCCTTAACCCAGATGCTGAACCATAAAAATAATGTTGGTCCCAGTCATTCACATGCACAGCGTCTAAATGTTAGCTTGGCCAAATTTCTAGCACTGCATCTGCTGCCTTTTCACATGGTAGACTCAGACCCCTTTCGTGAATTTGTGGCATGTGGCAGTAATGTTCATATTACTGCTGACTTATGGTCCAGCCAGTATGGGCAGGGACGTTACCTTTCCTTCATGGCTAACTGGGTAACTCTGCTGGCAGCTGGGAAGGATGCAGGACATGGTTCAATGTGGGAGCTTGTTCCACCACCATGCCTCCAAAAAGCTAGTGGTTATTCTGTCACAACATCTGTATGCTCCACTCCCTCCTCTTCTTCTTCCTCTGCTGCAAAATTGCCCTCTGAACCAGCAGTGCTTCCTAAACACTCAAGGGCTAAGCAAGCAGTCAGGCAAAAAGATGTCATATGGTGCCTGAATTGGTCTCCCTAGAGGACAAGAGCCACACTGGGGCAGAGATTCTGTCAGTTCTGCAGTGGCAGGCCCAGAGATGGTTGATGTCACGCCAGCTTCAGCCAGGAATGGTTGTATGCGACAATGGCACCAACTTTCTCTCCACCCTCTGACAGGGACACTTGACCCATGTTCCATGTTTGGCACACATTCTGAATTTGTTGGTGCAGCATTTCTTGACCAGGTACCCAGGCTTACAAGATCTCCTGAGGCAGGCCAGAGAAGTCTGTGTTCATTTCCGACGATCATACAATTCCAGTGCTTGGCTGGCTGACATTCAAAGGGAATGCAACCTGCCCACCAACCACCTCATTTGTGATCTGCCCACCAGATGGAACTCAATGTTGGCAATGCTGCAGTGGCTGCATTCCCAGCAGAGGGCTATCAATGAGTACCTGTGGGAGTATGGCACCAGGACTTGGTCAGGGGAGCTTGGCTTTTTTTTGCCAGATAGCATTCCTGCGGGTCCGCCAAACACACAGGAAGAAGAGGAGGAGGATTGTGTCAGCATGGATGTCAAGGATAACATGCAGCAGTCTTCAAGGGGTGGTTTTCAGTCCCCATAAACCCAAGGAGTTGTACCTGGCTTAGAAGAGGTAGTTGCAGATAATGTAATTCTTAGTGATACAGAGGACTCAGAATCAAATGCCTCTGCATGGCCACCCTGATTCTGCAAAGCCTGCGAAAGGACCTTAGCATTGGTGATATTAAGGAGATAGATCATTACTGGCTAGCAAACCCATATTGATCCACGTTACAAGGGTAAGGTTGCAAAAATCATTCTGCCTTCGCAGAGGGAGCGGAGGATGAAACATTTTTCAGGAAGCCTTGAAGAAAAGTTTGTGTAATGCATTTCCAGACCCTGGGAGGTTACCATTTCCTGGTGCTGGACAACATGTTTCTGAGCCTTTGTTCAATCAAAGGAAGAGCGGGGGAGAAGGTGGCCGGCTGACCGATGTCTTTAAACAATTTTTCAATCCTCATCGCCAACAAGAGTAACTGTGAGGCCCAGTACACACGAGCAAATAGATTTGTTCAAATCGGTCAGACCGACCGATTTGAACAAATCTGTCTGCTGGCCGTTTTGGTTTGATCGCTGTACACACGATCAAACCAAAATCCCCGCCAGCAGACAGCGTGGTGACGTGGCGGTGACGTTGACGCCACCACGTTACCGCACCAGGAAGTAAATTACTTCCGCGCATGCGTCGAATCCATTCGACGCATGTGCGAGAAGATATGTCTGCTGGCTAGCGTACTAACCAGCAGACATATCGGGTGGACGGATTCCCAGCCGACAGATTTTAAAGCATGCTTTAAAATCTGTCGGCTGGCCAAATCCGTCGGCTCGCCCGTACACACGATTGAATCTGTCTGCTGGGATGGTTGGGCCGACCGTTTCCAGCAGATAAATTTTATCGTGTGTACGCGGCCTGAGGGATTACCGTGTTCTGGCACCACCAACACCTAGGTCCCAATGTTTCTGCCCCTCTTTAACATGGGCATGTAATTACAATTTTTTAAATAATATTTAACAGCAGGGACCCTTCCTGTGCGCAACAAGAGTAACTGTGAGGGGTAACTGTGTTCTGGCACCACCAACACCTAATGGCCCAATTTTAACAGAGTATATAGTGTAGTCTGTATAGTATAAATACTGCAGTTCAGAGTATATAGTGCAGTCAGTGTAATATATATAATATACTGCAGGGTATATAATGCAGTGTACAATATATAATATAGTGTATTGAAGGGGTTAAGGCAAGCCCTATGACAGAATTAAGAAAAAAACGGGCATGGGTTCCTCTGTCCATTTTGGGGGGGGGGGCCTATGCCATGTTTCTTTTACATTTTGTCATGGAGTTCCCTTTAATATGCATACCAGACCCGAAGAGCCTGGTATGGACTGGGAGGAAACCCACGCTTTTTTTCAAAAATTGTTTTGTGTATATTGACAGGATCTAGCAATGAGCATTGTTTCCTTTAAAAATGTAAATTTGCTGCAGTATTGTTCTAAACATGGGAGAAATGTGCTACTTTCCAGGCAGACTAAGGGGACCCCCAGGCACAATATTTAACCACTTGATTACTGGGCACTTAAACACCCTTAATAACCAGACCAATTTTTAGCTTTTGTTGCTCTCACATTTTGAATGACAATTACTCAGTCATACAACACTGTAACCAAATTAAATTTGTGTCCTTATTTTCCCACAAATAGAGCTTTCTTTTGGTGGTATTTGGTCAGCTCTGCGTTTTTTTTTTTTGCTATAAATGAAAAAAGAACAAAAATTTTGTAAAACATAATAATTTTTCTTCATTTCTATTATAAAATTTTGCAAAAAAGTAATTTTTCTTCATAAATTTGGCCTAAAATGTATACTGCTACATATCTTTGGTAAAAAAAAAATGTTGGATATTATTTAGTCTGAATGAAAGTTATAGGGTCTACATGCTATAGTACCAATTACTGAAAATTGATCAATTTCATCACACCTGATGTACTGACAGCATCTCTCATTTCTTGAGACCCTAACATGCCAGAAAAGTACAAATACCCCCCAAATGACCCCTTTTTGGAAAGAAGACATTCCAAGGTATTTAGAAAGAGGCCTGGAGAGTTTTTTGAATTTGTCATTTTTCCCACAATTCTTTGCAAATTCAAGATTTATTTGTATTTTATTTTTTTTTCATCAAATTTTCATATTAGCAGGTTATTTCTCACACACAGCAAATGCATACCACAAATTAAACCCCAAAACACATTCTGCTCTTCCTCCTGAGTATGGCGATACCACATGTGTGAGACTTTTACACAGTGTGGCCACATACAGAGGCCCAACATGCAGGGAGCACCCAGGCCAATTCTGACATTTCTCTCCTACATGTAAAAATCATCATTTATTTGCTATAAAATTACATAGAACCCCAAAACATTATATATGCTTTTTAGCAAAGACCCTAAAGAATATAATGGCGGTCGTTGCAACTTTTCATCGCGCATGGTATTTGCACAGCAATTTTCAAACGCGTTTTTTTTGGAAATAAAACAGTTTTGTGCTTTAAAAAAACCCCATTAAAGTTAGCCCAATGTTTTTGCATAATATGAAAGATAAAGTTACGCCGAGTAAATAGATACCTAACATGTCACCCTTCAAAATTGCTCACGCTTGTGGAATGGCGCCAAACTTAAAAATTCCCATAGGCGACGCTTTAAATATTTTTACTGGATACATGTTTTTAGTTACAGAGAAGGTCTAGGGCCAAAATTATTGCTCTCGCTCTAACGTTCGCAGAGATACCTCACATGTGTGGTTTGAACACTGTTTTCATATGTGGGCGGGACTTGCGTATGCGTTCGCTTCTGCATGCGAGCTCACGGGGACAGGGGTGCTGTATGCCCAGAGTATGCCCAGAGTATTGCGAGTATGCCCAGAGTATTGCGAGTATGCCCAGAGTATTGCGGAGTATGCCCAGAGTATTGCGGAGTATGCCCAGAGTATTGCGGAGTATGCCCAGAGTATTGTGGAGTATGCCCAGAGTATGCCCAGAGTATTGCAGAGTATGCCCAGCCGAGTATTGCCCAGCATTGCAGAGTATTGTCCAGCATTGCATTGCAGCAGGGATGGCTGAGCAGGGAGGGATGGGTGGATGGATCTGTGACTGCATTTGTCACATATCCAGCCCACAGCACTGCCGCTGACATCTGCTCCCTCCCCTCTCCTCTCACACTTTACCGATCGGTACAGAGAGAGGAGGGAGGAACCGGCGTCATCAAATGACGCCGGTTTGTTTACAAGTGATCGCTCCGTCATTGCAAAATTTACCGTGATCCGTGATGCAGAGGATCCAGAGGACCCGGCGGTCACGGATGCTCCCATGTGCGCACCTCAGGGGGCGCGTGGGAGAGCGATTCTGGGAAGCCGTTAATTAAGTTAAGCAACCGCCCTGTAGACGTACTTTGTCTATAGGGCGGTTGTAAAGTGGTTAAAGGAATATTTAATTGTTATTGTATCACTTTAAGCATTCTTAAAATCACTGCTTCTGAAAAAACATCCGTTTGCATTGATACACGTCCCCTGGGGCAGGACCCGGGTCACCAAACACTTTTTATGGCAATAACTAGCATATAAGCCTTTAAAATTAGCACTTGGTTTTTCACTTTCATGTCCCATAGACTTTAACCGTGTTCACATGTTTGGACAAATTTTTTGTTTGTTCGCAAGTTCTGGTACGAACTGAACTAGGGGTGTTCGGCTCATCTCTAGTATGTAGGAAGAGGCATGGCGAGTTTCTTGAAGTTGTAATTTTTTGTCTTAAGCTTTTAGATTTTTTTTTTTTTTACATACTGTCACAAGTGCAATACAGTGTCATCATATAACTGGTGTGGAGGTATTCAGGGACACTGACTGGTGACAGTATGTAAAAAAATAAAATAATATTGCTTTTGATTTTTTTTTTTTTATTATTACATTTTTTAATAACGGTGTTTAATTTTTTTTTTGTTTAACCCTTTTGACCAGATCAATACAATATTACCATAGTAGTACTGTACTACTCTGGGGAAGTGATAAGGATTTTTGTTTTTTTACACATTATAATTGCATATAAAAGTGAATGTCACTAGTATAAACAACCCTTTTTACTGAATGAAACTGATTCATTCAGTATGTATTGTTGCGATTAGCTGTAATTGGCCACAGCTAATCAAATGGTACAGATGGGTTGTGCCCTGTCTGTCCCATGTGATCACTGTGGCCAATCACAGCTAGCAACACAATTGTATATAATGAATGAAATGAAAGAAGCCATTCATTGCCATTCACTGTTTGCAATTGTCATGTGATCTGCTGTGTTTGGTTACAGAGTTCACATGGTACCAGTAGCGGGCTAATACAGTGATCATATGGCCTTGTGTGAGGTGAGTTCCAGGAGGACGTCATATGACATCCACCTGAAACAAGAAAATTCCTGGCCATCATTTTATAATAGGCTGGTCAGGAAGTGGTTAAAGTTTATGTAAACCCTTAACTTGTAAAACAACCCATTCAATTTAAAATAGAAATGAAAGGTAAAACATTTGTTTATACGTACTATATAAAACATATTAAATTAATAAATCTTAAAATACAGGTAAAATGTTAGGGCTGAAAAAACATTACAGGGAAATATGTATTAAATTAAAGGGGTGGTTCCCCTAAAAATAAACTTTTAACATTTCATTTCTCCTCTTAATTACATCTAGAATCGGCTGGTATTTAAAAAAAAATCTGTCCGTACATACCATTTTCGGCATGTAGTCTCACCGCCGCTTCCGGTATGATGGTTGGGGACAGGCATCCGATCGACGCATACAGCGCGTCACGAGATGCCGAAAGAAGCCGAACGTTGGTGCTGCTCTATACGGCGCATGCGCACCAACGTTTGGCTTCTTCCGGCATCTTGTGATGCGCTGTATGCGTCGATTGGATGCCTGTCAATTAAGTAGGCACGCCCTACCCCGACCGTCAGACCCGGAAGCGGCGGTGAAACTACATGCCGAAAATGGTATGTAGGACAGATTTTTTTTCAAATACCAGCCGATTCTAGATGTAATTAAGAAGAGAAATGCAATGTTAAAAGTTTATTTTTAGGGGAACCACCCCTTTAACTTCTGTAATTAAAAAATGAACATCCATGCTCACAGCTAATGCAGCATACACACGACTATTATTCATGTCATGGAAAAAAAACAATGGGGCAGATTCACAGAGAAATGGATTAACGTAGCGTATCAGAAATACACTACGCCGCCGTTTTTTACCTTGCTCTACGTGGAATTCAGGTAGATTTTCTACGGTAAACGACGGCGGCGTAGTGTATTTCTCCCGTCGCAATCCATCTGCGCGAGTAGGGGGCGTGAAACATTTAAATTAAGCGCGTTCCCGCGGCGATCGATCTGCACATGCTCCGTTCGCAAATTTCCCGCCGTGCATTGCGCGAAATCACGTCGTGACGTCATTCGTTGTTTATGTAGCGTACTTTACGGCCGATCCACGTCCCGACGAGTTACGTAAACAAAATAAAATTTTAAATAAATTCGAAGCGGGAACGACGGCCATACTTAACATGGGCTACGTAAAGTTAGAGCAGCAAAAAGCTGCTCTAACATTACGTATAAAAAAATAGACGAAAACGATTGCGACGCCCGCTCGTATGTTCGTGAATCCCCGTAAAAACACATTTGCATATCCCGACGCACCAAAACGACGCAAACTCCTCCCAGCGGCCGCAAATAGATGGCAGCGTAGATCCGAAGGCTTACGAAGACGTAAGCCTCTCGGATCGAAGCCCGAAGCCGGCGTATCTTGTTTTGAGGATTCAAACTAGTTATACCCAGCGCGAAATTTGAAATTACTCCTGTCTAACCCCAGTTAGACAGGCGTAATTGTTTTGTGAATCTGCCCCACAGTTTTTCTCAACGTAATTCTTCTCAAGCCTGCCTTGAATACGCACGATCGTGAAAAAAAAATGCTTGAGCAAAGCGGCCGACGGCACTATAAAGGGAAAGTTCCATTCGAATGGCGCCACCCTTTGGGCTGCTTATGCTAATTTCCCCGTGTTATAACTTGCTTCTGAGCATGTGCATTTTTTTTCCCCTCGTTAAAGCATACACACGACATGAAATAGAACGACATGAAAAACTACAAGAAAAAATAGAGCAGGTTCTACATTTTTAATGCCCGTTTTTCACAACCAATTTTAAAAATGCAATTTTTCTCGTTGTGAAAAACAGTCATGTGTAAGTGGCACTAAAATGCAAAAAAAATGGTCTTTGATTATTTGATTTGTACAGAAAATGTTCTCTGGATAAAGTTCCTACTGAGTGGATTAGTGTGACTGCTATATCTACTTTTTAAATCATGCCTTTAACCTGACTTTGCACAGAAGGAAACACATTCTGAAAACATCTCTATTGTCTTTTAAAACAATGCCATTAATTCTGAAATAATGTTGTATAATTTGCCATGGTGGGGTACACTGAGCCAGATATAATGGATTGAACAATTCTTTTAAAGGGTTTTGATCATTACTTATCTTTCAGCTGATTATAGGAATCTTTTGGGATGCCTACAAAGGATTTTTAATTTTGAATCTCTTTATGTCTTCATCCTGGTGATGACATTAATTTCCTCTATTGCGTGTGAAAGGAAGCTGAGTTTTGTCCTTAGACAAAACTTGTCATGTCTTTTGTACATGCAAATGGGGCTTAATAATTCTAAATACCTATTTTTTCAGTCACATACTAAAATAATGTAATGCCAATATATATTTGAAAGCAATACAAATTCTGAGAACCTCAAATGTATATAAATATAATATTAGCATATTGAAGATAAAAATAACAGTTTAATATTACTTACAGCTTAGAGAAAAAGAAAAAATACATTTGTATGGTGGTATGTGTAGGCAGTTACAAGCCCTGAGCATGTATAATTGAAAATGTAAATGTACATACACCAATTTAAAGAGTAAGTGATCCAGAGATTAATCTTTTATTATGTTAATTGATGCTGTTTTCAGTTCTTTTCAAAGAAGAAAGACATTCAAATTTTGCCAGTTTTGTACACGCTCAATTATTAAATGTACTATATTCAACAAAGTACAATTCTTAAACTCTTTTACAGTTTTCTTTAAAAAAAATCCACATTGTATTATATGAAGAGTAAAGGAGGTATATACCGTATTTATCGGCGTATACCGCACACTTTTTTCCCCTTAAAATCAGGGGAAAATAGTGGGTGCACAATATTTTCCCCCTATCTCCGCTTCCCGCGCTGTGTTTGAACGCCGCCACCGACATATACCGAGAGCAGTACACTCGGGTACACTCGGCCATGCTCGGCTCCCCTCGCCTGAGTGTACTGCGCTCGGTATATGTCGGCGGCGGAGTTCAAACACAGAGCGGGAAGTGGGGATCGACTCGAAAACAGCGTGGGAGAAGCAGGGAGGACACCACCAAGGCCGCAGACTGAAACGCAGGATAGGATAAGGCCGCCGATGGACGCCGGGCAAGACACCGACGAGGGTCATTCAAACTGTAAGTATATTCTTTTTTTCCTGAAATTTCCCTTCCAGGTTGGGGATGCGTTCTATACAACGGGAGCGCACTATATGAAGATAAATACGGTACATTGAGTTTACTCCATGCCAGATTTAGTTTTCACGGCTTTACTGACCACTTATATTTAAAAGTAACACAAAAAGTTTACATGGATGTGTCTTCCCACGCAGGAAGTTCTCACCATCAATACATATGTTCGAGAGGGCTCTTAGGAAAATATTTATGTTTCCACACCCATTTTTGGACTGAATTTTAATTTTATTCTGATTTTATTATGGAGTTTTAGGTTATAATTACAAACATTGATAAATTCGTACATACATAGAAAGTACTGTACAATTATTTCATCTAGCAAATTTCAAATACATTTTTCACATTTAGGTGTCCTTTTATGAAAGTGAGATCAGCGGTGATACTGATTCTCATCGCTGTTCTCATGTCATTACCAGTTTATGAAGCTGAGGTAATCAGATGAGAACATGTTCTCCACTGATTATTTCAGCACAGTGAGAATCTGTAACTGACTGTCACAGAAACGGCCAGTTTATGAAGGTGCGATCTCGGCACCTCACTGGCGATCTGTGACAGGATTCTCACTTTCTGATTCAGAGGTGGAGAATCAGAGAGAGAAGCGCAAAGCTGGCTGAGTATTGTGGAGGAAGAAGGAAGTCTTTTGACTTCTATGCTTCACACACAAGCAGCCATACAGTCAGAACACATATTCACCACCATTACACAACCCCAAAATGAGCAGGTTAGAGATTTATAGTATATAGTATAGTATAGTATATATAGTATATATATATATATATAGTATATATATATATATATATATATATATATACACATCATCATATAGCATATATATGTGTGTGTGTGTATGTGTTGATTTCTATGTGTATGTATATCTATGTGTATGTATATCTATCTATCTATCTATCTATCTATCTATCTATCTATCTATCTATATATATATATATATATATATATATATATATATATATATATACACACACACACTCTAGATTAGAAATGTTTTTTTTTTTATTTATATGAATGGTGTATAGCTGCATTACATATGTGGGATTCCATTAATATACTATACACCATTCACATTTAAATAGTCACATGTATGAGCTTTAAGTATTGATAACTTTATTATTTTATTATTATGTGGTGTATGTGTGCTGATTTGTGTGCAACTGTTGTATTTTTCACTTCCTCATCCTGTAATCCCGCTAAGGAGGAGTTTCTGAGGAGTTTCCAGCCGTTTGTAGATCGCTCCTCATCTCAACATGAGAACCGATCTACAAAGTTTCATAAACAGGCACTCAGAGGAGAGCGATCTCCCCTGAGAATGCCTAAGAACTGAATAGCGGTATTTTACCGCACTTTCATAAAAGGACACCATAAAACTTAAAGGACAAGACTTACTAAAACTAAAACATATTCAAATAATAAATGTCAAGATACTACACAAAAAAAATAAAAAAATAGGGAAAAGAGTGTGGGGGGGGGGGGGGGGATGGGATGGGGGGGAACGGAAAGGGGTAAGGAGATGGCAGCAAAGACCCCTGCCTGACACATCTATTTTCCTTTATTTTACTTCCCCAAAAACTTCCTAATTTCTTGTTGTTGGACTGAATTTTGCTCGCGCAGAGGTTCAAGCCAAAAGTTAGCTGCAGCAGGAAGTGAGACATTTAGCAGTAGTATTACTAGTTTGCTGCTCAAACTGGTTGTCGGGGAGCTGACAGCAACTAGCATTCCAACAACCAGTAAGTCATCTTTGCCCGGCCCATTCAGGTGTCAGATGGACATTTCCATCAGAAAGATGCATGTAAACAAAGGGGACATGATTTTCTTATAAAAACTGGTGTTGGTTTCCTCCTAAATTTTGACATGATATAGATATTAAAGGGGTGTTCCACCCAAAAAAATTACCTTTTCTCAATCCACTCCTCACCCCCATACATGCCACATTTGGCATGTAATTTTTTTGGGGGGGGAGTGGGGGCTTCAGTAGGAGTGGGACTTCCTGTCCCACTTCCTGCTTCCACCGAGGGGCTTTAGGCGATTAAGCTTAATCGCCTATCCCTGTAGGCGATCACATGGGACACTGACAGGTCCCATGCGATCGCCTCTCCAATCAGCGGCGAGCCGCGCCGCGCACGCATGCGCAGTACGGCTCGCGCATGCGCAGTGGGTGCCCGGCCGTGAAGCCGAAGGCTGTCACGGCTGGGTGCCCACAGTCAGGATGGAGACGCCGGCCGGGGAGGGGGGCAGAGGAGCGGAGCCCCGGTCGGCGCGTCGCTGGAACGCAGGAGCAGGTAAGTCAGTGTTTATTAAAAGCCAGCAGCTACACTTTTTGTAGCTGCTGACTTTTAATAAACACAACTTAGGGCTGGAACACCCCTTTAAGAAAAACGGAGACCACATCCATTTGTTTACATTTAGCAGAGGGGACTGGTAGCTGTCATTCGCAGTGAGTGACTAATTGGATCAGACATGTTGGTAGTTTATTTTTTATTTGACAGGTTATCAGCCACCACTTATTATGACTTATAAGGATCTGCTTGACTGGACGATATGACTTTTATTTTTTATTTTTATTTAATAAAGGATTTGTTAAAATGTATGTGTGTTTATTAACTATTTAGACTTTTATTGTGAATGATTAGATTGCCAAGGTTGTGGGCCAAGGTTGTGGGGAAGAGGTCAATCAATTGCAGCAACATGGAGATTTCATCAAAAGGGCCCAACTGGCAAGGTACTGTCCCCATGTTTAGGGCAAGTGGCCTGATATGGTACAGGAGCAGAGGTGCTTTTTTTTATGTCTATACCTAAATCAAATTGTATCATAAGAGTCGGTTCACACTGAGGCGATCCGACTTTCAAAGCGACTTTCAGAGGCGATTCCGACACGACTTGAACATGAACCACAAGGCGACCTGGGGCGATCTGGGGCGATTTACAAGTCTCCTCCAGGACAGGGAATGTCAGAAATGGCCAATCAGAGCTACTAAGCTCTTCTGACATCATTCTTCTTCCTGTTTCATTTCTTCTTCCCTGTTCCCTGTTTTTCTGTGTCCAAAATGCTCCCTGTGCGTTACCTAATGGCAGCTGTCATAACAGCTGGTTTGGCAGTATTGACGGAAGAGGAAGAGGAAGAAAGGAAGCGAAGGATGAGGATGAGAAGAAGACGGCGCTATTGGATCCATCCAATAATTTCTAATAGAGCTAACAGAGGGCAATTCTGGGCCATGTATGAGAAGATGCGTGGTTTTGAGGACACATTTTTCAATTATACCCGGATGTCAATCACAAGGCAAGTACATATTTGTCTGTGTATATAATTATGCTGGTAAAGGACCTGGCCATTTTTTGGCGATTCGGCACTGCGTCATTTTAGCATTGTCCCTAGAGAATAAAATGGCAAATGTTGCTATTTAGCATAATTGCTTTTGATGCACCTATGCCGACTATACACTGTAGTGAATGTGACAATAGATCCCCCCACAATAATAGATCCCTGATAGTAGCAAAAGTTCCTGCAACAACAATAGATCCATGACAAATGTAGATTCCTAACAGAAACAATAGATCCCCGACAGCAATAGATCCCTGATAGTAACAAAAGTTCCTGCGTCAACAATAGATCAATGACAAATGTACATCCCTAACAGAAACAATAGATCCCCCGACAGCAATAGATCCCTGTTTGGAACAAAAGTTCCTGCGTCAACAATAGATCCATGACAAATGTACATCCCTAACAGAAACAATAGATCCCCCGACAGCAATAGATCCCTGATAGTAACAAAAGTTCCTGCGACAACAATAGATCCATGACAAATGTAGATTCCTAACAGAAACAATAGATCCCCGACAGCAATAGATCCCTGATAGTAACAAAAGTTCCTGCGTCAAAAATAGATCCATGACAAATGTACATCCCTAACAGAAACAATAGATCCCCCGACAGCAATAGATCCCTGATAGTAACAAAAGTTCATGCGACGACAACAGATCCATGATAAATGTACATCCCTAACAGAAACAATAGATCCCGACAGCAATAGATCCCTGATAGTAACAAAAGTTCCTGCGACAACAAGAGATCCATGATAAATGTAGATCCCTAACAGAAACAATAGATCCCCGACAGCAATAGATCCCTGATAGTAACAAAAGTTCATGCGACAACAACAGATCCATGATAAATGTACATCCCTAACAGAAACAATAGATCCCCGACAGCAATAGATCCCTGATAGTAACAAAAGTTCCTGCGACAACAAGAGATCCATGATAAATGTAGATCCCTAACAGAAACAATAGATCCCCGACAGCAATAGATCCCTGATAGTAACAAAAGTTCATGCGACAACAACAGATCCATGATAAATGTAGATCCCTAACATAAACAGTAGGGATCTATTGTTTCTGTTAGGGATGTACATTTGTCATGGATCTATTGTTGTCGCAGGAACTTTTGTTCCAAACAGGGATCTATTGCTGTCGGGGGATCTATTGTTTCTGTTAGGGATCTACATTTGTCATGGATCTATTGTTGTCGCAGGAACTTTTGTTACTATCAGGGATCTATTGCTGTTGGGGGATCTATTGTTTCTGTTAGGGATCTACATTTGTCATGGATCTATTGCTGTCGCAGGAACTTTTGTTACTATCAGGGATCTATTGCTGTCAGGGATCTATTGTTTCTGTTAGGGATGTACATTTGTCATGGATCTATTGTTGTCGCAGGAACTTTTGTTCCAAACAGGGATCTATTGCTGTCGGGGGTTCTATTGCTTCTGTTAGGGATCTACATTTGTCATGGATCTATTGTTGTCGCAGGAACTTTTATTACTATCAGGCCTCGTACACACGAGCAGACAGATTTGTTCAAATCTGTCCGTCCGACAGATTTGAACAAATCTGTCTGCTGGGATTTTGGTTTGCTCGCGTGTACACACGAGCAAACCAAAATCCCCGCCAGCAGACAGCGCGCTGACGTGTCGGTCACGTGGCGGTGACGTTGACGCCGCCACGGCACCGCAACAGGAAGTAAAACACTTCCGCGCATGCGCCGAATCCATTCGGCGCCGGTGCGAGACGACATGTCTGCTGGTAAGTGTACTAACCAGCAGACATGTCGGCAGACGGGTTTGCAGCCGACAGATTTCAAAGCAATGCTTTGAAATCTGTCGGGTGGACAAATCCGTCTGTTTGCCCGTACACACAATCGAATCTGTCTGACAGATTCGATCGTGTGTACGAGGCCTAAGGGATCTATTGTTGTGGGGGATCTATTCTACTGTTGTTGGGGATATATTGTTCTTGACATGTGAACTAATTTTCCTGTAGGGATCTACTGTTGTTTGGGGATCTATGGTTCCTGACAGGCATCTACTATTGCCAGCAGGGGATATACTGTTCCTGACAGGGGATCTATTGATGCCGGTGTGTTCTAGTCTTGCTGTCTTCAAGAGGGAGTTCATGCCGCCATTCTCTGTGCAAACAGGTGGCCTGTATGGAACTACAACCAGCATGCCTAGCCAAGGAAATTAGACATATAATAAAGGTTTAACTTACATTTGGCAGTGCGGACGGTCTCAGACAATGTGTCCCAATCCTTGTATGTCAGCTGAGCAATGTCCAGCCAGGCATTGTCCCTCTTGAGTTGGTCCTTGTACCCAGGGTCCTTCTTGTTGTAGAGGCATTGTCTCTCTTTTATAAGCCTGATGAGGGACTCATTATCGACTGCCTCTCTTCTATTTCCTCCTCTGGTAGCCATGGTACATACAGAGATAACGTTGAAACTGAAAGCAATCTGTGCCAAGAAGGTGGGGTCAGCCTGGGGACTGTGCAGTACCTGGGGGCTTCTGGGTAAATTCCTCTCTACTTCCTGTAAAATCGCCTCAGTTTGAACAGTGATCAGACTTGGAAGCGACTTCCATTGAAATCAATGGGTACAAATCGCCTAGGAGTCGGATTGAAATCGTACAGGACCCTTTTCAAAAGTCGGAGCGACTTGAGTAGTGTGTATTAACACCGCTCCCATTCACTTGCATTATTTTTCTAGACAGCGCGATTTGGGACGACTTGAGACGACTTCAAGTCGGATCTGAAGTCGCCCCAGTGTGAACCGACTCTAAGGATCTGGAGTTGTTGAGGGGGCCCCCAGCTGTTTGTTTACAAACAGAACAAAGCAGCCTTGGCCTCTCATTTACCAGCAATTTAAATGGCATTTTATTCTTTGTAAATGTCAGTTTTGCTGCAGTAACTTGAGTGTGTTGTACAGATGTTTCACTTCACAGGAGATTAAATGCATCTTCCTGGGTTGTTATTTAGAGGAATTTTAAACTGTTATTGATTTAATGTTTTAATTTTATACTTTTAATGTTGAACTGCACTAAACATTATTATTTGTTGTTTTGTTTTGCTTTGGAACATGTTCCCCAGTGCATTGTCCAGCCCCCTTGACCATTTGTTTGCCAAACCAATTTATGTTTTTAAACATTAAGCTCTGAATGACTTCAATTCAGTTTGGATTTTGCACCTGAAGCTCAGCAACATACAAGAAACCCATGTCAAACCAAATCCAGGTATGTTAGTATATAAGACCTCATAGTTTGCCAAACTATTTTAGAGCTATTATTTGGCTTTGCACAACATCTGTGAAGGCGATTAGGAGAATCTTAAAGCTACTTAGCATAGGACAATCCAGCAATACTTAAAAGAGATTAACTATCCTAGCCTTGGCTCTCAAATACTTTAACCACTTGCCGACTGGCTAACGCTGATGTACGCCGGCAGAATGGCACAGCTGCGTGAAAAATCGTACCTGTACGTTGATTTGAATTTACCGCTGTGCGGGTTGTAAGCCCCACCGCGTGCTCTATGACCATGCCCACGGGACCCATGGCCTCGATGTCTGCCGGGTACCCATGATCATGTCACAGAGCTACAGAACCGGGAGATGCTTATGTAAACAAAGCATTTACCTGTTCTGCCTAGTGACAGGACAGTGATCTACTGCTCCCTGTCATCGAGAGCAGTGATCACTGTCATGTCACTTGTAGCCAAGCCCCCCCCCACAGTTAGAATCACTCCCTAGGACACACTTAACCCCTTCATCGCCCCTAGAGTTTAACCCCTTCCCTACCAGTGGCATTTACACAGTAATCAGTGCATTTTTATAGCACTGATTGCTGTATGAATGACAATGGTTCCAAAATAGTGTCAAATGTGTCCAAAGTGTCCGCCATAATGTCGCCTATTTTGTAGACGCTATAACCTTTGCACAAACCAATCAATATACGCTTATTGCGATTCGATTTTTTTACCAAAAATATGTAGAAGAACACATATCGGCCTAAACTGAGAAATAAATTATTATTTTTATATATTTTTTGAGGATATTTATTATAGCAAAAAGTAAAAAATATATATATTTTTTTCAAAATTGTCTTTTTTGTTTATTGTGCAAAAAATAAGGTGATAAAATACCACCAAAAGAAAGCTCCATTTGTGAGGAAAAAAATGTTGCAATGTTGCATGACTGCGCAATTGTCAGTTAAAGCATCATAGTGCCGAATCGCAGAAAGTGCTCTGGTCAGGAAGGGGGTAAATTCTTCTGGGGCTGAACTGGTTAAGGCCTAGATAAGGAAGTCACCCCTACTGAAAATTTTGCCTAAACAAATGGTGACTGAGAAGAGTCTGATGGTTTTTTCTAGGTCTAACATACTCAGACTTTCTTCTCCCCCTTATGGCCTTATATTTCTATTCCCTGACCTCAGGAGAAACTATTCAGATGGGCCATTGAACAATGCTGCCATAGGAGGATACAGACACGTCCCATTGTTAAAATGTTCACTCTATATCATTATGTAAAACTGTCATTAAGGTTCTAACTTAAATCCTGGCCGACACATTGAAACTATATATGATGTGAGGCTGTACATTAGGAGAAAGTGAGGTTTATTTCACACCTGGAAGAGAGAGATAACCCTCAAAGAGCTATTTCTCTAAACTATTGCGTCAGGAATCAGGATCCAAAAGAGTTTATGCCTTGTCTTGATAACTGATGCCAAGAAGACAGGATAGATTGAATCTGTAAAAAAAAGATGCTCACATACTTGGGTCTGGATAAAACTTTTGCGCTATACAAAAATCTGTCAGTCAGGATGAAGGTAGACAGTTGTATCTCTACTGGATTTGGGACAACCACAGGCATGAAATAGATTCAATACTGATATTACTGGCATCATGGTGAGGATCCACCTCTTAAAACTTACAGCATTTGCAGATGACATGCATTTTTTTTTTGTCACTTGCCCCCTTATTTACTTACATACCTACCATGATAGCAGTACTTCATAGGTTTAATGAACTTTCTAGTTTTAAAATATTTTTAGGTATATCAAAGAGCCACCCAACAGGTGAAGTCTATATAGTTACATAGTTAGTCAGGTTGAAAAAAGACACAAGTCCATCCAGTTCAACCATAAAAAAATATATATATCGTACAATCCCATGTCTAAATACCTCCTTCTACTTTAAATAACAGATACAGTCTACTATTATCTATTTAGACATTAAACTAACTGGTGAGGTAGAAGACCTGTTTTCAACAAACCTCTTTGCCCTTCTTCAAAGTGTGAAAAGAGATCTTGAGGACTGGACTGGTCTTTTTCTGGGTGAGGAAAATTCTAATTCTTAAAATGAACATCTTGCCTAGAATCCTGTTCTATAGTCAAATGATCCTGATTACCAACCATAAGGTATATTGGGCTCAACTCACTAAATCAGATCACCGTAGATATTTAGGTGATCTGACAATTTTTTTTCCAAATGTTACATGGGATGCTTAAAATGTCAATTCACTATCACTTTATGCGTTTTTTACCTCAAAAAGCAAAAACACTAAGTAAATACCTCATAAAAGGGTGTTAAAGTCAAACCCCATAATAAATAAATTAATTAACTAATGCATAAGTTAACCGCTTCAGCCCCGGAAGATTTGGCTTCCCAATGACCAGGCCATTTTATGCGATACGGCACTGTGTCACTTTAACTGACAATTGCGTGCGATGTTGTACTCAAACAAAATTGATGTCCTTTTTTCCCACAAATAGAGCTTTCTTTTAGTGGTATTTAATCACCTCTGCGGTTTTTATTTTTTGCACTATAAACAAAAAAAGAGCGACAATTTCGAAAGAAAAAACACTATCTTTTACTTTTTGTTTTGGTAAATATCCCAATTAAAAAAAAAAAAAAAGTTTAGGCCGATATGTATTCTTTTGCATATTTTGGTAAAAAAAGAATCGCAATAAGCGTATATAGATTATTTTATTTTTTTTATTATTATTGTTTTCCGCAAAAGTTATAGGGCCAGATCCACAGAGCCAGTATGCCGGTGTATCTACTGATACACCGGCGAACTTTCAAATTACCCGCGTCGTATCATTAGTTTGAATCCTCAAACCATGATACAACGGCTTCGGGCTTCGATCCGACAGGCTTTCGTCTTCGTACGCCTTCGGATCGTAGGTGCAATATTTCTGCGCCTGCTGGGTGTAGTTTGCATCGTTTTCTGTGTCGGGTATGCAAATGAGCTTTTTACGGCGATCCACGAAGGTACGAAGCGGCCGTCGCATTCTCTTACGTCATCGCTAGTCGGCTTTTTCCGGCTGTTTAGGAAACCAACTGCCGGTAACAGTCTGTTACACGCTACCAGCTCACATCCTAAACCGCTGAGCAACAGTATACCGTACAGCCAATACCTTAGATTGAAACGTAACTGCTCACAGGAGGAGGACATTAAACGAGAGGCGGCACAGTTGTATGCTCGGTTGAAGGACAGAGGCAACACCAAGACTTGCCTGCGCAGAGCCTACAATAAAGCCAATAAATTAGAAAGAAATTCTCTGATTTACCAACCAAAACTGAAAGCAAAATCTAGTACCACTCGAATCATCACTCGATTCAATAGACAGCATGGGACGATTCGCAAGATTTACAACAAATTTTGGTACCTCTTGACCTCTGACGATAAGATCAACAAGTTCATAAATGTATCTCCTGAGATTACCTTTAAATGGTCTGCCTCCATTAGAGACAAGACAGTGTCAAGTCATTACGCTGTACAAATGCTCCCTAAACCCTCTAAGACAGGAACCTTTCCATGTGGAAAATGTAGTTTTTGTCACTACATTCTGAAAGGCCCTAGCATCAATCTCCCGAACGGAGAGACATTCACTCCTAAATTCTGTGTAACCTGCCAAACAGAGGGAATAATATAACTTATGAAATGTAATTGCGGGGCCTATTATTTAGGCAAAACCAAACGTAATTTTTTCTGCAGAATCAGGGACCATGTACGAGCGGTCTCTAAAAAACTGATGGAGACACCCATCAGTCGCCACATTGGGCTATACCACAATCATAATTGTGCCATGCTGGGCTTTTTCGCCCTAGCACACATACCCCTCAACAAAAGAGGCGGTGATGCAGACAAACGGAGGCAAAATGGATTTATTCTCTACGGGACACACAACACCCTGGCCTAAACGAAAATATAAGTTACAAGCCCTTTCTCTAGACAAGAGGCAGTCACTTATTATCCATCTATTGATTATCATTCTTTTCCTATTTACCACCACTTTGAACTACAATCCTGCCGTCTGTATCGTTGGGCCAACACCCCGGACATGGAACATGCATAGCCGGACTATTGGGTCCCATGCATTACCTAAGTGAGCCCCCCATCCCACCATCCAGGGTAGTCTTGATACGGTACATTTGACTGGGCGATTAAATGGCCATCTTTCACTGCCACTGACTATAAACATTACCTGTCACTTGTCGGAAACTATCCATCTTTCTGAACCATTGTGTCCTTTTATCTTCATGGGACCTTCCACGATACCATTTTCCTAGCTTGCCATACACCAGGCACTATTGGCAAAAACTAAGTGGCGCTTATGACATTCTTGGACCTAATGCCACCAACATACATGATTCAGTGCATAAACACTTTCATGGCATGTATGGTGGGAGGCCTCTCGAATGTCATTACTATATCTTATTTATTTTTTTGTTGTTATATATTATATTTTATTCATCTAGATAGTTTGTCTTTGGATTAGCTACAAGAGATGCATTCAAGTTTTTGTGTACTCTGGTATTAGTCATATCATTAATTGAATCCCTTATTCATGTTTATCGATATATTCATTGATATAATTGATTGTTGCTGTACGATTGTGTTGTTGGATGGAATATCTCCGTGACTAGTGGACACGGATGCAGCTCAGCAGTGTTCTGTCTATCTACCTCAGATGACCAGTGGCGTTTTGACTATAAGGAGTTAACTGTCTGATGCCCTCCCTGTTATCATACATCTCCTGTCATGGACCGTCCAGCTATTTATTCTCAGGTGATCCATGTGGGCGGGTAGGGGCCGAGACCGACGCTTCTGCCATACAGCGCCGAACCTGAGCGGAGGGCCAGGTGTTTGCCTCGGTCCGTTACCATGGCTTCTGTCGTAGATCGCCACCGGGCCCGCCCCTCGACGGGGCGTCCCTGGTCCCTTCCTCCCTGATTCGCTGGGCCCAGCCGTGCGTCATTTGCGTCATCACGCATGCGCACGTTGGGCACATAGGGTCGGGGAGATCCCCGACATACGTCATCTCTCCCGCCCACTGATGTCAGGCGCACCACCCACCCCACAGGTGTTGTGTTGTTAGCCCGATTGAGAGCGTTATATTAGAGGCATACCAGCTGACAGTGCACAGTGTGAACTCACCAAGAGACCCGTTGCTATCCCTGTGTGGATGTGGCTGCTTTCAGGTATCTTCATGCCTTTGCTTAAACTTATTCCTGGGGTTGCTTTAACTAAATCCTCAGGAGTTTCTTTTTAAACCTTTCCTTGCTGTTCTCTCTCTGTTTATGCTAGATCTTTCCTGATGCACCATCGCTCCTGCTAGGCTTATCTCCATTGGTAATACCTGCTGTATGCTAACAAGGTAAATTACTTCTCTATCCAGTTTTCCTCTGAAAATCATGTATACCTGCATATTTGCACTTAGAGCATATACAATTTGCACACTCCTAGACTTGTCAGTAATATGTGCTTATGACTCTTTCAAGCGGCTACTTATCAGTCTTATGCCTCAATATGCTTTGTCTTATTGATTACAGTGTCCGAATTAAGTTTGGCATAAACATTCACCCAGGAGTCTCTGCATTATATGGTGCACATGAATAACAGATACGGGCATCTATTTGCTCTTTTCTCGTTGGTCAGCTTCAACATTTAAACATAACAAGTAAGTGTTAGATAATAATTTATCCATGCCTACTAAAACTCAATTTTGTAGTGCATCGCACTCTTTTGTCCGCAGCCGGCCTTAACATCTAGTCCACCTCTTCCTCTCTCATTAGGTATTCACCTTTGAATTTGTTTGCTGATTGGTCCATTTTCAGGTTAGCGCTGGTTGCCCCCCTCTGTAAGGAAACTTTCCATCCAGGGGGCTGTGCTCCCACGGCTGTTTCTCCTCTTGGCCCTGCGCCCTGTTCATCCAAAGGTATGAGCTGCCTATAGGTCCTCACTCTATGTAAGGGCCTTGCCCACCCACACTCATTGTTACAACCATATTATTAAATATTATATTCTTTCTTTTTTTCTATTACGGATATTAAATATAACATTTTTTGCTAAGCGATATACACATATATATTTGTTTGGTATTGTATGGTATACTTTCATTATGCAATGCTGTTGTGATGTTATCTTACTGTATTATTCTTATCTATATAGAATACTGTCCACTGTGGGTTCCCGACGAAGCCCGTACAGGGCGAAACTAGTAGAACCTTCAAACACGAGTGGCACGAAGAAGAGTATTTGCACATACAGTACTCTCTCCAACCATGATTGTTTTTAACATATGATAAGTTATATATATGTATTTCTATTTTGTATTCAATAAAATTATTTTCTATTTTTATACATAAAATTCATATCTGTGTGATTCAGATGTTTTTTTGGGGTTTGACTAGACTCCTATACATACTATAATTGGATATATTTACCCATTACGCATCCCTAAAAATCCCTATACGCTGCTTATTGGGCTTGACGGCTCGAGTGGATGGCCGCCTAACTCCTCAGCTCCGCAGTGTAACCGGCCTGAGCGACTGTTACAGCGACGGAAGAGAAGACACAGAGACTCCACCTTGCAGCCCAGACACCCTACGACAACGGGAGAGCCATGTCTAAACGCCGCAAGGACTCTAAATTGCCGAGGAGGCTCACGGATTACTATCCCCTCCCGGACCTGGCGAGCAGCCAAGATGGCGCTGGCGGCGGGCGCGATGTGACAGCGCGGCTCTCCACCTCACACTCCGATCTCGGCACCTCACTGCCTCTGGGTCTCACACAATCCTTGGATGGGCAGGGTGAGTGCTCCCCTCCTAATTCGCCCACTACCGCTAGCCCTGCTAAGACTAGACTCAGAATGGAAGGACCCCAGCTAACTCAGCATGTCACAGCTTCCCGCCTGTTCTCTCTCCCTCCACCTCAGTCAGCGTCAGTACTAGATGCCTTCCCTGCCTCAGACCAACCATTGTCTGAAAACACTATGAAGAATATGTTACTCTCGCTGAGACAAACACTTTATACTGACCTATCTGCTGCTCTTTCCATACTATCTACAGCTGTGCACAACCATGATCAAAAGATTACTCACATTGAATCCAACATGGGTGATCTGTTTTCAACACATAATGAATTGGTGGATGGTTTTGCAGATCACGAAGATGAACTTCAATTGATCAATCTAAAGCTTGCAGACCTGGAGGATCGCTCCAGGCGCAATAATGTTAAATTCCGCAACATACCAGAGTCGGTCCAACCAGTGGATCTAGTACAATTCCTGCAATCTCTGATGCGTACACTTTTGCCTGACCTGACGGTCCGTGACCTGGAAATTGACAGGGCACATAGGCTCCCTAAACCGTCACACCTTCCTCCTTCTACACCCAGGGATGTCCTAGCCCGTATACACTTTTTCACAGTAAAAGAAAAGGTCATGTATGCCGCAAAACGAGCAGCGAGACTGCCTGACCCTTTCGCCAATATTGCTCTCTATGCTGATCTATCTAAAACAACTATGGAAAATCGCAGACAACTGGCGACAATAACTAAAGCACTCCAAAACCACAAGTTGCCATATAAATGGGTCTTTCCTACCAAACTGCTCATAACGCATCAAAACAAAACTCACGTAGTGCGAACCCTCTCATCGGGGCTAAAAATCTTGAGGACCTGGCGCATACTTCTGGAAGATACACCGAACCCCTCGGATCTTGCTCCAACGCGTATGGAGATCGGTGGTGCTCCTCCCAATGCCTAAAAACCGTTGCGCATTCTCTTCTCTACACCTGCCATCTGGCCGGGAAACTGCAGTATCCATGTCCGATACCTGCCTGTTTAGTGGTTTCTGTCCTCCTATAGTGGACAAAGACTCACTGCCCCTTTCCATTGTTTGCAGTCGTTTCTGCACATTGAGCCCGGGTTCCTTTTGGTTCACGGCTCTCCTTTTTTATTCCCAGTTCCCCACCTGAACCCAGCACCAGCCTTACCCTTTGACAAGCCCATCTGATATTCCTGACCCTTTGCTCCTAACCGCAAACCGCAGCTCACTCTGATCACTTACTGGAGAGACGAAACAGTGACTCACAATATATCTGCCGATTACCTCCTTTATCTGCGGACAATCTACTCTCCACTTACTATTCCGGAATGGCGTTCAAAATAGTCTCTATTAACGCCCGAGGCCTTAACTCTCCACAAAAAAGATCTGCACTTCTCCAGGAAGCCACCATTCAAAAGGCTGATATCCTTTTAGCTTATTGGGCGACACACTTTGCTTCCGCTAAGACTCCCAGGTTCACCCTGAAGAACTACAGCCAAGTTTATTTAGCCTCAGGTCAGAAGAAGAAATGTGGTGTGCTCACCGCCATACGTGACTCCTTACAATTTAAACTACACCAATCTATAACAGACCCCCAAGGACGTTTCTTGATTCTCCTATGTGATATCAACCAAGTCACCTACACACTGGTTAACGTTTATGGGCCAAACAAGCAACAATTACGTTATCACAAGCAACTACAAAAGAAGATAACACAAATCCGAAGAGGGAGACTTCTTATTGGAGGTGACTTCAATATAATTGGAAACCCGCACCTGGACACTACATCCTCCACTAACAATCATCGACCCGTACTAAATCCCTTTCTTCAAGCAAATGACCTCTTTGATCCGTGGAGGTGCCTACATAGCAATGAGAGGGACTACTCCTACTTCTCCTCCTCCCAGCTCTCATACTCCCGTATAGACTTCTTCCTTGTTGACATAATCACCCTCCAAGATGTGACAAACTCAGAGATTGGATCCATCGCATGGTCGGACCATGCTCCTATTACCATCACCTTGGGACACTGCAGACCAAGGACTACCCGATTATGGAGACTTGACTCCTCTCTCCTCTCGGACCCCGCCAACGTCCAAAACCTCATTACTGAACACCGCTCCTTTTTTGACTCAAACGATCAACCGGACACTGATAGGTTTGTACTGTGGTCGGCGTATAAAGCCTACATGCGTGGTATACTTATCAAACTTCACAGCACTGTTAAGAACCAGAGGTCTAAGCAAATTGACGAGGTCCTATCACAAATCACTTCCCTAGAGAACCAAAATAAGATTACCCCCTCTCAAAAAGTAACTAGCGAACTACTAGACAAAAACTCCGCTCTCTACTACTGTACAAATTTGGAAACAACCTCAAATTGGCCAAAGCCACATACTATGCCCTAGGTAATAAGGCGGGAGCCCTGCTAGCCCGACAGGTCAAAGCTCAACGTGTTAAGTGTAAGATAGCTTCCCTTCACCACCCTGTTACCAAAGCGCTTCTTACATATCCACAAGCTATAGCTGATGCCTTTAGTGATTACTACTCCTCTCTCTACAATTTAGCAGCTGACATAAATACCCCCCAACCGACAGAACAAACAGTACAGAACTTCCTATCCTTAATTGACCTGCCGTCTATAACCTCAGCCCAATTAGCGGAACTCTCCCAACCTTTCTCAGATGAGGAAGTGCTGGCAGCCATCCATACCCTTCCACTACATAAATCACCTGGGGAAGATGGTTACACGAATGACTACTACAAAACTTTCTCCAAACTTGTCGCCCCTCACCTCACTGCCCTTTTCAATTCTGCTGCCACCTCTGGTTCTCTGCCTGTTGATATGCTACGTTCAATTATTACCACCATCCCTAAATCGGACAAAGATCCTACCTCCGCATCCAATTATAGACCAATATCGCTCCTTAATACGGATGTGAAAATATTCACCAAGGTCCTGGCAACTAGATTGCTTCGGTGTCTCCCCTCACTAGTACACCCAGATCAAGTAGGCTTTATGCCGGATAGACAGGCACCGGACGCTACAAGAAGAGTCATCGATCTAATACATCAGGTATCCCGATCTCAAACGCCTTCTCTGCTTCTCTCAAAGCATGCTTTGAAATCTGTCGGGTGGAAAAATCTGTCCGCTAGCCCATACACACGAGCGGAGATGTCTGCTGAAACGGTCCATCGGACCGTTTTCAGTGGACATATCCCCTCGTGTGTACGAGGCCTAATACTTCCTAACAATCTCACTGATTATCAGACCACACTTCTGAAGGGATCCCTTCCCTACTCATGGACAATACAATCTATCCCATATCTTGGAATAAACTTAGCCACATCATTGCCTCACCTCTACCACCTTAACTATCGTGCCTTCCAAACACGGCTCCCCCAACTATTAAACCAAATACGCACGACAGGGCTTTCTAAACTTGGTAGGAATGCCTCCTTTAAAATGCTAATTCTTCCCAAACTGCTCTACTTATCTCGCATAGTAATGTTACCTATACCCCGCTCCTTCTTTACCTCCATACAAAAACACATTTCAAATTTCATCTGGGAAACTAAACCACCTAGATGCACGCACTACATCCTTACTAGACACCACAAAAAAGGTGGTATTGGCCTTCCTCACGTACAAACCTACTATTATGCTTCTGTTTTAGACCAGCTGTACTACTGGTGGCACCCGAACCCCAATAAGACCCGGTCGATCATAGAATCATCCTTCTATAAGCCCAACACTTTACGTGACATACTACTGATCACTTCAGCTGGGCTTCCACCTCCCACAGCGAACAGTCCCCCGTCTATTGTGGCTTCATTAACAGTCTGGAAAAAAGTCACCCATGAGCAACACAAAACGCACCCGTCTCACGTATTACCTATCCCTATTAGAGCACTAATGGCGCGTCTGCAAGATCTTAACCTGCTGAACTGGCAGAAACGAAAAATTAGTAACTTGTCAGACCTCTACAACGCAGTCACTCTAAAAACCCTAACAGAGCTCCAAAATGACTATTGCCTTCCTCAATCTGAAACCTTCACATACGCTAGGATTTCGCACCTCCTTCGTAAATCTAAAGTCCCCGCTGTGGCTACAATACCAGAACCAATTCATAATTTCTACACTCATGCAACATACCCGAAACACGGCATATCAACGATGTACTCTGCACTTAGCGACAACTGGCCCTACTCCCAACTTACATTCCTCTCGAAATGGACGGATGAACTTAACATTACTGTCTCCCCCGACATGTGGATGCATGCCTTTAAACACACCTACACTGCCTCCCACTGCTCCAATCACTGGGAATCGTACCAGAAGACGCTACACAGGTGGTACCTCACACCCTACCGTCTGTCCAAATTCTTTCCAGGACATCCCTCTACCTGTTGGAGGTCCTGTGGTAGTGCTGGAACCATAGCACACATTTTATGGTTTTGTAGAACCATTAGCTCATTCTGGAAACAAATATTTACTCTAGTCTCCTCCATATCACAGATCCCGACCACACCCGATCCCTCGCTAGCATTGTTACACCTGGGGTTAGAAAAATTCCCCCCCAGATCACGTGTAGTCATAGTGCACCTGCTACTTGCAGCGAAACAGAACATCACTAAACTCTGGAAAACGTCTGACTCCCCATCCGTCTCTAACACAATCGCAGATTTAAACCTCCAATGTGAAATGGAAAGACTAGTCGCTAGAAAGAACCTGCACATGGAAAAGTTCCTATATAAGTGGTCACCCTGGCTCGCACATTCCAAGTGCACTGTAATTGCCGGATGACTTATTTCTACCGTGCTTAACTCCCGTTCCCATGTCCTTCCATTTATCTGTTGTTTTTTTTTTACTCTCTGCCCATCCCTAGAATGGTGCACAGGACATATGTCCGCCTAGCTGGTGCTTCCTCTCCATTCCCATCTCCCTTCCCTGATTCCTCACCGTCTGGACTTGAACATGTCTTATGCATTTGATGACTTATCTTTGTTTGTTTACTCTGTAAGACAGACTATGTTTTGTTTATATTGTATTCTTCTTTATTGATTCTATGTACTCCAGTCGGAACTTCTGACATGTTGTAACGAATATATCTCTTGTTCACTTTATTGAAAACGTTAATAAAGAAATATTGAAATTTAAAAATCCCTATACCACACCCCTACAAGGGTGACTTCTTTAATCCTTTTCCGGCGTATAGTTAAAGCTGCTATTCAGTCTATAGTTAGACTTGCCATGTTAAGTATTTCGAAATTATTTTTTTTTTTTTTTTGCGTAAGTCGTCCGTGAATAGGAATGTACGTAATTTACGCCAGTAAAAAAAAAATACGTTTCGATGTAATTTCACGCAATGCACGGCGGGAAATTTCTGAACGGAGCATGCGCAGTTCGATCGCCACGGGGACGTGCTTCATTTAAATTATTTACGTCCCCTACCCGTCGATTTGAATTCCGCCGCCAGAAATACACTACGCCGCCGTAACTTACGGCGCAAAATCTTCCAGGATTCGACTTAGAGCCAGGTAAGATACGGCGGTGTAGTGTATCTCTCATAGCGTCAAAACTATGGGAAAGATTTATGGCATTTATATGGCGTTTTTTATTTTTTTTACTAGTAATGGTGGTGATCTGCGATTTTTTGCAGTATTGCAACGTTGCAGCAGACAGGTCAGACACTTTTGACACATTTTTGGAACCATTGACTTTTACAGAGCGAACAGTGCTATAAATATGCACTGATAACTATGTAAATGTCACTGGTAGGGAAGGGGTTAATACTAGGGGGCGATCAAGGGGTTAAACTGTGTTCCCTATTTTGTGTTTTAACTTTGGGGGGATGGGGACTGACTATAGGAGATGACAGATTTTTTACTTTGTAGAAAGACACAATTTGTCCTTCTCTCCTCAGACAACTGAGGAATTTGTGTGTTTACACACACAAACCCCCGTGCTCCCACTCGTGCACACAATCGCGCGTGGCCGACGGTGACCGCACCTGCCGGGCCACGCGCATCGGTTTACTGCCATGCAGGGGACGCACACGCGCCCTCTGGTGGCACTCCTGGGTGAATCCGTATATATACAGGATCTCGCCCAGGAGAGACAATCTGCCGCAGCATATCTGTGTATGCCAGTTAAATAAGAAGTTGTCCAGGCATGCAGTAGTAGGACTGCCCGCTGTCGTTATACGTCGCTACTTTGAAGAGGAAGGAAGATATCTCCGTCTCCAATGCTCTTAAAGGGCCTTTTTTTAGAATGACATCATTTTTTGTATTGCATTTTAGCCTAAATACGAGATCTGAGATCCTTTTGACCCCAGATCTCATATTTAAGAGGACCTGTCATGCTTTTTTCTATTACAAGGGGTAATAGGAATTAAAGGGACCCATTATTTTTATTTTTTTAAAACAGTGTCAAAATAAAAAAAGAAAGTAAAATAAATAATAATAAAAAAATTAAAAATTAAAGCACCCCATCCAGACTAACTTGCGCACAGAAGTGAACGCATACGTGAGCAGAGCCCGCACATAAAAACAGTGTTCAAACCATACATGTGTGGTATTGCCACGATCGTTATAGGGAGAGCAATAAGACCTAGACCTGCTCTGTAACTCAAAACATGCAACCTGTATAATTTTTTAAACGTTGCCTATGGAGATTTTTAAGGGTAAAAGTTTGTCGCCATTCCACAAGTGGGCGCAACTTTGAAACACAACATGTTGGGTATCAATTTACTTTGCATAACATTATCTTTTTCAATATGAAAAAAAATGTGCTAATTTTAATGTTGTCTTATTTTTTTCCCAAAAAAAGTGCTTTCTAAGTACTAGGTAATTTTCTAGAAATTGTATTTTTTAACTTGTAAACACCAAATCTCAAAAAGAGGCTCGGGGCAGAAGTGGTTAAGGTAATGTAAAATATAGTAGCCAATAGGGTGTATGCTTGTACTTTTGTATCCCTCTTTCAACAGACCTTTAAAAGTGATAGTGAAAAGATAGGAAGCATGCTGATGTGCTCTCCTCTCTACTCTTCTGCTATCATCATGCTCCTTTCACTGCAGCTCAACTGATTGGCATCTTGTACTGCCCCCCTCCATAAAGTCTTTAGCTACTGGTATTTGGAGTCTGAGTATTTCAAACATCAGAATATACTAGATTGATTGAACTACTTAAAAACTCCACCAAAAATGAGACTTGAAATGAGTAAGCCATGAACATAATTACATCTGATATAGTGCAGGTAACAAATACATACATTTACCAGTTAAACCTATTTGGTTTCAATTTGTAAGTAGTTTTCTTTTTTCCTTATTTTTTTTTATTTTTTTTATGAACAAGGAGAGGCAGAAGTTGAAGGTATTTTTTTTTTGTTTAAAGAATATTAGTTAGTATTAAATTGTATATAAAGGTTAGATTTAACATCTCCTATGAACTGAAACAATACATGAGATCAGCATCATAATGAATACACAAAATGATTGCAATTTAATAATATAAGTGCTTCACTAGGGGATATCATTTACATTAAAATATAAATGTAACAAACCAAAATTAACAACTGTGCGATGAATACAGAATCACCAATTGACACTAATAATGCTTTGATTTAATGTGGCATGCAATTATATCACTGTGATTTCTTAAACCAAAAATGTTATGTTTTAGCATTATGTTTACATCTGTATACATTTTCAAATTTTAATGGTATTATGTATTTTCCATTTTGCATTTTTCATTTCATATATCCATTATTATTTTGTTTGCATCACTTATGGCAATGCTCTTCATCTGACCAGAATAAAAATAAAATAAAAATAAAGATAGATAGGGGGGGCGTGGCTTGGCACGCGACGGAGATGGCAGCCTAAAGGAAGAGCTCCGTCGGTACATTGACCTATGCGCGTCTCTCTGCCTGCTATAATTTGCAGAATGCACAGAAGGAACCGCGGCACACCACACACTCGATCCCGCTGTGCCTCGTCTGCCTGCTCTGGGGGAGATATCGCGGACATATTCAAGAGACAGTCGGTCTCACGCAGCAGCAGGTCCAGAGGCAAGATGGCGCGGCCGCACGTGGAGGACGACTACAGTGAGGACTCTCAGTCGGCTGCAGAGGACAACGGTAGGGGACCCTCCCGCACTAACCTCCCGCTTACCTACGCTGACATGTCTTGCTTTGCGGCGGACATCAAATCCACCTTCTCAGCGGCCATTACAGACCTTAAATCTAACATACTGGTGCTGACAGACAAGATGGCGATGGCGGAAGCAGCGGGGAAGCACAGGGAGAAAGCCATACATAGACTTGAGAAGGTGACTACATCTCATTCCATGCACCTCATTGATATCAATAAACATTTGGAGGACTTGGACAACAGAGGAAGGAGGTGCAATATCAGGGTGCGGGGGGTCCCAGAAACTGTTGAACCAGATCAGATACACCTTGCCCTTCAGAGGGTGTTTAATAGCCTGCTCGAGAGACCTGAGGACACCGCCGTTGAATTTGTCAGGGCCCATAGAGCGCTCAGAGCTAAAGGTCCGGATAATCAACCGCCTCGTGATATTATTTGCTGTTTGCAGAGCTTTGCCCTGAAAGAGGACATCATGAGGAAGGCTCGCAGGAACGATCAGATTGTTTTCAATGGGGAAACGATCCTGCTCTTCCAGGACCTCTCCCAAATCACTCTGAAGAATCGCAGGGCCCTGTGTCCACTACTAGAGAGGCTGAGAGAAAGAGGTCTGACCTATTCATGGAGGTTCCCATTTGCTCTGCTGGTGAACTTTATGGGCAAACAGCATTACCTTTGTTCCCCGGAGGATCTACCGGACTTTTGCAACAACCTGCAACTGGGCGAATTGGAGCTCCCGGAATGGTACCGTGAATTTTTGTTGCCTCCCCCGGTCCACATGCCGCCCCGGTCCCCGCTCTCGACGCCGGACACCAGATCCTCCAAGAAGCTGAAACCCGCTCGCCAGGGAGGCTCCCAAGCAGGATCCATCGCGGGCACCACCAAGGCTAAGCCTCACTCCTCCAGGGCTCTGGAGGGAGACTGAACTGCCGCAGCTCACCATCTTTCTCCTTAATGACTCCACATCTAGCTGATGATTGGGTTCAGGTAACGTTGGTAGTTTGCCTGCTCTGGCCGCCTGTGTTTTTTTTTTTTTTGACTATTTTGTTCTCCTTTGCACTGTTTTTGTTTCCCTGACCCTGCATCATGTGCGCTGGTTGGCATGGTCTCAGACCCTGCTGTGAGCCCGATCACCCGCATCTTCCCCCTCTCAGTGACTGCTATCACCAACAGGGAACCTAGCTGCAGTAAGGTGCGCCTCCCCCAAATAAGAGTCCACACATTGGTTTGTGGTGATTTTTGAGTCACTAGGAACGTTTGGTTATTTTTTGCATATTTGTTTTTACTCCTATACAGGTTCCTTTTGCACAAGCACACTGGAAGAGGAGCCTCTACATATAGCCCTCTGGCGCAATTGCTCTGGTTGGAACTGTGGGGGAGTATGAGGACTGGGATTTCACCACACTTAGATCACACCTGCTGGGTCTACATGACAGTGATGCTAACCTAGCTATGTATTGTATCCCAACAGGATGTACCTTGCAGGGTCAGGGGGGTTATGTTTTATTGGCCACCAGGAAATGTTTGTTCTGTTCCTACCCGTTTACTGTGACTCCATGCTTAACTTACATAATCCTCTGTGCAGCTACCTTTCCCTTTCTTGCAGAGATGACATACTTGCACTTTGTTTTTATGATGTTTTGAATTAGGCCATGTACTGACTGCTGTACCACCACCTTTTAGTCCTCGTTCACTTACTGAGACTACGGTTGCTCGGTACCGCTACCGCCTTCCTATACCCCCAATAAAGCCTCCAGCAGGATTTTTATATCCGCTGTGAGAGGCTTTACTTACCTGTTGCCTTTGGAGTTGAAATACAGCTCGAAGGCCAAACACGAATCTTTGGTTCTTTTTCTCTACATTACTTGCTTTTCTATTCTTCACCCCTCTTCTCGCCTTTCCTCTCCCCCTCTCTCCTTGACCCCCCTTCCAGCCCCCTCTGTACACCTTCAGCTCACGAGGTACCAATACCCTGAGGTGCTCATCTAAGTAGTGCATATACGTGGTCTTAACCTTGTTTATTTTTCTTGCTAGCCGGTCCTAGGACCCACATTCGGTGACTGCCCAGCTCTCTCTGAAGTCCAGCTATGGCGTACTCCACACTTGGCCGGCGCCCTACAGTGATCTCGCATAACGTACAGGGTTTAAACATTCCTGAAAACGCTCAAATCTTCTCAGGGAATTAAAAAAAGGTAGGCCTTATTTTGCTTTTTTACAGGAGACACACTTTAAAACGTCCTCAGTGCCTAGGCTGACCGACAAATACTTCACAGAGGCTTTTCATTCCACAAATGATCTAGCTAAGACCAAGGGCGTTTCTATCCTGGTCAGCAAAGATGCCGCATTTGAACTGACTGACAAGCTTAGTGACCCCCTTGGGAGGTACATCTTCATAAAGGGGAAATGCGCTGGCGTACCAATCATATTAGCGAACGTCTACTTCCCGAACTCCTCACACTTAAAGTTCTGTCAACGGGTGCATTATACTGGGTGGTGATTTCAATATCCCCCTGAACCCACTAGTTGACACCTTATCGGGAAAATCGTCAATAACGTACCGCATCCTTAAGAAGATTAAATCCCTTCTACAAGACATGCACCTGATTGATTCCTGGCGTTTCCTACACCCTGAAGGTAGAGACTTCACATTTTTTTCTGCTCCCCATAACCGCTATTCGCGAATTGATTACATCTTCACCTCCCAAAATGATCTACACCTGATTACCAATGCTGACATAGGCATACAGTCGATCTCAGACCACGCTCCCGTTTCGGTCTCCCTAAACTTCACTGCTCCCAAACTCAAAACTAACACTTGGAGGTTGAATTCCTCCCTCCTGACTAATGATCTATTACTACCTCAAATTACCGCGAGCCTCACGGAGTACTTCTCCATCAATACATCACTGGATACAGACCCTATGATGGTGTGGGAGGCCCACAAATGTTCCATCAGAGGGGAACTCATAAACATGGGAGCACGCCTGAAGAGGGAGTCTGAAAGAGAGATACAGAGATTAGTATCTCAGATACATACCCTGGAGTCTCTACATAAGCAATCCCTAACAGTTGATTCAGCCAGCGCCCTCTTAAATGCTAGAAAGTCCCTCCAACAAGCATTTGAGCGTAAAACAAAGAGGTTCCTCTTCTTTCGCAGAAAGATATATTATTAACACGGTGATAAGTCGGGCCGCTTTCTAGCTAGGGCACTTAAAGATTCAAGAGCCGCCCAAAACATAGCAGGCATAATCAACAGAACAGGGCAGTTAGACGTTACCGCAGACAAGATTACCAAACACTTCCATAAGTTCTATTCAGACCTCTATAATATCCCCCAGCAGCCAAGACCTCCTCAGTGCCCAAACGACCGGACCTTAGCTATAGGGACTTCCTGTCTAGCTCCGGTCTTCCCTCCTTGTCCACTGTCGATGCCCGACAGCTGGAAAAGCCTATAGAACCAGCAGAGCTCAGAGAGGCGATTTCAGATCTGAAAACTGGGAAAAGCCCTGGCCCTGACGGTTTTACGTCAATATACTACAAAACTTTTGCAGACATCCTAGTAACGCCGCTGCTGAGTGCCCTGAACTCCTTGTTGGCCCCCCGTGAGGTCCCTCCAGCGTTTCTCACTGCGCACATAACCGTGATCCCTAAGCCAGATAAAGACCCGACCCATTGTTCCAGTTATAGACCGATTTCCTTACTTAACCTAGACATTAAGCTCTTAGCAAAGATATTGGCTAACAGGTTAAGACCATTCTTGCACGATTTGATTGGTCCCGAACAAGCAGGCTTTATGCCGGGCAGAGAGTCTAGGGATAATGTGATTAAAGCTCTCAACCTGATCCATACCGGGCGGTCGCGGGGAATCGAGGGCCTTCTCTTGTCCACGGACGCGGAGAAGGCCTTCGATCGCGTGGCCTGGGACTATATGTTTGACACGTGCCGTTTCGTGGGTCTAGGACCGCATATGATGTCGTGGATCACCTCTCTCTATAAAACCCCTCTGCCAAGATTAAAGCGAACGGTATACTCTCGGACACGGTAAACATCAAAAATGGAACGAGGCAGGGGTGCCCCCTCTCGCCTTTATTGTTCATACTTACGCTCGAACCATTCATCAGGCGGGTTATGGCAGAGGGGACCATAAGGGGATTTGGAGTGGCGGACAAGGAGTTCAAAATAGCGGCTTATGCCGATCATCTGCTTTTTTTCCTAACCAAACCGATAACTTCAATCCCAACATTGATGAAGGAATTCTCCTTGTTCGGATACGTCTCCAACTTCAAAATCAATTATGCAAAGTCGGAAGCCATGAACATATCCGTGCCCGACAACACCATGCAAATCGTCAAAACTGGTTGCTCTTTTAGATGGGAGAGCTCTGCGCTTAGATACCTGGGAGTCTGGCTGACGCCACAGGCATCTCAGGTCTTTGACTGAAATTTTCCGCCCTTACTCAAAACCATAGAAAGAGATCTCAATGCCTGGAACCCGAGAAACTTCTCTTGGTTTGGCCGGGCTGCTATTTGTAAGATGATAATCTTACCCAAACTCCTTTATCTCTTTAGGAACATACCTATCAGGATCCCCCTCTCCTTCTTTAAGGTCATCTCCTCGATACAATCAAAGTTCATCTGGGCAGATAAACGTCCTAGAATCAGAGCCACTCTGCTGTATAAAAGTAAACTGAACGGAGGAATGGGTCTGCCAAATTTTAGGAATTACTACATCGCAGCTCATGTTACAAGGATACTAGATTGGCACTGCCACGGCTCTTCTAAAGACTGGGTATCTCTGGAGGATGAGCTGAGCCCTATTTCTCTTCGTTTCTCTCCATGGATTCCATGGTCTGCTTACCCGGCACCCCTTAGGACCCACCCTTTTGTTGGCACCACTCTAGCAGTTTTTCACACCCTGATCAAAGACAAGAGAATATCTTCAGTGCAGAGCCCCTTGACGCCCCTGCAGAACAACCCCGCCTTCACACCGGGAATGAACAATCCCAGCCTATACTCAGATGCAGTCGACAGGCCACTGTTAGCGGTGGATTGCTTTCATAACATGACCTTTAGAGATCTCAGTGCTTTGAAATCTGATGGCCTTGTTCCGCACATACAACTGTGGTCTTATTTTCAAGTGAGGAGTTACCTCAATGGCAGAGCTGATAGGCACAACTACTGTACAACAGACAGCTTACAAACATAGAATCAGTCTGCCTGAAGGGCGAACCCATACATAAAGCCACCTCACTTGCTTACAGCTGGCTGGGAGATAAGCAGGTCCACGGTGAGGACAGATTCAGGGAGAGCTGGAGCAGAGCACTGGAAAGGCAAATCACAGCAAAACAATGGTCTAAGGCTTGTTTCTTCGCTCACAAGTGTTCTATTAGCACTAGAACCCAAGAAACAGCTTTTAAGTTACTGACCCACTGGTATATGACAATAAAAGTAGTGCAGCGCAAACAAAGAATTAATTAAATATACAATATGAAATATAATATAATATATGCATATAATAAGAAAAAAACAGAAAGTCCATAAAGAGTGCTCAAGTGCTTATATGATCCAAAATGGAAAAATATGTGCGTGATCCAAAAGGGTGATTTTCAGAAGAAACTTCCACCAATCAGCAGGAATGGCCTCTCACCTTATAACTTCGACCTACTACAGGTCACAGAGCGTGAGATAGAGAACCTCCTGTTCTCAAAGGCACAGCAAACAGATGCAGCAACTTAACTTCAATGGTGACAGACTCAGGAACGGAGTGAGGCAAACAGGGCATGAAAACAAAAGAAAGGGGGGCGCATGCACGGCGTGACGCTGATGGGAAGTGCCTAGTCACATCTCCTCCACACCCGGACACATTGCGGCCGTTTCCCCAGGGCTATAGCGCTCGTTTTTTGCCCAAAATCATCAGCACCCCTGCGGGAATACGGGGTGCATGCCTGGCACCAACAAGAAGAAAAAACGGAGCCAGCATCGCTCACTGACAAATTTTCTTCTCACAATGGAGCAGAGGACAGGGAAGACCCAAAATGGCGCCTGCAGCAGCATGTGGGGAGAGGATGCATCCATCTCACACCCTCCCAAAGTCCTGGAAAACTGTGAGTACAACTCCCCCCTCTCCAAGGCTGACCTAGATGAAAGTCTCACAGCAATCTTTAACAAACTTGTGGACAAAATAGAAAAAGAAGTGCATAAATCCACAGCTGCACTGTCCCAGGAAATTGCTAGCATAGGAGGACGCACTGACCTCCTAGAGACAAAGCATGATGAACTCTCCCTAGCACACAATGACTTGAGGAAAGATTATGAGAACCTGGCCGATAATTTTGCTTTAATGCAAGCCCAATTAGAAGATTTGGACAACAGAAATCGCCGCCAAAATATTAGATTGCGCGGTATACCGGAATCTACTACTGATTTACTTCCAGCTGTGTCCCAGATTTTCCATGGTCTCCTGCCAGAGAAACCATTATCTTCCTTTGCCTGTGACAGAATCCATAGGTCCCTCCGCCCTAAACCCCCCCTGAAAACCCCCCCAGAGACATCATCATGTGCATGAAAGATTTTCTAGTGAAAGAAGAGATCATGCGTGCCTCCAGAAACAGCCCTAACATCTCCTTTGAAGGAAAACGCATACAAATCTTCCCTGACATATCTCCAGCCACATTAGACAGAAGACGCAGGATGAAAGAGGTCACCACAGTTCTACAATCAGCTAGAATAAGATACAAATGGGGATTTCCCTTTAAGCTGACCGTACCTCACAACGGATCCACCTATACGGTCTACAATGTGATCGAAGGTAAAGAGTTGCTAATCAAGCTGGGCCTATTGCCTAACGAACCTCACCCACGTCTCCCAGCTACCCCAAGACCCTCGCCTATTTGGTCTACTCCTTCCAACAGGCGCAGCCAGAGAGACCAGAGGAGATTATTCAATCATCAGTGAAATCACCCCATGTGAACTTTTAAATGGTTCGCTAAGCTATTGCACTATCCCTCCCGAAGATTGCTGCATTCCGGAATCTTAATCCCTTGCTTCAAAAATACCCAACACTACAAGTTCCAAAATGTCACAGTACAACTTAATCATTCAGATTCTGCAGGAAAAACAGAGGGTTCTTTTGAACTGACTTTTCCTTTCCAGGTTTATTACATGTGATTCACACTTTCTCCACTGGAGGTCCCCCCTCCCCTGCTGGAAAGTCTCTAACACATTAAATTGCTCCACACATCTAGCTCATGGACTTCTGTGGCAAACAACTTAACACACAGTACTCTATGCACTGAACAAGCCACTACAGCAGATTTGTTTTCCATCTTTTCATTCTACCATATGCCATGCTACCTAGAGCAATCTCTTGTTACAGCTCTGTTTGTCCTCTGCACTAAAAGAGAACTTTCCTGAACTTCCTACATTTTAATCCTCGGATGCTGCACAGGACTGCCTCAAGTTTCTCTTGATCTATCTCCTCCCTATTGAGATGGATGTTACGTAAACCACAATATCACATCCCTCTCCTGCTTCCATTCCACTTAATACATTGTTATGGGCAGTTATGCTGGCCCTGTTCTCTAACTTCTGAATGTTATATATTATTATATTATTGTTTTATGCTGCCATGCACTTATATGATGCTTCTATACAGTTTAGCATGTCCTTTTGTCCGGGTGTGTCCGCCGCAGTTAGTTTGACCCCACTCCTGCCTCGATCTATATCTAGACCACCATTATGATGGTCTGGCTAGATCTGACGCAGGATAAGGATAATTTTTCTTTATCCTATATGTTCTTTTTTGTTTCTCTTTTATTTTTTATGTTTGATCCGTTTAATACCAGAACAAATGGGTTATTACCCTCTTTGCAAAATCTGGTTTTTATCAGGAGTACCACCTCCTGTATTTTTGCACAGGAAAAACTATATTTGTTTTGCACAGGCATAGTGTATATGTTTTCTTGTTATTTTTCATTCATAGATATGCATAACCAATATATCTTATATTTCTTGTAGACTGCCATATACGGCGGAGATACTGACTCCATGCAGTTTCTTCGCGTGGCTTCGGTGTTTCCTGCTCTGTAAAGGTAAACCACGCACAGGCGACATCTTTATGGTTAGATCTATTACCCCTCTATGTTATCAGCTTTTGTATATTCCTGCTGTTCAGCTGATAGTTTGTTATAGTTCTAGCCATGGGTCTTAAGGTTATTTCTCACAACACCAATGGGTTTAACTCACCCAATAAACGTAAAAAAGCCTTTCAGCAATACAAAAAACTAGGCGCAGACATTATTCTGCTCCAGGAAACTCACTTTGCTTCCGCTAACCACCCTAAATTCCTTCACAAATCCTATAACCAAGTATATTATACCACCTTTGACAATAAAACTAAGGGGGTCGCCATTCTTATACGTAACACGATCATCTTGGATGTTCACCATATATTTAAGGACCCAGAGAGCAGATATATCATCCTCAAGGGTATCATAAACAATAGGGAAATCACGCCCCAAATGACACCCACACTTTTTCTTAAATTCTTTGAAACATTGGACAAATACCACTCACCCCACATACTGATCGGGGGGGATTTTAACTTAGCTGCCCACCCAATCCTTGACAGAAGTTCCATATCCCCCCCATACAAAATCCTTTTCTAAGACCATTAACCGTCTAATTAATAAGGCACAATTATTAGACACATGGAGAGCTCATAACACGGGTATCAAAGCATACACCCACTACTCTCACCCACATGACTGCTATGCTAGACTTGATTATATCCTATCTACCCCTATCCTACTTGCCAACTCCACTCAGGCACAGATTCACCCTTGCCCATGGTCAGACCATGATATCTGCACATTCACCACATCTTACATAGGACTAACCCCCTCTCCTCATAACTGGCGTCTCAATGACTCCTTACTAACAAACCCTGCTAGCAACTCTACTATTTCCTCACACATAGAAAACTATTTCACAGACAATATTAATGAGGAAACTCCATCCACCTCCATATGGGTTGCCCACAAAGCAGTTTTAAGAGGTCACATCATTAGCTTAGCTGCATCCAAAAACAGAGAGCGACAGGCTGACATCAGACGCCTCACTAATGAACTCCACCATCTATTCATTAAACTACATCATGCAGTTGATCCTGCCATTACCCAACAAATACAAGAAAAACGCAAATCCCTAGATACCCTCCTCTCTGCTAATGTCGAGAAGTCCCTCAGGTTCTCTAAAGCCAAATATATGCTTCACTGCAATTCCCACTCAGCAATGTTTGCGAGGAAACTTAAGCAAGACAGTAACCCTACGAATACATACAAACTTAGAAATAATAAGGGCAACCTAGTCTCCCACCCTCAGGAAGTTATCGAAATGTTTACCTCCTTTTATAAAAACCTCATGTCAAATCCCAACACCCCCCCAAATGAAGCTGCTAAATCTTGGCTGGACAGCCTCAATCTCCCCTCCCTCAATCACGAACATTTAGACTCTCTTAACGCACCTTGTACAACTGAGGAAATTACACATATTATCAAATCACTCAAAACCTCCACTGCACCTGGCCCTGATGGGTATACATCCTTATACTACAAAAAATACGCCCCCCTCCTTGCCCCCCATTTAAAGAACCTCTTTAATCATATCCTAGAAGGCAATTCCTTTCCAAGAGAAATGCTATTAGCTAATCTCTCCTTGATCCCCAAACCTAACAAAGACCATTCACTCCCCCAGAACTTCCGCCCCATTTCGGTCCTGAACAACGACCTTAAGATTTTTGGTAGGATTCTTGCAGACAGACTCGCCAAAGTCATCTCCTCACTAATTCATATTGACCAATCTGGTTTCATACCCAACAGACAGATCACAGACAACATCAGGCTTGTTGCCAATGTTATCCAGGATGCTAATCTCCACTCACGCCAAACCTGTCTTCTCAGCCTTGACATTCACAAGGCATTCGACAGTGTCAGCTGGTCGTACTTAAACTACTTGCTCCCCAAATTTGGAATCTCTGGAGCATTTTTGCAGGGATTTAATGCTCTGTACGACTCTCCACAGACTCGCATCCGTTTACCTGGTGTCAACTCTGAATTTTTTCCATTAGGTAGAGGTACCAGGCAGGGCTGCCCCATGTCTCCACTCCTCTTCGCTTTAGCCATAGAGCCCTTAGCCCAGGCTATCAGAGCTAACCCAGATATAAGAGGATATACCAAAGATCATCAGGAATACAAAATCAGCTTGTATGCTGATGATGCATTACTATACATTACCAACCCCCATACCTCCCTTCCCGTACTTCTCAAACAACTAGAACTTTTCCATAGGGTCTCAGGACTTAAAATTAACTTAAGCAAATGCTCCGCACTACCCATTAACATCCCTCCAGCAGAACTTAGCCTTCTCCAGTCCAACTTCCCCTTCACGTGGATCTCCTCTTCATTTATGTACCTTGGTGTTAATATCACTCCTCTATACAACGGTTTATTTAAGGCCAACTACACCCCATTACTAGCCCGCATTACCTCTCTCCTGAAAACCTGGTCCTCCTATCACATTTCTTTTTTGGGCAGAGTTTGTGCAATCAAGATGAACATCCTTCCCAAACTCTTATATTACTTTCGCTCCATTCCAATCAACATCCCTAAAACCAAACTCGAGGCTCTTCAAAGACAAATTAATACATTTATTTGGGCTGACAAAAGACCACGATATAGCCATGCCCTACAATATAAATCACAGTCTAAGGGCGGTTTGGGACTCCCCAATTTATGGAAATATTTTTTAGCAGCACGATTATCACAAATCTCCCAATGGTTTTCCCCAAATAAAAACATTCCCTGGATGAGCTTTGAGACCTCATCTATATTCCCACTGCACCTACAAGGGATACTTTGGTCTAAATATACCCTTTATAAAGATCTCATCAAACGTAACATTATAGTGGCTCATGCATTCAAACTCTGGCAAAATATTAGCGACACTTTCTCACTAGCTTCAGCAACCTCCTCACTCACATCATTCCTAGGCGATCCCAGACTACCTCTTGCATACAAGGACAGACATTCTGTCTCTGCCTGGATAGATCTTGGCTTGACTTCCCTGGGCTCACTACAATCTAAATGGAACTTTAGAAGCTTTGAATCCCTTCAGAGAGACTTTAGACTCCCCTCCTCAGAGATCGAGAGATTCCATCTAATTAAATCATTTTTTCAGACACATTTCTCACTCTCCACGAGTCCATCTATGACAGTCTTTGAAAGAATATGCAAATCCTCATCCAGGGACAGAGGAATGATATGTAGGCTATACAACAGCCTTAATGATTTCTCGGCCTCCGAAAAAACCCAACCCATGCTACGATGGGAATCAGACTTAGGTATTGACCTTCCCCCAGATACATGGTATGCTATGTCCGGAAATCTCAGGAAAAGCAACAAAGCAGTCTCATTTAGAGAAACCCCAACAAAATTATTCACAAGATGGTACCTAACCCCATCCAAAATCCATACCTTCTATCCGACAGTTTCTCCCGACTGCTTCAGAGGCTGCCAAGCTGAATGTACGCTACTTCACACTTTCTGGAGCTGCCCACGTCTATCACAGATCTGGCTAGAGGTAGCTCGTAGATTTGAGAACTCCTCTAAACATAAGGTCTCCCTCACCCCATTAATCTGTCTACTCTATGGAGATGTCCCAGACATCCCTCCCCCATGCTCCAGACTCCTCCATTCACTATGTAGCTCAGTGCAATGGATGATCGCACTTAACTGGAGATCTGGGGAGGTAATATGGTCACAGGTGCTCGATAGAATGGAACTGTTGAAACTATCAGAAAGAATATACCACACAATTAATGACAGCCTACATGTTTTTGATGCCAAATGGTCATATTGGTAGTCCACTATTTGACGTTCCCATTTGCTTATATACGCATTGAATTATAATGTTGCATTACTGTCTTTATCCTCTACCCACTCAGGAACCACTCACCATGACTTGCCTTACGTGTTACTAATTCACAGTTGTGCCTCTGTAAAATGTTATGTTTTTTTTATATACCTATGCTTGTATCCCAATTTATACTTCTTAATAAACTTTTGTAAACAAAAAAGAAAACAAAAGAAAGGAGATCTAGTGCTCTCTGAAGCCAAAACTCTGTATATTTATTCAAGTGATAAAAGACAAACACTCACTGTAGAGGCACTCTGGAGCGAGTGCGACAAACAAAAGCATAAAATTAGATCAGCATAGATCTCACATGGGTTGACGATCGCGGGGTGACGTCACACGTGGCTCCTCCCCCTCGTACGTCGTTACGTCCCTGGGGCGGGACTTCATCAGCGTGGGGTATGGAAAAGCAGCGTGCAGACGTCCCGCTATCTGAGCCTAATATAGCGTGCGGCTGCCATGACAACCATGGCAGCACAACACCGCCCTCTATGCTCAAAGCTTTATTACACAACAACAATGCCAGTGCAATAGAAAAGCACACCCAGCATCATAGCAAAGATTAAAGGTGCAGAGCAAGGGCATATCACTAAGTAGACCACAATAGAAAGTTTACATAAAGAATTTTTACATAATAAACATTTAATATTCAATAAAATGACGTCAGCCGCGATCGCACACCCAGTACAATTATACAAAATGATTAATTAATTTTCAATATATACTCCTTATCACTAATAGTCACCCCCACACCCAGGGAGGGAGACAATGTCACCAGGAGATATTAGACCATACTGCATGGCCCAAAAATCATGAAAAACAATTAACCATTAACAATACTTTTAAAAAAAAGATACCATAAAAATACATATATATTAAAAGTATAATAATAATAAAAAAATATACATAAAAACATATAGATAAAAAAATGTATATAAAACATGTATATAAAACATTCATCATCTATTAGAAATAAAACAATTAAGATCAAACTCGACATTGAGGCCAGCTGGCGAAGATACTTTGGTTTCATATATCCAGAAGGACTCACGCCGACTCAGTTGGCGGATATAATGCCCCCCTCGCCAGTGCTTAGACACTTTCTCGATGCCCCAGAATTTTAACTTTTTAGGGTCTTTCTGGTGGAATTGCTTAAAATGTTTAGATACACTATGGTTTCTATTACCCCTCATAATGTTACCAATGTGTTCCCCTATTCTCACATGTAATGCTCGTGAGGTGCGGCCAACATATTGCAATCCGCACTCACATTCGAGCATATAGACTACGCCGATGGTATCACACGTAATCAACTGCTTGATGGGATATTCTACATGGGTCACATTGGAACAAAAGGTCTTCCTTTTCTTAGTCTGCTGTTTAACATGCTTACACGTTGCACAGCGACCACACGCATAGAAACCTGTCAAAAAATCAAAAAGCTTGGGCTGTGCCACCACCGATGGGTCAATCACCCCAGGAGCAAGGCTATCCCTCAAAGAGGGTGCCTTTCTATAGATGAACTGAGGGCGATCCGGAAGGACTGGCCCCAGGACGCCATCACCTTTTTAAATAGGCCAATGCTTCGCCACTATTTTTTCAAATTTCTTGTGCTGGATATTAAAATTCAGCACCATTTTGAAATTAGCTTGTTCTTTTGTTGCATTGAGAGGTTTATCTGCTACGATGGCACTCCTATCTAGGGCTCTTACTTTCTCAATCTCTTGTAGAATTAAGGGGCTAGAATAACCTTTAGATATAAAACGAGCAGATAGTTCCTGTGATTGGACCAGATAATCTGACTCCAAAGTGCAGTTCCGGCGTAGTCTCACAAACTGTCCTCGCGGAATGTTGCACAGCCATAGGCGATGATGACAACTAGTTAGAGGGATATACCCGTTACGATCCACTGTCTTGAAATATTTTTTGGTAAGGAGAACATTGTCTGATTTGAAAATTTCCAAATCAAGGAAATTAATCTTGTCATGGGCGACTGTCCAGGTTAAAACTATATTCTTATTATTAGAATTAAGCTTATCCATAAATTGCTGCAAAGAAGGCAAATCACCCTCCCACACCATAATAAGGTCATCTAGGTACCTACTGTAGCACAGCAACTGAGGCGGTCTATCCTGGAATACCACGTCCCGCTCCCAGTGGGCCATAAACAAGTTGGCCACACTGGGAGCAAAACGGGCTCCCATAGCAACTCTGCATTGTTGCAAAAAGAATTCCCTATTGTACAAAAAATAATTACTTAGCAAACAGAATTTAAGACCATCTAACAAAAATTGCATATGGTCATAGCTAAGGTCAGCTGACTCCAATGCCCAACTCACTGATGTCAGAGCCGCTTCATGATCAATGATCGTATAGAGCGACCCGACATCAGCAGTCACTAGGATCGTATCAGGAGTACAGGGGATGGAATCCAAAATCTGGATGATCTGCTTAGTATCCCTCAGATATGCCGGCATATTACGCACCAAGGGCTGCAGAAATACATCCAGATGCTGTCCCAGCCGGGATGTCACGGAATCAATTCCATTTACTATGGGGCGACCCGGAGGCCGCTCAGCATTCTTATGCAACTTTGGCAAAAAATAAATGATCGGTGTCCGACAATAAAAAGGGTCCAAATAAGCAGCCTCTTTACCAGTCAGGACCCCCTTGTCCTTACCCTCCTCAATCAAAGAATGCAATTGGTTTTTGTATTTAACCATAGGATCACCCCGCAGAATAGAATAAGTGTTACCATCACCCAGGAGTCTGCTCATCTCCTCATGATAATAGGCCTTGCTAAGCACTACAAGACCACCCCCCTTGTCAGCGGGGCGAATCACTATATCATTCCGTTGCTCCAATGATACAATCCCCCGACGGATGCATTGAGAGTCCCTGACTTTTTTAATATGAAGATTCTCAAGATCCTTACATACCATGCTACAAAATACATCAAGGTGTCTGGTATCTGTATATTGTGGATTAAAAGTAGATCTATTCCTCAGATTAGAATGCCCAAGAGCAATCTGAGAGGAGTTCCTCTCGATCGGTTTGGACAAAAAATATTTTTTCATATTCAAACTCCTAGTGTATTTCTGAATATTGACAAAAGTCTGAAACTTGTTCAAATTACGGATCGGGGCAAATTTCAGACCCCTATCCAACACTCTTGTCTCATCATCGGTCAGGGGAACTCCGCTAAGGTTAAAGATACCCGTACCTATTAGGACCTTGGCCTTTTGGACTCTTCTACCACCTCTGACACCTCTTGATTTTTTCTCTTTAAGTTTGGTTGTCCTCTTGGCGCCTGATTTGGGAAAGGAGGAGCATTCTCCCTCCAATCGCTCATCCAAGGGTGTGAGCATGGCGGAGGTCCCCTCCAAGGGGTCCTCCCCTGTCCTAAAAAATGCTGATTAGTGGGAGGAGGCCCTTCCCAATAATTCTGCAAGGGTGCATAGTAATTATATGTGGGTAGAGGTGGGGCCCCCCCAGGGGCGCCACCCCTCCCACTACCCTGTCCATTCCCCCTATTAGGGACTGTCTGCCATGGAGGATTAGCCTGATAATCAGGTCTAGGGGATTGGGAAAGTCTACCAGCTTGGTGTCCCCCTCTTCCTCTCACGTTTTTAAAATTATTTTTTCCCCTCCCCCTTGCGGGACCACCACCTCTAGAAAGTGGAGTGGATGGTCTCAGAGGAGTGTTGGTTATTGCTCCATCCATGGAGTTATAACCAGATCGCTGATTAACTTGGGATAACACAGACAAAACTGGTTCAGAAACATCCATTGATGCAGACTGAGTTTGGGCTGAAACTAGAGAGCTGAGAGATTGCCACTTATAGACATTATGCACCCCAAAATCGCTCACATCACGCAAAAAATTTTTGCGCTTTTTTTCTTGGGTCTCCATTTTTCAAGCTTAATCCTAAGCTCTCCAGATAAACGAATGAACTCAGGGGTGTCTTTATAATGTTCAATCCGGTCAGTTATCTCCTTGATCTGGCTCTCCAACCATGCCTTCTTCCGCTGTTTGCGGGATAATAAAAACCTGATGAGTTCAAAACCTTTTTCATTAAAAAAGCTAAACCACTCCTTGATTGATTCCTCATCAGTGAGCCAGTCATTCGGCGGCAAATCCCACCTAAGGCGTCTAGGGATAATTTTTGTCACAAGATATTGCTCAAAGGTGACAATATCCCACCAGGTTTTAATTTTTTTATCAAATAAATGCCCCAATTTTTTGAAAGAGAAATTGAGATCTCCTGCATCAGAGGCTAGCGCAGTCTCTGAAAATACATCAGTTAGAGTAACCTCACGGTTCTCTAAATAGGAAAATACATCCATATCCTGCGGCTAAATATAAATGAATTATGTGAATAGAAATAACAAAGAGAATTATTCAGCGCTGGAACCCACACAACAAACAAAACTATAAATTGCAAGCCAGCACTATAAGTAAATTCAAATAAAACACCTCAAAACATATGACAATAAAAGAAGTGCAGCGCAAACAAAAAATTAATTAAATATACATAATGAAATATAATATAATATATGCATATAATAAGAAAAAAACAGAAAGTCCATAAAGAGTGCTCAAGTGCCTATATGATCCAAAATGGAAAAATATGTGCGTGATCCAAAAGGGTGATTTTCAGAAGAAACTTCCACCAATCAGCAGGAATGGCCTCTCACCTTATAACTTCGACCTACTACAGGTCACAGAGCGTGAGATAGAGAACCTCCTGTTCTCAAAGGCACAGCAAACAGATGCAGCAACTTAACTTCAATGGTGACAGACTCAGGAACGGAGTGAGGCAAACAGGGCATGAAAACAAAAGAAAGGAGATCTAGTGCTCTCTGAAGCCAAAACTCTGTATATTTATTCAAGTGATAAAAGACAAACACTCACTGTAGAGGCACTCTGGAGCGAGTGCGACAAACAAAAGCATAAAATTAGATCAGCATAGATCTCACATGGGTTGACGATCGCGGGTGGCGTCACACGTGGCTCCTTCCCCTCGTACGTCGTTACGTCCCTGGGGCGGGACTTCATCAGCGTGGGGTATGGAAAAGCAGCGTGCAGACGTCCCGCTATCTGAGCCTAATATAGCCTGCGGCTGTCATGACAACCATGGCAGCACAACACCGCCCTCTATGCTCAAAGCTTTATTACACAACAACAATGCCAGTGCAATAGAAAAGCACACCCAGCATCATAGCAAAGATTAAAGGTGCAGAGCAAGGGCATATCACTAAGCAGACCACAATAGAAAGTTTACATAAAGAATTTTTACATAATAAACATTTAATATTCAATAAAATGACGTCAGCCGCGATCGCACACCCAGTACAATTATACAAAATGATTAATTAATTTTCAATATATACTCCTTATCACTAATAGTCACCCCCACACCCAGGGAGGGAGACAATGTCACCAGGAGATATTAGACCATACTGCATGGCCCAAAAATCATGAAAAACAATTAACCATTAACAATACTTTTAAAAAAAGATACCATAAAAAATACTTCTGTTTTTTTCTTATTATATGCATATATTATATTATATTTCATATTGTATATTTAATTAATTCTTTGTTTGCGCTGCACTTCTTTTATTGTCATATGTTTTGAGGTGTTTTATTTGAATTTTTTTGTCCACCTATAGTGCTGGCTTGCAATTTTTAGGTTTGTTTGTTGTGTGGGTTCCAGCGCTGAATAATTCTCTTTGTTATTTCTATCCACTGGTATATGACACCGGCAAAATTGCAAGTCTGGTTTCCACAAACATCTGTTGTTTGTTGGCGATGCCATAAAGACTTGGGAACACTCCTCCACATCTGGTGGCAGTGTCCCATTATTACGCCTTTTTGGGACTCGGTGAAGAAGGTGATCCTCCAAATCACTGATACGACCCTGACATTGGATGCTGCTTGCTGTCTCCTCCATGTTTCAGATTTCTCTTTCAGCCGATATAAGAAGTCACTCACCAAACACCTGCTGAATGCAGCCAAATCGTTAATACCGCTCTCCTTTGGAAAACCGCCACGGTCCCCTCTATCAAGAACTGGTTAAACAAAGTTTCGGAGGTTTGCTATTTGGAGGAGACATTGGCTCAGTCCACTGATGCAGTAGAGCACTTCCATGACACTTGGCAACCCTGGTTTGCCTTTAAATTTTCGAGGGAATACACCACTCTGACCGACTGAATTTAAATGTGCTTGAGGTTCCCCTCCCCGACCTGGTCATTAAGATGAAGTTCCTATCATAGATCGATCACCTTTAACCCCGTAGTTACATCTGACTACAAGGTTTCGCTGTATCTATAGAATATCCGTCCCCTAAGTTGGAGACTAACTGAATTGTGAACAATTGATTGCACTCCCCCCCTTACCAGTGAGTTGGGCTCCCTCCTCTTTCCCATTTCCTTTCTTTCTCTGTCCTCTATTCTATTTTACTACTGTTAAGATTGACAGTCCGATGCTGAATAGCAAAACCGGTCAAATTACAGATCCATTCAGATCTGTGCCTCGTTGCATTCGCACCAAGGAACCATGCTTGGTCCATAGCTGATATTTATTGTTGATGAATGCCGAACACTTTGTGAAGCTGTGCCCTACCTGATGTATAGTTTCTCAGAAACCCAGAGTGATCTATTTTCTTACTTGCACTATTACAGTTGTGTAGGCTTCCTAAACTTGTCGTTAAGTATAACGTTTCATCAGGACCCATAGTGCACGGTTTATGTACTGCGATATCCTGTTGTGTTCATAGTTTAAGATTGGTGTTGCCATGTAATTTTATGTAACCTACCTTATGTTTACATACCGCTGTTTCCGGGAACTGCGCTTCCCGTATCGCACTTTGTCTGTGTTTGCACACCTAATAAACTTGATGTTAAAAAAAATAAAAAAATAAAGATAGATAGATGGCGTCCTGGGGCCAGATAGATAGATAGAAAGACAGATAGCTTGCAACATAACTTTATTACCTGTTCATCCTGCCACTAAGGCCGGTCATAGGCAGTTCAAATTCTAAGAAAAGGAAGACCATGTATAGGCAGGTTGAATATACCAAGTTGATTAATCAATGAACTTAGGTACAACCAGCCTGCCAGGTCTTACATGTGAGAATAGGGGAACAATTACCGCTAGAGGCTGGTATGGAAATCCAGAAAATGTCTTTCCTGAAACCCATAGTTGCAGGAAAGAAATGGCGAGGGGGGCATTCCATCATATGTGGCCTCCGTAAGTCTTTAATTTTTTAACTTCTTTTAACAAGGTGTCCAGCAAAAGTGGCAGTTGAATGGTTGAGCCAAACCATTTAACATTGTTATTAACATTTACCCTAAAGTCTGTCTTAATAAGAAATCTATCATTACTGCCCAACAGGGTTTCACACATAATACATGGTATTCTTTTCTATGACGTTTTTGAAACATCATTTTGGTAATATGCTGGCAGAGGAACTGTCTGGGTGGGTTGGTACTTTTCATTCCTGGTTTAGGCCTTTTCTGCAGAGCTGGGAGAATGGTGGGCCAGTGAAATCCCTGAGGGTCCAACATTGTAAGATTATGTTGTCCCATGCCTGAAAATGCTTTAGCAGTGGCAAATTATGGTGGAGGAATTTAAGTCTCTTCCTAGGAAGGCCCTGGAGAGGAGGGTTGTTGAATCTGCCTTTAGCAAGTGTGAGGGATTAACTCGGTAGCGGGTGTGTGTGACCCCCTGGATGGGTTCACTACACGCTGAACTGTACAAAAAGGCAGTAGAGGATGGTTGAAAACAAATGATATGGTTTATTTTTCCATATTGCTGGATACACGTGCAAGCATCAAAACAGCATAAACAAAACATAAAATAAACCCTTGCCACTTGGGGCGTCTACCTTCCCAACACAGGAACCTACCTATGGAGTCTGGCACAGCCTAGTGCTGGGCAGACACTGCTGGTCCTACAGCAGAAAACAACAAAAAAGTCTCTTTGATATTTCTCTTCTTTAGAGTTTGTGACTGCTCCTTCACTCACAAAGCCTCAGGATGCAGCAATCAGTCGTCATCCTTAGGCTATCTTTATAGGGGCTTTAATTGCTTCATTTTGAACAGCTGAAGGCTTCCAACGCCCCAAACCTCTCTGGCCATCTCTGCAGCTGACGCCTAATAGTAATTGGTGTATTGTCTAAACAAGGCAGAAATATACATCCCGTCTGTGACAACACACACAGATTCACCTGACTTCCTGTCACATACCCCCCCTCTTGTTTCAACCCTAGGGTTGAGACACAGGTTGCCAGGCACGCATGCACTCGGGACAAACCATCTGCATTCCCCATTTTAACACCGGGGCGATGCGTTACGACAAAACTAAATTCCTGAAGGGCCAGGAACCACCTTTTTTTTCTCCTATTGGTCTCCTTGTTCTGTGCCATCCACTTTAATGGGGCATGATCTGTCACCAGTTCAAACTGTCTACCCAGGAGGTAGTACCGGAGAGAATCCAAAGCCCATTTCACTGCCGAACACTCCTTCTCAATGGTGGCGTAATTCTCTTCATGGGCCTTCAACTTTCAGCTAAGGTACATAACAGGGTGTTCCTCCCCGTTGATAACCTGGGACAGTACAGCTCCTAACCCCACATTTGACGCATATGTCTGAACCACAAAGTCCCGTGAAAAATCAGGCGGTTTTAAAACTGGCTGACTACATGAGGCCTGTTTTAAAGCCTGAAAAGCTGCTTCTGCTTCGGGAGTCTATTTGGTCATGACAGACTCCTTCCCTTTGGTCAAATTGGTCAGGGGAGCAGCCTGTGAGGCAAAATGGGGAATAAAACGGCGATAATATCCCGCAATTCCCAAAAAATGAACGAACCTGTTTCTTGTTGGTGGGACGTGGCCAATCCTGAATAGCCTCAACTTTGTTTGTTTGGGGCTTGATTAGACCTCTCCCAATGGTATACCCTAGATACTTCGCCTCTTCTAGCCCAAGGGTACATTTTTTTGGATTGGCTGTAAACCCGGCTTTCCAGATGGAATCCAACACAGCCTGAACTTTTGGCAAGTGTGATTCCCAATCCTCACTGTGGATGACCACGTCATCGAGGTATGCAGCAGCATAGGCTCGATGAGGCCGAAGGGTCTTATCCATGGTGCATTGAAATGTGGCGGGAGCATTCTGTAACCCAAAAGGCATCCTCCGATATTGGAAAGATCCGTCTGGAGTTACAAAGGCTGTTTTTTCCCTGGCTGACTCCGAGAGAGGAATTTGCCAATAACCCTTGGTCAGGTCTAACGTCGTCATGTACCGGGCTGTGCCTAGGCGATCAATCAGTTCATATATGCGGGGTATAGGATAGGTGTCAAACTTAGTGATTTTATTCAGGCAGCGAAAGTCATTACAAAACCGCCAACTTCCATCTGGTTTGGGCACTAAGACAATGGGACTGGACCAATCACTATTTGACTCTTCTATCACCCCCAGCTCAAGCATTTTTTTTACTTCCTGGCGAATTGCCTCTCGCTGGGCTTCTGGAATTCTATAAGGCTTCAACTTGACCTTCTCCTCTGGTGTGGTGATAATATCATGTTCAACCCCGGAGACCCAACCTGGCAAATCTGAAAACTTCTCCCTATTACAGAGCACAAATTCTTTAGCCTCCTGTCACTGAGTTTTGGACAAAGTCTCCGCTATCCTAACTTCAGGGACAGCCAGGTTAAATGGAGCAAAAGATCGGGTAGTCTCAGCGACCAAGGACTCTCTATCCTTCCATGGTTTCAACAAGTTCACGTGATATATCTGCTCAGGTTTTCGTCTTCCCGATTGGCTAATTTTATAATTCACCCCCCCATTTTCTCCAACACTTCATAAGGACCCTGCCATTTGGCTAGGAATTTACTTTCGACCGTGGGGACCAACACCATCACCCTATCACCAGGTGCAAAGGAACGGACCTGGGCCCCACGATTGTAAATCCTCTGTTGAGCCAACTGGGCTTGGGCTAAATGTGCCTTTACAATCGGCATCACTTGGGCAATTCTATCTTGCATTTGTGCCACATGTTCAATCACACTTCGATGAGGGGAACTCTTACTTTCCCATGTTTCCCGGGCAATGTCCAGCAGGCCCCAGGGGTGCCTCCCATACAGTAGCTCAAACGGAGAGAAACCCTGTGGACGACTGGGAAACCTCTCTTATTGCAAACATCAGATAAAGGAGCAGATAATCCCAGTTCTTTCCGTCTTTATCCACCACCTTCCTCAACATTTGTTTTAAAGTTTTATTAAATCTTTCCACTAACCCGTCTGTTTGAGGGTGATATACTGATGTACGTAATTGGGTCACTTTCAGGAGTTTACAAAGTTCTCAGGTAACCTTAGACATAAACGAGGTGCCCTGGTCAGTTAGGACTTCCTTAGGAAGACCCACACGGCTGAAAACCTGAAATAACTCTTTGGCAATGGTTTTAGCAGAGGTGTTTCGGAGAGGAATCACTCTGGGTAACGGGTGGCATAGTCCATTATTACCAAGATGTGCTGGTGCCCTCTTTGTTTTAAAGTTTTATTAAATCTTTCACTAACCCGTCTGTTTGGGGTAACGATATACTGATGTACGTATTGGGTCACTTTCAGGAGTTTACAAAGTTCTCAGGTAACCTTAGACATAAACGAGGTGCCCTGGTCAGTTAGGACTTCCTTAGGAGACCCACACGGCTGAAAACCTGAAATAACTCTTTGGCAATGGTTTTAGCAGAGGTGTTTCGGAGAGGAATCACTCTGGGTAGGGTGGATAGTCCATTATTACAGTGTGCTGGTGCCCTCTAGTGGACTTCAGTAAGGGCCCACCAAGTCCATGGCGATCCTCTCAAAAGGGACCTCAATAATGGGCAGGGGTACCAACGGACTGTGGAAATGTGGCATGGGTGCAGTAATCTGACACACTGGACAGGAAGAGCAGTACATTTCCACTTCCTTAGTGATCCCAGGCCAATAAAACCTCTGGGTGATTCTCTCCCGGGTTTTTTCTGCTCCCAAATGTCCCCCAAGAATGTGCTCATGGGCCAGTTCCAAAACCATCTTGCGGTACGGTTTAGGCACTACCAGTTTCTCAATGGTGTCCTCTATCCTCTGTGACACTCGATATAACAGGTCCCTTTCAATAATGAAGTAAGGGAGGGCAACCCTCTCATCAGGGTTAACTAACGCCCCATCTATCTTTACTACATTCTCCCGGGCTCTTAGCAATGTGGGGTCCCTCAATTGCTCAGTGATGAAATTTTCTCTGTGCACCTCGAGGTCATCAAACCCTATCGCCCGCTGTTCCTCTTCTGAGGTAGCAGGCTCCTCCCTAGGGACTGGTATTTCCCCTGCTGAGACTGAGAACGGAAACTCAGGAGAATCCTCACAGATAGAGTTTTCTGGAGTAACGGTTTCAGGCTCAGAAGAACCACTTACTGGGGAATCTGGGCAACCCCAGAGCTCCCAGAACTTTGGGAAATCCCTTTCCACAATGGCGTCATGTGGCAGTTGGGGAACTAAACCCACTTGGTGACACAAGTTACCGAGGGATGTTTCAAAGGAAATCGTAGTCACCGGATATTCTCGAGTGTCCCCATGTACACAAACTAAAGCCATTTTCCTAGGATGTAAGGTTTTTCCCACCACTAGATCGCTTTTCACTAAGGTGACCAGGCTACCTGAATCCAACAATACCACAACATCTTTACCATCTAAGCACATTCTACATAAAGGTTTCTCATTCCCCTTTACTGCAGTGCATGTGGTTGTAAAGAAGGACTGTCGTCTCTCTGTCAGAAAGTCACACTGCATGGGTTCATCAACCGCTGGGCAAACGGCTGCTACATGTCCCTCTCTCTGGCAGCGGAAACAAATCAACCTTCTGGTCCTCTCCTGTGGGATGGGTCTTCTAGGCCGCTCTTGCCAATCATTAGCAGTAGTCCCGATAACACCTCTAGTTGCTCTTTGGTCTTTCTCTCCACCCCCATCCCTTGATGCCATCTTACCTACAGGTGGGGATGGTCTGGTCTTGGGGTGAAAAGTCTGTGCGTCTCTGGGTGAAGAGGACAAATTCTCAGTTGCTAGGTACCTTTCAACCAGGTCTACTAGTTTGTCTGTGGTTTCCGGACCACCATGGCTCACCCACTTCTGCAGGGTGTTAGGAAGAGACCTAAGAAATTTGTCCATGACTACTCGCTCCAAAATTTTTGGTCCGGACAGAGTTTCTGGCTGCAGCCATTTCCTAGCCAAATGGATGAGGTCATACATCTGCGACCGAGGTAGTTTCCTCAGCTGATAACTCCAATTATGGACCCGCTGAGCATGGACATCCAGGGTTGCACCAAAACGTGCCAATATTTCCTCTTTTAACCGATCATAGTTTTTTGCATCTGCAAACTCCAAATCAAAATATGCCTTTTGGACTTCTCCAGATAATAGGGGGGCCACTAATCCAGCCCACTGTTCTTTAGGCCAACTCTCTTTTTCCGCTGTTCTCTCAAACGTGGTCAGAAACATCTCAGGGTCATCATCTGCAGTCATCTTTTGCAATAAGTGGCTTACCCGAAAAGTCGGTATGTTACTGGCCTGACTCCCAGCCTCGGTCTGCTGTCTCTGAAGCTGTTTCACAATGGCCTCCATTTGCTGCTGGTGTCTCTGTTCCAAGCCTGCAATGCTCTCTTGGTGAACCTGTTGTTGAGCTGCAATGCTCTGTTGGTGAGCCTGTTGTTGAGCTGAAATGCTCTGTTGGTGAGCTGCAAGGCTCTCTTGGTGAACCTGTTGTTGAGCTGCAATGCTCTGTTGGTGATCTGCAAGGCTCTCCTGGTGAGCCTGTTGTTGAGCTGCAAGGCTCCGCTGCAAACCTGCATTCATCTGCTGTTGATTTACATTTGCTATAACCAGCTGTTTTGGCATCTCCTCCATTTTGGGTTTACTTTAACTGCCCGCGCACTCCACCATGTGTGAGGGATTAACTCTGTAGCGGGTGTGTGTGACCCCCTGGATGGGTTCACTACACGCTGAACTGTACAAAAAGGCAGTAGAGGATGGTTGAAAACAAGTGATTTGGTTTATTTTTCCATATTGCTGGATACACGTGCAAGCATCAAAACAGCATAAACAAAACATAAAATAAACCCTTGCCACTTGGGGCGTCTACCTTTCCAACACAGGAACCTACCTATGGAGTCTGGCACAGCCTACTGCTGGGCAGACACTGCTGGTCCTAGAGCAGAAAACAACAAAAAAGTCTCTCTGATATTTCTCACACAGAAATATCCATCAGCACCTCACCTCTTCAGTAGAGTTTGTGACTGCTCCTTCACTCACAAAGCCTCAGGGTGCAGCAATCAGTCGTCATCCTTAGGCTATCTTTATAGGGGCTTTAATTGCTTCATTTTGAACAGCTGAAGGCTTCTAACGCCCCAAACCTCTCTGGCCATCTCTGCAGCCGACGCCTAATAGTAATTGGTGTATTGTCTAAACAAGGCAGAAATATATATCCCATCTGTGACAACACACACAGATTCACCTGACTTCCTGTCACACAAGCTACTGGCCTTGAGGAATCGTCCAGGCCCTGTTATGATCGAGGGTCTGCATTTGCTTTAACGTTTTGGGATTTGTGAAGGACAACCTGAAGCACTACTCTACGGAGAACCGTGGTTGTCCAACAGTGGAGTGAGGAAACAATGGACCATTTCTTGCTTCAGTGCACCTAAAATATAGAGGTCTATAAACTGGTGGGTGGGATTTTGGTATTCCTTTTACTTGGAAAGGGGGGTGGGTCCTGGAAGTTGCACATCTACAGTGTCCTACTATGATGACTGGAGTGGCAACCTCAGCCTTGACTCCGACCAGACCATGCCCCATTGCTTTTTCCTTCCCGCTTGAGTTACTCAGAGTAGTCGGACAGGGCTTTCATAAGGGGGCCTGGACAAAGGCGTGGAGGTCCTCGTAGCTGCTGTTTGTCTCTGGTGTGTGGCTTTCTTTCTGTCCTTTCGCAGCCCTTAGATTTTATTATGATCAGATTTTTGGAAAAATGCTACATGCACGGATCAATGTTTAATCATTTTTTAGCCTGAGGGTGTGTTTATGGGGAGGTTGGGGTTTGTTGAGGAGAATCATAGTAATCCTAAAATTTGTCTTGGTTTGAATATTTAGTTTTTTTATGTTATTTTTTTATGGCAAATAAGCAATTTTCTGTTTCTATGCTGATTTTATTCAGTTATTTTTGTTTATATATTTTGTATTTTATGTTGTATATACATATACATTTTTAATAAGCAAAAATGTACACAAGATATGGCTGTGATGGGGGGCGTGGCTTGATGGCAGACCAAGTGGGTCACTAGTCCCAGAGCTCTGTGAAGCATCTCCCATTCTGTGATCCATCCTGCACCAATCCACCATTGGGTGACACCAGCAGCCTCCTTGGGATTCTGTACTCCTCCTGAACTGGCAGCATAGTAAAAATAGGGCAGCTGTAGCCACCTTGATCCCTCCAGTGTACACACAGGAAGATTTCACTCTTTTTCTCTTTATCCTGCTGGCTTTCCCTGCAATTCTGATCTGCATGTGGATCCTGCTGTTCATGCTACAGATTTAGGTGAGCCTGACCCTCCTCCTGCTGAACCCACTTTAGCTCAAATAATCAACCATTCAGGACTGCAATGCTACATCGACTGCACAGATGGAGACCATTCACATTGACTTTTCCCTACTAAAACAGGATGTTAAAAACTTGAAGGACTGCACTGGGGCCACAGAGGAAAGCATTAATAATGTGGAAGACACCCTGGCTCCCCGTTGCTACCACTGTACGTGAGATATCTAAGGAGCTGACTGCCCTCCGGGCCAAAGTGGATGACCTCAAAAACAGGTCCAGCTGCAACAATTTACTTTTTGTGGGAATTCCTGAGAAATCAGAGTGGGCCAACCCACAGCAATTCTTACTCACCTGGCTGAGAGGGACCCTGGGTCAGGATGTCATCCCTGTTTCCTTTGCCATTGAACATGCACACCAAGCCCCTCCTCGACCACCTCTGGCGGGTGCCTCACCACGACCTATTATTGCCTGTATCCTCAACTTTCAGGACAAGGTGACTATATTGTGGGCTGCAAGACTATGGGTCAAGCTTTGCTTTAATAGTCAAGTGATTCATATCTTTCCAGACTTCTCAGCTAAAGTCCAATGTCAGCGAAATTCCTTCACTACTGTCAAAGCCAGACTACAGGAACAAGATGTACAATACTTCATGTTGTATCCAACAAAACTCTAAGGAATTTCTGCAGGAACGTCTTATTTTTTCACCTCATCTGCAGAAGCCTCCTTCTGGATAAAAGAAAATTTTGAACTAGAACTAGACAAGGGTGCGCTTCCCTACTCACCAAAAGGCCACTTAACTAAAACATAATTTTTATTGTAAAACATAAAAAGTATGTAAATGACCATAAAAGGTATATCTATAAGATGAGGTTAATGCCATTATATATAAAAAAAATATAAAACATTTGGTAATATTAACATCTACCAAGTTTAAATGGTGAAAACTTCTCTTGAATATATATGTATAGACAATATGAGGGTTATAATTTCTACCTATATTCAATATAAAGACTCCAGGCAATATTAGAAGATATATAAATTAAAGGTCTACTCCCCAACACCACTAGATGAGACCTTTGGCTGCACACAGCATTCCAGCAGGCGCTGAATGATGTTTACAGTCTGCCCTGCCACCACCATCAACACCTGCACTGTGTGGTGTCTACATTGGCACCAATGTATGTTATCAGAGATATTATACAGACCTTCATTGGTTTTACATTTATTCTGTCTGTTTACCTTAGTGCTATGAGAAATGATGGTCTCCTATTCTGTCACCACCTCCTCATCCTGACGTTACCCACATTGTCTGTTCTGCACATGAGGATGGCTGTTACATCTGACATTTAAACTCTTTAGTATTGATTTTTTTTTTTAACATTACAAGTTTATTGAAAAATTCATCAAAATACATAGCAGGACAATCATAAAAAAGAGTGCAATATCAAGTCTACATAATGTATAGTCGTGTGTCATACCATCAATGATCTCGGCAGAGACTATTTGAACACACAGAAATGACAAAAAAGAAAACCCATTAACACAGTTACTGTAGGCAAATTTGTACAAAACCTTATCCAAACAAAACTGTCGTCATGTATATGATCTTAAAACTGGTTTCCTGTTATGTCTGATACAAAAGCAGTGTATATCAAGAGAAATGAAAAGAAGTGTGGAAGAGAACGAAAGCCTAGAGAAAGGACATAGTGAGAAGACAGATCAAAGGAAAAAGAAATACATTTGAGTGTGGATCGATCGTGATGCATGTATAGCAAACTCAGAAGTGGTAACTGATAAAAAAAAAAGCCTTACTCCTTGAAGTCATTCGAACAACTCCAGAGGGAGTTCTCCCTCCTCCACACCTCCATGTATCAATATATCCAAATCAAACACTGCCTGGAAAGGTCCCCAACCCACCCACACCTGATTAATCCATCCGCCTGGCTATTTCTGTTGGCAAGGACCCCACAAAAAAAGGGCATAACCCTCTTTTATAACTTGCTCCAAAACAAACAAAACTTTGAAAAATCTTCCTCCCACACACAATGGGAAAAAGATCTGAAGCAAACTTATACACCACTTCAATGGCACAAAGCATGCAAGATTACACAAAAGGCCTCCAACTGTACCAACCTATGGGAGATTTCAGTTAAAATCACCCTCAGGTGGTACTACACACCACTGGTGCTCTCCAAATTCAACGGCCAAACACCCAACTCATGCTGGAGAGGATGCGGTGGGAGTGATGACCTCCTACACATCCTCTGGAACTGCCCCAAACTACGATCTTATTGGGTTGATGTGTTTCACATCCTCTCCACTCTAGTACAGGCGCAAATTTCTCCTGATCCGGCTTTGGCACTCCTGTCTCTAGGGATAGAGCTATTACAGACTGACAAATGTTATGTAGTGACTAACCTCCTCCTCTCAGCGTGGCTATCACTTACAAGGAAGTGGAAAGTGGAAAGCTATCTTCCTCTGTTTAATCGCCAGCCAGTTATTTTAGAAGTGTGTGATTTAACATTATCTGTTCAACTGGCATATCACCTGATGTACTATTGATACTGTTACCCTGTAACCTGATTTCACCTTGTTACCTAATGTACCAATGTATTTTTTTTCGCTGAAAATAAATAAAGACTATTGAAAAAAAAAAAAAAGCCTTAAATCAATGGTTTCGAAATGACATGAAGTTAAGTGTGATTTTCACTTTCCCTGATCTGTAATCCTAACGCTTCAGAGTAGGCCTCAGAGTACCTGAAAATTATCCAGGGTCGCCATGTTTCATGGAACCCCTCTACCGATTCTCTGGATTGGGCCAGTGTGTTCTCCATTTCATAAATCTCAGAAATTTTGTGAAACCACTCTGACACGGAAGGTGATCTGGTTGTATTCCAAAGGCTTGGAGTAAGGGATTTGGCTGCATTCACCAGATGTTTTGTGAGCAAATTTTTGTATTTTTTTAAGAGACCAGTTGGAAATATGCAGAAGACAGCATGCAGCATCAAGTGACAATGTGACCTGTGACCTGATGATCAGGTCTTTGACCTTGGGCCAAAATGGCTGTATTAGAGGGCAACTTCACTAAATGTGGAATAAGGAGCCCCTTTCATTGTTGCATCTCCAGCATTTATCACTTTTTAAAGGATTCCAAACATGCAATTTAGTAGGTGTCAAGTACCAGTGTGTCAACAATTTGTATGCTGTCTCCTGTAACCTCATGCTAATCGAGCACTTGTGAGTCAGAATGCAGGCGTTCTTCCATTGCTTGGGTGTTATGGTTATCCGCCTCCCATGCCCTCCTGAGTCCATCATCCGGAGCACTCCCAGCCCTCTGTAGCCAAGCGTAAACAATCGTCATTGCCCGAGGAAGACGCTCACCCGTGTAACACATCGACTCAAACTCTGTCAAGGGTCTGCAAAACGTATCAGATTTGCCTTTACTATGGAGGAAGCTACGAAACTGCAGGTAAGCCCAAAAAGGGAGGTTGGTGAGGTTGTTATCTATTTTCAGTGCACTCCACTCCTTTACGCTGGACCGTACGTAACAATCCTTTGCAAGGAAGTGGCCCCCGCCTATGATTAGTTGAAATTGCATGTTACTTACCCCTGAGGTAAAATCAAGGTTACATTTAATGGGGTGACTGGACCCATGGAAGTCGTAAGGGGGGAACCCTGAGCCACCTCATGGATAACTTTCAAAGTGGAGCCAGTAATGGGGTAACATTTCATTTCTTTCGGAATCGTGGGCCAAGCTATCCAGGGAGAGAACTTTAGGGGGATGGGGTTCAACTCACATTCCAAACCCACCCAGTGGAATCCTGGTGGCAATGCCAGTCTATGACCCTTGTCAAGTGGGCCGCCAGATAGTAGTCACTGAAATTGGGTAGTCTCAACCCACCCTGTTCCTTCAGTCTAAGTAACGTATTGTATTTTATCCTAGGTTTTCTGTGAGTCCACAGAAACTTGCGAAGGATTTTGCAGAGGATTGTGAAGAAGCTAAGCGGGATGCGTATCGGTAAATCGCGAATTAGATACAGATATCTCGGGAGGATAGTCATCTTAATTATTGCCGCGCAACTGAACCACGAAAAAAAGCCTTTGTGCCATCTCTCAAGATCTTTTTCAATAGAACTACAAAGTGGGGTGAAATTTTCGCCAAAGATTGAAGACAATCGTGGTGTCAATTTGATTCCTAGGTATTTCATGCTCTTGGAAATCCACCGAAAAGTGGAGATCCTTTTAACGGCCGTGAAAGCGTGTTCCGACAAGCTAATGTTCATGGCCTCAGATTTTGCGTAATTTTTTTTAAATTGGAAATATAGGCAAATTGCGGGAATTTATTTATCAAATTAGGGATAGTGATATGTGGATTAACGAGGAAAAATAGCAAATCGTCCACGAAGGCGGCAACTTTATATTCTCTGCCCTTAACTGTGAAACCATTAATCGAGACCTCCACATTGATAGTTCTAATGAAAGGTTTTAACGAGAGAATGAACAAAAGTACCGTTTGAAATGTGGACCTTTTCCAAAAGCGTTCCATTTATTTTTAATCTAGCTGTTGGGTATTGATACAAATAGGCTAACCAAGTTAACATCCTGGGACCCAGCCCAATATGTGCACATGTAGCCAGCATGTAGTCCCATGCCACGCGATTAAAGGCCTTCTCCACATCTGTGGACAGGAGAAGGCCCTTGATATCCAGCAGGGCGGGCACGTGTATCAAAAGCATAGCTTTGATAATGTTGTCAATCGCTTCTTTACCTGGCATAAAACCTACCTACTCGGGACCAATTAATAACTGAAGGAGTGGCGTTAACCTATTTGCGACTATTTTGGAAAAAATCTTTACGTCCAAATTCAGCAAGGAAATAGGCCTGTAACTCATGCAATCAGAGAGGTCCTTGTCTGGTTTTGGGATCACTGTAATAAAAGCTGTCCTCTCTAGGACTGGATAGAGAGTTCAGTGCCTTCGCCACTGGCTCTGACAGGAGGTCAGCTAGGGATCTATAGTAGATAGCTGTAAAGCCATCTGGGCCTGGGCCTGGGATCTCTCCTTCAAGTGCACCAGTCTCGAGACCATCCAGAGTAGGTGGTCCATTCTTGGTAAGGAAATCTTTGATAATATGGGACCAACTTTCCGATATTCCTGGGCGCCTATGCTGCTGCAGTAAATTGTATAGACCAGTGTAGTACGATTGAAAATGTTTTTCAATCTCCTCAGCAGACACATCCAAACTGCCATTAGCGCCCTTAATCCCCATAATAGTCTTACTATGGAAATGCTCTCTCAGAGCCTTTGCTAGATATTTGCCTTTTTTATTGCCTGACTCGTAGTAGATTTTCTTTTTAAAGAACAGAAAGCGTTTGGCCCTGTTGTCAAGGATCTGTGTCCAAGGAAAGGGACTGTTTGTGCAGTGTTTCCAGCTCGTGTATACGGCTGGACATTTTTCTAATCTCTTCCTCTCTGTCACTTTTGCGTTTCGCACCTACTTTCATTATTTCTCCACTGATAGTGCACTTATGTACTTCCCATATCGTCAGGGGGTCCATACCAGGTGTGTTATTATGTTCAAAAAAAGTTTTAGAGATACCTTTATTTCCTCCAACAACAATGGGTCAGAAATCAGAGAGTCTCCAGGTCTGTGATATCGGCTGTTTCTTAAGAAGATCCAGAGTCAAGGCAACTGGTGCATGGTCCGATACTGAACCTATACCTATTCTTGCCCCGTCATCGAATCTTCACACCTCTTTAGTATTGATATGACATCCTTTTGCAATTTATAATGAGGATTGACTCTGATTTTCTGCTCCCCACTCTTACTATAGCCCCCATCTACACATGATGGCAGCATTACAGGTTTTATTGACTCACTTTTTTTTTTTTGGACAAAGGCTTTCTGGATGGAGGAGCAAGGTGGGTGGGTTGGGTTATTGCTGTGCTTTTGTTTTCTTTTTTTCTTTTTTGTGTTTTGACACTTTTGATGAGAAATGCTGGGTACCCTACATGGTATCCTACAAATGCTGATAATCTTTTTTTTTTACTGTTACTGTGGAATGTGTGAGGTTAAACTCGTCCCCTGAAATAGTTCCTGGTCTTTTCCTTTCCTAACCACTTTAAGACCGGGCCTATCTCTCAAACTTGCTGTTTACAAGTTATTTTTTATTTATTTTTTGCAAGAAATGACTTAGATCCCCAAACAGTATATACCGTATTTATTGCCATATAAAACATACAGGCGTATAACATGCACCCTAATTTTAAGAGGTAAGTTTCAGGGGAAAAAACTAATTTTTTAAATAAACAACTTTGAAGCAAATTAAGGATCAATGACCATGAATGTCCATCTGCAGCCTGATCAATGCCCATCTGTAGCCTGATAAATGCCCTCAATGCAGCCTGATCAATGTCCTCAATGCAACCTGATCCATATGCTCAGTGCACCTGATCCATGTCCTCAATGCAGCCTGATCATTGCCCCCAATGTAGCCTGATCAATGTCCTCAATGCAGCCTGATCAAGGTCCATCTGCAGCCTATCAATGCAGCCTGATTAATGCTTTGTTTTTTAGCCTGCAGCCTCACCATCTCCTTTTAAAGCAGCCTGAACATCAGGAAATCACTGAGCTGTCATCTCCTGTTTACTCAGCTCTCACATACACGTAACGCTTTAAAAACCTGGTGGCAAACCTCCAAAAATAACTAGCTACCTAGCGGCACCAGCGACACTAATACAGCGAGCAGAAAAACGATTGCTTAGTGACGCTGGCGATAGGGGGTGAAAGGGTTAACTCTAGGGGCAATCAGGGGTTAAAACCTTTGTTTAAAAAATGTATGGGGGTACCTAACGCTATAAAAACCTGGCGGCAAACCTCAAAAAATAACTAGCTACCTAGCGGCACCAACGACACTAATACAGCGATCAGAAAATGATTGCTTAGTGACACTGGCATTAGGGGGTTAAAGGGTTAACTAGGGGGTGATCAAGGGGTTAAACCTTTATTAGGGGGGGTAGGGGGCTACCCTGAACCTAAACGGGCCTAAGATTAACTGTCCTGCAACTTTTAACTGTCACAACTGACACTAAATGCAGTGATCAGTAAATAAATGCAATCAGTGACATTGTAACAGGGGGCTTGGGGGGTTACTGGGGGGTTTAAATGTGCCTATGTGTACTGTGTGCTGTTGGTGCAACTTACTTGTGATGTCTTCTCTCCTCTCGCCGGACGAAAAGACCGGCAGGAGGAGAGATGACATCACTTCCTCTGCCTGTGTTTACATTACACAGGCAGAGGCGGAAGATGATTCGCTGGGAGCGATCGCAAGGGGGTGGCCAGAAACGATCAGCCGCCACTTCATCCCTGATCACTCCTACAGCAAACCGGACTGCCGCATGTACCGGGGGGGGGTCCCGACCCACATCAAGGCAGCCACGTATGGGTACGTTGATGTGCCTGTCCGTGCCATTCTGCCGACGTATATGTACATGCGGCGGTCCTTAAGTGGTTAAATATGAGATCTGGGGTCAAAAAGACCTCAGATATCATATTTAAACTAAAATGCAATAAAAAAATAAATGCAAATGTTGTTTGAAAAAAAAAATGTTGCTTTAAAAGCTATGGACAGAAATGACGTTTTGATGTCACTTCCGTCCTGCATTGGTATGGAGGCGTGTGGGGGTCATCTTCCCCTCACTCAGCTCCATACCACAGAGGACACAGGATTTGATCACCTCCGCCAGCAGAGGGCACCAGAGCACGGTGGGGGGCTCTCCTGCCACCGATAAAGGTGATCTTGCGTCAAATTCACTGCAGAGACCACTTTTATCTAGCTAGCTAGCTAGCTGCTGCCATAACAACGATATTCCTCTTAAAAGTACTGCTGTATTATGACGGAGGGCGGGCCGTAATTGGTTAAAAAATACAAACCACATATCATATGCATGCAGGAGACCCATTTAGTAGTCCCTAAACTCAGCTATGACTAAGCATCAGTTATTAATGTGAAACGCGTCAGCATTTTTACCCCACTGTTTGCTTCTTTGTTGCTGTGGAGTGTTATTTTTTTTACTGGTATTAAAGGCACCATTTTTTACATTTTTGGTATCGTGTTGGAGTGCGGCTTCCATCTCCTTCTTTTCTTTGTTATTCCCTAAACTCCTTACGCTCAAAACGGCTTGGATTGCACGCTGTTTTCATGCTTCCCATACCTCCTACTCCAGAGGAGTCTCCATATTGCTAGCCAAGTTTCTACCAGCTTAAATGTATGGTTCATTTTATTCCGAATTAAAATTCTGACTAATTTTCCTTATTTGGAAATTCAAACATATCCATATTCCGAATTAGATTAATACCGAATTTGAACAAATCCGAAAATAACGAAAATACAATTCTGCAAAAAATTTGTATTTGAAGCGCTTTCGAAGTCGAATTCAAAAATGATTCAAATTCAAATAGTTTTCATATTTCCAAAGAGATCTCTATATGTTTTTCTATTCTATTACTTTATTTTCTATTCAATTTTCTTTTTGTGGGAAATTGGAAAACTATTCAAATTCGAAAACTTTTTGAATTTTAAAACTTTTTGAATTTGAAAACTATTCTAATTCAAAAACTATTCTAAACTGATTTGAAAATTAATAAACAAAGCAAATTCTAAAAAATAATTAAACGACTGCAGCAATTTTAACTAAACAAATTTATGTAAATAGTGTTTGCGGGGTGATAGGAAAACGTTTCAGACCCTTTTAATTGGATGCTAGTGTATGGCCACACAAATGTATATAATGGAGATGGAAGCATCCAGATGCTAGACAGTACACTTACCACTCCTTTCGTGCAATGTCCGGTATAGATCTGGTTTTTGTCACTTCTATTACCCTCCCTATCATTTCTACTTCCACTATACTGCCTTGTGGCATATCTGACCATGCACCACTCTTTTTAGAGATCGATAGTCTCCTCACCCATGGTCCACCCTTGTGGCGTATAATTTCTCTCTGGTTAGAGGATCAAGCAATTTACAATGCCTACGCACGGGGCATGGCAGAGTTTTGGTAATTAAACCTTAACACTGCTAACCCTGATACAGAGTGGAAGATCCTTGAACCCCTGCTCCACAGTACTTTATGTTTATCACAAGCATGCTCAGAAAACATACCCAGTTGTGTACTGAAGAACTTGAATATACCATGCTGAAAGCAGAGGCACAATGCACTGCTAACCCCACCTCTCACACGCATGCCATTTGGCTGCATTCCCACAGAAGTTATAAACCCTGCCTATTGGATCTCAAACAGAAAAATATGTTGTATGCTTCCCAAAAAAATGTTTGAGCATGGCAATAAGGCAGGATGTTTGTTAGCCTACTTGGTATGTCCAGACCATTCCCCTACTTCTATCCCCTGTATTTGTACATTTCCAGATAATATTACTGATGCCCCCCCCCCCATGAAATCCTGGATGCTTTCGTGTCACACTCAGTTATACTCTTGAACTGTACAATATGATGATGTCTTATTTTTCCAATACTTAGCAGATATATCTCTCCCCATAGTGATAAGCTGTATGCCCCACTTACCAAGGAGGAAATAGAGGTAACTATTACACAATTGCCCTTGCATAAGACTCTGGGACCTGGGTACCCCACTGAGTGGTATAATAAATTCAAACACCTGTTGAGCCCCTATCTTCTGAGGACCTTCAACGTGGAGGCTTTGGTTATCCTTAAGCTTTGCAAGAACCCACTAGACTGCTATTCTTACAGGCCTATTTAATCAATTACTGTGGATACAAAAATACTGGCAAAGATAATAGCTAATCGTCTAAATAAAATAGTTGCTTCTTTGGTGCAGAATGACCAGGGTGCTCAACAAGAATGTAGATATATATGTTCTTCCAAAATCTGCAATATCCTCATGGCCACTCCTCTACCCATGTCATTGTGTCACTGGACACTTGTAAGGCATTTGATAGTGTGAAATGGCGTTACATGTTCAAAGTATTGCAGCCCTATGGACTTGGCCCTCGGATGTTCGCCTGGATACGACTCCTATACACTGGCCCAGTTGCTAGGGTTTGAGTTAATAATACTAAAAATGGTTTATTGGGTATTTTTGGTGAACTATCAGTTTCTACACATACGTATTAAAAAATTGTTACACATACTGTACTGTTTTTGCCAAAAAGACTATTCTCAAACAAATATAACATACATTGGATTGCATATACAGAGAGCTGGAAGGGAACTTCCTGACCCTCTATAAACACTTGGTTTCAATTGATCAATAATAGCTTACCTCTGTAAAATCTTAATTCTCAAAACTTATAGCACCTCCTGTTGACCCAAGGGGGCCTGGGGAGTCCGGTTGTATTAACCTCCTAAACGGGATGGGGATAGTCACAAACATAAAAGCGGGGGCTGTAGGTAGTCCTGACATGAAGGTATGTACATGAAATGTACTTATCGTCTCAAACAACGATGTAAACCCACAAAGGGGATTTAAATTGCATACATTTTCCCTAAACCCAAACCTACCCTATAATAGTGTGAAGAAGGGAAGTCCTCCAACCCCCAGGGTAAGGAGGTCTCCCCCTACATGTGTTTAAGATAGTGTGCATATCTCAGTGTTAAATGGATACAATTGATAAACTTGGACACCATTCTAGAAGGTGAATAGACATAGCTCATTTATAGACTAGTATAAAGATCAGTGGCGCCCCGTCCATAGGGAGCTCCCGGGCTCCCCCCCCCCCTCTCCTGTAGTAAAAAAAAACAAAAAAAGAAAAACATTTATTTATTTTGCTTAAAATGTCATTATTTTGCTTAAAATGTCATTTTTACTTTTAATGCCTGCAGTTCTGGCGCCTGTCAATAGAGGGCGCTGCAGCGCCACCTCCTCTCGCAAATACGATACATTCATTGCATTGCATTGAATGTGTGTTATTATTGTTGCCAGCTGCCGCTGGTCTATTCATATGACCGGACATGGGGCGCCAGTTACCTGAATAGCGGCAGCTGGTTGGCTGAGGGGAACTGCCTATCAGAGCCAGTGGCTCTGATAGGCTTTTCAAGTACAGCCCTCTGGCATTCGGATGTCTATCCTCGGAATGCACGCCCCCTGCGTTCCTTGCATAAGACTGACAGCCATTCAGCCAATCAGGTTCCCGGATTCTGGTGATCAGAAATCTGAGTGGCTGAAGCATCACCAAGGCGGAAGAAGACATCAGGGAAGGACATGGAAGCTTCAGGTAAGTGCATTTTACAGGAAAAGGTGCAACTATGGGCACAGAGAGCGGCAAAGGGGAAAGAGAGCGGCAAAGGGCAGAGTGGCATCAATTAAAGGGCACATCATAGTGACAACAATGGGCATAGAGGCGACAAAGGGCACAGCACAGTGACAACAATGGGCACAGAGGCGAAAAAGTGCACAGCACAGTGACAACAATGGGCACAGTGGCAACAATTAAAGGGCACAGCACAGTGACATGCACAGTGGCAACAATGGGCACAGTGGTGACAATTGATGGCACAGTGGCTGCGTTTGATGGCATGGCACAGTGGTGACAATTGATGGCACAGCGGCTGCGTTTAATAGCATGGCACAGTGGTGACAATTGATGGCACAGTGGCTGCGTTTGATGCCATGGCACAGTGGTGACAATTGATGGCACAGCAGCTGTTTTTGATGGCATGGCACAGTGGTGACAATTGATGGCACAGTGGCTGCGTTTGATAGGCACGTGAGGCTGCAATTTTTTTTTTCGTTTGCGCCCCCCCAAGAATTTTGAGCACTAGCCGCCACTGATAAAGATTAATTAATATAGAACCGTCTGCATCCTATAATGGGTGCGCAAAGCCATATTATCAAGAAATATTGATGTGCTCATTAGGTGCAAATAAATTCAGCCCATATTCCCAAATAAATAATAATCCCTCTTAGGTACCTTATTTTTGTGAAAATTAGGTAAAATAATTAGGTAAAAAATGTAAAGATTGGAAAACAGTGAAAAAAAAAATTAATATTTAGGTGAAAAGGAGAAACAGGAAGATGTATAATGCGATATACAAATGTCGCATTACCAGATGAAAATAAAGGGGGGAAATACATAAAAGGGAAATGAATGCAGCCATCACATCAAAGTATTCAACTGCAATATCATGAATCTTTGTTTTTGGGTTTAGACATGTTTCAACATTTTCCTTCTGGATATAGATGAATCTCATGTTTCACAGTTAAACTGATACTTAAGAAAGTAGTGAGAGTGGATGGAGAGATATTGCATACTGTGAAAAGGTGCTTTAAAACGGAAGCAATATATTAGGTTTGGGTGAGTATCTCATGAGTCCCTTTAGACTAAATACAACAAAGGTATCTCCCGTGGGACTTTGTGGCAGCCAAGAAATTTTAAACAATATATTTAAAATGAAAAAGGCTTTATTTATACAAATCGTTAAAATTGCATTCAAGCATCGAGACTGTCTTGTCAAAACACTATACATGATTATCTAGTGGTCACCCAGCTAAGGGTGACCATAAAGGAGTGTTGTACTAATGATAGTATAGCTAGCCACTGATTCTCTCCAATGCGTTTTGATTAAACATTATCTTCCTTAGTGGATATAAGGTGGATCAAACCTATGCAATATACAAAAACAATGAAAAGTATACAAGTATAATATAGTTGCCAAATTAAACAGTATTAGAAAAGTCATGCCCATGGGGGGTTGACTTACATATGTAAATTTACCAGGTTCTAGTGTCTACTGTTTAGACTGATGTACGGTACCTGTCCACGAGAATGTGTTTCCGGTATGATCGCATTGCGCTGGTTCTTGTGACAGGGTACTGTACATCTCGCCCTGGCTGCAATAGGAAAAACACATTGCAGCGAGCGCGAGAAAGAATCGGCGGGGATCCGACTTGGACTTGGAGCCCGGCCGAAGGGAGAAGGCACCAGAGAGCAGAAGCAGAATCAGAGAGCACGGAGACGACACCGGAGAGAAAAAGAAGAGAGGGGAGAAGTCGGAAAAAGAAACCCGAAGTCGGAAAAAGACACCTGAAGTCAGAAGAAGACCCCCGGAGCTGCCTAATAAATGACTTTAAAAACCTGTATAGTGTATTTTTTTCCTCCAGGTGAATGGGTAGGAGTACGATGTACCCCATACTCATTCACCTAGGGTTGGGGGACCGGGATCTGGGGGCCCACTTATTAAAGGAGGCTCCCAGATTCCGATAAGCCAGGGTTGACAGGAAGAGGCCCTTGTCCCTGGGGCACCCCCTGTTTAGGGCATCCACGCCCCATGTTTAGGGCATGCGGCCTGGTAGAACTCAGGAGGGGGGGAGTGCTCGCTCATGCCCACCCCCTTTTCCCTCCCCCTTTTCTGACCAGCCTGGCTGCATGCTCGGAAAAGGGTCTGGTATGGATTTTGGGGGAACCCCCATGCTGTTTTTTTTTGGGGTAGGTGGGTTCTTCTTAAAATGCATACCAGACTTAAGGGCCTGATATGCTCCTGGAGGGGAACCCATGCCGTTTTTTTATTTTCCCCCTCATGATTCATACCAAACACAGTGCCTGGAATTGGCGGAAATCCAAGTCCGATCCCTGTTCATTGTAAGTAGGACGTATGTCGGCTTCAACACATCTTTGCCTTCCCGGAAAGCCAGCTTGGCGCTGGCTCCTGCGACAGGGATATTTACACAATATCGCAGTCACCTACTGTAAGTTTTCATTTTTAGGGCAACCTTTTTCACTAGGAACAGTTGACCTGAGATTTAGTGTCTGCGTTTAAGGAGAGGAATGGAATCTAGTGCTTGGGATTTGATTTTTCATTTGTTGGAAAACAATACTTGTACATAGACTGATGTATTTATTCAGTCTATTGAGCTACATAATTGCCATGTGTAATTACATAGATGATGTGGGAAAACTTGAAATTTTCGAACATGTGCATGACCAACTGATTTAGGTGCACAAATTAAGATGGATTCATTTTAAAGTATAATTTTTTCAGGTGGGTCACTTCCTACAGACATGAAAATAACATTTCAAATTTCACTTAGCATTAGAGACAAAAGAGCAGCTGTCATCCTCTTTAAAAAAAAAGTAATAATTATGTACGAATATACAAAGGTAGGAAATTATTGGAAAAAATGCACAAAAAACATTTACCTAATCACAATTGTCAATATCGGCAGCAAACAATTGCTACAATATATCATATTAAGTTGATTCTTAATTGCCACTTTGATTGTGAGTTTGCAAAAACAACATTAGGAAACATGAGAAAACCAACAAAATTCCAAAGAAGACAGTTGGCGCTGCATTGTGGATGCATTGCTATAACAAACTGCAAACACATAATTACTGTATATCAAAGGGAACAACACCAAATATAATGACAGTATGTGCCAAGAACATACCTACAAAAAGAAACTATAGTTCCAATTAAAAGTTCATTGAAATCTTACAGAAGTAAAACTTAATAACTGATCGCCATTGTTTAAACATTTGTCTACTTGGGCATTTTTTTAAATTATTCACACAAATGTAAAATCTGCATTTTTTGCTAGAAATGATTTTATCTCCCCCAAACAATTTTATATTTTCTGAAAGCAGAGATCCTAGAGAATAAAATAATGGCAATTTCACTTTTAATGTACACAATATTTTCACAGAAAAAAAAAAAAAAACTTAAATTAGTTTTGTTTTTTTAAATGTTTATCACATTTTTCAAAGCATACAGAAACGCTTATACATTTTAAAAGTGTTAACCAAAAAAAAGAAAGCATAACAATATGTATAAATGCAATAGATGAAAGGTAATATAAGGAAATATAATGATAAAACATCATGGTATATGTGATACGACTGCGAATTTGAAATTAAGAGGGAATTGAACAGGGGGTATTTTATACAGACCAATATGATGTGCACATACTGTAAGTTATAGTGTTATGGGACTGGAGGTTGCATCTCAGTATTATATTTAGAAACATCCCATTTTCCCATTTGTAAGAAAGAGTAAAATAGAGATTTGGGGATTTTATGTTTGGATTGTAGGTCAGAGAAGGAGAGGAGTTTACATGTGACTGGATGTACCAAGTGGCGTAACTGAAATATACCAGCTTGGGTCCATGGTAACATAGGGTTATAAGATATAAACTGTCTTGGATTTCCGGTTTGAAGAGAACGTTCACAAGTGGCGAGCATGGAGAAGAGAGAGAGTACCTAACAGAGCAACGTTTGTAAATCAGAAGTGTGAATAACATTGGGTTCAAACATATACTTTGCAGTTGATAGATGCATTTGTCAGAGGATGGCCATAACATTAGACATGTGCGTTCCCGTTCATAACGAATGAATTTTTGTACGAATTTTAGTATTCGTACATGCGGATCAATACGAATATCCGAAAAGCTGAAAGAACCAAAATACGAAAATTACGGAATTACGAATAAGCAAAATAACAAACAAGTGAAAATACGATTGGACAATCTTACTAAAATACGAAACACCGAAAAAGCAAAAGAATGAAAATTACATCTTTTAACGAAAGATTTGCATTCCGTATTTTAAATCCTGTGTCTGTTCGTATTTTCATTTGTATGTTCGTATTTTCATTTGTGTGTTTTGTAAATCCGTTTCTTTGCCTGTTCGTAAATTTGTGTACTTGTATCGTTCTTCCGAATGGGCACTAGGCAGTGTAGTTAGTGAGTGATGTATCTTACTTAATATCTTAGCCAATCAGCTTATCTCTCTTGTGCTGAGTCACATTGTACAGTGTAAAGCCTCGTACACATGATCGGACTTCAAACAAACCTTTCCGTGGATTTTTGTCTGAAGGTAGTTGGCCAGACTTTTGAAACCGAAAAAGTTTGTCAGATAGAGCGTACACATGGTCGGATTTAAAAAAAAACACAAATTTTGACGTTTGTTGGCAAAGAGTCCGACCGTGTGTACGGGGCTTAAGAGAAAGTATATCTTAATATGGATTAGCTGTGTGTTGCTATGTATTTACGAAAGTACAAAATTCACAATCCATTAAACGAAAATTATTATCTAACAAAATTATGAATTTCCAATCAACGAAAATAAATTAGACGTACGAATCATTCTGTATAAACGAAAATGGCTCTCAGGCCGCGTACACACGAGGGGATATGTCCGCTGAAAACGGTCCGATGGACCGTTTCAGCAGACATCTCCGCTCGTGTGTATGGGCTAGCGGACAGATTTCTCCACCCGACAGATTTCAAAGCAAGCTTTGAAATCTATCCGGTGGGAATCTGTCCGCCCGACATGTCTGCTGGTTAGTACACTTACCAGCAGACATGTCGGCCCCCGCGCATGCGCGGAAGTGTTTTACTTCCTGGTGCGGTGACGTGGCGGTGACGCGGCGGCGTCAACGTCACCGCCGCGTCACCGCCACGTCACCGCGCCCTCCGGCGGCGGGGAATTTGATCCGATGGTGTGTACACGCCATCGGATCAAACTCCCGATCGGACATATCCGATGGAAATGGTCCGCGGACCGCTTTCTTTGGATATGTCCGATCGTGTGTACGCCGCCTCAGATGTGCAGCATAATAGTATTTTAATAGGTCAGGGGGCTACCAAAGCAGCCCTGGCTCGTAAAGCCTGGACCACAGAGGTAGCTATCCTATGAGAAGAAGATATAAAATTCTGAACATTTCTCTGAAGTGCTTTCAGTTGGGGCATAGGGATCAATACTGGCAGTGAACACCCAGGTATATAAGTGAATGGGAACACCAACGATATTTGAAATTCCCCTGAAGGAGATGAGAAGGTCCATCAGGATATTTATAGGGAGGGCTTCAGTTTTAGTCGGGTTAACTCAATCCTGAAAGACTACCGAATGAATGTGATGGAAGAGAGATGTGGGGATGTGTTATCGTCAATAGGATGTCATCAGCAAATAATGACAGCTTGTATTCCCTTTGTCTCAGCATCACCCCTCTTATATCATAGTGGGATCAAATGGCTGCAGCTAAAGGTTAAGAGGTAAACGTAAAAGTTAAAGGTAAAAAGCAAGAGTGATAAGGGACAGCCCTGTCTAGTGCTGTTACTCAGGGAAAATATCAAAGACAAAGGGAGGCAAGCTGTACTTGGGAAGTAGGCTTGTCCAAGAATCCATATCTGGATAATATGGCAAAGATGAATGATCAATTTAGGCGGTCAAATGCTTTCTGAGCATCCAAACTTAACACTATGGCAGGTCGCTTACTTTTGGTTAAGAGGACGATAAGGTCAATAGTACATCTGGTATTGTCTCCAGCATGTCTAGTAGGGACAAAACCAACCTGGTCTTTGTGTATTAGCAAAGGGAGCAGTAAGGACAGTCTATTTGCCAGGATTTTCGAGAACATTTTATAATCAGAGTTTAGTAGAGCAATAGGGCGGTAGTTATCAGGACTCGTTGGGTCTTTGTCTGGTTTTGGGATGACTGTAATAAAAGAATTAGGGATGAGCTTTATGTTCAGGTCGATTATGAGTTCGCCGAATAGCAAACAATTTGGGGTGTTCGCAGCAAATTCGAAAGCCGCGGTATACCCTTTAAAAGTCTATGGGAGAAATCCCCTGCCCCAGGGGACATGTATCAATGCAAAAAAAAGTTGCGTCAGAGGGGGTGGGGTCATCCATCCACGTCACAGTTGGCCCCGCCCTCATTTATAAAAGAGCTGTCAGACGGGTCATGCGTCAATCGGCCAGGAGCCTCCTATGGAGGCGGTATCATTCATAGCGGTTGGTCGGACTCGTAGAAGGATTACAGCGCTGGAATTTATTTTACTTTTTTTATTAAAGCACTTGTCCCAACTTTGTTTTTTCCCTTTTTTCTCACTTTTTTGGGTAAAATGGTAGGGGTACAATGTACCCCGTTACCAATTCACATGGGGGGCCGGGATCTGGAGGTCCCCTTCGTTAAAGGGGGCTTCCAGATTCCGATAAGCCCTCTGCCCGCAGACCCCACAACCATCGGGCAAGGGTTGTGGGGATGAGGCCCTTGTCCCCATCAACATGGGGACATCCTCCCCATGTTGAGGGCATGTGGCCTGGTACAGTTTCGGAGGGGGCGCTCTTTCCCCCCTCTTTTCTTACAGCCTGCTCAGATAAGGGTCCGGTATGGATTTTTGGGGGGAACCCCACGCCATTTCTTTTTACATTTTGGTAAGGGGTACCCCTTAAAATCCACACCAGACCTAAAGGGCCTTGTAATGGAATTTGGGGGGACCCCCACACATTTTTTTGGGGTTCGGGGTTCCTCTTAATATTCATACCAGACGCAAAGGGCCTGGTTTTTTTCAATGACTTTTATCTGTATTTCCGGGATCCGACAATTCATTATAGCCGCGGGTAGTTGACTTTTTTTCCTTTAGAAATGTCATTTAATGCAGGGACTGTTATAAACATGGGAAATGTGCGCTACTTTACAGGCATACTATAGACACCCCCAGGTATGAAATTTAAAGGAATATTTCACTTTTATTGTTCCACTTTAAGCATTATTAAGCATTATTAAAATCACTGCTTTTTATATTTCATATATTGCATACTGCTAAAAACGCATCTCATTCAAAGTCCCAACTCTCCCCCCTTTTTTATACATTTACAGGCATAAAGGCCTGTGGTAGTGTCTATCATATGCCTCATCTAAAGTCCCAACCCTATCCCCCCTTTTTAATAAAATCACTGCTCCTGGAAAAACAACAGTTTAAAAAAAATGTTTTGCATTGATATATGTCCCCTGGGGTAGGACCCAGGTCCCCAAACAATTTTTATGACAATAACTTGCATATTAATCTTTAAAATTAGCACTTTTGATTTTTCATGTTCGTGTTCCATAGACTTTAACCACTTAAGGACCGCCGCACGACTATATATGTTCTTAGTTTGAAGAGGGATATCTCGGTAACGGCAGCAGCTGCTGCCACAACCGAGGTATCCATCTCTTCAGGCGGTGGTCCTGTAAACGATAATGGTGGTCTCTGTACCAGATTCACTACAAGATCACCATTATCGGTGGCGGGAGAGGGCCCCACCCACCGCTCTCCCACGCCCTCTGCTGCTTACAAGAGCCATCAGCAGGGGCGGAGGCGAATGAGACTTTTCTCGTGCTGGGCATGGATACGAGTGAAGGCAAAATGGCCCCCACCCGTATCCATACCATAGCAGAGCGGAAGTGACGTCAAAACGTCACTTCCGCCCATACGTCTTAGGCCGCGTACACACGGAGGGACATATCCGATGGAAACGGTCCTCGGATCGTTTTCATCGGATATGTCCGCCGGGCTATTTTGGTCCGATGGCGTGTACACACCATCGAATCAAAATCCCCACCGGCAGACAGCGCGGTGACGTGGCGGTGACGTTGACGCTGCCACGTCACCGCACCAGGAAGTAAACAACTTCCACACATGCGTCCAATCCATACGACGCTTGTGCGGGCAGATATGTCCGCTGGTGAGTGTACTGACCAGCGGACATATCCGACGGACATGTCTCCGGCGGACAAATTTTAAAGCATGTTTTAAAATTTGTCTGCTGGCCAAATATGTCCGCTAGCCTACACACACGATCGTATTTGTCTGCTGAACTGGTCCATCGGACCAGTTTCAGCAGACAAATTTGATTGTGTGTACGTGGCCTTAAAGGGTCAATTTATTTTTGTAATTTTTTCAAATGACAATTGTTTTTTTTTTTTGTTATTGCATTTTAGTCTAAATATCAGATCTGAGGTCTTTTTGACCCCAGATCTCATATTTGAAAGGACCTGTCATTCTTTTTTTCTATTAAAAGGGATGTTTACATTCCTTGTAATAGGTATAAAAGTGGCCCATTTAAAAAAAAAAATTGTAAAAATAAATTAAATCTAGTAAAATCAATAATAAAAAATAAAAAATGTTTAAAGTGCCCCGTCCTGACAAGCTCGCGCACAGAAGCAAACACATACATGAGTAGCATATGAAAACAGTGTTCACACCACACATGTAAGGCCGCATACACACGATCGAATTTATCTGCTGAAACTGGTCCGCCGACTCAAACGCAGACCACTTGATCTGGAGTAAACAAGGCTGCAAACAGTTGATGGAAGTGGTTTACGAGGGGCCAAATTTTGTAGAGCCAATCAAATCCAGGGTCACCCCAAGGACAACAGAGTTCATTATCATTGAAGTGCATGAACCCCAAGATCTGCTCATATCGTGTTCTGGTCATGAAGGCAGAGAACACAGGCATATGATGAATTGAGTCAGTGAACCAATATGACCGCAACTCATTCTTTTTAGTAATGCCCATGAGGAGGGATAGGCCCAGGAAGGTCTTAAATTAAGAAACCGGTTTACAATCTCTGGCAAGGATTAACTGGGGATTAGCGGCAATGAATTGACCAGCATACACATTTCTTTGGTCCACAATAGATCTATAGAGATCTTCCGTGAAAAACAGAGAATAAAAATCAAGTGATGTAAAATCAACTGTTTCCACCTGAATTTCCGGGTTGGCCAGTGAATGGAGGAAGTACGGGTGCTGCAAAATGATGCACTCCAAATTTGTATTTGCAAATGCAGCACGACGGGCCTGTTTTTCTCTTCTTAGTGGTGACTGTGGGACTCTAGTCGTGCTAGCCACCTCACCAGCTTAACCACTTGCCGACCAGTCGCCGCAGTTATATGGCGGCAGGTCGGCACGGGTGCGCGAGAGCCCGTAGCTCTACGTCGCGCCTTTCGCGGCCCGCGCGCGCGCCCCCCGCTCGCCCCCGAGTCCCGTGCGTGTGCCCGGCGGGCGCGATCGCCGCCGGGCACACGCGATCGCTCGTTACAGAGCGGGGAACGGGAGCTGTGTGTGAAAACACACAGCGCTCGTTCCTGTCAGCGGGGGAAACGCTGATTTTCTGTTCATACAATGTATGAACAGAAGATCAGTGATTCCCCCTAGTAAGTCCCCACCCCCCCCATACAGTTAGAACACAAATAGGAACACACTTAACCCCTTCCCCGCCCCCTAGTGTTAACCCCTTCACTGCGAATGGCATTTTTATAGTAATCCAATGCATTTTTATAGCATTGATCGCTAAAAAAATGCCAATGGTCCCAAAAATGTGTCAAAAGTGTCCGAAGTGTCCGCCATAATATCGCAGTACCGAAAAAAAACGCTGATCGCCGCCATTACTAGTAAAAAAAAAAATAATAATAAAAATGCCATAAAACTACCCCCTATTTTGTAAACGCTATAACTTTTGCGCAAACCAATCAATAAACGCTAATTGCGATTTTTTTTACGAAAAATATGTAGAAGAATACGTATCGGCCTAAACTGAGGAAAAAATATTTTTTTTTATATATTTTTGGGGATATTTATTATAGAAAAAAGTAAAAAATATTGCATTTTTTTCAAAATAGTCGCTCTGTTTTTGTTTATAGCGCAAAAAATAAAAACCGCAGAGATGATCAAATACCACCAAAAGAAAGCTCTATTTGTGGGAAAAAAAGGACGCCAATTTTGTTTGGGAGCCACGTCGCACGACCGCGCAATTGTCAGTTAAAGCGACGCAGTGCCGAATCTCAAAAAGTGCTCTGGTCTTTGGACAGCAATATGGTCCGGGGCTGAAGTGGTTAAACTGCATTTATGGGACTTGCCACGTCACCAAGTGATACTGCAGTGCTGGATGTAGGACCAGGATGTACTAGGCCACTGATGCTTGCCAGTTCACCAGAATAATGAGTGGCACTGGTACTTTCTCTGAGATGTCTTCTCTCCTCTCTCTGGAATGAAAAGACTTCCACAAGGAGAGATGGCATCACTTCCCCTACCTGTGTTTACATTTACACAGGCAGAGGAAGCATTTCATTCACCAGGACCGATCACCAGGCAAGAAATCATTGGCCTGGGCCTAGAGACTGGTCTGTTCTGAAGTGAAACTGGTAGTCACCGCTGCCTAGGCGGGGTGTCCGACATACAGCTACGATGATTCGCCCAGCCGGACCAACCTCCTGCAGTATAATTGAACTGGTAAAATTAAAAATGATAGCTGTAATGGTATTGATTTACATAGATCAGTGATAAGAAACCCGTGGCACGCATGCCGATGCTGGCACACCAAGCCCTCTCTGTGGGCATGCCATTAAAAATTAGAAAAGCACACACTAAAATCCCTTCGTCCACACTGCACCGCAAAATACATCTCCCACAGTTCTCTAGGCTAGCGGTGACGTGTCCGAGCGGGAGTGACAAAGAAGAAGGGCCGGGGGAGACTTGCAGGCGAGAATGAGCTGCTGGAGCAAGGTGAGACACTGGGAGACAAGTGTTAATGTCGAGTGTACAGTACAGTTATCTTGTCAGTCCTAAGCAAAAAGGGTTCACATCGCTCCAGGCCTGCACCACTCTCAGACATCAGGTGCTAGCTCTGCAAACAATCAATTGTGCAAAAATAATAGCCTCATTATTAGTGTCATTTGGAAACAGTTAGGTGAGTGCATGTCTCAGGTAGGTCAGTGTAATGATCATGTAGGTGAGTGTATGTGTCTGGTAGGTGAGTGCATGTGTCAAGTAGGTGAGTGCATGTGTCAAGTAGGTAAGTGCATGTGTCAGGTAGGCGAGTACATGTGTCAGGTAGGCGAGTACATGTATCAGGTAGGCAAGTACATGTGTCAGGTAGGTGAGTGCATGTGTCAGGTAGGTCAGTGTACGTTGCACAGTGCATTCTGAGCACAATGCATTCCTGAACCCTGCATTCTGAGCAAATGTGGCAGAATCTTAAGTTTTTGGTCCCTTAGGGCTCATTCAGAGGGATTATCAGTCCCATCATCTGTACAGAGCCGCAGGTAGGTTTAATTCTGTGTTGGCACTTTGAAAGAATTAAGTTGGTTTTTGCGTTGCGGTTTGGGCACTCCAGTTCAAAAAGGTTCGCCATCACTGACTAATACTTAATAATATTTAAAAATATTTGTAGCTGATCCATTCACAGCACAATTCTAGATGTCATTGTGTAAAAACAATATTTACATGAATAAACTTGCTACATACTGCTTCTGATCATTAGTATACAGTTATAAGTAGTTAAAGCGTTTAAACTTTGTGTTTCCTTGACCATTAGATTATTTTCATAAAGATAACACCATAAAATCATGTAGAAATTGACCTATACATCAACACTTATTTAGATTGCATTGCTTCCATCAGCCACAATTTAATTGGTGTTTTTCAGTTCTTATTCTTTTATATTATTATTTTTAACAGATTACGGTATTAGCTTCCTGAGTTTCGTTAACTTTTTGACCTTTTTTGTGCAATTCCAAAACTGCTAATTAAGTTGTCTTCTTTCAGAAGATAAAACATGTTTTTTTTTTTTTTTTTTTATACTCCAATGTGCCAAGGGTCCAATTCTTATAATTTAGTAATGTAGACATGCTATACTTGACCTTTAAAGAACTGTTTTTAATGGGTTAAAGAGCATCTGTACAAGCTAGCAGGCTAACTGGCTGTTCTTCTGTTCAGATTGATCATAATGTGACTGCGTGTGGCACATAGTGTAGCATTGTAAGCTCCAGTAGGGAAGGAACTGGTTAAAATTATTTTATGTACCCCAATGTACCCGCGCTGATGGTGATGCAATTACTACAAATGGCAAATGCCCCAAAAATATAAAAAAATCTGTGCTGGTAGCTTCTGCTCACTAGTGATAAATATCCTAATTGGCCATGCATCCTATATCCCCTAGATACAAGGGATGACAGTGCTTTCCAAACAAATAAACGGTGACCCAAATGTGGAAAAATAAGTAATCCACAAATTAAGGTTCGTAATATGAAATCATTTAGATGCGTATGTGCTCAGTGTTCATAACAGTTTACCCTTCTTTCTGTGCAAAAGAAGTGTTGATAGTATAAAGAAGAAGAGGGATGAGCTTTATGTTCGAGTAGAACATTGGCTGTTCGCCCCTTCGGTGAACAGCAAACAATTTGGGGTGTTTGCAGCAAAGTCAGAAAGCCCCGGAACACCCTTTAAAGGTTGATATGCAAGTTATTGTCATAACAAGTGTTTGGGGACCTGGGTCCTGCCCCAGGGGACATGTATCAATGCAAAAAAAGTTTTAAAAACTGAAGTTTTTTCGGGAGCAGTGATTTTAATAATGCTTAAAGTGAAACAATAAAAGTGAAATATTCTTTTAAATTTCATACCTGGGGGGTGTCTATATAATGTCTGTAAATTGGCGCATGTTTCCCGTGTTTAGAACTGTCTCTGCACAAAATTTGTAAAGGATAAAAAGTAAAAATTACTCGTGGCTATTCATGAATTGTCTGGTCCCGGCAATACATATCAAAGTCATTAAAAAAAATTGCAGGGGTCCCCCCCAGTCCATTACCAGGCCCTTTGGGTCTGGTATGAATATTAAGGGAAACCCCAAACCCAAAAAAAAAGTGTGGAGGTCCCCCCAAATTCCATATCAGGCCATTCAGGTCTGGTATGGATATTAAGGGCAACCCCGCACCAAAATAAAAAATGGCGTGGGGTCCCCCCAAAAATCCATATCAGACCCTTCATGACTGGTATGGATTTTAAGGGGAACCCTGCACAAAAATAAAAAAAATGATATGGATCCCCCCAAAAATCCATACCAGACCCTTATCCAAGCACGCAACCTGGCAGGCCACAGGAAAAGAGGGGGGATGAGAGAGTGCCCCCCTGAACCATACCAGGCCACATGCCCTCAACATGAGCCTCATCTACACAACCCTTGCCCGGTGGTTGTGGGGGTTTGCGGGCAGGGGGCTTATCTGAATCTGGAAGCGCACTTTAACAAAGGGATCCCCCAGATTCGGGCCCCCCATGTGAATTGGTAACGGAGGACAAAGTACCCCAACATTTCACAAAGAAAGTGTAAAAAATTGTCATTCCAGAGATGTAATCCAGTCTGTCCAGCATTGTAACCCTATGTCCCGCAGTGATCCGATGTCCAGCAATGCTGCAGTCTCCACTCCACACAAAACCCCCATGATGTAAGAGGGGGCGGGGTCACCCGTCCACATCATAGGGTAAGCCCCGGCTTTCCCTGGCAAGCAGGGAATACCCAATGATGTTGGAGGGTGACCCTGCCCTGTGACGTTACAGGCGGGGTCACCCGCCGACATCATTGGGTAACCCCCATTTGCCCGGGGAAAGCCGGGCTTACCCTATGATGTGGACGGGTGACCCCGCCCTCTCTTACATCATGTGGGTTTCGTGTGGAGTGAAGACTGCAGCATCGCTGGACATTGGATCACCACGAGACATAGGATTACATTGCTGGAATGTTTTTTTTTATATATATAGATTTTTTTTTTAATAAAGGACTTATCCCAACTGTGTCTGTGTGTTTTTTTTACATTTTTACACTTTCTTTGTGAAATGGTAGGCGGTTACCAATTCACACAGGGGGCGGAATCTGGGGGTCCCCTTTGTTAAAGTGGGCTTCCAGATTCCTATAAGCTCCCCTCCCGCAGACCCCCACAACCACCGGGCAAAGGTTATGGGGATAAGGCCCTTGTCCCCATAAACATGGGGACATCCTCCCCATGTTGAGGGCATGTGGCCTGGTATGGTTCAGGAGGGGGCACGCTCTCTTGTCCCCCTCTTCTCCTGTGGCCTGCCAGGTTGCGTGCTCGGATAAGGGTCTGGTATGGATTTTTAGGGTGACCGCGCCATTTTTATTATGGTGCAGGGTTCCCCTTAAAATCCATACCAGACCTGAGGGGTCTGGTATTGATTTTTGGGGGGACCCCACGCCGTTTTTTTTTATTTTGGTGCGGGGTTCCCCTTAATATTCATACCAGACCCAAAGGGCCTGGTAATAGACTGGGGGGACCCTGTTGTTTTTTTTCAATTACTTTCATCTGTATTGCCGGGACCTGACAATTTATGAATTGCCGCGAGTAGTTTTAAATTACTTTTTTTTCTTTTAGAAATTACATTTTGTGCAGGGACAGTTCTAAACCGGGAAACATGTGCATTCTATAGACATTCTTACAGGCATTCTATAGACACCCCCCAGGTACGAAATTTAAAGTTTTATTGTTTCAGTTAAAACATTATTAAAATCACTGTCCCCCGAAAAAATCCAGTTTTTAAAACTTTTTTTGCATTGATACATATTTCCTGGGGCAGGACCCGGGTCCCCAAATACTTTTTATGGCAACAACTTGCATATTAACCTTTAAAATAAGTACTTTTGATTTTTCATGTTTGTGTCCCATAGACTTTAACTGTGTTCGCATGTTCAAACACATTTTTTGCCTGTCCGCATGTTCTGGTGCGAACCGAACTGGGGGGGGGGGGGGTGTTCGGCTCATCCCTAGTAAAGAACTCCCAAGCCAAATGGATCCAAACAGAGTGAAAAATCCAAAAGATAGAAGTAGCACTTACCGGAGCATATTAACCTCTTTTTTTTACCAACCGAGTAAACAACAGCCCTTTATACATCCACGACAAAGAAACCGGGTACACAGCGAATTTATTCACAAAGTGAATAAAGTTTCAAAACACCTCAGTGGAAGCAGCTCCAGAAAACACTCATAGGACTTTTGTGAGAATACTAGAAAACACCAGAATAAAAAACAAGCATATTGAAAAGGGAGTCTGATTCAACAATGGTAAATGCAATGTATGATAAAACTAAAACAAAATAAACAGGTAATCAATAGTGGGCATATTAACCACTTTACCCCCGGACCATATTGCTGTCCAAAGACCAGAGCACTTTTTGTGATTCGGCACTGCGTCGCTTTAACTGACAATTGCGCGGTCGTGCGACGTGGCTCCCAAACAAAATTGGCGTCCTTTTTTTCCCACAAATAGAGCTTTCTTTTGGTGGTATTTGATCATCTCTGCGGTTTTTATTTTTTGCGCTATAAACAAAAATAGAGCGACTATTTTGAAAAAAATGCAATATTTTTTACATTTTGCTATAATAAATATCCCCAAAAAAGATATAAAAAAACATTTTTTTTCCTCAGTTTAGGCCGATACGTATTCTTCTACATATTTTTCCTAAAAAAAAATCGCAATTAGTGTTTATTGATTGGTTTGCGCAAAAATTATAGCGTTTACAAAAAAGGGGGTAGTTTTATGGCATTTTTATTATCATTTTTTTTTTTACTAGTAATGGCGGCGATCAGCGTTTTTTTTTCGGTACTGCGATATTATGGCGGACACATCGGACACTTTTGACACATTTTTGGGACCATTGGCATTTTTATAGCGATCAGTGCTATAAAAATGCATTGGATTACTATAAAAATGCCATTGGCAGTGAAGGGGTTAACACTAGGGGGCGGGGAAGGGGTTAAGTGTGTTCCTATTTGTGTTCTAACTGTATGGGGGGGTGGACTCACTAGGGGGAATCAGCGTTTCCCCCGCTGACAGGAACGAGTGCTGTGTGTTTACTCTCACAGCTCTCGTTCCCCGCTCTGCAACGAACGAGCGCGCGTGCCCGGCGGCGATCACGCACGCCGGGCACGCGCGCGGGACTCGGGGGCGAGCGGGGGGCACGCACGCAGGCCGCCGGCGGCGCGCACGCGCCCCCTAGTGGCCGCGAAAGTCACGACGTAGAGCTACAGGCTCTCGCGCAGGAGAGCCGACCTGCCGCCGTATAACTGCGGCGGCTGGTCGGCTAGTGGTTAATAACTATACACAATATACAATACACATAAAATATAAAGAGGAAACAGAGTGAGCACCAGAAAAAATGGGGTTGATGAAAAGCAAGTCACACGATAATGTGAATATCAATCTCCTCATTTATTCCATGGGGAGAGAGAGTATCAAACTTATAAATACAGAAGGTCTCTCTTTTACACAGCAACAATAATCTTTCAGTTATCAGTGAGAGAACCCTGCCAGCTCTATTGCCAGTATTGACAGGCCACTAATTTTACATAGTTACATAGTTACATAGTTAGTCAGGCCGAAAAAAGACACAAGTCCATCCAGTTCAACCATAAAAAAATAAAAATAAACAAACAAAATAAAACACAGTACAATCCCATACACCCAACTCCATACCCACAGTTGATCCAGAGGAAGGCAAAAAACCCCAGTGGAGCATGATCCAATTCGCTACAGGAGGGGAAAAAATTCCTTCCTGATCCCCCAAGAGGCAATCGGATTTACCCTGGATCAACTTTACCTACAAATCTTAGTACTTAGTTATATTATGTGCATTTAGGAAAGCAATCTACTGAGCCGGCCAGAACCACCTCTTGAGGGAGGCTGTTCCACATTTTCACAGCTCTTACTGTGAAGAAACCTTTCCGTATTTGGAGGTGAAATCTCTTTTCCTCCAGATGTAAAGAGTGCCCCCTTGTCCTCAGTGTTGACCTTAAAGTGAATAACTCAACACCAAGTTCACTATATGGACCTCTTATATATTTGTACATGTTGATCATATCCCCCCTTATTCTCCTCTTCTCAAGAGTGAATAAATACAGTTCTTCTAATCTTTCCTCATAGCTGAGCTCCTCCATGCCTCTTATCAGTTTGGTTGCCCTTCTCTACACTTTCTCCAGTTCTCCGATATCCTTTTTGAGAACTGGTGCCCAAAACTGGACTGCATATTTCAGATGAGGTCATACTAATGATTTGTACAGGGGCAAAATTATATCTCTCTCGCTGGAGTCCATACCTCTCTTAATACAAGAAAGGACTTTGCTCGCTTTGGAAACCGCAGCCTGGCATTGCATGCCATTATTGAGCTTATGATCAACTAAAACCCCCAGCTCCTTCTCCACTACAGATCCCCCCAGTTGTACTCCCCCTAGCATGTATGATGCATGCATATTCTTAGCCCCTAAGTGCATAACTTTATATTTATCAACATTAAACCTCATCTGCCACTTAGTCGCCCAATTAGACAGAGCATTGAGGTCGGCTTGTAAATTGGAGACATCCTGCAAGGACGTTATTCCGCTGCATAGCTTGGTGTCATCTGCAAAAACAGAAATGTTACTTTTGATCTCAGACCCAATATCATTTATAAATATATTGAAAAGTAAGGGACCCAACACCGAACCTTGGGGTACACCACTGATACCTTGGACCATTCAGAGTAAGAATCAGTAACCACAACTCTCTGAATTCTGTCTTTCAGCCAGTTTTCTATCCATTTACAAACTGATATATCCAATCCTGTAGACCTTACCTTACACATGAGCCGTGTGTGGGGAACTGTATCGAACGCTTTTGCAAAATCCAAGTATACCACGTCCACAGCCACGCCTCTGTCCAGAGTTTTACTTACCTCTTCATTAAAGGAAATCAGGTTTGTCTGACAACTTCTGTCTTTCATGAATCCATGCTGTCTGCTGCTTAAATAGTTTGTTTTCAGCAAGAACTCATCCATGTGGTCTTTTATTAAACGTTCCAGTATCTTCCCAACTATAGAAGTTAAACTAACAGGTCTATAGTTACTTGGTAAAGACTTTGTTCCCTTTTTAAATATAGGCACCACATTGGCTCTACGCCAATCCAGTGGTACTATTCCTGTCATTAATGAGTCCCTAAATATTAGATACAGTGGCTTTGAAATTTCAGAGCTCAATTCTTTTAGGATCCGTGGGTGGATGCCATCTGGTCCAGGTGCTTTATCCACCTTTATTCTGTCTAAATATTTCTGGACCATATCACTTTTGATCCATTGTGTCACTCCCACCCCCATTATGAACATGATCTCCCCCATGCTTCATTGTATACACAGAGCTGAAGAAAGCATTTAATAAATTTGCCTTCTCTTTGTCCTCAGTCACCCACTCTAGATTATTTTGTAAAGGGCCTACATGCTCAGACTTGACCTTTTTACTATTAATATATTTAAAGAATTTTTTGGGGTTTGTCCTACTATCTTTTGCAATCTGTCGTTCATTTTGAATTTTTGCATCCATGATTTCCTTTTTACATATTCTATTATATTCTTTGTAACATTTAAACGACACTAGTGTTCCTTCATTTTTATATTTTTATATTTCTTTCCATGACATACAGAGAAGTGTTGTGGGATGCTTTGTTTATCATTTCTTATTAAACAGTGTTGCACGATCACTTTGTTATTTATTAATTTCCTGACAATTGGGGCCACTTGTCTTATGGGACAACAACACCATTGAAGAAGTGTTTGAATTACTGTTGAAGAAAGTTTGATTATTACATCTTGTATATTGATAAAAGGCTTGATTAGTCCTAGTGATCTCAGGGCTCTGGTGAGTGCATTAATATTGTTGCACATGGTGGAACATTTGTTCTTATTTGGAGAAGAGCACAATACAAATCCTTAGGATTTTTTGTTCATACAGTTGATGGGCTATAAAGACTGAAAAAACATTATTGTGGACTAAATTGTTTTTGTGTTTTTTTGCAACCTTTATGGTACTTACACACACAAAGTATATGCATTTATAAAATATATTTTTAGCACAATTTTAATATGGAAAAATGGAAATCTTGCGCCAAAACGAAATGAAAAAAATTAAGTGCAATAGACAAATATTACATTAATGAGCTGCACCCTAAAAACAGTGAAATGTTTAGAAATTGGATAAAGTGAGACAAGGGGCGCTAGAGTAAACTAAATACAGCTACATAAAGCTACAGGTGTCCGCCTCCACCAATTTAAGGATTCACCCCAAACCGTGCACAAAAAGAGGATGACTACTTACCACAAGACTTTGACCTTTTTATTTAAAAAGAGGTCAAATACAGCTTAGTCAAAAACCAGTATTCAGTACTCGGCTGTATGTTCCCTTTAAATCCAGCTCCACATCACCATTGGAAGAAAGCAGAGGAAACCACCATAGCGTAATAACGTTTTATTATGGACAATAAAAAAGATATACAGTAAGAGGCCATTTGGCTTTGGTTTAAGTGCCTGAGTCCCGGCACTGAGGCTTGCGGACATAGCAATATAGTAGTGGAGATTCCTCACTGGGGAAAGCTGGCGTGCGTTCCACCTCTCCACTCTGGAGAGACCAGTGGGACCGGAAGTGCGTTGATGTACGTAACCAGGCGCCTCGATGTACGTTTCATGTTGCCACGTCATCAGGAAGCGTCCCTAGTTACGTACAGTACTAGCCCCATGAAATAAGGCCGTCAATCAAATGGGAGGGACCTAGCTAAACCAAGCCTCAGTCCCGTTACAAACAGCTAAACAACATCCTTGTATAATTGGCACGCTAAACAGCAATATATGTAATGCCCGACTCTAAAAACATAGGAATGTTAAGGCAAATTAATTTAACCCCTGATGCAATGATAATTCCATAGGTATACCAGCAGCAACCTTGCATCATTCAATGGTATGCTAATAATCAGCTGATTACTCAATGAATGGATTAGATAAAGTATACAATTGTATAACAATACAATTGTACACCCTTGTATCAATTAAATATGAAAGATAATAGATTATACACTATACAAGAAAGAATCCATATTTTAAAACATACAACTCCAAATGAATATGATAAAAAATATGAGATTAAAAATTAAAAATTAAAATAATATTTATTCATTGGTTAAAAAACAATTGAGATCTAGCTCAATGTTTAACCCCTGTGGGTGCATCGTTCTTAAACGATGTATCCACTGTGTTTCGTTTTGAGAAACAGATTTTTTGAGGTCAGTACCCCTCCACTGGCTGACAACCCTGTCTATGCCATAAAAAATTAAATGTCGTGGGTCTCTATTATGACATTTGTCAAAATGCTTGGACACGCTGTGATTGGGGAAGCCCTTGATAATGTTGGCCACATGTTCATTTATCCTTATTTTTAATTCTCTGGTGGTTCGTCCCACATATTGTAACTTGCAAGGACATTCTAAAACATATGTTACATATCTAGAATGGCAAGTATATCAAGCCTCTTATTACTTGCCATTCTAGATATGTAGCGTATGTTTTAGAATGTCCTTGCAAGTTACAATATGTGGGACGAACCACCAGAGAATTAAAAATAAGGATAAATGAACATGTGGCCAAAATTATCAAGGGCTTCCCCAATCCATCCATTCAGAGCACAGCTCCGCGAATTATGCGCCGGAGCTTGACGTTTCTTATATAGGGGAGGTGGGCCACGCGTCACGTGACCCCGTCCCCCTCTGACGCAAGGGGCATGTCTGGGCTGTTCCGGTGACGTAGCACAGTGTGCGTCAGAGGGAGACGGGGTCACGTGATGCGTGGCCCGCCTCCCCTATAAAAGAAACTTCAAGCTCCGGCGTGTCATTCGCGGAGCTGTGCTCTGAATGGATGGATCTTCTCATCGCTGGACCAACTGGCCGTCGCTGGAGAGATCACCCGTCGCTGGAGAGATCACCTGGCGCTGGATACAAGACAAAGCTGGAGCAGGGAGCAGCATCGATCGTCTATTTTCACCGCTGGATTTTTATTTGGTTTAATTAATAAAGTAATTTGTTCTACGGTGTGTGTTTTTTTTCTGAAAACTACTATTTACACTTCCTTTGTGAAATGGTAGGGGTACAGTGTACCCCATTACCATTTCACACAGGGGGGGCCAGGATCTGGGGGTCCCCTTTGTTAAAGGGGTATTCCAGATTCTAATAAGCCCCCTGCCCGCATACCCCCACAACCACCGGGCAAGGGTTGTGGGGATGAGACCCTTGTCCCCATTAAAATGGGGACAAGGTGCTTTGGGGGGCACCCCAAAGCACCCTCCCAATGTTGAGGGCATGTGGCCTGGTGCGGTTCAGGAGAGGGGGGGGCGCACTCTGTCCCCCCCTTCTTTTCTGCGGCAGGCCAGGTCAATGTGCTCAGATAAGGGGTCTGGTGTGGATTTTAGGGGGAACTCCACGCCATTTTTTTTAAATTTTGGGTGGAGTTCCCCTTAAAATCCACACCAGACCTGAAGGGTCTGGTTATGGATATCTGGGGGGAACCCACATCATTTTTATTTAAAAATTGACGGCGGGGTTCCCTTTAATACCCATACCAGACCTAAAGGGTCTGGTTATTGAATTTGAGGGGACCCCCGCGCATTTTTTTTCCCGAACTCCGAACCCGGACCCGAACTTTCACCAATTATTCGGGTTCGGGTCCGGGTTCGGGTTTGCTCAACCCTAGTGGCTACCAGTCTCATGTCAGTGGGGATCAGGTCCAAATTCACATTAAGCAGTGCCAGAGCTGAAGATGGAGGTAGAGGACTACCAGTTATGTCTGACAACATACGGAAAATGGCAGACCAGTATGGGCTAATGGCTGGACAGGACCAAAGTATGTGTAAAATATCGCCTTTAGCACCGGAGCATCTCCAGCATGTATCGGGAATGTTCTTACCAAATTTAGCTATTTTACTGTTGTCATTCTTACCTATGTATATCATTATTATTTTTTGTTTCCCAATTTTGATCATTTTTTTGAACCTTCAGGATTCACATTATGTTCACTAAGTGTGGTTTACATTTTTCATTTGATCTATTCAGATACCACAATTCATTTATACAAGTTTAATAATCACACCTGATTTACTTACACTAATCGTTGATACCAGCAATGGTTTTTGTATCTTGAGATACACACCCCTGTGTTTTGTTTGCCATCACAGGGTTTTCACTCATTATATTTAGCGTGACTTTCTATCCTTTTATATTTTGTTTTTTGCATGGTTTCACATGTTTTGTATGTGTCGCAGCTTAGCTTTAATTAGCTATTTTCAATTTATTTATTTTTTTAATTTCAAAAGTTTTTATTAAAGGGGTTGTAAATATACGGGAAATACAATGCATCAACAGTAAGCACATAAGTGCATAAGTGCATAATTGCGGGCGCAGCCACAGTATAGTGAAGACAGAAAACAGAAATAACAGTACAAGTTATACATTCGGGTAAACCTTCAAGAGGGCACAGTATGTCAAAATCCATCATCAACAGACATATATATGTCAAAGGGTATGGTAAGGAGAAAAGTAACTGGAGCAGAAAAAGAAAAACAATGTAGGGGTCGTATGGGTTGTCATTCAGCATCAAGGATAGAAGCGAAGAACAAGGAGATATGTTTGGCAGTACAAATGGGTTGGAGCAACCAGAAGGGTGTGATGGGTGTGAGGGGCAGCTAGGGAGGTCGCAAGTGGGCGACACAGTGTAAGAAATGTGGTAGCGTAAGCGTGGTTGATGTCAGCCTTAGTACATGGGCAGCGGGTTGATTCCCGATAGGAAGGGGTCAGGCCTGGGAAGGGGCCAGGAAGAAATGTCGAGAGGGGGTGGAATGAGGGGATAGAAGTAAGGATCATTCAGTGCCTCACCACAGCTCTCGGAAATCGCCTAGGAAGTGACTGCTTTGTATTCATCCGTTGTAGTAAAATGAAGCCAACAAGACCAGATTTCTGTGTATTTATGTGGTGTGTCGTGGGCTTGGTGTATCAGTTCTTCCATATCTGCCATCTTGTGTATGCGTCTGAACCACTCGGATAGAGTTGGGGTTCTGTGGACTTCCATTTTGCTGGGATATAGAGTTTTGCTGCATTTATTAGGTGCATAGCCAGAGACCGCTTTTAGGTTCTCGTGGGAATGTTGGAATGGTGAAGCAAAAACTGTGCTGGCGAGAATAAAGACTGAAACACCACAAGAGAAAGAAAACAAGTAGTACCAACCTAAGTGCAGTAGTGTTATCACACATTTTTAATTTGAGTAGAAATGCACTCACTCTGAGTTTAATAAAAGCAGGCACATCATGATAATATCCAATGGACAGCAGATTGGACAGCAGGGCTCCAAGAGTTGATCTTCTAGCGCTGTAAGTTATTGTCTGGCGGTGCCAATGGCTTCCAGTGTCCCAGGTTAGAGCAAACAAGACGCAGGGGGAAATCGTCAGTCCAAGAGTCCCTGGTTTCGGTCGGATCATGCTAGTAATGTGCACGCGTTTGGAACATGCATGCTTCTTCATCAAGCATAGCATTTCGCCATCTTGGATATGGTAAAAAAGGGAATGGCAGGGCAGGCAGGCTAATCAGATCGTAGCACTGCCCTATCAGTAATTTACTAGGATTGACAGACTCTAGGGGGCCAGGAGGCTGGGGTTGGACATTGGGTTATAGAGTCTGCCAGTCATTTTATTTAAAATCAAATAGCATGAAAGAAAAGGAATGAGAGAGAGAGGCTGGAAATAGGAGAGAGCATGGATACAGAAATACAGGGAGACAAGTGGGATGGACAAGGGATACGTGGATATTTGATACTACAATACATTTCATAGATGTATTAGGATTATTCACACTAGTCATATATGGGCAAAAAAGACAAACAAATGGGAAATCTGTATACGAATGTGCACAAAACGTGATAGGAGATGATTTGGATGAAAAATTATACATACAAATAATATACATAACTATATATATATATATATATATATATATATATATATATATATATATATATATAATATTATACACACACACACACACATGTGTATATATAGCAGGGAGGGTTATGGAAAATTGTGCAGAAAATTACACCCCTATTTGGAAACCATGAGTTTCCACCAGCAATGAATGCCCTGACCTTTCTAAAATGGTATAGAAACGATGACACAAGAGTGGTCCAGATCCTGATTGAAGGCAAAATTCCCTCAATAGACTCCAAGGGGTAGATTCACATAGAATTAGATTAGCGTAGAGTATCAGAAATACTCTACGCCGCCGTTTTTTACCTGGCTCTACGTGGAATCCCAGTAGATTTTGTCCTGTAAACGGCGGCGTAGTGTATTTCTCCCGGCGCAATCCATCTACGCGAGTGGGGGGCGTGAAGGATTTAAATTAGGCGCGTTCCCGCGGCGATCGAACTGCGCATGCTCCGTTCCGAAATTTCCCGCCGTGCATTGCGTGAAATCACGTCGTTACGTCATTTTTTTTTTGAGTAGCGTCGTTTACGGACATTCCTATTCCCGAACGGGTTATGTAAAAAAAAAAATTAAATTTGGCGTGGGAACGACGGACATACTTAACATGGGCTACGCACCGTTAGACCAGCAAATAGCTGGTCTAACAGTACGTAGCAAAAAAATGACGTAAGCGGTTGCGAAGGCCGCTCGTATTTTCGTGGATCGCCGTAAAAAGTCATTTGCATATCCCAACGCTGAAAACGACGCGGACTCCTCCCAGCGGCCGCAAAAAGATTGCATCGTATATCCGAAGGCTTACGAAGACGTAAGCCTCTCGGATCGAAGCCCGAAGCCGCCGTATCATGGTTTGAGGATTCAAACTAGTGATACGGCGCGCGAAATTTGAAATTACTCCTGTCTAACACCAGTTAGACAGGCGTAATCGCTCTGTGAATCTGGGCCCTTTAGTTTAGGATGCAGAAATAAGTGGATACAATATCAACACCTCCGAACATATATTCAATCATTAGTAAAAAATTGGGTACCAGATAGACCGGTTACAGAATTTGAGCAGTTATTACTGTAATACAGGAAGAAAGACCAGCACATAAGCTTTGAATATCTAGTAGATATCAGGAAAGAAACTATAGAATCCTAACCAGGTGGTACAGATGCCCAGAAGATATGCATACAATTAACCTCCCTGGCGGTATGATTCTGTCTGGAATTACATACCAAAAGCGGTACAATTTTTGCATGGAAATTTGGCGTTTTATACTGTAGGTCTGCAATTCTTAGGAATAACTTGCTTAAATCTGTCCAAACAAGACATCCCGGGTATGATAAAGTTTGAAAAACAAAATCATAAATTTTAATATAATAAATAACTATAAATAATTATAACACATAATAATGTAATTATAATAAAAAATATTCAATAATGTAATCAACTCAAAAACACTGAAATTTGCTCAGTTGCAGAATTGTCGCTGTCATTACTATTATTTTTTTATGACGAATTTCCCCACAAATCACTGTCGCTCAATTCTGCAAGTGATTATAATTTATTATCTGATTTCTAGCTGATCTAAAACCATTTTTGACATAAAGGGACACTGTTGGTTGCTATGGACAATCTACAGTTTCCAGGCAGAAAGAACATGTTTTATTATATAAAAGTACATGCAGGGCACAGGACAGACCACTAGGGACAAGGGGGGTGTGTATTTTTTACATACAGTACTGTAATCTATAAGATTACAGTATACTGTAATCTATAAGATAACAGTATACTGTATGTAATGTGTTTGTTTACATTTTTGAATATGGTGCCGTTCTCCGCCCCCGTGCGTCGTAACGTCGCAGGGAACAGAGATCGACGGCACACGGGGACACTGTGTGAATCTAGCGAGCACCCGCTTGCTCACACAGCGTGGATGCATCGCTGGATCCAGGAACAAGGTAAGCCAGCGCGCGCTGCAGGCTCTGCATGGCTACCCCGAGCGTGACTCAGGGATACCGATTTTAGCAAAAAAAAAACACCCGAGTCACGCTCGGGGATACCACTAGGAGGGTTAATAGTGAAAATGAGGAGACATGTCTAATGTCCGCAGTCTCTGGTAATCTCATGCAGTATGATGACAGGGCGGGTCTTAAAAAGGAAGGGGTATGTCCTTTACAGGAAGGGTGGGTCATATTTAAATTAGGGGGTACATGAGTTTAGTCAGGCCTAGGGCAGCACAAAACCTAAATACACCTCTGCACAGCAGCTATTCTTAACTTATAATATTCATTACAGAATCTAATTGATAGACAACACCCATTTGTGTGACACATATAACGTATGACTTAAAAAAAAAAGTAAAGCTGATTTGTTTCTGTGCAGAGCTGCACCAGATTTTGCACTCTCCAGTTTTTTTTTTTTTTTTTTATTTCAAGAGATATTTTATTGAAGAAGACAATGGCATGTATACAGAGGGCATTTCAATAAGCATGGCAAAGAAAAAAAAAGAGCAAAAAATACAGAAATAGAAAATAAGAGTAATACAATACATGGTAAGGGTCGGGTTCCATGGTGCAATCATTCTTACTACTGTACAGTGACATCAGCCGCTACGTAGAAGGCTAGTGTTTCCCCTCACAATAATAAGGGCCTCCAAGATGTATATACCAAGGGTCCATATTGAGGGAGTTTCTGCCAGTCACCTCGTCATACGCACGTGTCGGGGTCATTGAGCCATCTATCCCAAATCTTATTAAATTTCTCTGGACATCCTCTGTTTATGTACAATAATTTTTTATACGGTAGCATCCCGTTTATCTCCCTCTTCCATTCCGTCCATCTGGGAGGCGTGGGCCTCATCCACTTTCTAGCAATAAGCTTCCTGTAGGAAGGTTTTGGTATACCTATCCATAAGGGTTGGGAAAGTACCTAAGAGACACTGCATTGGGTCCAGGGCAACCGGGGAGCCCATATTGTCATGCAGGAAGGTGACAATCTGGGACCAGTATCCTTGTAGTAGAGGACAGGGCCATAAATGATGAAATAATGTTCCCCTTTCTGCTCTACACATTGGGCAGAGGGTTGGTTGGTCTCTTTTGTATCTGGCTACCCTTATTGGGGTCAGGTATGATCTGTGTAGAATGTAGATCTGGGTAAGCCTGTCCGAAAGTTTCGGGGAGACCTCTCTACAGGATTCCATAGCCTCCTCCCATTCTTCAATATGCATTGAGCCCACCTCCCTCTCCCAGCGGGGTTTGAGAGCATAGGCCACCCTACCAAATCCAAATCCTGGGGCGGATAGCATAGAATAAAATGACGAAATTAGGCCTTTTGGGTCAAGGCTCCTGGCTACAGCCATGATATGATTGAGGGTGGGCTGGGAGAACGCCTGTGGAAACTGAGCCCGCATGGTGTGGCGCACCTGTAGAAACCTGAAGTACACGTGGTTAGGGAGTGTGAATTCCTCCTGGAGGCTATCAAACGTTCTGAGGTCGCCATTCCTCACTAACTGGTGTAAGTAGAGTAGGCCCCGTGAGCACCAACCCCCAGGGTCCTGAATCATGAGTTCTGTGGGATGCTTTTTGTGCCATAACGGCGAGTAGTCATTGTGGTTAGGTATCCCAATTTTGGTAGATGCTAGGTCCCACACTCGCCTATAATAATGTAGTAGGGGCTTGGTCCCCCCCGCCCGGGGCTGTGCCGTCTGTCCCAGTATCTATAGCATACAATGGGTCCCCAGTACACTGTGCCCATCTCGGACATTTAAGAGCCCTAAATCGGTCACTATCCGTCTTGTCAAGATGAAATAGGTGTGAAAGTTGGGCCGCAATATAGTAATGATTGAAGTCGGGTAATGCCAGTCCCCCCATGTCCGTCGGGTTCTAAAGTGATTGCCAAGACAATTTATGTCTGGTTTTGCCCCAGACAAAGGGTCTAAGAAGAGCTTCCAATATTTTAAAGTATCTAAGCAGGAGATATGAGGGGGAGTGCCACAACACATACAATACTTTAGGTAAGAGGACCATTTTGATCAGATTGGCCCGTCCCCATACTCCCAACGGTAAGCGGGCCCACGCACTTAGTTTGGTCCTAATTGTGGAAAATAGCGGGTCAATGTTGAGGGCAGTATAATCAGTGGGGTCCCGAGATAGGTGTATCCCAAGGTATTTAATTTTCCCTACCCTCTGCAACAATAATCCAGCCTGGGACTCGGGAGGGGGGAAACTATCAAGTGGTAAAATCTGAGATTTGTCCCAGTTGATCTTTAAGCCCGAGAAGGTGCCAAAGATTTCGATAATGTTAAGAGCTTTAGAGAGTGAGGGACCAGAGTCCGCCAAGTACAGCAATGTATCGTCTGCATAGAGGCTGATCTTTTCTGTGAGGTAGCCCACACTAAAACCTTTAATCTCTGGATCCGCTCAGATAGCCATAGCCAGGGGCTCTGCCGCCATGGCATATAGCAGTGGGGAAAGTGGGCACCCCTGCCTTGTGCCTCTGCTGAGGGCAAAGGTTGCCGAGGGCCATCCGTTAGCTACAACCCTGGCCGAGGGGGCTTGATATAGGAGCTGCGTTCATTTAATGAATCTTGGCCCAAAGCCATAGCACCCGAGGCAGCTCCAGAGATAGTTCCATTCCACTGAATAGAATGCTTTGGCAGTGTCAATCGCCACCACCACTCGCGTTCCCATGTCATCATGATCTGCCTGTAGATTCATGAATAGTCTTACGGAGGTTGAAAGAAGTGTTGCGGCCGGGCATAAAACCTGCCTGGTCTGGGTGGATAAGAGACAGTATGACCTGGTTGAGGCGCATAGATAGGACCTTGGCTAACATTTTTAAGTCCACTTGTAATAGAGAGATAGGGCGGTAGGACTCAGGGAGTCCCGGGTCCTTCCCTAGTTTGGGTATTAACACTATCGTGGCTTCTCTCATTGAGGGCGGCAGCGTTTGAGTCTGGAAGAGGTCGTTGTAAAGCGCTAGCAACCTAGAGGTGAGTACCTCCCCATAGTGCGAATAAAATTCTATTGGTAGCCCATCAGACCCCATAGATTTTTAACGAGCAAAGCCCGCCAGGGCAGCGCCTATCTCCTCAATCGTGAGGGGAGATTCTAGGAGGGCAACGTGTTCGGTCCTCAGCTGTGGGAAGGCAATCGTCTCCAGAAAACTAGTCATGGGTCCCCCGTCTATCGGGGCCGTGGATTTGTATAGATCTGAAAAAAATTCTCTAAATTTGGAGCTTACTACTAACGGGTCTGACACTCCCATCCCCCCCGGGTCACGCAGGGTTATGACAACCTACGGCCTGTCTTCGCAGTCTACCAGGTATGCTAAGAGTTTGCCCGCCTTTTCCCCAAATTCAAACATTTTTTGTTTGGTAAAGAACATTTTGCGTTTGGCTTTGGCATAGTGTAGCTGATCTACCACCCGAGACCGTTGTTTCAGTATAGCCACAGTTGATTCCGACGGGTGGGCCGCATAATCACGCACGGCAGCAGACAACTCCGCATCCGCCAAGCCTAGTGCCTCCATGGATTCTACCTTGATGCGATTAATGCGGGATATCAGGCGTGTTCGAGCGTGTAACTTGAACGTCTCCCATATCACAGAGGGGGAGGCGGAACTGTCGTTATCGGCAAAGAAAGCCCTCCAATCATCCGTGAGGTCCTCCCCTTCCGGCAACAGGGATAGCCAAAATGGGTTCAACCTCCACGTTCGAGGGGGTCTATCTCGGGGTACGCTTAGGGCGATCAGGTAGGGGCGGTGGTCCGAGAGCAGTCTGGGGCCAAAGGTCGCATCTAAAAGCCGCGACCTAAGACCGCCAGAGATGAGAATATAGTCAATTCTGGACATTGTACTGTGTGTAGATGAGAAGCAGGTGTATGCCCTAGCGAGGGGGAACCTGTATCTCCAGGAGTCAGTCAGATGGAAGGTGTCAACTAATTGAGAGAATCTGGATACTGCCTGCGGTCGGGCGGGGGGTTGGGAGGGGGACCATCTGTCAAGTGTGTCATCCATCGTAGCATTGAAGTCACCCAACCACACCGCTTGAGCCAAGGGGTGACGAGCCATAAAGGCAAGGCCATCATTTAAAGAGGATATATTAACCACTTAAGGACCGCCGCACGCCTATGTACGTCCACAACATGTCTCGTACAGGCACAAGGGCATATATATATACGTCCTCGCCTTTGTACGGTTCGGGGGTCCCGGGGGTGTTTTCCACCGTTGCTGATGAGAGAAGGCATCCACAGTAAGTGTGCACCAACACAACACTGACACACACACACATAGGCACATTAACCCCTTGTGATCAACCCCCCACCCCCCTGTCACAGTGTCACTGAATGCAGTGATCTAATCACTGCATTTAGTGTCAGTGTGACAGGCAGTGTGAAAGTTAGTTAGTGTTAGGTTCAGGGTAGCCCCGTACCCCCCCTAATAAAGGTTTAACCCCCTGATCACTGAACTAGTTAACCCTTTCACTCCCTATTGCCAGCGTCACTAAGCGATCATTTTTCTGATCGCTGTATTAGTGTCGCTGTTCCCGCTAGGTAGCTATTTTTTTTATTGCAATTTTTTTTTTTACTAAAGACATGTGGCTGAATTAATTTTGGCCTAAATGTTTTACTAAAATTTAGTTTTTTATAACAAAAAGTAAAAAATAGTGATTTTTTTCAAAATTGTCGCTCTATTTATTTTATAGCGCAAAAAATCAAAATCGCAGAGGCGATCAAATACCACCAAAAGAAAGCTCTATTTTTGGGAAGGAAAGGACGCAAATTTTGTTTGGGAGCCACGTCGCACGACCGTGCAATTGTCTGTTAAAGCGACGCAGCGCTGAATTGTAAAAACACCTTGGGTCATTTAGCAGCATATGTGTCCGGGTCTTAAGTGGTTAAAGGGGAAGGTATGTAGAATGCCAATATAATAAAGAGTTCCCCAGACAGCCTAGCTGACAGGAAGACATATCGTCCCTGGTGGTCCGTGTGCACCTCTCCAAGGGAGAAGTGCACAGACTTGGCAATAAGGATAAGGAGGTGTGGGTGGAATGGTAGGACCACCCCACCAATGGGCGATGTAGTGCCATCTGCATCCTCCCCTCCACATGCGTTTCCACCAGCACCATTACATCAGCCCTTTGTTTTTTCAAGAATGTCAGGACGGGGAGGGGGCGTGGCGTCTGAGCTCCGACATGGACGTGTAGTCTGAGAGCTCCGCTCTGCCACCGGAGAGAAACGACCAATAATCACGGCCGCCGGCGACTTTCACGGCTAACAGCACATCCACCGACTCCCCACACCTCGCGGCATCCGCGGAGATGACACGCCAGCGCAAGAACAAGCAGTCCCCACAGAAGGTGAAAAACTTCTTCGCGGCGCGCGGGGCCTCACAAAATGGCGCCGAATCCAGGGAGCCGCGAGTCACGCCAGCGCCTGTCTCCCGAGATATGCAGCAGAATGCTCAGCGGGGTTCTTCATCCTATAGCGGCGCATCTTCTGGGGACTCCAGTCCCTCCACAAGGAGCCCAGTTAAACAAAAAATGAGGACAATGTCTCCTAACAGGACACCCGGGGACCCGGACATGGAGGTAAGCAGACCTCACAGCAATGAAGGGCCGCAGCTGCTAAATCCACCAGACCCCATAGCAGCATTCCCCACATCAGACAGGCCTGTGTCAGACACGATGCTCAAGGAGATGTTGATGTCCCTTAAGGCCTCCCTACATGCAGATATGACAGCCGGCATTAATCACTGTCAGAGAGAGGTACAGGCCTTAGGAAACAGGGTGGACCAGGTAGAACAATGCGTGAGTAACCTCACATCTTCCTTCAACACGATGGTAGATGCCCATAGCAACCACAACGATGAAATTACCTGGCTCAAGAACAAGGTGGCGGATTTAGAAGACCGTTCCAGAAGGAACAACGTTAAAATAAGGGGGGTCCCTGAAACAATTCCTGATGCACAACTCCTCACTTATACACAGGCATTCTTCTCCACCTTGCTACCCTCCCTGTTGCCGCAGGATCTTATTGTGGATCGCATACATCGCTTACCCAAACCCTCATTCCTGCCAGATTCCACACCCAGAGATGTACTGCTTAGAGTGCACTTCTACCATGTAAAAGAGCAGATTATGATGGCATCGCGCAGGGCAGAAAATAGACACCCACCGTATGCTGACCTTCAGCTGCTCCCGGATCTATCCAGGCATACCCTGCAACAACGCCGCAACTTGGCGACCATAACTAAGGCGCTGAGGAACCACAATATCCCCCACAAATGGAAATACCCTGCGAAGCTGTCCGCTACTAACAACGGCACATCAGTCCTTATCTCCACTCTAGACGAGGGTCTGGCGGTGCTGCTACGCCAATGGGGCATCTTACCAAGCCATTCATCACCAATTGCGCAAGCTCAAACACCTGGTCCTATGCAGGATGGATGGCAGTTAGTCACAAGGAAACGTAACACCAAAGCCAAGAACGGTGATACCGTGTGAATACACCACACAACAGTTACTTTGCTCTCTCCGGGCGCGGGGGTTTGTGTATATATAAATCCCTGCTTCTTCTCCCTCCTAGGCTAAAACAGCAGCTACGGCTGCACATGGATCGGTTTATCGATCTCTTTCTTATAATGTTTTATGTTTGTTCATTATTCTTTACACTTTTTTCTATGCCACTTACTCTTGTTTATCTTACATTCAACAAAAGAAAACTAGATCTGTATCTTCGTATCACCCTCGGAGCACCTAGACAAGACTTCCTCCCTCGAGCCGGAGATCAGGGTCACAGTGAGTACGTACACCACATAACACAGCAGATAACCCTCAAACCACCAAATGACACTTAACTGTTTATCAATCAATGCTCGAGGGTTAAATCATCCTGCCAAAAGACTCTCTATGTGGGCTGAGGCAGAGAAGCACAAGGCAGATATCATGTGTGCGGCAGGAAACGCATTTTCAGGAAACTAAAGCTCCCAAATGTTCTCATAAGGACTATCCTCACATTTTTCTGGCATGCACACCCGGGCGTAAAACAGGTGGAGTGCTAATAGCCCTCAGGAACACCCTCTCATTTCGTCTACAAGAAGTGACACCTGACCCCAACGGCAGATATATCATCCTAAAAGGAGACATCAACACACGCCCGTATACATTAGTAGCCCTGTATGCCCCCAACAACCATCAGTTACGTTTCCTCAACAGACTACTGAAAACAGTTAAATCCCGCCAATACGGAAACCTTGTGGTGTGCAGAGACTTTAACCTCATTGTCGACCCAAAACTGGATACCTCCACGAAAAACTACACTGGCTCTACACACCTAGGCAAAACGATCCACAGAGAAGACTTATTCGATGCATGGAGATGTACCCACGCTAGCTCAAGGGACTATACTTTTTTCTCTAATAGACACTGCTCATACTCTCGTATTGACCTGTTCCTGGTCGACAAATGGCTGCTACAAAAAGTTTCTTCCACTCAAATTCACGATATCACGTGGTCTGACCACGCAGCCATAACCATGACCATAGCTGACCAGGCTGCCTTCCCTCCTCTCCCATCTGGCGTAATAATGTCCGACTCCTACAAGACCCTCAGTTCTCGGTACAGGTCACGCAACACCTCTCAGAATTTTTCTGAACAATGCAAAGTCAGTAGAGGACCCCTTTACCCTCTGGAATGCCCATAAGGCGTACCTGAGAGGAATACTAATCCAGCTTGGCGCTAGGGAGAAAAAAAGACGAACAAACAAAATTAACTCTATTCTTGCTGACATACACAACCTAGAACAACAGAACAAACAGACACCCACCCACGCCCTCTCACAAAAACACTCTCACGGTTGAGAGAGTCACTGAGGAAATGCTTGTACAAAAATATGATTACCACCTCGGCGTTTCAAACTGAACTCATATGCCAACGCAAACAGAGCGGGTAAATACCTGGCCAATAGATTGAAAGCAACACGCACAAAGTCGAGAATTGACCATCTAATACACCCCACGCTTAAACATAAAATTAGCAACCCTCAGAATATAGCGGACCAATTCGCCACATACTACAGAGGCTTATATAATATAAAAGACGACCCCTCCACTCATCAACCAACGTCGGCCCATATTTCGACGTTCCTGCAAAACATTAATTTGCCCTCTTTATCGGATGACCAATTACTCTCCTTGAACTCCCAATTCACTGCCTCTGAGATAGAAACGGTGATAAAAACGCTGCCTAGTGGCAAGTCCCCAGGCCCTGATGGGTTCTCTAATGAGTACTTCAAAATTTACAGTCCTCTCCTTGCACCACACCTACAAAAAGTGTTCACAAAAGCAGCAAGTACAGCTTCATTTCCCCCTGACATGCTACAAGCATTTATAGTCACCCTCCCTAAGCCTGGCAAAGAACCTAACACCCCTCCAACTTTAGACCTATCTCACTCCTAAACTCAGATGTTAAAATTTACGCTAAAGTACTGGCCAGACGACTAGCCGAATTCATCCCATCCCTCATTAAACGTGACCAGATGGGCTTCGTGAGGGGAAGGCAGACCTCAGACGCAACTAGGAGGGTCATTGATATAATACATCATGCGGAAACCACCCGAACGCCTTCTCTGCTGCTCTCTATAGACGCAGAGAAGGCGTTTGACAGGGTGCACTGGAATTACATGCAAATGGCGCTATCTAAATTCGGGTTTGAAGGTACTATTAAGGACGCGATACTGGCTTTGTACTCCTGTCCCTCAGCAAGAGTGTACACATCCAGTATGTTGTCAGTTCCCTTTCCAATAACGAATGGGACACGCCAGGGATGCCCACTTTCCCCAACCATCTTCAATCTTATGATTGAACCCCTGGCGGAAGCCATTAGGACAAACGACAACATAACTGGGTTCCGAATCGGTTCCACTCCCCATGTTATAAATTTATTTGCAGACGATGTGATACTGATGCTAACAAATCCGCTCACATCACTTCCTGAAGTCCATGACACACTGATAGCCTTTGGTAAAATCTCATACTACAAGGTCAACTTCGCAAAATCCTTCATCCTCAGTTTGGGCATGCCAACCTTGGACCGCACTCGACTGCAAACATCACTTCCTTATGTATGGGATGACAAACATATCACTTATTTAGGCATTAAACTCACCAACAGCACTAAATCTATAGCCGACACCAACATGAGACCCCTCCTGCATAATATTGCCACACAAACTAACAATCTATCTAAGAAAGAACTATCATGGATGGGTAGACTAGCAGCTTTCAAGATGCTCATACTGCCACAAATCTTGTATGTATTCAGAACAATCCCTATCGCCATTACCCCACAACACGTCAGAACACTCTCCAATATCCAATGGCAATTCCTGTGGAGTGCAAAAAAGGCCAGATGCTCGCGCAACTCCCTACTCCCCCACAAAAGCGTTGGAGGGGCAGGTTTGGTGGATATACGAGACTACCTATGGGCGACCAGGCTTGACCAGCTCAAGTCGTGGTTTTCCCCCACTGACACACCAATGTGGGTAGATATAGAGAAATCCTTAGCCCCTACACAAGACTTAATGTCGGTTTCTGGGTGACTCATGGATACCATGGGACATGACCAACACACCCCCGACAATCGCCACTTCATTACAGACTTGGAGACTTCTCCTGAACCAACAACTCCCTGACTGTAGAACCATAGACTACAAATTTCCTCTTAGTTGGATTGAAGCTCATATACCAATGATATCACTAAAAACTCTCTGTTCCCATGGAATACACACAGTTCATGACTTAATGGAAAGTACAAGACCTAAGACAGTAGACCGCTTAATGCGTGAGTATAGCCTACCGTCACACCTATTCTTTACTTGTGCAAGAGTAATCCACTTTTTGTGGAAACACCCTCCTCCGGTAATCCGTCTACCGACCACAATATGGCAACACTTAACAGTTGCCCAGTCGCACAATAAAGGAATAGGTCTCTATTACAACATGTTGCAGTTTAAAACAGTTTTTCACAAATCACAAAAACACATGAAATGGGAAGGGGACTTGGGCTCCACATTCACTGAAGCTCAGTGGAAACTTGCATTCCGCTCTATCCAATCTGCCACCCACTGCACTGGGCACTGGAACTGATGATCAAGATTTTCAACCGTTGGCAATACACCCCCTGTAGACTTGCACTCATGTTCCCTTCTGCCTCGCCTCTCTGCTGGAGGAACTGTGGGCATAAAGGCCATCTTCTACATATGCTTTGGGAATGCCCCAGTCTAACCAGTTTCTGGAATCAAACCTTTAAACTTATATCGTCCACCACGGGAATACTCGTTGCCCCCAACCCAACGCTAGCTATACTCCACATAGGGATGGAAATCATTCCACACGACATGAGACAAGTGGTATCACACATTCTATTAGCAGCTAGATCCCTGGTGCTCCAGAATTGGAAACACGCTACTACACTTAACATCACAAATCTAAATAGAAAAGTTCAACAAAACCACACGTTTGAACGAATACTAGCGACCAATGCACTAAAAGGTAGCTCATTCGACAGACAATGGGAAATCTGGACTACCAGATATATCACCGGATAGGATGTATTATTGGATAATGCTCCCTCCTCTATTGTCGCCTAAGACTGATACATGATATTTCCTCAATGTTTTCTTCTCCTATTTCTATATGTGGCATTTGTTACCAATATCCTTTATGTTATTCCTTTCTTTTATTACTGTAATTTGTAAAATTCAATAAAAATCTTCTATTGAAAAAAAAAAAAGAATGTCAGGACGGCGGCTCGCTTCACTTTGTCACGCAGCCCCCGGACATTCCATGTCAAAAACTTTACAGATGTCATGTATCCAGTATCCATAAAGACCTAAGCACCGTAATATCAGGGAACATCCCCCATTTTCCCAGGAGCCCAACCCCTTTATCATAAAGATATAATAATAGCTTTAGGAGAATACATACTGACCAACTGAGCCATACGTTGCCATTTAGGTATTGTGTCTTACATGCCATACATGCCGATAAACTCAAACATCGAAAACCCTTCCCCTCCCCTGACCCCAGATAAACTTCGTAAAGGCCGACTGTAGAAAAATAAGATCTAGGAATAAAGACAGGAATTGTTTGAAATAAATACAAAAACTGAGGTAAGAGGAATATAGTTTGTTGGATATAAATGGTTTGGATCGGAGGGAATGAAAATACCTAGGCATTTTAATACCGAAGAACACATTTTAAATGAGAAATGATTGTACAACTCATGCGCGGTGTGGGGTTTTTCCCCAAAACTGGAAAGTTTTAAAACTGCCTGCTGTCCTATACCCATGGCTGTGCTGAAGTTGGTGGTGAATGTGTTACACTGACCGGATGAGGAGGCGGTAGAGTAGGAGGAGTTAGCAACAGGAGGCAAACTGAAGTGCCCTGCAATCCTCGGTGGTGGAAGGAAATGCGTCAAACTGCTATCCACCTCAGGCCCAGCCACCACTGCATTTACCCAGTGTGCTGTTATGGAGATAATGGGCCAGATTCAGGAAAGGTTACGCTGGCGGATCGAGTGATCCGCCAGCCTAACTGTGGCTTTGAGCCGGCGTTTCTGTTTTCTGTAACCAGAAAACAAGAAACGCCGGGTTGAAGTTCCGATGCGAGCAGCGTAACTGAGTTTCGCCATCGCATCGTTACTTCAACTTAAAAAATGGCGCCGGGGGGGCGTTCCCGCCGATTTACGCTCAAAAAAATATGTTAATGAGCGGAAATCGGCAATTCACGATCGAAATCCGGCGCGACGCAATGACGATACGACGTTTCCGGACGGGATACGCGGCGCATAGATATACCTACATGGGGTTGGAGTATCCTATGTTAGGTATAGGCGTCGTCATCGCGTCGGGAAAAAAAAAAAAAAACGTTGCTTGCGTAAAACGGTCATGAATGGGAATGTGACGTCATTGACGTTCATTCACAGATTTTGGAGCATGCGCACGGGGATGTTTTGACACTCGACGCGCATGCGCAGTACGTTGGCGGCGGGATCGCGCGTAGTTAGCATACTACACGCCCCGTACCCGCGACATTTGAATTCCGCCGGCTCATTTGTGATGCGCTGCCGCAACTTTAGGAGCAAGTGCTTCGTGAATGACAGCACTTGCTCCTAAAATTTCGGCAGCGCAACGCAAATCAGAAGCGTTACTCCAGAGCAAAGATGCTCTGGAATACGTGAATCTGGCCCATAATGTCCCTGACCGTGCTTACTGGTCCATATATCCGTAGTTAGGTGGACCTTGCCACAGATGGCGTTGCGCAGTGCACACCTGATTTTGTCCCCCACTTGGTTGTGCAGGGAAGGGATGGCTCGTCTGGAAAAGTAGTGGTGGCTGGACACAACGTACTGTGGGACAGCCAATGCCATCAGGTTTTTAAAAATCTGCGTCTTCACCAGACAGAATGACAGCATTTCAAAGGCCAGGAATTTTGAAATGCTGGCATTCAGAGCCAGGGATCGGGGGTGGGTAGGGGGGTACTTCCTCTTCTGCTCCAGTGTTTTTGAGATAGAGAGCTGAACGCTTCCATGGGACATTGTGTAGATGTTTGGTGACCCAGGTGGTAGTGTTGCTTGCCGATCCTCTGATTGCGGGGTGGCAGGTGCCACTGTCACTACAGAGGTGGATGAAGAGGCCGAGACTGAAGCAGAAGAGGAAGCAGGAGGAGCCAGAGACCTTTCTTGGTTTTTGAGGTGTCTACTCCACTGCAGCCCGTGCTTTGCACTTAGATGCCTGGTCATGCAGGTTGTACTCAGGTTGAGAACGTTTATGCCTCGCTTCAGGCTCTGATTGCACAGCGTGCAAACCACTCGTGTCTTGTCATCAGCACATTGTGTGAAGAACTGCCACGCTAGGGAACTCCTTGGACCTGGCTTTGGTGTGCTTGGTCCCTTGCTGCATTGGGCAGTAGCAGGCGTACTGTCTAGGGGACGGACGCTCTGCTTTTGCACCCTGCTCCCTCTTCTGTTGTGCTGGTGGCTCTGTGCGACCACCGCCTCTTCCTCCGAACTGCACAGGTCACCTGCATGACATTGATTCCATGTGGGGTCGAGTACCTCATCATCCTCCACATCATCTTCCATCCTGTCTTCACCACTGCGCTCCTTGTCAGTCTGCACAATTGCGAAAGCAGCAGCAGTTGGCAACTGTGTTTCTTCATCATCCGAGATGTGCTGTGATGGTCCCCCCATGTACCCATCTTGAAACATAAGTGGTTGGGCATCGGTGCACTCAATCTCTTCCACTTCTGGGGCAGGGCTAGGTGGATGGCCCTGGGAAACCATGCTAACAGAGTCATCAAAAAGCAGAAGAGACTGCTGCATTATTTGGGGCTCAGACTGCTTGGCTTATTTGCAAGGGGGTGAGGTGAAAGACTGATGGAGATCGGCTGCAAGTGCCAACTCTGATCTTTCAGCACAAGACTGGTTGGGAGACAATGTGAAGGAACTGGAGGCACTGTCAGCAACCCAATCTACTATCGCCTGTTCTGCTCCTGGCCTCAACATTCGTAGAGCCAGATTAGGCCCGACCAAATACCGCTGCAGGCTCTGTCGCCTACTCGCACCTGAGGAAGGTGTTTCACTTGTGCGTGTAGCTGGCGCAGATTGACCACGTCCTCTCCCTGCAACAGAAGCTCCACCAGCAGCACCACGACCGGGGCCACGTCCCTTATTTGACTTATTTCTCAAAATGTAGGATCTTGCCCTAAATGGGTGTTTTTTTTTTAATAGCACAATAGAAAAGCAGTATCTAAAGTGTGTATCTCACACGCAAAGATATCCAGGAAACACTGCAAACACTGGAGGAAAAACTGCAAAATATATATTTTTGCCCTAAATGGGTGTTTTTTGAACAGCACAATAGTAGAAAACTAGCTAAAGTGTTTATCTCACACGTAAAGATATGGAGGGAACACTGCAAACACTGGAGGAAACACTGCACACACTGGAGGAAACACTGCAAAATATATTTTTTTGCCCTAAATGGGTGTTTTTTTAATAGAACAATAGAAGAACAGTTAATAAAAAAACAGAATGCGCTACAAAGGTAAAAGATCAAACTAGGTAAGAACATATTAGTGTCCAAAAAGTTTGTCCATTTCTGAAGATAAATGTAACGGTTACCACCGCTTACAACCTTCCATCCATCCACGACAAGCTTATCTGACACACTCCGACAATATTGCATACACGATCCATATCCTTTCCCAGAATAAACAAGACTGCGCTCCGTTCTTGCTTCCAAAGATATGACAATTTATTAGTATTTTCTCAGCTTCTTATATCCAGTACAGCATAATACAGTTAATCACAGGACAATGTAATCTCCACCCCCCTATTCATTCACTGAGGATAATTCTTTAATTGGTAGCTAGACATGACGGCACCGTATTATCAATAGGGTTCAATTAACCTTGAATAGTAACACAGACATCTGTTGAATAAGTTCTCTATACAGCTTTGTCACACAATGGCAGTGAGAGTGGGTGTCTTTACATTGAATAGCCAACACCTTAGGATATTTCAATAGCCTATTATACAAAAGGTATGACTCACTGGCTGACCTGGTCATGTCATCATGACTCCTTGTGATATCTCAGTCCTGCAATATGAAGTATTATTAATGTCCCATCTCATGTAATATGAATTATGATTCACTATTAGCCACCCTATACCCAAAAGGGCACAGGGTGGATTTCGACCCAAGAGTTTTTGGTGCTGCTGGCACAGGAGTATCTCTCATCCTTCCAACGTCTCTGGGTGTCACGGGGCCATTCTGTTACATCTCTCCCCTTTCGGTGGGAGACGGACACAGGAGGGAACCCCAAACGGGTTGACTCCGAAGTCCGTCAGTAGTTCCCGTCCTCCAATGCTGGTATCCATACTGTACCCCAAATAAATGGCTCCAAACTGAGCATTACTCCCCCCGCCAACCTCTGCCTCTCTCAGAGAACACGCCTGCCGCTGGGGAGAAGGCAGGGTTGCTGGTCTCAGTCCATCATGCTGTTGGGGGTCTGGGCCAACTGCCCCCCCTTCCTGGGGTATACCAGTGGAGACTGAAGTCCCATCCACTGGTGCTTGGTGAAAACCCCCCGGTGCTTGCAAAGCAAAGCAGACATCCTCCTGTCCCAGTCCTGTACCATTTTCTGGGGTTGTGCCAGTGGAGACTGAAGTCCCATCCACTACCCCAGGAACCCCCTCTTCTGTTAGTGAGGAGCAGAGGCCTATGACACTCTGCTCTGTTGCCAGCTCTTCCGCTGGGTTGCTGTGAGTGGAGACCATTGTCCCATCCACTACCACAGGATCCCCCTCTTCTGTTAGTTGGGAGCAGAGGCTTGGGGTACCCTGCTCTGTTGCCAGTGATTCAGCTGGGGGTAAAAGCTTTACCACCTCAGCTTGTTGCTGGAGAGTGGGGCCAACCGCCCCGGCTCCCTGGAACTCCACACCATCCGCTTCGGCTTTAGAGATGAAAATCTCCATATTTTCCACTGCCGATTCATCAGCCAGGAGTTCACAGTTGTCATCTGAACTTTCCTCATAGTCCCAGGCAATGGGAGCCCCACCCTGCTGCTGAGCGGAGTCTAGCAGCTGTCTGTAGGCGACCTCCAGCTCCAATTCCCGAATGGCCAGAAATTCTAAATCTTCCTGTGACCAGTGGCCTCCCGAGATATTTAATTTTTCCTCTCTGTGCTCCATTATATCCTCCAAGCGCCACTCCCGATCATCCCCAAAGTCGGGATCACTGGACATCCTCCAATACAACAATCCCAGGCCATCGTAGTCATAGCCTACTGTGGGCTGTCATCCGCTGACCACCGGCACTCTTGGGCTACATACCACCGGAGGGCTCTGTAGCTCTCTCATCCAGCTGCATCTCTGCCCGGATCAGCCTGCTTAACTCTGCTATCCACTACTGCTTCGGTTGTTCCCCCAACAACAGCATTCGTACGTCATACTGCGGCCAGTACCTTGCATAGATGGAGGGCAGGACCTTTCCTTGGTGTTGCTGCTCCAGAGCTAACGCTTCTTCCAGAGTTGGCACGAATCACATCCGACCATCCCAACAGGACCTCCTCTGATACTGGTCCTCTATGCTGTATCCGCATCTCTTGTAACCTCCTTTGGAATTCCTCTTCAATGGAGACTGGTATCTGCACCTCTCCTCTCTCTTCAGCTGCTGCCGCACTTCTTCGCTGTCGCAAGGTGGCATCCACAGCCGCTATAACCCGGTCTATAATCTCCGGCGGAGGATTAGGACCATATTGTGCCAGTCCATGTTTAACAGCCCGATCAAAAAATTCTTCCTCGGGTGTCCTGTCTGTTATGCTGGGCCTCTTAGCTCTATTCATTTCGACTAGTTCTGCGATAATGTCCCTTTTCTTACGGTTGCTGGCCGTCTGGCCCCGCTCTCCAGTAAGTCCATGAGGGAAGAGAGCTTCATCCGTTCATACAGCGTCTCCATTGTCATGTGTCCTTGTAGCCGTCCTTCTGAAGATGGAATCATCCCTCTGCTGTGCCACCAATGTAACGGTTACCACCGCTTACAACCTTCCATCCAACCACGACAAGCTGATCTGACACACTCCGACAATATTGCATACACGATCCATATCCTTTCCCAGAATAAACGAGACTGCGCTCCGTTCTTGCTTCCAAAGATATGACAATTTATTAGTATTTTCTCAGCTTCTTATATCCAGTACAGCATAATACAGTTAATCACAGGACAATGTAATCTCCACCCCCCTATTCACTCACTGAGGATAATTCTTTAATTGGTAGCTAGACATGACGGCACCGTATTATCAATAGGGTTCAATTAACCTTGAATAGTAACACAGACATCTGTTGAATAAGTTCTCTATACAGCTTTGTCACACAATGGCAGTGAGAGTGGGTGTCTTTACATTGAATAGCCAACACCTTAGGATATTTCAATAGCCTATTATACAAAAGGTATGACTCACTGGCTGACCTGGTCATGTCATCATGACTCCTTGTGATATCTCAGTCCTGCAATATGAAGTATTATTAATGTCCCATCTCATGTAATATGAATTATGATTCACTATTAGCCACCCTATACCCAAAAGGGCACAGGGTGGATTTCGACCCAAGAGTTTTTGGTGCTGCTGGCACAGGAGTATCTCTCATCCTTCCAACGTCTCTGGGTGTCACGGGCCATTCTGTTACAATAAACAACAGTCTTTATAATGAAAAAAGTGAAATCGATACACCAGTGGAATAAACGTGTGAACACATGTATGAGTGACTTTTTGATAAGGAGTGCTGATAGGAGATCCGTCACCGTGAAGATATGAGATCTGCTTACCAGATATCCGGTGGTCTCTTACTTAAAAGAAGACCCAAAAGAGCATATAGTTGGTAACTGGTGTGTTGAAATTTGGACCAGGTCAGATGTCAATCCCCATTTTGCATCAGTGGAGTAAGGAACTCGAAAGGCAGTTGGCATGGAGGGACATAAGAGAGGCCAGAGATAGTGTAATACCGTAGGTTGCAATTTATTAAAAAAAGACAAAAACTCACTTACAGTTTTACACCTATCTAGTAGATAGGTAGGTTATTACCCCAGATGGAAGTGCTGCTGAAACCAAGTTGTTCCCTGGGCCCTAATAGATTTTATAGCGATGAAAGAGCTTCGATTAGGCTTGAACAGCTTCATACAGAGAAGCAGTCATGTTGTCCAGCTGGGCGCTGGATTGTCCAGCGCCCAGCTGGACAACATGACTGCTTCTCTGTATAAAGCTGTTCAAGCCTAATCAAAGCTCTTTCTTTGATTTTCCTTTTTTCCAATAGAAGAACCGTAGCTAAAGTGTTTATCTCACACGCAAAGATATGCAGGAAACACTGCAAACACTGGAGGAAAAACTGCAAAATATATTTTGTTGCCCTAAATGGGTGTCTTTTGAATAGCACAATAGAAGAACACTAGCTAAAGTGTTTATCTCACACGTACAGATATGGAGGAAACACTGCAAATACTGGAGGAAACACTGCAAAATATATTTTTTGCCTTAAATGGGTGTTTTATAAATAGAACAATAGAAGAACAGTAGCTAAAGTGTTTATCTCACATGCACAGATATGGAGGAAACACTGCAAACACTGGAGGAAAGACTGCAAAATATTTTTTTTCCCTTAAATGGGTGTTTTTTGAATAGAACAATAGAAGAACAGTAGCTAAAGTGTTTATCTCACACGTACAGAGTATTGAGGAAACACTGCAAACACTGGAGGAAACACTGCAAAATATTTTTTTTGGCCTAAATGGGTGTTTTTTGAATAGCAAAACAGAAGAACACTAGCTAAAGTGTTTATCTCACACGTACAGATATGGAGGAAACACTGCAAACACTGGAGGAAACACTGCAATTCTGTTTTCCCTAAATGGATGTTTTTTGAATAGCACAATAGAAGAAAAGTATATAAAGGGTGTATCTCACAGAAACATATGCAGTGCTGGTATAATTTGATTTCTGAAGCAAGAGTGACTCCTATTTCTGACCCTAAAAGCAAAAGCAGGCAGGAACCTTTCCCTAAACTATATAAAGGGTGTATCTCACAGAAACATATGAAGTGCTGGTTTAATTTGATTTCTGAAGCAAGAGTGACTCCTATTTCTCTCCCTAAAAGCAAAAGCAGGCAGGAACCTTTCCCTAAAGCATATAAAGAGTGTATCTCACAGAAACATATGCAGTGCTGGTATAATTTGATTTCGGAAGCAGGACTGACTCATATTTCTCTCCCTAAAAACAAAAGCAGGCATGAACCTTTCCCTAAAGTAACTATCTAAAGCAGAGTGACTTGATGTTCTATGTAGATCGCTGAGTAATGTGATTTCTGAAGCAGGACAGTCTGACTCCTATCTTATTCTCTCCCTCAGAAGAGCAGCAGCAGCTGCCTTTCCCTACCCTATCTAAAGCAGAGTGACGAGCTGTGCTATGTGCCTTTAGCTTTTATAGAGGCTGGGTCACATGCTGGGTCACATGCTGCACTGGCTAATCACAGCCATGCCATTAGTACGCATGGCTGTGATGGCTTCTAGGTCACACGAGTAAAACAAATGGTGATTGGCTGCCCTGCAGCGCGCCATTACATTGCCGAACACCGAACCCAAACAGTTCGCTCAACCCTAATTTTGATATATTTACTTTAAAGTTACTCAGGGTACCGCAACATTTAAATTCAGATAAGATATAAGGTATGGAAACATGTGGGTTAATGACACAGAGCAATAGATCGTAGGCAAACAAGGCCAATTTTATTTCCATTTGATAGAATCTTGTGAAGTAAATTATGTTTTTTTATTTTGTTTGTTTATTTTTTTTGTGGTTGAACTGGATGGACTTGTGTCTTTTTTCAACCTGACTAAGTATGTAACTATGTAACTATGTCGACTACATTGTGGTGACTGGTCAGAATACCCCATTTCCATCCTCCTTTGTCCTTCTCAGTTTCGTTACTCCCCTTCTCTCTTCTTGTACTTTTAACCACTTAAGACCCGGACCAAAATGTAGGTAAGGGACCTTGCCCCTTTTTGCGATTCGGCACTGCTTCGTTTTAACTGACAATTGCGCGGTCGTGCGACGTGGCTCCCAAACAAAATTGGCGTCCTTTTTTTCCCACAAATAGAGCTTTCTTTTGGTGGTATTTGATCACCTCTGCGGTTTTTATTTTTTGCGCTATAAACAAAAATAGAGCGACAATTTAAAAAAAAATGCAATATTTTTTACTTTTTGCTATAATAAATATCCCCCAAAAATATATAAAAAAACATTTTTTTCCTCAGTTTAGGCCGATACGTATTCTTCTACGTATTTTTGGTAAAAAAAATCGCAATAAACGTTTATCGGTCGGTTTTCGCAAAATTTATAGCGTTTACAAAATAAGGGATAGTTTTATTGCATTTTTATTAATTCTTTTTTTTTACTACTTATAGCGGCGATCAGCGATTTTTTTCGTGACTGCGACAATATGGCGGACACTTCGGACAATTTTGACACATTTTTGGGACAATTGTCATTTTCACAGCAAAAAATGCATTTAAATTGCATTGTTTACTGTGGAAATGACAGCTGCAGTTTGGGAGTTAACCACAGGTGGCGCTGTAGGGGATGTGAGACCTAGTGTGTTTGTTTACAACTGTAGGGTGGTGTGGCTGTAGGTGTGACGTCATCGATCGCGTCCCCCTATTACAGGGATGATGCGATCGATGCTGCGGCCACAGAGAAGCACGGGGAAGCCGTGTGTACACACGGCTCTCCCCGTTCTTCCGCTCCAGGGACGGATCGCCGCACTCCAGCGGCGATCGGGTCCGCGAATCCCGCGGTCCCGGTCCCGGAGCTTCGGGAACACAGGAAGGAGGAAGCGACGTGATCTCTCCCTCGGCGTTTGTTTCAAGCGCCGCTGAGGAGAGATCACAACACACCAAGTAAGTCCTGCACCAAACAGCACACTTACACACACACAAACACATTTAACCCCCGCAATCGCCCCCCCCACTCCCCCCTGTCACAGTGTCACTGAATGCAGTAATCATACATGTATGATTACTGTATTTAGTGTCAGTGTGACAGACAGTGTGACAGTCAGTCAGTGTTAGTGTCAGGGTAGCCCCCCCACCCCCCCAATAAAGTTTTAAACCCCTTGATCACTGCCCTAGTTAACCCTTTCACTCCCTATTGCCAGCGTCACTAAGCGATCATTTTTCTGATCGCTGTATTAGTGTCGCTGTTCCCGCTAGGTAGCTAATTTTTTTTTAATGCGATTTTTTTTTTATTACTAAAGACATGTGGCTAAATACATTTTGGCCTAAATGTTTGACTAAAATTTAGTTTATTGGTTTTTTATTATAACAAAAATTAAAAAATATTGATTTTTTTTCAAAAATGTCACTCTATTTTTGTATATAGCGCAAAAAATTAAAATCGCAGAGGCGATCAAATACCACCAAAAGAAAGCTCTATTTGTGGGAAAAAAAGGACGCAAATTTTGTTTGGGAGCCACGTCGCACGACCGCGCAATTGTCTGTTAAAGCGACGCAGTGCTGAATCGCAAAAACCCCTTGGGTCATTTGCCAGCGTTTTGGTCCGGGTCTTAAGTGGTTAATGGTGTAGTCTTTACCAGCTAGTGTACTGTATGCTTTGTGTTTTGTACTACTTTTTTCTGCTTCAATAAAGAAATAATGACAAAAAAAGTGTGTAGATAGATAGATAGATAGAAATATATATTCCGCTTTGTACTTGGCATTTAGAATTTTGTCATTAGAAGGGCAAAAAGGTGAGTGATAGACCATTTACTTTACAATAATTTTTATTAAGGGGTTTTCAAAGTACAAACAAGGAAGAACACAGGCTGTCCCAGGGTACAGTACGAGGATATTGCATAACATGGATCATTATGCCAAAGGGCAATGCACACCATGAAACGATATACAAATAGACACTGTGCAGCAAAAAGAAAAAACAGACTTTGCACACCTTAAAACAGTATACAAAAGAAAAATATAATGCAAACGCAAAGCGTTAAACGAGAGGATGTTGCCCAACATGGACCGTTATACAGACTGAGACAAGTGTCAAAAACAGCAGTAAGCAGCCAATGTATACGTTACCCAGGCAGGGGAGCCCAGGGGCATAGGACCCGCCACTAATGAACGGCATAATGTAATTCTAGGACATCAAAACTAAAACAAAATGGGGAGAAACAGGCATGGAAAGGGGAGATAAAGGAAATGGGGATGAGGATGGAGATAGAGGGGAGATGGATATCTGCGAGAGCATTGTAAACACAATCACACGAAAGTAGGTTGTATAAGACACATCAAAAATGTACAAGTATAGTAGAAGACAGGTGGTAACTATTGCAGTGTGAACCAGTCCATCCAGGGCTTCCATTGTATATCAAACTTAGCTCTCCTATTTTCCCTAAGTGCCAACAATGCTTCAAAGGTGTAGTTGGAACGTGTGATCTCAAGGACTTCTGCAACACTAGGAACTTTATTAGACTTCCAATTCCTAGCTAGTAACAACCTAGCCGCCAATAGAATATGGGTGACCACTACTCGAAAACTCGGGGGAAACCCCTCCATGCCCAGGTTTAGGAGCGCTAGTTCGGGGTTAGGGGGCGTCAGGATACCCGTCATACGAGAGATGCACCTGAACACACTCCTCCAGAAGCTTGTAAGACTCTTACAGAGCCAGAAGGTGTGAAAAATGTTGCCTACAGCACCACATTCCCTCCAGCAAAGCAGAGAGGACGTAGGGAAGAATTTAGCTACACGGTACGGGGTAAGGTACCACCTCTGTGCTATCTTTTGGGAGAGCTCCCAATGGTTGACACATCGGGAGGCCCTGTAGACAGTTTTAAACGAATATTGCCACTGACGTGTTGTGAACGTTTTCCCCAGGTCTACCTCCCACTTACGGAGGGGGGGCGACATGGTGAAGTTCAATTTATCCTGAAAGATGTTATAGAAGAGGGAGATACCCTTGGATGGTGAAACCGTTTTAGTATAGTATTGCCAGATAGCATCTTGCATCAGTACCTGCCAGGACTTCAACGTTCTAAGGAAGTGAGAGGCTTGGGCATGTTTAAAGGCGTCTACGAGAGACAGGTCATATTCAGCTGCCAGGGTATCGAATGGTTTGAGCTTGTTGTAGCAATACAAATCATCAACCCATAGGATGCCTTTGGCAACCCAATCAGAGTAGGAGGTATTCGGAATAGCACATGACAAAATTTCAGTGGGAATTGGTATAGGGGAAGAGTTGGGGCTGGCCAGCGCCAGGCCACAAAGCTTTCTCCACGCTATGAGAGAAGCTTGGATTGTCAGTGGGAGGCGACGGAGGGGAAGAGGCTGCCAGATGTCAAGAACCAGGAGGCTACATAGATATCCAGTGTCTAAGTTGAGAGAGTATGGCAGCCCGATGGTAGTCCCTGATGTCAACTAAACCCATGCCCCCCACCAATCTATGCTTGACAAGGAGAGACCTAGCGCATCTAGGACGCCTAGACCCCCACACATATCGTTTTAGAATAAGATTTAAGGAGTTAAGATGACTAGACTTCAAGAGGATGGGCAATGTGCGAAAAACATATAAAATTTGGGGTAGAAGTAGCATTTTGAATGAGGCCACACGACCCGACCAAGTCAACTCATCCTGGCCAACCGGGTAGCCTCTTTGGATATTTTATCTACCAAGGGGGCATAGTTAGCATCAGCTAAGTTTGACAGGTCAGCTGTGATTTGGAGTCCTAGATAAGTTATACCAGTTGTGGCCCAGGAATAAGGAAAGGAGACTTGCAGGTGGGATTGGAGACGAGGGGGGAGATTGAGGCCTAGTATGAAAGATTTAGTGAAGTTAATTTTGTAGTAGGAAACATGACTAAATTCTGTGAGGATATTGTGTGCTTGCGGTAGGGAGGACTGTGGGGAGGTCAAGAAGAGGAAGATATCGTCCGCGAACAGGCTTATGTTATGTGACCTCCCAGACAGCATGAAGCCAGGGGTGCCAGCATGGGACCTAAGTTTTTTAGCCAGAGGCTCTATGAGAAGGTTAAAAATGGATGGGGAGAGGGGGCACCCCTGCCTGGTGCCATTCGTTATTTTGAAGGGGCAAGAGAGCATGTTAGAAGTATAGACCTGAGCGCCCGGGGCAGAGTACAACGCCAAGACGGCCGACAGGATAGAGCCCGAAAAACCGAACCTCTCAAGGACCCGGGTCATGTAACCCCAGTGTATCCTGTCAAACGCCTTCTCCGCATCCAAAGAGAGGAGCAGAGAAGGCGTGTGACAGGCCCCAGCATGATGCACCAAGCCAATAACCCTCCTAGTCGCATCAGACGACTGTCTGCCCCGGGTGAACCCGTTTGGTCAGGGTTAAGCAATTCTGGGAGTATCGGAAGCAGCCTATGTGCCAGGATCTTGGCATATAATTTCACATCCGTATTTAACAGGGAAATAGGACGGAAGTTGGCCGGGGTGGTGGGTGATTTTCCCGGCTTAGGGATGGTCACAATAAAAGCTTTGAGCATTTCCTCTGGGAAAGAGGCAGAGAGCACTGCTTCAGAAAACACCTTACCCAATGCGGGGGTCAAGAGGGAGTCAAAGGTTTTGTAATAGCTGTTGGGGAGTCCGTCTGGACCAGGTGATTTACCATTGGGGAGAGTTTTAATCGCTCTCAGGATCTCTGGCTCTGTGATCGGCATATTGAGAGATTCCAGCTGAGAATGAGACAGTGTGGGAAGTGCTAGATCAGCCAGGAAGGATTGGATAGCCTCATCCACGGGTTGGGGAGTAGAGGGATCCTCGTGGAGATTGTAAAGGGATGAATAGTAATCGGCAAATGAATTGGCTATGTCCCGGGGGTTATAGATTTTGCCGCCGTCAGAGTTCCGTATAAGGAAAGGGACAGCTGTTTTCACTCTGCGGTCCTTTAATCTCTGGGCCAAGAATTTACCCGCACGGTTGCCAGACGCATAATGGGTCAGTCTGAGGGCCTGCACATGCCTATTGTATCCGCTCAAGCAGCAGTCTCCTGAGATCCAAGCGCAAACCAAATAGTTTAGCAGCTGTCGGACCATCAGGGGTCCGCTTGTTTTGCGACTCCAGGGATCTAATTTCAGTCAGGATAGACTCCAATTTTTGTGCTCTCTGCCTCCTTACCCTTGCACTGAGCTGTAGCAAAATACCCCTAATATAAGCCTTATGGGCACACCAAATAGTAAAAGGGTTAGAAACCGAGTCAGAATTAACAGAAAATAATTCCTTGAGATGAGCAGACAGTGAAGACACATGGGAAGGGTGCTGGAGCAAATAAGAGTCAGCCCTCCACACAAAGGAGGAGGGGGTTGGGGCCCCCCCGCCCACCACCACCGACACCGGGGCGTGGTCAGACCACCTAATGTCGTGGATGGCGGACGAGGAAACCTTCTGCAGTAAAAACGTATCTACCAAAATCAAGTCTATGCGTGAGTATGAGTTATGCCTGGGAGAATGGAAGGAATAGTCTCTCTCGCTGGCGTGCTGACATCTCCAGGCATCAAACATGTTCTCAGCATGCAGCAAAGGTTGGAGGACAGGTTGAGGGCGCTTAGATTTGGACGTGGTGTCCACGTCAAAGTCAACTGTCAAATTGTAGTCACCGCACATGATAAGAGCGCCCTTTCTGATCCGGTTGATTTTGCAAAAAAGTCTCCGTAGGAAACGTAGCTGGTGGGTATTGGGCGCATAGAGGTTAACCAGCGTGTAAAGTTTGTTGTTGAACGTCCCTACCAGGATCAGAAACCTACCATCTGGGTCAACCAGCGACTCCTGGAGGGAGAAGGAAACAGTCTTTGACAGCAACAAGCACTCCCTTCTGTTTTTTAGGAGCAGATGCTCGAAAGATGTGCGGAAATCTGGCATGGCTGAAGGTAGGTGCACCAGTCGCCTTCAGGTGCGTTTCTTGGAGGCACAGGACGTCAGAATGGAGTTTCAGGGCTTCCCTACAGACAGAAGCATGTTCAACTGGGTGATTCAGGCCCCTGATATTAAAGGAGGTTATTGTAAGGGCCATAGGAGTTCACGAAAAGAGAAGATAACAGTACCTTGTAACACAGCAGGCGATCCACCATACACAGCAGGGACCAGGCGGTGGGTGCAGACGAAAAACCAAAAGTCTTCGTTGAGAGCAGCGCAGAATCCATCTCAAGTAAGGCAGGGAAAGGGGAAAAGGGTAGAAAAACTGGAAGGAGAAAAATCAAAACGAAAAATGTAAACTGGAAGAATAAAAAGGGAGATCCTGATCGGAATCTGAATGCAGATTGACTGCACATATTTCAAGGGGGGAGAAATGTGGACAGAAAACTCCAAAAGGTCAGGGGACTTGCGAAACAAACAAAACAGAGTATTCCTGAGGCACACAGGCATTATGATTTCCTTCTGTTGTTGCGTTTGCGTGACACCAGTGTCCAATTATCTTGGGTCTGCACCTTGGAGGTGGAAGCTGCACCATCTGGTGGGGTCTCGGGTAGGATGTGCCACCTGCGTAAGAGCGCGAGCCCCTCCTCCAGGTCTGTGATCACACAGGAGGTGCCGTCTTTAGTGATAGTAAGCTTGGATGGGGGTCCCCACCTGTAAATAATGCTGTGATTACGGAGCGCTTTAGTGATAGATAGGAGGGACCTGCGTCTCTGCATGGTGTATTGTGACAGGTCAGCGTACACTTGGATATTGGAGTAGCGCTCCGATGGTGGGGAGCTCCTGTGGAATGCCAACATAAATTGATCCTTCACGTGGTAGAAATGCACCCGCATCAGGACATCCCTAGGTACATTTTCCGAAAGGTGCGCAGGTCTGGGCAGGCGGTGGATTCTGTCCACCACTAGTTCCGATTCTGGGGTGGAGGGCAAAAATTACCCCATAAGTTCTCGCGCATATTGCTGAAGTTGGGCAGGAAGGACAGTCTCAGGAACGCCGCGCAGTTTGACGTTGTCCCTGCGAGACCTATCTTCGAGGTCTGCAACTTTGGTTTTAAGCCATGCGACTTCATCTGCCTGTTCATTATGGGAGTCCACCAGGGAGTTGTAGGAGGAGGCATATTCGCCCATCTTTTTCTCTACATGGTCCACCCTGCCACCCAGCTCCCCCATCTCAGTTTTAAAGCTTCTCATACACTCCATCAGGTCTGAATGCAGAGAGCTACGTAGAGACACAAGCATGTCCTTCAGTGTAGTATCTGACACAGGCTAGTTGGAAGTGGGGAAAGCATTGATAGTGTCAGCAAGCTCACGTGTGTCCTCCATGGACCCCTGCAGTACACTAACCTTAGGGTCATGCTGCTCTCCAGACAAGCGGGTTTTCGACTTCACAGGGCTGCAGGAGAGTGGGGTGGAAGCTGCAGGCGAGCGTCTGTGGGAGTTATCCCTTTTTCCAGGGCTCGGTGTCTCAGAAGATGATCCGCCCGTGGAGGCCGGAGACACGCCGCCGGCGCCATCTTGGATCACGCTGCTGACTCTGGGGGAGAAGAAATCTACTAATTTCGCCAGTTGGACGGCGGATTTCCTCCTTTTGGTCATTCCCAAGAGGAGAGCTGGGTGTCCGGCAGCCGCGAGAGCCGTTTAGCGGAGCCTGCGGTGCCTCAGTGTGCTGAAATCCCCAAAGCTGGAGCAGAGCTCTGCGGTCAAGCGTCCATTCAGCTGTGCGGTAGCCACGCCCCCCAGTGATAGACCATTTTAACAGTACATCATCCAATTCATGTTCAAACCTGTTTAACCACTTAAGACCCGGACCAAAATGCTGCTAAATGACCTTGCCCCTTTTTGCGATTCGGCACTGCGTCGCTTTAACAGACAATTGCGCGGTCGTGCGACGTGGTTCCCAAACAAAATTTGCGTCCTTTTCTTCCCACAAATAGAGCTTTCTTTTGGTGGTATTTGATCGCCTCTGCGATTTTTATTTTTTGCGCTATATACAATAATAGAGCGACATTTTTGAAAAAAAAACAATATTTTTTACTTTTTGTTATAAGAAAAATCAAATAAACAAAATTTTAGTCAATCATTTAGGCCAAAATTTATTTTGCCATATGTCTTTAGTAAAAAAAAAATTGCAATAAAAAAAAATTAACTACCTAGCGGCAACAGCGACACTAATACAGCGATCAGAAAAATGATCGCTTAGTGACGCTGGCAATAGGGAGTGAAAGGGTTAACTAGGTTGGTGATCAAGGGGATAAAACTTTATTAGGGGGGTACGGGGGCTACCCTGAGCCTAACACTAACTGACTGTCACACTGACACTAAATACAGTAATCATACATGTATGATTACTGCATTCAGTGACACTGTGACAGGGGGAGGGGGGGGCGATCGCAAGGGGTTAATGTGACTATGTGTAGTGTGTGTCAGTGTAGTGTTAGTGCAGACTTACTGTGCAATGTGATCTCTCCTCAGCGGTGGTTGAAAAAAACGCTGAAGGAGAGATCACATCGCTTCCTCCTTCCTGTGTTTACACAGGAGGAGGAAGTGACAGGGCGGGGGGGGCGCGCGGATTGGCTGAGAGCGATCCGTAGGGGGCGGACAAAAACGAATAGCCGCCCCCTCATCCCGGATCGCGCGGCCAGCTACAGGGACCGCCGTATGTACAGGGGGGGTCCGATTGGACCCCCGAACCCCCTCAAGGCACCAACATATATATACGTTGATGTGCCGATGTAAATGTACATGCGGCGGTCCTTAACCAGTTAATGAATTAAGTTTTTCTCTAATATACCTTTTTGATATTTTAACTTTCCTTTGTCATAATGTCTGCTACATTTTAAGGATTTCTAAGGTATTGATATTTTTTTAAGTATAAGCTTTGTTAATTGAGTTGTTTTAAAATATCTTACTTTATGGATTTAATTAAAGTATAATTGTGTATTTTAGTAAAGTGCAAAAAGTTCAGTCTATTACCATGCCAACTGCCAGGGTTAAATAAATTAAGAGTCACTGACATTTATTTTCATAATTTCTTTACACCACCCTTTACAGGCATCATTATGGCATGTACATGCTTCAGCAGTCTTCAATTTAAAATTGCTTTGTGATAAGAGCAAAGTGAATTTCAGGTAACATAAGCTAGAGATATGACATTGTGATCAGCTTTGATTTCCCCAGTCCTGTGTTTGTAAAGTTTTCTTGCTACTTGTCACTGAGAATGGGAGGTAATAAAGTAAATCTGACCTTGTGTCATCTTGCACAAGTCACACAGAAAGTATTGTGTTCTGTTATAGACATGTGACGCCAGAACAACACACCCTGACAGACTGATAATGGAGTCTCAAAGAAAGAAAGAAAAAGAGAATAAAAAAATTCTAAAAGCTTTTCACTCTCACTTTTCTTCTCCCTGTCATTGAAGCAGTTTTACAATGATAATCCCTAACTAGATTCGTTTCTCAGCAGCTTGGTGTACCAAAAAAATAAATAAATAACACAAAACAAAATCACAATGACAGACACGTAGCTTGTTTACCCGCACCCCAGCTGTATCCCAAGACTTTATCTCTGCTTTGCCCTTTATCAGGGTGACTTTTTCAATTACTCAACTTCCTAATTGGGGAAATATACTAATTTGTTTGGTGTTTCTTTTCCCATTAATAATTTCCCATGCGTTACATGTGAAGGCTGTTCTATGTTTGGTGAGAGACATGTCATTTGAACTGCTATTTTTAAGCTGTTATGACTCCAGGTTTTGTGATAATTCTCAAACAGCTGATAACAATTAATTGCTGCCTGACAAGCCTGCTATAGCTTGGCTGCAGTAGAAAGAATGGCATTGTGTTTCCAGATTAATTGTAAGACAATACTGAGAAAAATGCACTATCCTTACCATCTAAAGGAAAATGGGTGTGATAGAGATATGTTAATGGAATTCTGTAAAAGTCAACTACTGGTATCAGCTGAACATAATGCAGACCTTCCCTTCTGGAGTCTTGTAAAGCCATTATATTTTCCATCTTTCTTAAAAGGCTGAAAATAAATATATCTCTGTATATATGAATGTAGGAAAAACAGATAGTTCTGTATTTCTCATGCTTGGATGTACAAATTATTTGGAACAGATCTTTAATTTCATTAATATGAAATGACTAAATATACATGTGTGATATTCCTTAACCCCTTTATCACTGCTTTACATATGTACATGTAGCGCCTGGTTACTTCAAAGTACCGGTGCTAGTTTAAATTTAGAGGGGGATCAGAGAGTTAATTGGCTCTGATCCAGTTAATCTGTTCAAATTGGGTCTCTGTCTCAGCTTGACTTTGCTGTGGGCTCATTCTATTGCTTCTGGGGTGCTTTTCCCACCCCAGGATGATAGGAGGCAGCAGTGGAGTCGAGGTTTGGGTGCTTTTCCCCAGCAGCCAATCAGGAGGGTGTTTCCTTGCTGTGCATGCTGGGGGAGGGTATTTATGGGACAGACGCCATTGGTCTGGGTTCTTCTTCGAGTGCGGCACCCACCTTCCGGGCCGGGGTGCACGTGCCACGTGGTATTCCTGGTTTTCCACCCAAATGTAATGTTTATTAAAAGTCAGCAGCTACAAAAAGTGTAGCTGCTGGCTTTTAACCACTTAAGGACCGCCTACTGCACATATACGTCGGCAGAATGGCACGGCTGGGCACATCAACGTATATATACGTTGATTTTAGTACCCAGCCGTGGGTCACGGGCGTGCGCCCGCGGCGCGCTCCCGTGACCCGGTCCGAAGCTCCAGGACCAGGACCGCGGGACTCGCGGACCCGATCGCCGCTGCAGTGTGGCGATCCGTCCCTGGAGCTGAAGAACGGGCAGAGCCATGTGTAAACACGGCTTCCCCGTGCTTCTCTGTGGCCGCAGCATCGATCGCGTCATCCCTGTTATAGGGGGACGTGATCGATGATGTCACACCTACAGCCACACCCCCCTACAGTTGTAAACACACACACAGGGAACACTCAAAGTCACAGCGCCCCCTGTGGTTAACTCCCAAACTGCAACTGTCATTTCCACAGTAAACAATGCAATTTAAATGCATTTTTTGCTGTGAAAATGACAATTGTCCCAAAAATGTGTCAAAATTGTCTGAAGTGTCCGCCATAATGTCGCAGTCATGAAAAAAATCGCTGATCGCCGCTATTAGTAGTAAAAAAGAAAGAATTAATACAAATGCAATAAAACTATCCCTTATTTTGTAAACGCTATACATTTTGCGAAAACCAACCAATAAACGCTTATTGCGATTTTTTTTACCAAAAATATGTAGAAGAATACGTATCGGCCTAAACTGAGGAAAATAAATGTTTTTTTTATATATTTTTGGGGGATATTTATTATAGCAAAAAGTAAAAAATATTGCATTTTTTTTTAAATTGTCGCTCTATTTTTGTTTATAGCGCAAAAAATAAAAACCGCAGAGGTGATCAAATACCACCAAAAGAAAGCTTTATTTGTGGGGAAAAAAGGACACCAATTTTGTTTGGGAGCCACGTCGCATGACCGCGCAATTGTCAGTTAAAACGACGCAGTGCCGAATCGCAAAAAGGAGCAAGGTCCTTTACCTGCATTTTGGTCCGGGTCTTAAGTGGTTAATAAACAGACACTTACCTTCTCCACGTTCCAGCGACGCGCCGACCGGGGCTCCGCTCCTCTTCCCCCCCTCCCTTCGGCTTCACGGCCGGGCACCCACTGCGCATGCGCGAGCCACACTGCGCATGCGCACGCGGCGCGGCCCGCCGCTGATTGGACAGGCGATCGTCTAGGACCTGTCAGTGTCCTAGACGATCGCCTACGGGAGGGGCTGCAATAAGGCGATTAAGCCTAATCACCTTACTAGCCCCTCAGCGGAAGCAGGAAGTGGGACAGGAAGTCCCACTCCTACTGAAGCCCCCACTCCCCCCCAAAAAAATTACATGCCAAATGTGGCATGTAAGGGGAGGGGAGTGGATTAAGCGGAAGTTCAATTTTTTTGTGGAACTCCGCTTTAAGAAGATTCCAAGCATTGTTCCCTTGTGAGGAAGCTGTTCGTGGGGAGTCCATCTGAGGAGAGCCAAGAGAGGCTGGCGATCCAATAGCGTCTCGACAATCCACCGGGGATCAAGGTAACCGGTTACTGAAAGGCTGGACGTTGGTCACCATCAGTCGGGAACCTGTAAACTATCTGAAGGAGATCCAGGCTAAGCCTATTAAGGAGGATCACCTCCGCTATTTCAATTCCAGCAGAGCCTGTCCCGCAGTGGCTCTGATGAAGCCACTGTGATTATTTGATTTTATCTACATGCTTTTACCCCATTCTCAAATGTCCATTTTCACTTATACAATAAATATTTTTTTTGTCTAAATGATATCACACTATGTGGCCTATTCTCTCTCCTTTTATCAGTCTACTATTTGGATGAATTGCCTTTGAATTTTGGTCACTACATCCTTGGTTTAGACCTATTGGTGACAATAGTGTGATGAACCTCCCCTTCATACAGTATGTCCACATTGGAAGCTGTGTATGCTGACATACTTCTCTTCGCTGAGTGTGCTACACCAAAAGCTCTGTTGACTCATTGGGCGTATGCCTAGTTGGGTTCAATGTGTCTGGTAAGCCTCTTTTTCTATTGTTGGTGTAATATCTACAAACTGGTTTACAACTACTCTCTTTAATGGAAAGTCACTTTATGAATTATATAATTATGCACATGCACCTTTGTTTCATGTAAATGTGTTATTGTTTATCACGAATCAGTCACATTGAGTGTCATTATTAGATTAATTTTCTATATGTTTTTTTTTTTTTTTGCACTTTAGTGAATCTCCACTATCAGCTTTTCTCTGAAAATTAGGAGCCCTACTATTTTCTTTTTTTTCCTTCATTTATTTTTGTATTGCTGTTTTAGAGCCATGTTACAATCCAACAAGCAAGTGTACAATCATTTTACATACAGTGTGTAGAAAAGAGAGACAAGGTAATTCAGATCTCAATTAGTGTTTCATATAGCATATTAAAAACCACTAGGTCTTGTTGGATATGTAGTGGCTATGTGTATTACCCTCCCCCTCTCATCCTCCCACCGTTCCCCCTGCCGTTCGAGAGCATACAAACTCAATGTTAACTAGCACGAATAAATCACAAATCGTACCATTTGTTGTCGGGGAGCCAGTAGAGGCCAGCCGAGGGGCGCCAGCCAGCGAAGGAGCTATCGCCGAGGTCTCAACCGAAGTTGTCCTTGGTAATCGGAGTCTCAATGGGCCTGGCGAGTATGGCTTTGTGTAACGCTAAGTAGAATACTCAGCGCCCTACTGCCATGGGCCCCATAATTTGACAAATTTAGACAGTTTCGCCTGCTTAGTGAAGTGAACATTTAAAATTGTTTGTTTCATAGCCGCTGTCCAGTGTTCTATGGTCGGGGGGGCCTGTGCCTGCCACTTTTGAGCAATTACCTTGCGAGCCTGGAATAGGCTCCTTAGTATAGCCTCGAGGGTGCCCTGCAGTACCCGGCTGTCGTCCATGCATCCCAAGAAGCATATCCTGGCTGTTGGATCAAGTAGAGATCCATATGTCTCGTTCATCCATTTTATAACTCCCACCCAGTAGCTATATAATTTTGGACACTTCCAGACCATATGTAATAAATCCCCTTTGTTATTACATCGGGGACAATGGTTGTCTTGTCTCCACCCTAGCTTGAACATTTTATGGGGGGTATGGTAGACCCTATGAAGAAGAAATAGGTGGGACAGTCTTTGGCCGGGGCTATGGACACCAGCCCTACTATTTTCAATCACTAGATTTATCACTGCACTATACCATTTGTAGAAAATTCACAGCCCCATTAACTTGTTACTGTCCTCCACTAATCCTGACCAGTTCACTGTTTGTAAGAAAAAAATTGTATTTTGGAAATTGGATGTGATGCTGTCTTCTGTCACTTGGTTGTACTTTCAAAGGAAACTCACTGACTTGATCTTACCGACATGGTTTAACCACTTCCCTACGGCCGTACAACTATATGCGGCCGCAGGGTGGCTCTAAATCTCCGGGGCGCCGTGTTTTCACGGCAGCCCCTTTCTTTGTTCCCAGCGCGCGCTCCAGAGCGGGCAGCGGGGAACTTGTGTACTGGCCGTGTCCCTTGGACACAGCCAATCACAGATCGCCGCGAACGGCCAATCAGATGAGATCATTTCTCATTGCCGGCTCTCACAATGACAGCGTCCTGTCACAGGAGAGAGGAGACTGATCTGTGTCTCTTGTACATAGGGACACAGATCGGTCACCCCCCAGTCACCCCCCTCCCCCCACAGTTAGAACACAATGCAGGATACACATTAACCCCTTCCTCACCCCCTAGTGTTAACCCCTTCCCTGCCAGTCACATTTATACAGTAATTAGTGCATATTTATAGCACTGATTGCAGTATAAATGTAAATGGTGTCAAAAGTGTCCGATGTGTCTGCCATAATGTCGCAGTCGCAATAAAAATCGCAGATTACTAGTAAAAAAATTAATAATAAAAAATAATAATTCTGTCCCTTATTTTGTAGGCGCTATAACTTTTGCGCAAACCAGTCGCTTATTGCGATTTTTTTTTTACCAAAAAAATGTAGAAGAATACGTATCGGCCTAAACTGTATTTTTTTTTTTTAAATTGGGCTATTTTTTATAGCAACAAGTAAAAAATATTGTATTTTTTTTCAAAATTGTCGTACTTTTTTGTTTATAGCTCAAAAAATAAAAACCGCAGAGGTGACCAAATACCACCAAAAGAAAGCTCTATTTGTGGGGAAAAAGGGACGCCAATTTTGTTTGGGAGCCATATCGCACGACTGCGCAATTGTCAGTTAAAGCGTCGCAGTGCCGCAAGCTGAAATTTCACCTGGTCAGGAAGGGGGTATACATGCCCATTAAGGAAGTGGTTAAATAGAGTGGATCAGCCCTGTAAAACTATATACATGTACACTGGGTTCAGCCATAAACGCAGTCTCTGCCCATCTCCTAAATCAATCATGTCTGTGATCCCTAACCAACCCTGTATTTTGTTTTCAGTCTCTGACCATCTCCTTTACTATGTCTGAAGTCTCTGAGCATCTCCTGTATCATGCCTGCAGTCTCTGACCATCTCCTGTACTATGTCTACAGTCTCTGGCCATCTCCTGTGCTATGTCTGCAGTCTCTGACTGTCTACAGTACTATGTGTGCAGTCTCTGATCATCTCCTGTACTATGTTTGCAGTCTCTGATCATCTCTTGCATCATGTCTGCAGTCTCTGATCATCTCTTGCATCATGTCTGCAGTCTCTTATCATCTCCTGTATCATGTCTGCAGTCTCTGACCATCTCATGTACTATGTCTGCATACTGTGATCATCTCCTGTACTATGTCTGTAGTCTCTGACCATATACTGTACTATGTCTGCAGTTTCTGACCATCTCCTGTACTATGTCTGCAGTCTCTGACCATCTGGGGAGGGACCAGTGGTGGGGCTAAAAGAGGGACCATGTGCATGGCCAGGGCTGGGGCTGAAGGAGGGACCAGGGTTGGGGCTGAAGGAGGTGCCAGGGGCGGGACGAGGGTGGGGATGAAGAGGGCCCCATCAGGTAGGCTGTACCGGGCCCCATGATTTCTATCAGCGGGCCTGGGTATGGCTGGGTACTGCTGGGTACTGCTGAGTATGGCTGGGTACTGCTGAGTATGGCTGGGTACTGCAGGGTATGGCTGGGTACTTCTGAGTGTGAATGGGATGGCTGAGCATGGCTAGCTGAGTATTACTGAGGGAAGGCTGAGCGTGGATGGATGGATGGCTGTGGTTGCAATGGGCAAGGAGCAGTGCTGTGGGCACTACACATCCAGCCCACAGCACTGCTGCAACTGATCAATCCCCCTCTCCTCTCACACTGTACCAATCTGTACAGAGGGGGGAGCGAGGAACCGGCATCATGCATGACGCTGGTTTGTTTACAAGTGATGGCTCCATCATTTGACGGCTTGGAGGACATCAATGTACAAACTCGAACCGCGCTGTAGCCATCATTTGGCTATGGCACAGTTGGTAAGTGGTTAAATGAGGCATAATACAAAAGTCATAAAACATACATTTATTATACAAGTGTAGCATTACCCCCACAGGAGCTGCTGGTTATGTTTGGGTGGCACGTTATCTCTATATCCTCGCTGTCCAGGGTGAAAGGAGAGTCTGAAGAATTTCAATGTCCACACACAATGTACCTCTTTTCTCTTTGGGTTTATTTGGGAGGACTTTAGTAGAAAAGAAAGATGAGGGGTGGAAGGGTAGGTAGGTTCAGGTCCACAGTCACAAGTAGGAAACACTCCTGTTTCCAGCAAACAGTTCTTGTCGCCACTCTAGCCAGAGCGGGTATTGCTCACCCGTATAGGTCCCTCTCACTGGCCTAGCAGCCGGGATGGCGCACGGAATAAAGTGCAGTCTCTGGCACAGACCTTCCTTTCTTGATGAGACACTTTGGACCGGAATCCTCTGCCACAGGATTCAGCACCTGGATCTCTTTAACTTTTGCTTTAATAGAACTCTTAGATCCGACAGGCGACACTGTCAGGCCTCTCGGTGTACAGTGCATTCTTAGATGAAGTTTCAAGGCCTTCTCCCAAGGTACCAGCCTCTTGCATGGTCCTTACCAGGATAGGTCCTCCCCTGGTCTCCTTCATCAAACGGCTTCCTCCCTTAGGACGGACAGCACAGGATCACCTCTACGGTACTGGTCCCAGCCAGACAACTGGGCCCAGCAAACGAAGCACAGCCCGGGGCCAACGTGGTCCCGAGGCCAGGATTCACAATGCGCACCCCTGGCCAGGTGGGCCATGAGGCGCAGACGAACAGGCCCTGCACCAATGGAGTCTGCCCCTTAAGTACCCCTCACCAGCATGCACAGTGGGGCAACCACTCCCACTAGTTCGTTGCCAAGGGGGACACTCAATACACCATCACCTGGCTGCTGCCACCCTTGGCCTGGGGTGGTAATAAAACCCCCAGGCGATCAATGGTGGATACTCCCAGCACAGGCTAGAACAGAGGCTAAATTGCCCTTAATCATTCTGGTCTGAGCCAAATAACAGCTCAGACCCCCACTAAATTTAAAGCAGCGCCTGTTCTTCAGGAGCAGGGCACTACACAAGGATTTGACACACAAATGTATAAAGTACACACAAAATGTTTGGCATAACAAGCCAATAGGTTACCCGTAACAAAGTATAATGTACATAAATCTGGTATATTTTCAAGTATATGCTTTACATAATCCAGATGATTGCAATATGGAAGAGGAATGCATCTTGTAACTCTCTTTTCTAATTCTTTTCTAGCACCGGTCTTGTACTAAGAATTGGGAGATGGGAGAACAAGCTCCCAAATATGTGATCACTGTGATTAGCCAATAACTGTAATCACTTCTAAAAATTCACCCAGTACAGGAAAAAAGTTATTATATTTTGCAGTTATGGCGAACCTTGGCACCCCAGATGTTTTGAAACTACATTTCCCATGATGCTCAACTACACTGCAGCGTGCATGAGCATCATGGGAAATGAAGTTCTAAAACATCTGGAGTCCTAAGGTTTTCCATCACTGGTATATTGTATCGTTTTCTCCTCATTAGAGGAGATGTCTGTGTAAACAAATAAAAAAGTCTGTTTCAACAAAATAAAACAACATAGATAAAATAGATCCATGCTTGATCTAATTTATTGAGTGTTAGTGTTGGGCCCCTTTCACACAGGCTGCCTGATCAGGTCTGCCTCTCACTTTTTCAGGCGGACCTGATGGAACCCTGAATTGTCTTCTATATATCAGTGGACACATGTTTGCTATCTGATCCGATCCTGTCTGCCAAAAAGAGATGGATGGTGATCCTATTTTCCATCCATCTGACTGTTTGGATCGGAGGGCATCAGATGGAAATGGACAAGTGGTCTGTTTCCATCCAATTGCCCCACTCAAGCCAAATCTCATTAATTTTAATGGCCCCTGTTCATATATGAGCATTCTGTCACCTGAATCAAAATGGGTGTGACTTAATAAAGTACATGAGCTTCTTTTTGGCAGATTACAAGCAATTTTGGCCCCATAGACTTCAATAGAAACACCTGTCTTGAACCATTTAACAAGCATTTTGTTGTTTGTTTTCTACTCAAACAGTTGCTATCCACCCCCCCATCCCTTAGTGCATTCTATTGGTGAAACAGGAATGCATGAAGCTGTAAAACACTTGTACAGTAATACACTTATAAAAATGCTTGTAGAAAGCTGCAAAAACACACAAACAATGCGGTAAAAATTGCTTCGCTCATGTGTGCATAAAGCCTAAAAGTCAGTGTTACAGCCAGTGTGTTTTAGGTAGGAAATAATAATTTAAAAAAAATGGGAGGTGTCCATCAAAGTGTTTGGTAATTTAAAAAAAATGCACTGGCTTTGAAAACTCCCTCCACAGAAATTTGCCCAGTTGCAGAATTGTTGCTGTCATTACTTTCAGGCCTTGTACACACGAGGGAATTTATCCGCTGAAAATGGTCCGACGGACCATTTCAGCTGAAAAATACGCTCGTCTGTAGGGGCAAACGGACAGTTTTGGACGGATTCCTCCGGCGGAAAAGTTTCAAAGCATGCTTTGAAATTTTTCCGCCGGAGAGCTGCCCGTCGGATATGTCTGCTGGTTAGTAGGCCTAACCAGCGGACATATCTGCCCGCACATGCGTCGTATCCTGTGAATGGATCCGACGCATGCGCGCGGAATTGTTTTACTTCCTGGTGCGGTGACGTGGCGGCGTCAACGTCACCGCGCTGTCCTCCAGCGGGGAATTTAATCCGATGGTGTGTACAGCCATCGGATCAAAATAGCCCGGCGTAAATATGCGCTGTAAACGGTCCGGGGACCGTTTACAGCGGATTAATTACATTGTGTGTACAAGGCCTTAGGGTTTGATGACGAATTTCCCCACAAATCACTATCGTTCAATTCTGCAAGTGATTCTAATTTATTATGTTTTCTAGCTGGTCTAAAACCGCTTTTGCCGTAAAGGGACACTTTTTGGTTACTATGAACATTCTCGACGTGCCTTGTTTCCAGGCAGAAAGAACAGTATATATATATATATATATATATATATATATATATATATATATATATAATAAAAACTACATGCAGGGCACTGGACACAGCGCTGGGGACAAAAGGGATGTGAAATAATATGATACAGTAATTTAATCTGTAAGATTACAGTGTACAGTATGTGTTCTGTGTTTTTTACTTTTTGAATTTGGCGCTGGGCTCCGTCTCCATGCGTCGCAATGTTCGCAGGGACCGGAGCTCGGCACTGTGATAAATCGAGCAGAGGACATAGTCTGCACACACAGTGGGAAGACATTGCAGGATACTAGGGACAAGGTAAGTAACTTTGCCTGGATCCTGCGATGCAATCCCAAGTGTGGCTTCTGGGTTACTGCTTTTGGTAATGAAAATTCACCCCGAGCCACACTAGGGATTACAGCTAGGGAGGTTAATGTAGTTCAATGTGATTGTTTATGTTTCTATTATATTTTTGCCTGCCAGTGTTCTATTTGACCTGAATGATCCTGTCTGTGCCCCTCCTACTAAAAGTAATCCGACCATAAACATGGCAGCCATGCTAGTTTGGTCAGTTTACGTCTTGTGTCATGCATTGTTTGTACAGGCATGCTGTGCAAGAGCACAGTGCACCTGTGTCTTCCATAGTGAGTACAAGTCACACCCCCCTCCTATCCCTCTTGCCTTGACTGACGGCAGATTCCCCTTCAACCACTTCCCCCTTTCCATAGTCAGTACAAAGCCATGCCCCTTGCCCATATTTCCACCTTTGACTGAGGACAGATTCCCCTCTAACTGCTCCTCCCCATCTATTTGTGTAATGACATGCATGTCTCCACACTGTACATGCCCATCGGCAGGTCCATGCAGTGCTCTGGACACTATAGTGCCTGTAATGATCATGTGACCTGCACTTCAGAAGCTGGGGAATGTATTAAAGGAAATAAAAAAACACCATGGCGTCATAATAGTGGAGCGCTACCCCCTCTGGAGCCACTGATTAGATTTGGGATCGGCATATTTAAGTTACCTCTGTGTAATGTCTTGGGGTGAAGGTGGTGAGCAGAGCAGTAATTAAATGTCCAGACTGATAGCTGAGTTTTCCGATGCTTTATTCCTAGTCAAACACGACCAACATCAACTTGAGGTAGACAGGATAGGTTGATGAAAGAAAGAAAATGAACCTTGCAGCATCAGGCTTTGGATAAGGAAACCAGTCCTGCCTACAACAGTAGTATCTATCACATCGCCACTCTAGCCAGAGTGGGTGAAGTGCTCCCGGACAGACCCCTCTCACAGGCCTGGCAGCCAAAGTGTCACTTAAAACTTCTGGGAAGGAACAAGTCTCTGCCACCGACTTGGCTCTAATTAAATTAGGATTTTAAGATGGAAACCTCTCTCACAGGCCCAATGTTAGCAAAGTAGAGTTGTAGAGCAATTCTTCCCAGTAGGCCTTTTAGTAGAGGTCACCAGCTGACAGTCTGACTATGTTCTGTCAGCGTCTGGTAACCAGATCCCCGGTGGTTCGTTCAAGCCCTGTTGGATCACCTGCCTCCGGGTTCTCCTCAGACCGATCCCCCACCAAACAGCACCCAGCTTGGGATCTTCTCAGTAGAAGTGGGAACCCAGTAAACCACTGGGGTCCCTTACAGCATCAATTGCCTTGAGCCAGTAGGCCCAAAGTTTGTAGCTCTGCATATTGTAGGCCCCGGCCAGGTAGGCAATAGTGGCGGCCTCGTGGTGTGTGCGTACCCTGAAGGTGGGTGCCACACCTGCGACCTGCTGTGGGTAGGAGACCCGGGTAGAAGACCCGGACAAAAAGGCGCCTGTACCAGATATACCCTCTCCCAGCATGCCCAGCGAGGGAAACACTCCTCTGATTGGCTGCTGAGGAAGGTGTCTCTGTTCTGGAACCCCTCTGGTGCCATCTGCTGCCCAAGGATGGTAACATATCCTCAGCACAGAGAATGGGACCACAGGCAGCCCAGCCCGAAATGCAAATTTAGGGAATTTAACATGGATGAGAGCAATGTAACTCTCTCATCTCCCCACTAAATTTACAATAGTGCCCATAACTGACAGTAGGGGGCGTTACAATAGGCTTTAATTTCTCTATGAAAACTAGCATACCAAAGATGGCTTCTGATCCCACTGGCCAAAAAAATGTATGCTTGTATGAAAACTGTAGGTACATTGTAAATTCTTTTAGGAATTGATGAGAATAGGTTGATATAGACTGCAAAGTGCTGTGTAATATGATGGCTCTATAAATCTGGGAAATATGTGAAAAATTAATAGAGCAATAAAGCCTAAAATAATCTCAGTGTTTAACACTGAAAAATGTACTTTTGTCTAAATAAGAATAAATATACACCTTGCTATAAATAAGAAAGCAAATCGGATACACAAAAAGTTTAGAAGCTCAAATACATTTTAAATCATTTCATAAAGAAGGATAGTTGTTGTAATGCACTTAAAGAGGAGTTCCACCCAAATTTGGAACTTCCTCTTGTTCCACTCCTCACCCCCAAACATGCCACATTTGGCATGTAATTTTTTTGGGGGGGGAGTGGGGGCTTCAGTAGGAGTGGGACTTCCTGTCCCACTTCCTGCTTCCGCCGAGGGGCTGGTAAGGCGATTAGGCTTAATCGCCTTATTGCAGCCCCTCCCTGTAGGCGATCACATGGGACACTGACAGGTCCCATGCGATCGCCTCTCCAATTAGCGGCGAGCCGCGCCGCGCGCGCATGCGCAGTGCGGCTCGCGCATGTGCGGCTCGCGCAGTGGGTGCCCGGCCGTGAAGCCGAAGGCTGAAGCCGAAGGCTCACGGCTGGGTGCCCACAGTGGAGATGGAGACGCCGGCTGGGGATGGGGGGAGAGGAGCGGAGCCCCGGTCGGCGCGTCGCTGGATGGGGGGAGAGGAGCGCAGGACCAGGTAAGTGAGTGTTTATTAAAAGCCAGCAGCTACACTTTTTGTAGCTGCTGACTTTTAATAAACACAATTTTGGCTGGAACACCCCTTTAATATGGAGTTAATTTACTAAAATGAAATGGGCTGTTCACTTATGCCTCGTTTCCACTGAGCAGAACGGTTTGTCTCGGTACAGTTTGAAAGGATTAGAATGATCTGGCCTATTCAGGTGAGCATGTCCACTGCAAGTCGGACCTATTATCTGGACTAAACGGCAATGTGGTGTTTGTTATGCTTTCCTTTGATGTGAGCATTGACATTTTTCTGTCCGCCAATCAGTGGAATGTATCGTGTGACGCCAGTAGCTCCGCCCTGACCGCACCATTTTCTATGGCCCCACATCTGAAGCAGGACCCTGATTGGTGTGGTATGGTTAGATTGTATGGGCTGCTTTCATAATGGATACACTCAAAATAGTGTACCGTACCGAACTAACCCGAACTGATCCGCTCAATGGAAACGAGACATTAGAGAATTTTCACTTAAAGCGGAGGTTCACCCAAAAATCAACTTTCAAAAATCAAAATTAACTTAGATCCAGCATACTGCTGACATCTGCAGTATGCTGTTGTATTTTTTTTTTTTGTTCTTATCGTTTTAGCAGCCGTTGTTATCCGGCTCCGAGCGGAGATTTCTGCGGGGAGTAGGCGTTCTTAAGCCAAGCGAAGTTGATTGACGGGCTGCTGTTTACGGCGCTATACGGTGCCTGCGCCTGCCGTGTAGAGCCGACTGCGCAGGCGCCGTAAACACCCGAGTGTCACTTCGGTATTTTCGGAAGGCGTGACACGCTTTAGCAACCCGTCAATCAACTCCACTTGGCTTAGGAACGCCTATACCCTGAATAAATCCTCGCTCGGAGCCGGATAACAACGGCTGCTAAAACGATAAGTACAACAAAAAAAAAGCATACTGCAGATGTCAGCAGTATGCTGGATCTAATCGCAGAAAGTTGATTTTTGGGTGAACCGCCGCTTTAACTTAATGAATGTGGTAAAAATTCACTTTGCAAAAATAATATTAAACAGTATTTTTGCCTGCACATGGTGGAATTATGGAGGTCATCAGAGCTTTAAAGGGGCTGTAAAGGTACAATTTGTTTTTCCTAAATAGCTTCCTTTACCTTAGTGCAGTCCTCCTCCACTTACCTCATAATTAGATTTTGCTTTTAAATGTCCTCATTTCTTCTGAGAAATCCTCACTTCCTGTTCTTCTGTCTGTAACTACACACAGTAAAGCGAGGCTTTCTCCCTGGTGTGGAGTGTCGTGCTCCAACCCTCCCTTGGACTACAGAAGAGTCAGGACACTCTCTATGTTGCAGATAAAGGAGCTGTGTGTTAGTGGGCGTCCTGACTCTTATGTAGTCCAAGGGAGGGGGCGAGCACACAGAAGAACAGGAAGTGATGATTTCTCAGAAGAAATTAGGACTTTTAAAAGCAAAATCGAAGGATGAGGTAAGTGAAGGAGGATTGCACTAAGGTAAAGGAAGCTATTTAGGAAAACAAAAGTGTACCTTTTTACAACCCCTTTAAAGTGCAACTGAAGGCAAAACTTTTTTTCGTTTTGAAATAAGTGGAGATGAATTGGAATACCTGTCAGTTTTTATTGCTGTCTGTGCCCCCATTAGGGAGAATTACACTAAAGTGTGTGAAGATTTGCTCCCCACTCCAACACAGACTTTATCTGTCAGGATTTAAATGCTTGGAGTGCCCTGGATATACACATTTTTCGGGAGATTTACACTCCCTATTGGTCTTGTTTATCATTATCATTGAAAGAGACAGTAATGCCATGTACACACGATCAGTTCGTCTGATGAAAACGGTTCGATCATGTGTGGGCCCCATTGGTTTTTTATCCATCGGTGAAAAAACTAGGAACTTGTTTTAAAATTATCTGATGGGAAAAAAAATATATCTGATGGATGCATGCTCAGAATCAAGTCGACGCATGCTTGGAAGCATTGAACTTCATTTTTCTCAGCATGTTTTGTGTCTTACGTCACCGCGTTCTGACACGATCGGTTTATTGACTAATGGTGTGTAGGCAATCCCATGACTAAGTCTTTTATGACGAAACATGTCGGGCGTGGCTGTGCGGCAACCATCTGAAGTGAACGTGTGACGTATCAAGGCCGATCAAGGAAGCAAAGATCCAGGAAGGAACAGAGGGGAGGTGGTGAGCGATCAGTTGACACCTTGGGTCTGCTGTGACCAATATACTCGGTTTTCGGTTCATCTCTGAATGAGTGGTTGCTGTGCAGTGTATTGCTCTATTTTTTGAGATTCATGTGAGTGCTATATTTGAAGATTTAGGTGTGGTATTAAACTGATTTTACGGTATCACGCTATTTTGAGCACTTCTTTTATTTACATGCAGGGCTTTCTGGCAGTGAGTTGGTTGGAACTGGGATTATCTGCTACACCTACCAGTGAGGTCTTTTTGTACACGTTTACATGCCAAACACGAGAGTGTAAGACAATTTGAGTTGATGAGTTTTGCATCTGAAGGGAGAGGATTCACTGACACCGGGTGTAGTAGAAGATTGGAAGCTATTATCATTATTTTTTTCACAAACCTACTTGATGTGTTATATGAACTTATATTTAATTAATATTTAAAGACATTTATATATTTTTTGAAATGTGTGCACATATTCACTTTTGTCACATGGTGATATTTATGGACATTAGCATTATTTTTGAATACCTGTGAAAACGGATATATCATCTTACATTGTTTACAGTGCTGCTTATATTTTAATACACTAATTGTTTTGGGTTTTAGAATATGTTTTTCACATGTGTGTAGGCAAGACTGATGAAAGTCAGCTTCATCTGATATCTGATGAAAAAATCCATCAGACCGTTTTCATCGGATGAACCGATTGTGTGTACAGGGCATAGGAGAAAATTTCAAATTTTGGCTTGTCTCCAGGAAAGTAATAGAGGGGAAATCTTCCAATGAGGACACTAATTCTAGAGACCTGGGGGTCCCCAAGGAATTCTCTTAATTTGCAGTGATTCCCTTTTACTTCACATAAATATATATATATATATATATATATATATATATATATATATATATATATATATATATATATATATATATATTTATTTATTTATTTACATAATAGTGAAACAAGTTTGTCAGTTAGATGTCGTGGGAGCAAGGCACCACATCCCATAAACTGGAAAATACACACAGAATACGGATTGGGACCTTTTAAGGTGTCCGACAGAAACAGAATACTACATTACTTTTTAAAAATTATTTCATTAGGTGCATTAAAAGATACTTTGTTCTAAAAGGAAACTTTTGAATATAGATCAAATGTGATCCAGGTATGAATTATTGCTCAACAAGTTTCTCCAAAAGGTGTCTTCTTCAGGAGACTTTTTACATTACTGTACATGATATTCACTGTAGACAGGCGAAACATGTTGAGAAATAATCGCTGTACTGTATACCTGGATTGCATGTGATCTTTATTCAAACTTTTTAAAACAAAGTATCTTTTAATATACCTAATACAATTTTATATGATTTTTAAAACATGATATAGTATACTGTTTCTGTCTGGCACCCTAATAGTCCCCAATATTTATTATATGTATATAAAATATAATCTTACACTGAGTAACGGCGATATCTAACATGTGGTGAAATGAATTATCGTTTACACATGCATCCGGGAACAACATTTGCATTTGTGCGTGAGCACAGGGGGAACTGTGACTTTTTTTTTTTTTTAGATCAGTAATTTTATTAACTTTTTTACACTGTCCCTTTGTTTTTGTTTTTTAATCACTTGTATTGCTATCACAAATGATCAATAACATCCCTCGTGATAGCATGGGCCATGACAGGTCCTCTTTATAGAGAGATTTGGGGTCTAGACTCCTAATCATTCCTCTGTCCTCCAAAGCATTTGATCAAACCAAGATCGAATTTATCAGATGCAAGTAGTGGACTGGCCCTTGGGTGGATTTATGCAAATATTGAAATGCCTGGGTGTATGCTAGTCTGTAGAAGCGAGCATTTATAAGCAGGCTATGTTTGTATAGTTTTAAAATTAGCCCACATGTGATGCTGAGCTTTCATGATGCTGAACTATGTTGTTCTCACTGCTTGTAAATGAACTGTCACTACTTTATTAAGAAACGCGTTACAATTTTCTATCTATAACCATACTTACGGAATGTTATTTGCAATAATCTATGAGAGAACGATTTCTCCTGTGATTTTTCTTTTGTAATTTTGCTGCACATGCACAATGGATTGTTGTGCTCCATTACATGATACATGATTAAAAGTAATTTATATTGCTTGACATCAATTTTACAGCAATGTCAGATTCAATCAACATCAATTAATTCAAAAACCAACTTGTAAAATGAAGCTGATTTCAAATGCATGAAATTTGTGTCAAAGTTTATCAATGTGGGACTAGGATGAAAGAATGAAAAAATCTTATTGTTTAGTAGTTTTGAAAAAAAAAATGATTAACAATAATAATAATAAAATTACTAATCAACATTACCAAGTAAACAATCAAATGTATTTAATTATTCCTGTTGATTGCTACACTGCTTGAGTAATTTCTGTAGCTATGACATTGACCCATTCTTCAATATTACTCTTGCAGAGATTTCACTATTTAATTATTTTGTCAAATAAACCTACAACTTGGAAGATTTTCTCTCTACAAGTTAGATAAATGCAAGTGTTTTTAAAGGAGAGCCAACATTTCAAATAAATGATTCAAATAAATGATCAATTAAAGATGGTAATCTGTTAATATAAAAAAGCAATATTTAAATATTGTGTCACAGGCACGGGCTATAGCAGGAAGCAATCAGAAACAATTAGGAAGAAACCAAGTGTGAAGCTGGGCTCAGTCATACCAATACAACAGAAAAACAAAAAACCCACATAGCTCTCATCTGCTCATCTGCATTGATGATGCTCTAAGTGACCTTTAAACCAGATAGTAATGATAAAGAGACATGTGTGGTGTACTTTAGGTGCAGTATTCATTGGATAGAGTTTGTGACCCGACAAAGCAATGACAAAGATATTTTGCATGAAAAGTCAGGTGATATAAATTAAAGTAATGTTTTTCCAGTAGAATATTTGGAACAAACCCATGTCTAGAGTTTTATAACACTGTTAGAAGAGAGTTAAAAAATCTGTCATGAAAAAAAATAGGGAGACTAGCAATGCTAAATTCTTCTTTTCTTATAGAAAATATTTAGGAAGAGTAGCTACAGGGTGGAACAAATAGAGACTCATCTAGTTCTACAGAGGAGACACAGTTCCAGTCAAGTTCTATCACCAGTTCACAGAGATATATTCCACATAGAGATGAAGTAGATTAGACTACAATTCAGTGGTGGACCATCACTCCAGCCACCCAAATATACTACTGGGGGTCTTTTCTCCCAACTTGAGAAATTATTTACTTTCCAGCATACATCCCTTTAAGGACATTATCCTGAGATACACAGCAGGGAATTTAAACTGCATGCTGACTCTTTTCTGCCTATTTACATATAAGGCATGCATCCACCCTGGAATCTAATCCTGGAATCTGGAACCCAAGACCCTGGTTGCTGTATGCCGAGGACTTCAATCAAAGGTGCACTCCGTATCCTCCTGTTGGAGGAACTTGTAGAAACGCCGGCTTTGCAACCAGAAGGAGCTCTGTAATCTACAACATCTACAGCAGCATCCATGGGTGGTAAGAATTGAGCAAAAAGCAGTTTCTGTGATATTGTGATCTCATTTTTTAGCTGTACTGATTCATGGTACACTTTGCTAACTACAGCCTCTACAGCAATCCCTGCTTGGCTTAACCACTTAATCACCGCCCTATAGACGAAATACGTCTATAGGGCGGTTCCTGACCGGGCGCGCACACGCGATCACCGGTGCTCACCGGGTCCACGGGACCCGCAGCATCAGTGATCGCGGTTAGGAGCCAATGGCGGCGGCTCCTTACCACGTGATCGCGCCGTCCAATGACGGCGCGATCACGTGTGTAAACAAATCTGACGTGCGTCAGATCCGCGCGCCCGAGCACGCGGTCATGGCGCTCGGCGGGTCCAAGGGACGGCGGCTCCTTACCACGTGATCGCACCGTCCAATGACGGCGCGATCACGGATGTAAACACTGTCTTCTCTCCTCACCAGGAGAGAGATCAGTGCCCCCCAGTGCCACCAGTGCCCCACCTGTGCCCCACCATTGCCACCTGTGCCCCACCAGTGCACAACACTGCCACATCAGTGCCACCTGTGCACATCAGTGCCACCTGTGCCCACAAGTGCCGCCTGTGCCCACGAGTGCTGCCTGTGCCCACGAGTGCCACCTGTGCCCATCAGTGCTGCCTGTGCCCATTAGTGCTGCCTGTGCCCATCAGTGCCGCCTGTGCCCATCAGTGCCGCCTGTGCCCATCAGTTCCACCTGTGCCCATCAGTGCCAATCAGTGCTCATCTTCCCCCCACCAGTGCTGCCTGTGCCCCACCAGTGCCATATGTGCCCACCAGGGCCATATGTGCCCACCAGTGCCATATGTGCCCACCAGTGCCATCTGTGCCCACCAGTGCCACACCAGTTCCACCTGCACCACTGCAGTGCCGCCTGTTGGCTTGAAATGAGAGATGCTGTCAGTACTTCAGGTGTGATCAAATGGATCAATTTTCAGTAATTGGTACCATAGCTTGTAGACCCTATAACTTTCACCCAGACTAAATAATATGCAAATGTTTTGTATTTTTTTTTACCAAAAATATGTAGCAGTATACATTTTAGGCTAAATTTATGAGGAAAAATAACTTTTTTTACACAATGTTATGATAGAAATGAAGAAAAATTCATATTTTTACAAAATTTTCGTTCTTTTTTCATTAATAGCAAAAAAATAGGTGATCAAATACCACCAAAAGAAAGCTCTATTTGTGGGGAAAAAATGACAAAAATGTCATTTGGCTACAGTGTTGTATGAGTTATTGTCATTCAAACTGTGAGAGCACCGAAAGCTGAAAATTGGTCTGGTTATTAAGGGGGTTTAAGTGCCCAGTGGTCAAGTGGTTAAACAGATCCCACTACATGTTAATCACATGTCTCACTGCCAAACCAGCAGTGTTTTCAAATGATCTACCTGCTGCTGTCCACCACTGAATTGTAGTCTAATCTACTTCATCTCTATGTGGAATATATCTCTGTGAACTGGTGATAGAACTTGACTGGAACTGTATTCAGCATTACAGCTCTGTCCGGGGCTATATTATCCTCAAAACAGCCCTGTGATATCCCTCATCATGCCCCAGCTCTATGATTGATTCCTGTAGGTGTATGTAAGCTGTGTGTATGAATATAAAAGGAAAGTGATGAGCGCAATTCTAAACTAAACTAAAAGGCGCAAATAGCGCCCCTAGGCAAAAAAGTGTAAATAGTGCACATTCCAATCACAAATTATAATGAAAATAAATAAACAAAAGTCCAGTGATGGTGAAAAATCACAACTGTGTAGGATGGACACATTGGGGGTGATTTACTATTGAAGCTGCGCTGCGCCGGTACATGCCTTAATACGTGCGCTGGATGAAGCCTTAATTAGGCGCATGAACCGGCCGCAGCAGCAGCGCGATGCAATTGATAAGTAAAGCCGCCGCCAAACTCCCTGTATAAGTCTATGGGGGAAATCTTAATTGTGAATTTTAAAGGCTAATCTGCAAGTTTTGTCCTAAAAAGTGTTTGGGGACCTAATTCCTGCCCCAGGGGACATGTACCAATGCTTTTTTTATTTTTTAAAACGGCCGTTTTTTCGGGAGCAGTGATTTTAATAATGCTAAAAGTGCAACAATAAAAGTGTAATTTTTCTTTAAATTTCGTATTATGGGGGGCTCTAATGTCAGCATGTGAAAAAGCGCATGTTTCCCGTGGTTAGAAATGTCTCTGCACAAAATGACATTTTTCAAAGCAAAAAAGCCGTTTAAAACTGACTCGCGGCAATAATGAATTGTCGGCTCCCAGCAATTGCAGGAGAATTCATTCATTAAAAAAACGAAAAAAAAAAAGCGTGGGGGTCCCCCCAAATTCAATAACCAGACCCTTTAGGTCTGGTATGGATATTAAGGGGAACCCCGCCGTCAATTTAAAAAAAAAAATGACTTGGGGTTCCCCCCAAATATCCATAACCAGACCCTTCAGGTCTGGTGTGGAATTTAAGGGGAAAAATTTTTTAAAAAAAAAAAGGCGTGGAGTCCCCCCTAAAATCCACACCAGACCCCTTATCCGAGCACGTTGACCTGGCCGGCCGCAGAAAAGAGGGGGGGACAGAGCGCGGCCCCCCCCCTCTCCTGAACCGCACCAGGCCACATGCCCTAAATGTCAAAAACAGTTTTACTCCTGCTTGTGCACCATGAGTCATGGCGCACAAGTTTGGTAAATCAGCCCCATTGTGTCCATCCTACACAGTTGTGATTTATCACCATCACTGGACTTTTGTTTATTTATTGTCATTATATTTTGTGGTTGGAATGTGCACTATTTACACTTTTTTGCCTAGGGGCGCTATTTGCGCCGTTTAGTTTAGAATTGCGCTCATCACTTTCCTTTTATATTCATTCATTGTTGTTAGCACATAATAGATTTGAGCTGCATATAATTTTAGTTTAGATTTCCACTGTTTACGTTTATTCACTGTTGGTCAGCGCTGTAGTTCTCCTTTTTGTATCAAGGCTGTGTGTATGGCTGTGGTGGCCACCTGTCCTATTTAGACTAACGTCTAATTTTACTAGTGCTGTGGAGACACTGGCACCTCTGTGTTATGTAATGTGTTTTTTTATGTGGATAATTAATAAATTGCAGTCCTATTTATCCTTATTCCTTTATGACTAATTCTGTCCATCCCATTTTTGATATGCAGTATTAATTTAGAGGAATGCAGATAGTAGTATTTAATATTATATTCATGACTACTATGAAAAACATGATTTGGTTAGTGTGACTAATGCAGGATTGCTCTTTGTCACCTACCTCTGACTGCACTGGATGAGTAACCAATGCCTATATTTTTGTGAATTATTTAGAATGTATTAAAAACAAACATTTTATTAACAAATTCAAGATACAAACACAATCCATAAAAGCAGGATCCAAATAGTGATTTTTTTTTTTTTTTAATATAATCTTTATTTTGAGAATTTTCAAAAAACATACATAGAGTCATCCAACATGGCTCAGGAAAAGGAAGACAAAAACATTACATGACACATCGGATTGTGTACCGGGTACATGTGTTCAGCATAGGGGTAGTAACAATCCAGGGGTGTATCCATCTCGGGGGACACATCAGGGGGAATAATTAACAACATATTAGAGCTATGTTATAAATTCGCTCAGTCGTGGCTCCCCTGTCATTCCTGTCTGGGACACCCCTGTGGAGGGTAAATGCCTCCAAATAACCTTAGGAATCAAATCGTACATCTGGGTATCAGACCCACAGACAATGAGGGAGTAGAGAAGGAAAACTTAAATAAAGGAGGGACAAACAATGAAATAATAAAATAGTGAAACAGTACAAAAAACAGAAATGGGGGGGGGGGACATCTGCTACTTGCACTACAAAATGGAAAAACTGTAGCAAACCTGCCTAGGCTCTATCGCCCCTCTGCCTCTGAACCTCCAACGTCCCATATCCTCTATTATCTGGCCCCCTCACCAGAGGAGGTCACCCCGGAGAGGGCCCTGGCGCAAGCAATCCATCTGGACCTGCATAGTGTATTCAAGTGGCCCAATTTAAATAGAATTTGCCATATTTGTCCTTGCACTGCTCCATCTACTACTCAGCAGCCATAATTGTATTCTCCAATGCCACGCATTCAGTAAGGGTTGTACCTGTGGCTACTTCCAATGAATCGGAATCAACCGATGGGCCGCATTGAGCAGATGGGGCAGTGTGGACTTGCGATACTGGCTGACAGGGACAGTGGGGAAGTGTAGCAGGGACTCCAATGGGGAATCCGAGTTCTACGTCTAGAATGAGCTTAATCTGTGCATGTACATCTTGCCAAAAGGGTCGTAGTTTGGGGCATTCCTACCAGATTTATGAAGAAAGTGCCCCTGTGGCCACAGTCTCTCCAGTATACGTCTGGAAGAGAAGGATAGATCTTAGTAAGTTTGGAGGGTACCCTGTACCACCTGGTCAGGACCTTATAGCTATTCTCCTGCATTCTCGTATCGACCGCGCTCGAGTGTGAGTCTATACAGGTGGTCCAGCTGGGGCTCGATAAAGACGTGCTAAAGGTCCCTCTCCCACTCCCGTGGGGTGACAAAGTATTGTGAGACAAAACGCGTCGGGGGGACTCCACTGCCGCCCCACTTGTATACAAGCGTGTGACATTTCAGCCAAATGTAAGTTTGATAGCTGCAATAAATCTTTTTATACTCAAAACAAGATTACGCTATGTGGCCACCTTTCTTTCCCTTTTATTCATGCCACTGATACCTTTTGAGAAACCAGCCCAGGGATTCCATCTCCAGTTGCAAAGTCTGATCAGATCTCACCCATTGGTCTACCTGAGGCTCTGAAGACCAGTCACTCCTCGATCCGTTCATCGATCATTGATGTTGGTAGTTTATACAAAGCCCTTCTAGACTTTTGACCACATATGTCCCTTAAGTCCACTCAGTGGATCTTCAAAACTTATACAGACTTTATTCATATATTAATTTGTATGATGATACACTATTGATATATACACATTCAATATTCATAATATTGTGTTTACTGTTTACGGTATATGCATATATACGCATTATTATTTTCAATGCTTTTCATCATTATTATCATTGTTTAGCGTTACATTATTTCTATTTCCATTTTTTTTTTATTCTTTAAATTAGCCGTGTTAGCAGCACTTAATATCATTGGCAGCACAGGGTATCCACACTTTTTCCACTATTGGGGGGTAAGTGACAAGGCACAGGGAGCGAGTCCGTTATGCGACCCACGGGTAGTAGATAGTGTGGAATCTACCCCTAATTACAGGGGAAATTAGTGATACGGCAGCTGGGGGGGTTTTCAGGGAATATTTGAGAATGTCTCAGGGGCCAACAACATCAAAGACAGCAGTTCACGCTTCCCCCTGTGGGGATTTGGGAAGCAGAGTGTGGCCAGGGGGGCCCCCCTTGGGGCCACAAAGACGCTTGCAGCGGCTAGCCGGGAGCCACTGTTCAGGGTGGTTGGGAAGAGGTATATCCGGCGATGTCCTCCAGTACGGGATGTCCACTTGAGGCAACCCCATGGACTCCAAGAAATGGGGTAGGTCATCTTTATTGCGGAGAGAATGCGTCTGGCCATCCTTAGTAGCGGAGAGGCTAAATTGAAAGCCCCATCGGTAAAGCAACTGGGCATCCTGCATGGCCCCCAAAAGAGGCTTGAGAGCACAGCGTTGCATCAGCATGCGTCTAGAAAGATCGGGAAAGAAGGTTAACTTAGCTCCATCAAAGTCCACATGCCTGACCCCTCTGACTTGGTTCATAATGCGTTCCTTAAGGGAGTATTTGTGTAGTTTATAAATAATGTCCCAAGGCTTATCAGGATCATCAGAGGGAGGGTGCAGGGCTCAGTGTGCCCGGTCGATTTCAATGTAATCAGGCACCTGGCGGCCTAGTATTTGCTTAAAGACCCCCTGCTGGGTGGAGATAATATCTCTCGGGCCTGTTGCTTCAGGCAGGTCTCTGATATGAATTTTAACCCTGTGGCTTCGGTTTTTAAAGTCATCCATTTGGTCAAGCAGGGCCTCAAGCCTGCAATCCTGCCTTTTACAGTGATCAGTGAGAGCCTGCAGTGTAGGGGTAGTTTCTTCCAACTGTGTTTCTAAGGTCTCCACTCTACCCCCAAGGAGTCTGCTTACAGGTCTTCAATGTCCTGCCTCGGGGCTTTCTCCACTGTATGAGCAAACCGCTCTAAGTCAGCTTTGGTGGGGAGGGAGAGTATATGAAAGTGAATGTCCTTATCCTCCTACGGATCATCTCCGTTTACAGGTTCCTCAATGCTTTCAGAGCCAGAGGGAGGGAGGCAAGGCAGACACAGGCACATGAGGAGAGCCGATAGGGGAGGCAGTCCTGGCAGTGTGGGTGCCGGGCGCCATCTTGGATTTACTTGCCGTGTCTCCACTAGTCCCAAAGAAAGCATCCAGTGACTCGGACTGATTCAGGGTGTCCGCTGAGGTTGCGGGGACTGCTTGCACTTCGATGGCATCTTTTGGTGCTGAAATCTCCCCAGGGAAGCCGCTGTTTAGGCTGAGTAAAGGCACGGGTCACACGAAGCTCAGGGAGAGCACATCCTCACTCGCTCATGCCGTGGCCACGTCCCCCAAATAGTGATTATTATGCATTCAATAAATCTGATAGAAAGAAGTCTCATGTACCAAGAGACCTCCCAAAAGGTCAATTGTATACAGTATGAGGGGGGTCAAATTTCTTCTTCCTTGGCATATGTTACAGAACACAATTTCCTCAGGAGGATGAAGGAATCATGACAGTAGATTCTAGATGTATACAAGCATAAATATTAGCCACAAGACAAAATAAAAAAAGATATATAGTATATATGTGTGGGTGAAACATGTCAGAGGGTCATGGTGATTGGCTGGGATCTAAGCTGAAGCCAGTTTTTTATTCACTTTACATTGGAGTTGAATACAGTGTGTGGCAGTATCGGCATGCTAGGATACTATGCATGTCATAAAATTCTTTCACAGTCAGCCATATTTAAAGGACAACATAAAACTGAATCTATGGAAAAATAATACGACTAGTTCAATATAATCAGGTTGGTTAGACCACATTCCATTACAACTTGCTACACAAAATCATAAACTGTGTGGAGTATTAATGTAAAGTAGAATGATAATGTATATTGGAGCATTAATGTATAGGGTAACAAAGTAAGTGGCAATAAGGGTCCACCATCCACAAAAGCATATTCCCAATAAGGATATGAAGAGGTTTCTGGCTAAACAAACCCATCCCTGTACTGAACTCCTTATACAGTACATTAGGCATCAAACATACAGCGCCTAAAGACTGATAAGGTCAGCTAACAAGAATGCAGTCCAAATACGGCCAACAAATAACTGTCTTAAAGAAGATCTTTTCCAATGACAAATATTTTTATTGACTGTGGCACTTGCTGTGATCACTCATACTGTAAACATTAGTAATGCCTGCAATCAACAATGCTGAAAACACTGCCACTGGCTGCAATCAGCGATGCCAAAAACAACAGCCAGCACCAGATTAGAGCTAGAACTAGCATTTACAGCATTGCTGGAACTAGCATTTACAGCAATGTTTCTTTTTTTTTTATAATAATTTTTATTCAAGGTTATGCAAAGAATACAAAGTTAAGCAAACAGTGTTTGTAACAGAAATGAGACTAAACATTACAGGAACCATTACAAAAGTTGAGAGCAAGCAAAGTTGTATCAGACTAAACGGGACAGAGCCCTCGCCCTATCCCCACCCCGTGCCCCAAAAGGGATCAGTAGATAGTGCGAGGTGGTCCCATGACATTACCTGCTCGCAGTATAGAACAAACTTCAAGGAGACACGCTAAATGGTAAGGCACTATGGCCTAGGCTGAATTCTTATACAGCAATAGGGTCTCGAAATCATATGTACCAGGAGAGGGGGGAGTACCCCAGGCACTCCTGGCGCCACCATTTGATGTGCTGTAAACCTTATTCAAAAATGTAAAGCAGATATACAAACACAGGGAAAAACCCAACGGGACCTATAAGGTCCAGAACCCCTTTGATAGCTAAAAAAAAGGGTGCATTGCAGGACCAGGAACAGATTCAGATTGTAGAGAGAGAGAGAACAGAAGGAAGGTAGGAGAAGGTAGGAGAAGAGAGAAGACCCAAGGGTTAGGAAGTACACGGAAGGCCTGTCACTCGCAAGAGTCTTATGCTGAGGAGGAAAAGAGGTGAGGTTAACTAGATCAGATACCCAGATAATCAAAATTAAATCAAATCAAAGGGGGATACCAACAAAGGAAGCCCAGGGTTCCCAGATGAGCTTAAAGCCGTCCACATTATCTAGAATAATGTTGGATATCTTCTCATTAGTCATTATCCAAGAAATTTTGTTTTTAGCTTTTGGGAAGGAGACTGATGGGGATTTCCAGGCCTTAGAGATGGTCATTTTGGCTCCCAGTAGGATAAAGGAGATCAGAGATTGTGTGCTCCTGGGAATTTTCGGAATAGGGTTGTTGAGTAAGGCTATGGTGGGATCAGGAACTACCCCTACCCCCGTGACTTTCCTGATAAGACGGAAAATTTTATGCCAGAAGGACCGGATTCTGGGGCATTCCCACAGTATATGTAGAATGGAGCCCATAAGCCCACAACCCCTGTAGCACAAGGGGGAAGATTGTGGGTAAAATTTGGCGATGCGGGTGGGGACCAGATACCAACGGGTCATAACTTTGAGGTTCGCCTCAACCAGCGAAACATTCAAAATGCCTTTATAGGAGCGGGCCAGATTGTTATGCCAGCGTTCTAGTGTCCAGTCAAGGGATAGGTCACGTTCCCAGCTCGTCATGTAAGGTGCTCTCTCCATAGGCTCGGCCAAAGCTGAGTAAATCAGGGATATCCCGCCTCTCGTGTCCATGGCCGATGAGCACCACTGCTCGTAGGGCGTTACCGAAGGTAGTTCTATGCTGGCTTTCTTAATCTGGTGTAGAAAGTGGGAGAGTTGAAAAAACCTAAACTTCTCGGAAGGGGGCATTTTAAGTCTAGAAGTGCAATAGCTTAGAGTAAAAGGTCCGTTTGAGTTGAAAAAGTGGCCAATTCTGTATAGGCCTTTGTCAAGCCACCACTTGAAGGCGACTATGTCTAAACCAGGGGGAAATCGAGGGTTGCGAAAGATATGGGCCAGTGGGTGCCAATGAGAAATCAGGGAACTATGTTTATGTAGGGAGTCACACAGAGCCATGGAGTGGGAAAGTGTAGGCGCTAAGATTGGGGGGCGAGTTTTAGGGTGGGTCCATAAAAGAAAATCTAAGGTAAACCCAGGGGTAGCGGCTCTTTCCATGGAAACCCAGTCTGGTTTGGGGCCTTTTAAATAGATTGTCGAAAACTGACTAAGTTGGGCCGCGCGGTAGTACCACCACAGATTTGTTAATCCCAGACCCCCCCTCGATCTGGGCCTAAACAGGACGGATTTGGAAAAACGATATCCAGATTTATCCCAGACGAAGCGTAGTATTGCGGACTGCAGAGAGGTGATATAAGATTTTGTGACTGGGATGGGCAGGGAGCGGAAAAGATATAATATTTTAGGCAGGAGGGTCATCTTGACTGCATTAACTCGGCCCAGCCAAGATAAGTTATGCAGCGACCATTGACGGAGGTCGTCTGTTAGCCTCTTAACCAAAGGGGGATAGTTGTGTTTGTGTAGAAGGTCGTGTCTTGAGGTGAGTTGGATGCCTAAGTAGGGGATGGAAGTGGGGTTCCAGGAGAAGGGGAAGTGGATTTTCAGGCTGTTTACTTGAGACTGAGGCGTGGAGACATTGAGAGCCATAGATTTGGACATGTTAACTTTGAGACCTGACACGCTGCCAAACTCGGTAAGAAGGCGGATCACATTAGGGGTTGAGGTGAGGGGAGAAGTGATGAAGAGAAGTACATCATCTGCGAACAAGGCGCATTTGTGCGTCGTTTGGCCGCAGCGAACCCCCTGGATACCCGGATGATTTCTAATTGCGATAGCCAAAGTCTCAATGGCTATCGCGAATAGGAGGGGGGAGAGGGGGCATCCTTGCCTCGTGCCCTTCCTGATGGGGAATTGCTCTGAGAGGTGACCTTGGAATCTTACCTGTGCTATCGGTTGGGAGTAGAGAGCCTCTAACGTCTTAATAAAGTCAGGGCCAAAGCCCCACTTGCGCAGCAGGGCAAAGAGGTAAGGCCACTCCACCTTGTCAAACGCTTTTTGCAGATCTATGGAAAGCAAATAACCTTCTTGGGGTAGGCCTCCGTCCCAACCCGATCTCATAAGTGAGATGACATCTATTGCCCTCCGAATCTGGTCCGGTCCCTGCCTCCCCGGCATAAACCCTACCTGATCCTTGCTAATGTAGGAGCCAATGAAGGACGCCATTCTGTTCGCTAAAATTTTTGTCATTATCTTCAAATCGTTGTTAATCAACGAGATAGGCCTATAGTTGCTTACTTCGCTCGAATCCTTCCCCGGTTTGGAAATTACTGAAATGAATGCCAAGTTTGCCGAGGGGTCTAGAGGAGAGTCTCTGCGCAAGGAGTTAAAGAAACGGACCAGATAAGGGGCCAAGGTCTCCGAAAATGTCTTATAGTACTGGTTTGAGAACCCGTCAGGACCCGGGGCCGAGTCCTTTTTAAGAGTCTTTATGACTTCACAGATTTCTGCTACCTGGAAAGGAGATTCTAGTATGGAGCGATGGGGATCTGATAATCTAGGGAGGGGGACGTTCTGCAGAAAGGTGTCAAGATCAGCGAGTGGGTGTTGGGAGTTGGAGGAGTATAGGGTGGAGTAGAATGATTGGAAAGTCTTAAGTATTGACACAGGGTTTTGAGATAAATTACCGCTTGAAGTCTTAATCTTAGGAATGGCATATGACCTTAGCTTGGGAGTGAGTTTTGCTGCCAGCTGTGGTCCAAACTTATTAGCTCGCATATAGTGTTTACTACTCTGCCATTTTAGGTGTTTGTCTGCCGTAGAAGTTAAAGCCATGTTAAGTGCTAACCTGATAGAATCCAACCTGGCCAGGGAGGCCTGAGAAGGATTACTCTTATGGTTCTCGCTTAGGGTTTTGAACTCTTTCTCAAGTTTCTCAATGTCAGCCTTACGTTCCCGCTTCAGTTGTGATGAAAGTTGAATAATCTTCCCCCTAAGCACTGCTTTGTGGGCCCCCCACAGAGAACAGGGGGAGATATCGTTTGTGTCATTGTTCTCGAAGTATTCCCGAATATCCTTTTCCAGTAAAGTGCAGTGCACCGGGTTAGAAAGAAGAGATGAGTTTAAACGCCACGGACGAGGCCCAGGGGAGGATAAAGTACCAGAGAGCCTAACGAGCACCAGAGAGTGGTCAGACCATGGGACTTCGTGAATGGAGGCATGGGAGGCAGCGTGAATGTCTGGTGCAGGTAGAAAGATGTGGTCAATTCTGGCATAGGTTTTATGAGGAGCCGAGTAATGCGTGTAATCTTTTGCCGAAGGGTTGAGTTCCCTCCAAATGTCTATGAGGCCCAGGGAGTTTAGAAGGCATGCAATATGAAGGCTCTGTTTAGGAGGTCTTTTATGGCTGGGAGTCCCCGTCTTAGATTTATCTAGAATAGTGTCAAAGGTGACATTGGAGTCACCACCCAGGATAACCCGACCCTCAAAGTGTGGTGCTAGTGTGTTGAGTAATATGGAGAAAAATTTGGCCTGTCCACTGTTGGGGGCATAATAGGAAACTATGGTATGGACCCTCCCCTCTATTGAACCCTTAACTAGGACGTAACGGCCCTCTTTGTCTGTAATGGTTAGAGAGTGTTCAAAGTGGGTTTTTTTGGAGAATAGTATCGCTACCCCTCTCTTTTTGGTTTCAGCACTTGCTAAGAAAAAGGTGGGGTAACCACGGTGAAGAAAGGGGGGGTTATAGCTGCTGGGAAAGTGGGTCTCCTGGAGTAGGACTACATCAAGGCCCCGTGTGTGATAACTCTGGAAGGCTTTGCGTCGTTTGGACGGGGAGTTCAGACCCTGGGTATTATGTGAAGCTACTCTAAGGGCTACTGGTTTGGAAGGTGTATCAGCCATGGACAAAAGAGGGTGAGCACGAGCACATAAAAGAGAGACCTACCGTGATCCGCTCCTTACTGAGAAATCGCATCGGGGAGATGGGTAGAAGTCGCAACCGAGTGCCAGTATACTTGAGGACCTTCCGTGTCGGTTCCTGGGAGAGAAAAGAAGTGTTGCAAAAATAATAATGTGAGAAAAATTCAGACATATAGAAAAGGGGATAAAGAAAGAGAAGAGTGGAGAATGAGTGGAGACCTAGGCAAGATTGACTAGGGAGGATGAAAATAAACAGGATCAAATGGCCTAGACCAGTACTGAGACCCAAAACGATGTTGGGCTCAGGGAGGTGACGAACCCTATGTGGGTCGTATGCCCGCAGTCGCAGAAAGAGCTAGCTCTTATCTGGTACCGCGGTTAAGGTGGCATTCTTGTCCGCCCCAGACCAGAAGCCCACAGTAAAAAATATAATCATATATGGGATATATCTAGGATCAGGGGCATATCTAACCGCAGACTTAAGTAGAAAACATTGAATAAAATTGTAACATGAACAAAATGGCAGACACAAAAATCAAAGACTAGCAATCCTCGATGCCGAGGGAAAACAGAAGGGGAGGGGGAAGAATTCAGGAGGGTAGGGGGGGAGAGGTGTGGGTGGAGGGGGCAGGGAAGAGGGGGGGGAAGCAAGGGGGGGTCAGGTTTAGGGAGCATAGGGGGGTGGGTGACCACCCCCAATCACATCTCAAGTAAAGGCTAATAGATAACAAGTAATATAGGGCATTGGACCGGGTTCTCCTTCCAGAGGTCCCGTGAATATCCAATACATACATTCCCCGTCTCTTCTCTTGCACAGGGGGCTCAATCAAACACAAGATGAATTTAATAATAAAAAAAAAAAATGGAAAACAAAGAATACTCAGCAAACTAGCATTGCGCTGACCCCAAAGGGGAGAGCTAGGACAGCGAGGTGGGGGAACCCCGTTGAGGAGGCGAGTCGCAGCATTCTTAACAAAGAGGGGCAGAGGGATAAACTCAGTCTCGGATGGAGTAGTGAGTAGCACTATTCAGATGGGGATTAAGATATCCGGATTAAGGCACAGCTGTCTCCGAGAGACAGGTCAGGGATGAAAAGTCATCTAGGAGGGTGAGAGTCTCGGTGCCTCTTTGGTTGTTGCTTGTTCCACAATGGGGTGATGGGGCTGCCAGTGGAGGGTCTCTTGGACGAGCCGGGTCTAGGAGAAGAGTCTCGGGGGGGCAATTCTTGGTTGATGAATCCAAGACGCAGTAGCAGCTGTTCTCCTTCCCCGAAGCTTGAGAAGCCATAGGTTTTGCCTTTGTGATCAAATTGTAGGCGGAATGGGAAGGACCACCTATACTTGATGGATTTCTGTGAGAGAACCCCCGAGAGGGGCTTCAGGGCCCTCCTCTTTTGGATTGTGGTCGGTGAGATGTCCGCAAAGATCTGTATTTTGTTCCCCTGAAAGTTAAGGTCCTCAGCATTGCGTGATCTCCTCATAACCTCCTCCTTCACGTTGTAGTAGTGGGGCTTGACCACTACATCCCTTGGAAGCCCATCTTGGCGAGGGGGTTGTAGAGCTCTGTGGGCCCTGTCCAGTTCAAGTTTATGTTCCGGAATATCGGGTATGACACTTTTAATGAACGATTTCACTGCTTCAGGGATATTGACCACCTCCTCAGGGAGTCCCCTTATGCGGAAATTATATCTCCTGCTGCGATTCTCCAACTCGTCGATTTTGGCTAATGCGATTTCAAGTTGGTCTTGCAGTGTCTGAATGCAGCAGTTTGTGTTTTGATTGGTGCGAGCTGAAGTGTTGTCTACCGCTTGCTCAATAGCATCCATGCGTGCACCTATAGATTGCAGATCCGCTTTAATGGAGGATGTGATCTGCGCTGCTGTTTGTGTCAGTCCAGCTGCCAGCATATCAGAGAAGCAGTTTAGGATTTGTGCCATGTCAGACTGAGGGGGCTGAGGGATGGGGGATGGCATCTGAAAGCCAGCTTGGCTCAAGGGGAATTGCAGCATGGGTGTGTTCATAATGTCTGCCATAGTGCGACTGAGGAGAGATTCTGTGGAGGCTGGTGATGCCAGGTGACGGGGGACAGTACTCACTGGAGTTGCCAGCAGGGGTAGGACATGCTGGATTGGAGAAGAAGGGTCCGCAATGCTGTCTTGGCCCGCCTCGTCACCACGAGGAGAGGCCGCGGTCGCCATCTTGGAGGTCATAGGAGCTGTTAGGCCAAAGTCCAGCTGCCGGCTGAAACCTTTCTTTGCGTCGGAACCTGGCATTCAGGGATGTGCTCCGCTCCCTCCGCTACCCTGTCCGACCGTCCTCGGAGTCAATCTCCCAATGCTTTTAGCGCTGTGAACCCCGGAATGCTGGGGCGGCTCGGAGCTCCCGTTCAGAGCGTCTTCCCGGAAGTCCCGCGCATGCGCACCTACAGCAATGTTTCTAAAGCCTTGTACACACAATCCGACTTCCATCTGACTTTTCCATTGCTTTTTGTCCGAAGGGCGTTGTTCATGAACTTGGTATGCATAAACATGGCAGAACATTTTCAGCCAACAAACACAAATGTAGTGACATCTCATTGTACTTACAACACTTCAAAAGAGGATGTTCAATTCTCATGTGTCACGTGTTGGGCTCCTTCTGCTAATCTCGAGTTACTAGAAGTTGTGGTCAGTGTTAGTTTGCGCTTTTCAGTTTTGTGCTTTTTGTTTGTTTCTGAACAGTCGGTCATCAACCAGTCATGTTGTGCAATCCTACAAGACAGTGTGCTATTTATGGGCTTGGAGCTATTGCTTTGACTCTAGCCCAGGGGTCTTCAAACTATGGCCCTCCAGTTGTTCGGAAACTACAATTACAATGCCTCATGGGATGTGTAGTTCCGCAACAGCTGGGGGGCCGTAGTTTGAGGATCCCTGCTCTAGCCAGTCCAGCAACAGGAGGAGGAGTTGTTTGACCAAAAATTGGTTGCTTAATCGTGACAAATTTTGTCATATGCTTTGCTGTGTAAGCTCCAGGAGAATAATCCTAATGATTTTAGGAATTATCTCCAGATGACGGAGTCCTGTTTTCAGAAATTCTTGTCCTTGCTGTCTCCCTATATTAGGAAGCAGGACACCTGCATGAGGGTTTCTATTCCAGCAAAGCAAAGGCTCATAGCCACCCTGCGATACTTGGCAACAGGGAGAAGTCTCCAGGATATTAAGTTTACCACTGGGATCTCTCCCCAGGCTCTGGGAGTCATTATTCCAGAGACCTGTTGTGCCATCATACAAGTCCTGCAGAAGGACTATATTCAGGTACATTTTATCATTTAATATCACATTCTATGTACTTAATGTTTTTTAATGCACCGTATTTATCGGCGTATAACGTGCACCTTTTTACCCTGAAAATCAGGGAAAAATTGTGGGTGTGCGATATACGCCGATCCCCGCTTCCCGCACTGTGTTTGAACTGAGCCGCCGACATATCCTGAGCGCAGTACACTCGGGTACACTCGACCAGGCTTGGCTCCCCTTGCGGTCACGCCTCCTAGCCTCTATGTGAAAGGAGCCGAGCGTGGCCGAGCATGCCCGAGTGTACTGCGCTCGGTATATGTCGGCGGCGGCGACGTTCAAACACAATGCGGGAAGCGGGGATTCGACTGAGAGACAGCGCGGGAGAAGCGGGGAGGACACCACCGAGGCCGCAGACGGTGGACCGGACAAGGCCGCCAATGGACGCCGGGCAAGACACTGACGAGGGGCATCTAATCTTCTTTTTTTTTTTTTTTAGGATTTTCCCTTCTAGGTTGGGAGTGCGCGCTATACGCCGGAGCGCGGTATACGAAGATAAATACGGTATATTACTAAGTTTTGTATTCCATCATTCCCATTATTGTAATATGCTGTGAATGTCCTCTTTGTCCTTGTGCATGCTGTAAGCTTTTTCTTGGCCTACATGCATTTTCCTTTACTAACCTCCCCAGCATGCTACCCTGGGCCCATACACACCTAGCCTAGTAACTTAACAATGTTTTTTGTTATGCTTCTTCTTTATGTTTACCCTAAACACCCCCTAAAATGTGTCACAATCTTATTGTTGTCCTCAAATTCATGCAGAGTGCAAGAGTCCTTTTTTTTTTGGGGTGCACAAAACTCTTTTGTAACCCTCCCTCCCACCCCAAAATGCAGAGTCAACCAATACAACCTGCTGACTTTGCAAAATCCATACACAGTATACCTCTTTTGTGGTCAGATTTATGCATGAATTGTCCAAAGCATGTAGTGCAAGGGCCTGCCTGATTACCTTCAAATTGAACAGTATACATTTTTGGTCTCCTAGTATCTTGTTAATGGTAAGTTATGTATGTCAAAATGTGCTTCTTTTTGGACAGTGTGTATTCGTATTTTTGGATTATGACACTTCTTACCTGTCCACTAGGCTGCCAATCTTGAAAAGACAGAGGGGCTGGCAAAGATGACCTTATGTCAGGACCGGGTTTTGAACCTGGGACCTCAGCTGCGTCTGGCAGTGAGCCTTCTCACTGAGCTATCTGGGATACTGGACAGCTCTGTGTCTGTTCTGCTTGACAAACCCATCTGATCCATTGGACCTTGCTGCCTTGTGTCTTGATTGACTTGAACCTTGAACCCCTTGCTCCTCCCACGAACTTCCTGATATAAGCCATGTCTCTGCACTTCCTCCTTGCCAGGTTATTGTGCCTTCCCAGCCAGTGCCTTGCAATTTGTCTGCTCTGCTACCATTGTATCTGCAACCACCTGTGTTTGACCCTCGGCCTGTTCCTGGACTTCTCTACTGCCTGATCCCAATCTGCGCCACCTGTGTTTGACCCTTAGCCTGTTCCTGGACTTCTCTATTGCCTGATCCAAATCTGCTACCGTCTGTGTTTGACCCTTGGCCTGTTCTTTGACTGCTCATCTGCTTGATCCCAGCCTGCAGCCGCTCGTGATTGATCCCTTGGCTTATTTCCTGACCACGCTACTATTTCCTCCTTGTCTGCTTATCCGCTATTGGACCCCGGCTTGCTCATACCCTGGTGGGGAAAACTTGAGGACCGCGACCTGGTACTAGCTTGCAGCTAAATCCATCTCCACCATCAGGAGCTCTGGGGAAAACCAGCTAGTACTTAGATTCCGCACCTCAAGGGAGCCTGTGTTATCTGCCAGAAGTGACTGTACACCTGTCATCAACTGCTATTGCAATTGGCCTTCAAGCCTGACACCTGATCGTGACACCTTAATTGTTTTATGCATTTAGCTCTCCTGGAAGTGGAGAGGGTTAACTGTCCAAAACATCTACCCATTCAACCCCCACCACCCTAACATTTTTTTAATGTGCCACCAGAGGGGGTGAGGAATCCATATAAGTAGAACTCACCCTTTTAATTTTGAATACTAATTTAAATATTATACTTTTAAGGCAACTTTTATGTTGCCTAAGTATGTTTGTGTTAAATATGCTTGCAATTTTATGTGCTCAAGTAGTATTTTTTTTGCCTTGTTTGACTCCCCAGTTTCCTTCAAACCCCCACCAATGGCAGGATGTGTCAGCTCAGTTTGCGAATTTGTGGAATTTCCCTAACTGTGGTGGTGCCATTGATGGGAAGCATGTTAGGATTGTCCCTCCACCCAATTTATTCATGTATTTCTTCAATTATAAAGGCTTTTGCAGCAGAGTTCTGCTTGCTGTTGTGTCTGCAACATACGAGTTCCTGAACCTGAATATGGGGAAGAATGGCCTCCACTCGGATGGAGGTGTCACTCATGATACATACCAAATTCTGACATCGGCTACAGAATGGCACCTTACATTTGTCACATGCTCAGGACAATGTCGAGGGCCTCAATTTTGTTTTTGTGGCAGATAGGGCCTTTGCTCTGGGAGAACATCTTCTAAAACCCTTTCATATGAGGAACCTCACCCCAAAGCAATGCAGTTTTAATTATCGGCTCTCTTGTGTCAGAAGGGTGGTGGAAAATGCCTTTGGAATCCTCTCCCGTTGCTTTAGACTGTTTTTATTCTCAACCATCATCCATGTTGTGTTGTGCTGCTGCATCCTCCACAATTTTTTTAAGGAGGATTGCTAGCAGCTACATTGCCTCAGGGCAAACAGATGTTTCTGTTTTATGCCCAGCTGAAGAGGCTGGATGCCAGCTCTAGAAAGTGGACATGCTGGTTTGCCCTCCCATAATGCCTTTCTTGTCCGTGAACAAAATATGGACTACTTTGTGGGTAGAACGGCAGTGGCTTGGCAGCAAAATGTACTTGATTATGACTAAATCTTTGAATTTTTCATAAACTACTATTTCATTTGAACTACTGTTGTCTGTGTTTACTAGGTATCAGGAACCGTACTTACCGAGACCGAGATGCTGAGGGCGGCTCACCCTTGCGACCCAGCGCAGTCCACCCTCTGGAATGGGAACAGAGGAGGAAAGGCACAAGGAGGCACCGGTACCGGAGTGGGTAGTAGCTGAGCAGGTAGATCACTGATGACAGCTGAAGAGTAGGCAACTACTGACTGGAAGTCAGAATTCGTAGACAAGGGCAGGAGCTGGAGACAAATCCGGGAAACAAGCCGTAAGTCAAGGGTTGGAGAAGGCAGAGAAAGTCCAAAGGTACAGGCCAGGGGTCAGGGGCAGGAGACAGCAGCAATCCAGGGTACGTAAGCCAAGAGGTCCGAAGTTCCGGGTGAGAGGAGAGTCATCAAGACATTACGGGTCAAACAAGGTCACAGCAACAGGAAGAACACACAGTAGCTGATGACAAACCAGCAACCTGTCCAAGGGAAGATGCTGGTTTAAATAGGGCCATCAGGCCTCTGATTAGTTCCGAGTAAGGGGCTTCGCGCGAGCCACTGTACCGCGCATGCACGCGCGATTCGCGCACAGGCATGCACCGCTGTGCCATTCTACCACGCATGTGCGCGAATCTGTCCAGAATGGAACTGGTACCCTGACACTAGGTTTGCAAATTGCCTTAATCTTTGTCATTTTCTCCAATAGTGCAAACTATCCTTATGTGCATGAGGTGACAATCTCACTTTGAGCAAACTATTATGTTGTGCTGTGGCTACAAACATTTTAGAGTACACTGTCAATGTAACTACACCAACTTAACACATACACTGTTATTGAGCATTGACATAAGAAGCCACACATTGTTTAGAATTTTTTTTTTACTACAAGCACATTCCCATGTGCGTTTTATGGTTTTAGAACAAACCAACATCGTTTTTTGTGTATAGAACATGTATATGTGCCAGTATTTAGCATTTGTAGTGGCTAAACATGCATGTTTGCAGAATGCAGAGCATACACATCCCCAACTCTGGAACTTACAAAGGTAAACTTTAAACTTTTTGAATTAAACTTAAAGTTAAACTTTTTGAATTTGAAGGCCATATGAGACATTGGGCCAGATTCACAGAGCCCTTACTCCTGTCTAACTCGCGTTAGACTGGAGTCCTTTCAAATTACGCGCGTTTATTCACTACTCTGAAACCTCAAACCATGAAAATACGGCTGCAGGATTCAATCCGACTGGCTTACATGTTCGTACGCCTTCGGATCTACGCTGCAATAAATTTGTGGCCGCTGGGTGGAGTTCCCGTCGTTTTCCGCGTCGGGGTATGCAAATGAGCTTTTGCCGACGATCCAAGAAGTTACGAACGTCAATCGCAATCTCTTACGGCATCTTTGGTCATCTTTTTGCTGTGTAAAATTATACCAGCTTTTTGCTAGTCTAATATTAGACAGCCCATGTTAAGTATGGCCGTCGTTCCCGCGTCGAATGTCAACTTTTTTTTTTTTTTTTTTACGTAAGTCGTCTGGGAATAGGAATGTCCGTAAACGACGCTACTCAAACAACGAATGACGTAACAACATTATTTCGCGCATTGCACGGCGGGAAATTTCTGAATGGAGCATGCGCAGTTCGATCGCCGCGGGGACGCGCCTAATTTAAATGCTTCACGCCCCCTAATAGCGTATTTCGATTACGCGGCGAGAAATACACTACGCCGCTACCAGAATTTGGCGTATAGCCTGGTAAAATACGGCGGCGTAGTGTATCTGAATCTGGCCCATTAATATTAGTATTCTTAAGTTGTGAATATCTTGCCTTCCTCAGGTAGGATGAGCTCTTCTTGTGCTTACGATTCAAAATAAAAAAACATACATAAAATAACTTCTAATGACAGTTTGGGAGTAGGCAGGTATATATTTAAAATTAAGAACAAGGGACACAAACAGAGTTGGAGCTTTGCGCTTCAAAACTACAAGGGGATAATGGGGTTGTGCTAACTTGACACACAAAAAAAAATATATCTTATTGATATCACTAGAACATCAATCCTTTGTAAATACGTTTGTCATTCCTCTGTCAGTATCATCAGAAAAACAGCTTTATTATTATCACATTATAAAGAAGAAGAGAATGTGCGCTGCCTTTCTAGATTTCATAATTTGCTGCGGTCACAAATGTGATATCTCCATTGCAAACGCTAGTTTTACAAGACCGAACCATTCCTGCTGGTCCTTACTTCTGTGAATGCATGTTTGGAATTTGTATTTTAGTCCGATGGACTTGTGTACACATGATCGAATGAGCCGACGTAGCACATTCGTTGTCGGAAAGTTTGAGAGCATTCACAGTGAACATTTGTCAGATGAAAAATCGAAAACAATTGTCCGATGGATCATACACACGGTCGTATTGTCCGATAAAACATGTTTGTCGCCGTTTTGATCACTGTGATTGCCTATCAAAGTGATCATGGGGCACAAAGCTGTTTTGAATAGTTCTGTATCTTTAGTCAATGCTCTGTGCTGTCTAATGCAAGCAGAAGCATTGACATTGTGCATGTGCACATATGTAAACAAGTGATAACATACAGGTACATCCTCCCAGGGCAATAGGGGAGTGCACTGGCTGTTTCAATAGAGTGGCCAGTCAAAAAGTGCTTAACATAAATATCTTAAATATAAGAATGTTAATAGTACATACAATTACAATGTATTGACTGTAAATCAAATTGTTAATTTGTTGTAATACTGTAGAGAGCTATTTCATCCATACATGTTGTTAATTATATGGCAGTGTAGTGTATTCCATTTTGACCCTACATGAAAAGGAATTGAAATAAATATAACGTGTTCAATCAGATAAACTGAAATTGCTTTTTTTTTCCTGGCTAAAATATTTGCCTTTCATGTAGGTTCTGTAGAACAAATTCATTTTTTTAAATTATGCAAGCCTTGTATTTTGAAAAATGCACTTGTGTATCAAGTTAGTTCAAATGTTCTTTGGATGTTTAAGAACTATTTCAGTTAACAAGTAAATCAAGTCAGTAAGCTATGAAACAATCTTCAGCAAACATTGCAGCTGTGCTAAAAACAGATCATTTGAGATAGAGCCAGATAACTGGTTTCCTAAATCTCCTGAAATCCTGGAAGTTGCACATCTCTCCAAAACCCCTAAGAAGTTGTATGACAGCTTCAATCTAGGTTTCAACCAGGCCATGCCGCCAACACATTTCACTCCACCCAGGGAGGTTAGTCATGGGGATTGTCTGCATGCCTATTGGTTGCTACATAAGAGATGGAGTCTTGAGCGACATCTATAAAATTAGTTTGGGTCACAGGCTTACAAACCTTTGAAGGACATTAATACAGTTCACTTGTCACAATAAAGGTCAAGGCACCTAAAAAATAAGGATTTTCCCAGCATTCCAATCCAACATGTTAGTTGGAATGGAATATGTTAAAAACCAAGAATTTTGCATCCTCTAAACATGAATGACAATGGATCTGGTATGATTTAAAGTGGTTGTAAAGGTAGAAATTTGTTTTACCTTAACCACTTAAGGACTGGACCAATATGCTGCTAAATGCCCAGAGGCGTTTTTACAATTCGGCACTGCGTCGCTTTAACAGACAATTGCACGTGCGACGTGGCTCCCAAACAAAATTTGCGTCCTTTTTTTCCCACAAATAGAGCTTTCATTTGATGGTATTTGATCATCTCTGCAATTTTTTGTATTACGCTTTAAAAAAAAAAAAACAATATATATTACTTTTACTATTTTTTTTTTTTTACTATTTTTTTAAATCGTAACTGTCAACCTTATTCAACCACATGCAATGCAATATAAAAAAATAGCTCCTGGAACTTGTAGTTTCGCAATAGGGAGTGAAAAGGTTAACAGCTTAAAACTTTATTAGGAGGGCCGTCAGTTTGAGACCGCTGTGACTAGTAAGTGGGCAGGGGGGTGTGGGGGGGGGGTGATCAGGGATTAATGTGCCTCTGATGTCACACAGTCTTCTCTCCTCAGGCAGGGACCTTCCCCCTTCCTGTGTTTACACAGGCAGAGGAAGTATTTTGGCCTGGAGGGGGCGGACAAAAACGAACAGCCTCTGTCTGCAGCCACGGGGACCGCCGCATAGCAGTCTCATATCTGTATTCCTGATTTAAGTGGTTAAAGAATATGTAAACACAGCATTTTAATATAGGAAATAGCTACAGCTTTGAAAGAAAAAACCTCTTTATGAGATTTTATCCACTCTGTAATCATTTGCTGGCCAGCCCCTCTGTCCTGTCCTGCAGCCAATCCCCCCTCACACAGTTCCCCAACATATACTGGATTCTGATAATAGTCAGCAGCTCCACCATCTCTAATCCAGCTCTTTCTTCAAGTCCTGCAGCTAATGTCCACCTCACACAGTGCCCTACATACACTCACTCCATCTGAGAGTCTGAACAGTCTGCCTCCTTCAATCTCTACCTGCAGCCATTCTCACACACATTGTAAACACACTTTTTACACTTTACAACAGCTTCTTCACTGATCCTAGTCCATCTGGCGGGGGTGACTACTAGCTGGCAGGTCAGACACAGAGAGGAAGAACAATCCCTTCTGTGTGCCAGTACTGTATTTAGGTTTTGTGCTGCCCTAGGCCTGACTAAACTTCTGCACCTACTATTTCAAATATGACCCACCTCTTCCTGTCAAGGCCAAACCCTGTTTGTTTAGGACCCGCCCTGATTTTTTTGGGGGGAGGGCGGGACACTAGTTCTAAAGGCCCTGGGGTGGGCAATGGATTCCCTTAATTTTCATAGTTTGTCTCTCACTTCCTGTTTGGCTATGGGGCAGGAAGTGAAGGGAAATCTCCACAATTGGACAGGGATGGTCAAAAATAAACTGACAGGGGCTATAACCCTCCCTTACTCTATCCAAAATGAAAAAAAAAGGTGTTAATTATAGTTCTACTTTAAGCACACATTTCTGATAATTATATTGAGAGGACTAAAAATATAACCATGCCAATGGTGCAACAGAAACATAGCAGAGTGAGGAAGGTTTGTGGTCCAGGATGATAGAACAGTCAAAATTAGAAGCCCCCCCCCACACACACACACACAGTTGTGAAATGCTGGGGCAGAAGCAGAGCGTCCGCTATATGGGGGCGCTAAATGAATTTGTCTAACAGTGTAGTGCAAGCCGACTGGGACTCTTTTTGTGCTGCCCCCCTGAAAAGTGCTGCCCTAGGCCTGGGCCTTGTTGGCCTAGTCCAGCATACAGGGTTGCTGTGTGCACTGTAGTTTAGGCAGTGAGTCTCTGCTGTCTATGAGCAGAGCATCGCTGGGAGGGGGCGTGTCACTAAACAGACTACAGTAGATAGAGTACACTATACCTAGATACTAGACATGTGCGGTTCGTTTTGTTCTGCATAAATATTTGGACACATATTTCATTATTCGGATATTCGGCTTTATTCAAATATCCAAATTACAATATAAACAAAGCTTACTGAATGCTCCGAATAACTAAACTAAATTTGTCTGAATTTCTTAAATTTCAGTCAAATTCGAACTGTAAACATGCTTCTGAAATCAAAGACTGTGTGTGTTATTAGTACTATTTTGAAAAAATGCTGTTTTAGTTAAGCCAAACATGATTTGAAGAGTCCTTGTAATCTTTTGATTAAGATTTCTCTTTTGTATGTTCACTTTGCCACATTTGAATTGAGATAATATAAAACAATCTAAAGTTTTCAATTTGGCCGATTCAAAATTTATGAATTAGAATGCTTTGAATTGAAAAGACAATTAGAAAAAAAATTTAAAATTAATTTCAAATACGAATTTCAAATACGAATTCTGAATATGAATTGAACGATTCAACCAAATTTAACTAAACTAAATAACTTGACTAACGAATCTAAACAAAACATTTTTATTTATCTTTTTGTCATGCACATGTCTACTAAGTATGGTACCACTATCTCCTAGCAGGTATGCAAGGGACACAAACTGACATGCTAGGATAGATCTGCCATCATATCTAGCGTGGTCAGTTTGAAACAGAAACTCAGGGAACTGACAGAATCACTAGATATTTTCATTTTAGGGGTTACAAATGCTTTAATGCATTAAGGTAAAAAAAATACTTTTTAATAGTATCTCCCCCTGTACCCTAAAATACTTACATGAGCCTGATCTTGATCCAGCATTGTGCATGTCTGCAGCATCTCTTCTTCTTCTTCTGTCATTGGCTCCTGCTGCTGTCAATCAAAACCTGTGTGCAGAGAGTGGGTTGTGGGGCCAGGCAGGGCTGTGTATCTGAATAGACACAAACAGCCCAGCTCAGGATCAAGCAAGCACTAATGCCCCAATAGGAAATGGCTTCCTATCGGGGCACCTGGCAGGGAGAAGGAGCCAGGAGTGGCCGTGAGGAACCCCAGAAGAGGCAAAGTGGGGCTACTGTATGCATGATTTTATATTATAATGGGGGAAAAATCTTTACATACAACCACTTTAAGCTTGGAGAGAAACACAATAATTCCAGGAAATGTATGTGTTAAATGGCACACCAAATACCAGAAATGTATTATCAGTTTTCTTTTTCTTTGTGAACTGACCCTTTAAAAGCAACTCCAAGAACAGTTAGAACCTCTGTAAGGATTTTTTTCTTACTTTCATTGTGCCTGTATTTTATGTACCTAGACAGAACAGGAAATAAGCTGGCACCAAAACAAATATCCCTATTGGATGATGTCCCCTCAGGGACATAGGTAACAATTAAAATCTGACAGAACATCTATCCTTTCTCCACTACATATCTAAAGCAAGTAAATAAAGTTTTGGCTGGACTTTTCTAACTTGCTTCCCTCCACCAAAAACAAAGTAGCTTACGCTATCACTTGACTTCCTTATATATTTTAATTCCTAAGATGCTAAAGTAAATATAAATATAAATAATGCTTAGTAGCATCTTTTTATATTTTTAATTATACAGTTTACTCCCCTTTATATTTTTAAAATATATTATTTACTTATGTGCAATACGTATTCTTGTTTTTATTTTAGGTGCTTAAAAAAAGCATGCTAATAATTTCTACTGATAATGATTAATGGCAAGATTCCTTCCTAAGTACTTATCGGTCCCTGATAACACACATCAAATCAAATAGTTTCCTACAGCTATACATTTTTTTTAGGGCTCCCTTGTGGGCTACAGTACACTGCAGACAAGTTTAGTTTATGCATAAGGTAAGCACAAGCTAATATATCAAATCCTACTAGAAAGATATATGCACATTGCATTTTGTATTTTATTATCACAGTGTTGTTGCTCTGAGGCCATTAATACCCAAAAGCCTTTTAAAATGCAATATATTTTTTGGCTGGTTGCTATTTAATCTATTCTGAAACATGTCTGTGTTTCCTAATGGCAAAATTCTCAATTTGCACCATATTTCACCTGTTTTTCTCAGTGCTGCCTGCTATTTTCTTTGATATCCCAATCCTACTGAGAAACAGCACTTGTGTTAACTGGTCTCTGGGCTTCCATAATGAAAATGCAAACTATATATCTTTTAAGGTTTTTTTTTTCATTCATTCTAAAATTTCAGTTTGATATGTAAGTTTATATTTGTTGCTTTTAAAGGATTGTTTCAAATTTTATTTTATTTTTATATTTGTTATTCAATTTTTACCTTTTTTTTAAATCTAAACTCATGGTAGTTTGATCAAGCTCCTGGAGGGGGATTAGCTAAGACCTTAAGGGTATTCCCGCATTTGAAGTCAAAATTGAGAAACTCCCTTTTACAAAAAAGCTCACCTTTTAGACGTTTCTAAGGAGAAGATGTCATGCCGACAGTGTCATTGTTTCCATATTAAATTTGCTATACCTCATTAACATACAATTCAGTGGGAGGGGGAGGTGGTTTCTAATTTTTCGTTTCACACATTTTATTAAAGTTTAAATAGAAATATAATTAATTTGTGTATACATATACGGGGTTGTACAATAAATTTTTAACACAAATTAACAGAAATATGGAGGTAGACAATACATTAACATTGTCATTATATATTCAAGTATCAGAATATCAAATAGAATGAGATATAAAGCAGAAACAGGGAAATCGTACATTACTATGTTAGTATCTTGAAGATATAAAGCACAGATGAATCAGAAAATACAGGATAATTCAATCTGAGCCTCCTGATGTGAATGAAGCGATAAAACAAAATAAATAAATAAATAAAAGATGATAATAGAGAAACCCATACAGAGTAGTCTCAAAAAATATGGGTGGAACATAGCACATAGCAAAAGTGTTCAGTAAATCAAAATAAAGGTATGTAAAGATTTTTAACCACGTTGGATGTAGGGGAGGCTTTGGTGAGATGTCACTGTCCATTTGGAAAAGGAAGATAAATTACATATATACCAGCTCTTTCCTCACCATCCTGACAGATCTGGCACAAAGAAGGGCGGAGGAGCACGGAGGGGGGACCGGAGGAGGAGACAGGGAACCGGAGGAGCAAAAGGGGAGCACACTGTACACTGCAGACAAGTTTAGTTTATGCATAAGGTAAGCACAAGCTAATATATCAAATCCTACTAGAAAGATAAATGCACATTGCATTTTGTATTTTATTATCACAGTTTTGTTGCTCTGAGGCCACCATTATTTTCCAGCACTGCCTTAACTGACTTGGGCATGGAGTTCACCAGAGCTTCACAGGTTGCCACTGCAGTCCACTTTCACTTTTCTGTAGACAATAACCTGCTGCTGTAACTGTCCCAAAAAGTGTTTGGTGAACAAATGTGTTTGTCTTCTATCTAAAGTCAATTTAAAAATATGTGTTTATTTTAGATTACCCTGTCCACAGGGTGACAACACTGAGATAGTATTGCAGAATGGACAGTATTGTCACCTATTACAGGAAGTGTGCAGAATTACATGGAAATTATTTCATCAACCTGCTGCTTTTTCTGTCACTGTTCAGTCATAAACTAAATGCATTAGGATAAAACAAAGGGTTGCACCAATACCACTTTTTTAAAACAGAGTTCAAGTATCAATACTTTTTTCAAGTACTTGCCGATACCGATTATGGATACTTTTTTTTTTTTTTTTTCCCATAAAGAAGTTTATTGAAGATAGAATGACATACAGAAATGAGAGACGCATGGATCAAAATTAACACAGGTTCAATATAAGGTCACACGGCCTATGCATAGTGCAAAACAAAGATAAATGTTGATTCCAGCGTGTCTGGTAAGAATCTAGAACCCTCGTCTGGGGGCAGTAGGATATATCAATATAGCCAGAGCTTTTTTTCTCAAAAAATAGGTGCAGGAACTCAACCACGACCCGTTCAGATTTCACAAACAGTAGAAGGGTCTTAAAGGGGCATTAAATACCAGAATTGCATTACAGACAGTGTGCAGAGTTCAGGGGGTTACAAAGCAGTCACTTGTAAACACAGAAACCAGACTTCTGTGTTCACAAGTGATTGTGGTGAGCGGGCACCAAAGGGTCTGAGCCAAAGGTGGTGGAACTGAGTTCCACCAAGTTCCCCCAGAAAAAAAGCCCTGAATATAGCCAATAATCAAGGGTCTATTCCAGAGCGTGTGTGAGGATAGAGAGAAAAGGGAGAATAAGGAGCTAGGAGAGAGATAAAAGAAGAAAAAAAACAGGGGGAGGGGGAGAGTGAGGGAGGGGGAGGGAGGGGGGGTGGGTGAATAGGGGGATCCAGCAATGGGGGGCCGTCAGTGCCAGCGGCCCCCCACACAGAGGGCAACTCCAGTCAAGCCTCGCAATTCCAGCACAATAGAGCTACATCCACCCAGGTCGCTACTCAGGAACTATCGGCCTGGAAGAGCGGAGTTGTTTTAAAGTGGGTCCAACAGGCCCAGGTAGTCGTAAATTTTGTGATACGTTCTTGCGAGATATGAACCAGCTCTTCCATTTCCTCAATCTTAGAGATCCTATGAAACCATTCCCTAATCGTCGGAGTGTGCGTAGAGCGCCAATGTACCGGGATGCAGAGCCTCGCCGCGTTCACCATGTGCATGGCCAAAGACTTAAAGTATTCAGGTCTGGTCAGATGTGTGTGGTGCAGGAGGTATTATGCCAGGGAATAGTCCAGTGTGTAGGTAGTCACGTGCGTGATAAGATCATGCACTGCTCTCCAGAAAGGCTGGAGGGAGTCGCAGTCCCACCATATGTGGAGCATGGTCCCCCTACCCTTCCCACATCTCCAGCATGTCTCCGGGACCACCAGAGAGAATTTATGGAGAAGGGTTGGAGTCCTGTACCAGCGCATTTGTATTTTATAACAGGTTTTCGTCTAGGGGGACCTGAAGTTCAGATTCCCATGCCGAGCGAGCAGAGTCTGGTGAGTCGGAGTTACCGTCCAAGAGAATCTGGTAAATACCCGATATCAGGTGTCTCTGCGGAGATGTCTGCGAACATAAATTCTCGAACGGCGTCAATCGCCTTGTCCAGGTTACCGAGGTCGGCTGTGAGGATAAGAAATGTCTCACCTGTCTGTAGGTCCAGAATGGGAAGGACCCAGACGGGGATTCAGATACTAAGTCTTCGTAGGAACAAGGGGATCCGCGGGAGAAGAAATGGCATGCCTGCGCTCGATCATGTGGCCACACTCGCTTCAGAAAGGAAGAGGACAGGCCTGGAAGAAACTCAGGGTTTCCACTCAAGGGGGTCAAAGGACCCGGGTTCGAGAAGAAAGAGGGAGACCTCGTCGCTCGGCCAAAGGCTCTAAGAGGATGTGTGGCCAGTGCTGCAGGGAGGTCCAAGGAGAAGAGTCAAGTGGAAGCTGTATGAAGGAGCTTTCTAATCTCACCCAGCTCTTCCTAGTCGCGTGTACGTTCCAGTCTACGAGTCGCGTGAGATGACTCGCCAGGTAGTAGAGGTATAGGTCAGGGAGACCAATACCGCCCTTGGCCTTCGGACGAGTAAGTCGCGTGTATTTGATACGGGGATGAGAATTCTTCCAAATAAACACTGAGGCAGTCGATTTGAACATTGCAAAAAAGGACGGGGGCAACCCGATTGGGATGCATTGCATCAGGTAGGGCAGACTGGCCGAACCAGGAGATATTGAGAGCTCCCCAGTCTTTCAAGTCCTGTTGGGTCTTCTTAAGGGCAGTCAGGAAGTTGTCATAATAGAGGAGAGTCAGATCCGACGTGATCTGGATACCCAAATATGTAATGGCCCTTTCACGCCATAGGAATGGAAAGGAACTACGACACACCTCTACTTCACACCTCGGGAGCGATATATTCAGGGCATGGGATTTCGAGTAATTTATCTTGAGGTGGGACAATTCCCCGAAGCTCTCTATGTCTTTCAGCAGATTTGGCAAAGATATCCTCGGCAGTGACAGGGACAAGAGCACGTCGTCCGCAAAGGCTGCGACCTTATATTCCCTACCACCTACAGTTAGACCTTTAATGTCGGGATTGCAGCGCAGCCTATTCAGGAAGGGTTCCAAGGTTAAAACAAAAATTAGAGGAGATAGGGGGCAGCCCTGACGAGTACCATTGCTTATGGAGAAGGCGCTCGATAGGTGGCCATTGACTCGCACATTCGCACTGGGATGAGAATATAAAGCAAAAATATGTGCCAACATGCGGGGGTGAAGGCCAATTGTTTTCAGAATCTCCCGCATGTAATCCCAGGCCACTCTATCGAACGCCTTCTCCGCGTCAAGGGACAGAAAAAAGCCAGGCGTCTTTGAAGTAGAAAGCCAATGGTGTAAATTCAAAGCCCTGATAGTGTTGTCCCTGGCCTCCCTGCCAGGGACAAACCCCACCTGGTTCTTAGAGACCAAGTCAGGAAAGGAGTGGGGACAGCCGATTCGCTAGGATCTTAGCATACAGCTTAATGTCCACATTGAGAAGCGAAATCGGTCTGTAGTTCTGGACTAGCGAAGCATCTTTACCATCTTTCGGGATGACCGTTATGTGCGCCTCCAGAAGACGACCCGTCGGGGCAGAAGGGGATGCTAGAGCGTTGAAGGTGTCAATCATTGACAGGACAGGTAGGAAGGACTTATAATATTGCAACGTGAACCCGTCGGGTCATGGGCTCTTTCCTGGTTTCCTTTGCTTTATCACGGTTTGGAGTTCCCCTGGTGAGAGAGGCAAATCCAGCTCCACCGCACGCGACTCCGAAACCTGCCCCGGAGAGTATTGGGAGAGAAAATTTCTGATTGCCTCCATCCTCCGGGTCTCTAGGGCTGTAATATCGCACCAAGCTTCTATGATATGTAAATAGATTCCCTGTATGGCTGCAGAGGTAACTCAGATATGCCCACTAGTTCACTCTCAGTATCACAGAAAGTTAGGGGTTAATTCATCATGCCCTCTGAGTACAAGACCTGTGGTGTATGAGACCCTCGCCTATTCTGACAGGAGCTCAGGTTATTAATGGTGAGTTCAGGTTCACACAATATAAGGAAGTCTCTGCTATGTATAGAATTTGTAATAGGAGAGATTCAGCAGAGCTTAAGTAAATGAAATAACTATAGGCTAATGTTACTGCACATTAGCTTAGTAAGAAAAGTAAGAAGTCCATCAGGACACATATACTTGCGGTTGAGCACTCATCTGTAAGGGAATCAAGGGAGAGCGAGATGCCTGGATATATACAGCCTGTGTAGGTCCAGTCTAGGACAGGGTGGTGATCCCACGGGAAGAACGTGCGTCGGGAACACTTCCAGGGTACAGGTTAGTGCTGCTACAGGACGGAGGGTGTCTGTACACAATAACAGAACACCCTGCCATCATCTCTGGATGTTTAAATAGCCGGAACTCGCGGTTAATTGGGAATGTGCGCTCGGCGCACTTCCGCGTTCCAAGCTGGGACGCAAGGTCCGCGCACCGGAAGTGCGCGGAGGTTTGTGAAATACGGAGCGCAGCCATCTGCTATAGAAATGGCTGCGCTAGAGCAACAAATAGAAGGAATATTATTACATACTCCCCTCCTCAGGGAAGCTCCTACAGAGCTGCCAATAGGAGCGGGTCTGTTAGGATATCGATGATGAAATTGTCTAATCAGACGTGGAGCATGTATATTCGTAGCATTTTCCCAAGAGTCATCAGATTGATCATAGCCTTTCCAGCGTATGAGGTATTGAAGGTTAGAAGCTCTTTTCCTAGAATCTAAGATTTTGTCAACGACGTATTCAGTTTCACTGAGAACTTGTACAGGAGGTGGAGGAAGTGTTTTCCTGTTAGGAAAGGGGTTGGAGATATACGGTTTGATGAGTGACACATGGAAGGAAGAATGTATTTTCCAGTCAGGTGGTAAGGTAAGTTTGAACAGCATTGGGATTGATGATGTGAGAAATTGTGAGAGTTATAATATTTATTTTGTCTTGATTGCGCAACCTTCAAGTTGGTGTGGAGGAGATCGAGTGTCTCTTTTATAGTAGAGAGATAGTCTGTAACTGCAGGTACTCTATTTGGAAGGAATGTAGAAGGTAGGCTGTTGGGGTGGAAGCCATAGTTAGCAAAAAATGGTGAAAAGGCGGAAGAAGCACTAGTGGAGTTATTGTAGGCGTATTCAGCTAAAGAGAGTAATGGATTCCAATCGTCTTGAAGGTATGTACAGTAACAGCGTAGATATTGTTCCAGAATTTGATTAACTCGTTCTGTCTGTCCATTTGTCTGGGGATGATAAGCAGTTGACAATCGATGGTCTATCTGTAGAGAGGTAATAAGGGCTCTCCAGAATTTGGAAACAAATTGAGTACCGCTATCCGAGATGACCTGGGAAGGTAAGCCATGTAGTTTAAGGACTGTATCAATAAATGCCTTTGCTGTCTCTGAAGAGGTTGGTAATTTCTTTAATGGAGTAAAGTGTGCCATTTTTGTTAAGAGATCAACCGTAACCATAATGGTATTAGTACCATTTGACCTAGGGAGATCTACAATAAAATCAATAGAGACCACTTCCCAGGGTCTATTAGGCACTGGAAGAGGAACCAATAAACCAGAAGGTGGTCTCCTAGATAGTTTGTTTCGAGCACAAGTGTCACAGGAGTTTACATACTGATGAACAAACTTAGAGAGAGAAGGCCACCAGTAATGTCTCTTGACAATATCAATGGTTTTAGTAGTTCCAGGATGGCCTGCCAAAGGGGAATCATGAAGTAGTCTGAGCAAAGGAATCTGTAGATTGGGAGGTACGTAGATCTTATTTTGGTAGGTATAAATCCCATCTGGTTGTTTGATAAGGCCTGGTGGAAGATTGAGAGTCTCTGTGGATAATGTCTGGGAGAGTAACTGTCTAAACGAAGTGGTATTGCCAATGAAACGATGAGAAGGGATGATAGAAACTGGTGGGTTCTCAGGGAATTGGTCTTCATACATTCGTGAGAGAGAATTGGCTTTAATATTTTGTGAAGCAGGTCGAGAGGTAATAAAAAAAGTCAAATCTATCGAAGAAGAGAGTCCATCTAACCTGACGAGCAGAGAGAGTCTTACAAGATTTCAGATGCTGTAGATTACGGTGGTCAGTAAGTACAGTTATTGGATGGGTTGATCCTTCAAGTAAATGTCTCCAGTTTTCTAGAGCATCTTTAATAGCTAAAAGTTCCTTTTCACCAATGGGGTAATTTCTTTCAGCTTGAGACAACGTTCTGGAATAGAAGGCTACTGGATGCAAAGGGTCGGAGAGAGTCGGCCGTTGGGAAAGTACTGCTCCTAAGGCGTACAGGGAGGCATCGACCTCCAAAGTGTAATGGTACGACGGATTAGGGAGTTGAAGAACAGGAGCTGAGGAGAAACAATGCTTCAAGGTGGAGAAGGAATTTTGTGCTTCTGGAGTCCAAGTGAAAGATGTTTTTGCACTAGTAAGGGCATTCAATGGTTTAACTATCGCAGAGAAGTTTTTAATAAACTTGCGATAATAATTTGAGAATCCTAGGAAACGTTGGAGAGCTTTCCTTGAATGTGGAACTGGCCAGGAAATGATAGAATCCACCTTTGAATGGTCCATCTGTATACCTTGAGGGGTGATCTGGTAACCTAGGAAGGTGATACTGGTCTGACTGAAAAGGCGTTTCTCCAACTTTGCATATAGAGAATGTGTCCTGAGTCTGGCTAAAACCCATCGGACATGTTTAGTATGAAGGTCAAGGGAGTCTGAGTAAATTAGTATATCGTCAAGGTAAATTACTACGCAGATGTCAAGCAAATCTCTGAATATATTGTTTATGAACCACTGGAAAGTGGCCGGTGCGTTACACAGGCCAAAAGGCATTACAGTGTATTCAAATAGGCCATATCTGGTCTTGAAGGCAGTCTTCCACTCGTCTCCAGGACGAATCCTGATCAGATTGTAAGCACCGCGGAGATCTAATTTTGTAAAAATCCTTGAAGATTGGAGGCGCTCTAAGAGTTCTGGGATGAGTGGTAAGGGGTAGCGATTTTTTACAGTAATATTATTTAGACTTCGGTAATCGATGATGGGGCGGAGAGAACCATCCTTATTTTTGACAAAAAACATAGCGGAAGAGGCAGGGGAGGTGGAATGTCTAATGAAACCTTTTCTAAGATTCTCATCTAGGTACTCATTTAGGTGAGAAAGTTCAGGTTGTGATAGTGGATAAATGTGAGCGGTTGGGATAGAACTATCCGGTATAAGATCAATTGGGCAGTCATAAGTTCTGTGAGGAGGAAGACTCTCCGCCTTGGTCTTACTGAAAACATCACTGAAGTCAAGCAGATAATCCGGAAGAACATTGTCTTGTTGCTGAATACACATCAAAGGATAGGTGGAATAGCAATTGTGCTTACAGTATAAGGAATCCAATCTAAGAGATAGGTTAGCCCATATGAAAGTTGGTTGATGCAATAACAACCATGGGAGACCAAGAATACTTGGGAATAGAGGGGAAGGAATTATGTCGAAAGCCATAGTCTCTATGTGGTTGTTACTACAGGTGACCAGAATAGGGGTGGTTTGGGATAAGATAGGACCTGAGGTGGAGGTAGAACCGTCGATAAAAGTGACAGAGAGTGGAATTTGCTTGAGTACAGAGGGAATTTGATTGGACTTTACAATCTCTAAATCAATAAAATTCCTGCAGGCTCCTGTATCAACCATGGCATCAATGGTGGTATTATTGTGTTCCCACTGTAAAAGAAGAGTAACAAATGTGAATTGGATAGAGGTAGTGTGAGGGTGTTTGGTATTGTAAATGTTAGAGATTGTACCTTTGTTATTCCTCTTGAGAACAGGACAAGTGGATACTATATGATCTGGAGATGAGCAATAGTGTTGCTCACGAATATTCGAATTGCGAATATTCGGCTCGAATATTGCATATTCGAGAAATCGCGCAATATCTCGAATATTGTGCCGAATATTCGCAATGTCGAATATTCGGATTTTTCTCAAATTTTTTTTAACACAGATCACATGCTAGTGATCTCCATCGACGTGTAAAAGCAATGGTGGTATGATTAGAGGGACCCTGGGCCGAGTAGCGCATGTGATCCTTTTATGCTGCCGAATATTCGCAATGCGAATATTCGGCAATAGCAATATCGCGCGATTTTTTTCCCCGCCCTTCATTCACATCACAGCCAATCAGAGTTCCATTTCCACAGGTGTCAGAGGTTAGCAACCTCCACATCAACCAATAGGAAGCTGCCTCACGACCATTATATAAACTAAGTGCCAGCATGTGCTCATTGCAGATTCACAAGGTGGATATAGAGGGAGAAGTGTTTCTGTGCTCTGTGTTATATTGCATCAGCATTGCAGTGCCTTTCAGTTCTGTGCTCCTGTTCAGTGTTCAGTTCATTTGAGTATTAGCAGCTGCTAGTGCTTATATTTCTAAACTGCTTTTTTAAAAGCAAGAAGAGACCAAACAGCTTTTTTTAAAGCTACTATTTGTGTGTTTGTGTTCCAGTTTCATTTAGTGTTAGATAGATAGGTTTGAGTGTACTTGTACACCTCTGTAAGCTAGCTAGCTTAGTTTAGTGTGTTTTATTTAGTTAGATAGTTATCTGTTTTATAAAAAAAAAAAAAAAAAAAAAAAGTTATTTTTAGTTTATTCAGATCTCTGGCTCTGCTGTGTTAGCAGAGTCACTGTTCTATCTATATTAGTTTCTTTATTGCTCTTATTCGTTGCCCAGTCAGTTTTTGTCTGTTGTCTGTCAGTCAGTTAGTTAGTTTAAAAAAAAAAAAAAATTTAAAAAAATTTACCTTTCGTTTAATTGTTGTTTAGTGGCATAGCTACTAGTTGTTTGTCTGCGCGCCTGTTTTTTCTATTATCACATTTACCCCCCCCCCCAATAAAGTTTACCCACCCCCCCATATCAGCATGAGCAGCATCCGTGGTCGTGGCAGCAGGGGTAGGGGAGTTACTCCCAGTGCTGGGTCGCTGCCAGCACGGGGTACCTCTCGCGCCCCTACTACTGGTAGAGGATCGGGTGGAAGGGGAGTCCGCCTCATCCGGGAGTTTTTTACTTCGGGCAGCCGCCCGATATTGCCTTCACAGGCTCCAGCAGTGGTGGAGTACATGGGGCACAGCAGTGCCACTCAGTCATCACCAAGTAGCACCACCACCATCAGTACACCGGTGCCTTTAGTACCCAGCCCCAGCGAGTCCAGCCTCATGCTGTTTGATGGTGAAAGTGACATGGATATCTTGGGGGAGGCCCTCGATCATGCAGACATTGATTTATGTGCTGATGGTCAGGACCTTTTTGAAGGGTTAATGGAGGAGGAGGAGGATGGGGTACTGGCTGTCAGTAGCCCAGAGACCTCCCTTCATGGTGGTGCTGGTGGTTTTCTGCAGGAAACACCAGCACCTAGTCAGACCCATGCGTCTGTGAGGGGACATCGGAGCCAGGCTAGCGGCTCCATGTCAGATGTCTCCTTCAGACCACCACATGTCAGCCCTGGGTCTGACATATCTGGGGGCGAAGAGGAGGGTGACCCAACATGGGTGCCACCTGCCTCGTCGGTTCACAGCATCAGTGACGACGAGGAAGGTAGGCACCCTGGGGAAACGGTGCGCCAGGTCACCAGGGAGACCAACGTCAGGGTCTCCACTGGTGATGGCAGCAGGAGGTGTCAGCAGCAGCAGCAGCAGCAGCAGCAGCAGCAGGCAGCTCCACCTGTGCGCACCGAGTCCCAGCAGGTGGAAGTCAGCGTCACCCCATCTGACAGGAGGGCGACGCTGAAGTCACCTCTCTGGGCCTACTTCACCTTGGTAGCAGATAACCCGACAGTAGCCATCTGCCAGCTCTGTCGTGCCAAGGTGAAGAGAGGGAAGTGTTTGGCTCGGGTGGGTACCACGGCACTCAACCAGCACCTGCGGATTAATCACTGGCAGGAGCATGACCAGATGAAGCGTGCTGGTGGTAGCAGCGCCACCACCACAAGTGTGCAGGGTACAGCAGCCCCTGCCACAGCTTCATCGGCTACCAGCAGGTCATGCCCCCCCGCTCCCTCTAGTAGAGGTACTGCTACCGACAGCCAGACCTCCACATCATCACCCTCCTCTTCGGTGTCCCGCACTGCCGTCCGGCGCCAGGCGTCTCTTTCTGACGCCTTTGAACGCAACACTCCCTTCCCCCCTTCAGACCGACGTGTGCGTTCCCTCAATGGGCTCCTGGCAAGGGTTATTGCCCAACATCTGCTTCCCTTTAACATAGTGGACTGCAACCCCTTCAGGCAGATGTTGGAGCAGGCCCAACCCCAATGGCGTGTCCCCAGCCGCCATTTCTTTGCCAGGACTGGTGTCCCTGCCCTACACCAGCACATTGTGCAGAATGTAACCCTGTCGCTGGATCATGCTGTCAGCAACAGGGTGCATCTGACAATGGATGGCTGGACCAGCAGGCATGGGCAGGGGCGCTACATAAGCTTCACGGCCCATTGGGTTTCCCTCCGAGGCGCCGGGGAGGGATTGGCGGCATCTGATTTTGTGGTGCCGCCCCCGGGGTGTCCAGGGGAGAAGTGCTGGTCTCCCTCAAGCCACTGTCTCCGCAGCTGCTGAGCCTCCCAGCAAGCGCCCCCGTAGCTATTCAAGTGTGGGGCACGTGCGCTGTCAGGCCGTGCTCCAGCTTGTTAGTTTAGGGGAACGGAGACACACTGGACGAGAAGTGCTGAGCGCACTTCAGGCTCAGGTCCAGAAGTGGCTGACACCCCGAAGGCTCCAAGCAGGTCTGGTTGTCTGTGACAATGGCAGCAAACCTCCTCTCCGCCCTCCAGGCTGGCAGTCTGACACACGTGCCCTGTCTGGCACATGTCCTCAACCTAGTGGTGCAGAAGTTCCTGCGCACCTATCCCGGGTTGAGTGACATAGTGCTAAGGGTACGCAGGATTGCCAGCCACTTCAGGCGCTCCCCAACCGCTACCGCGTCCCTGTCAAAGTTGCAGCGGGACAACAGCCTGCCCCTTCACAGGCTGATTGTGGACAGTGTGACGCGGTGGAACTCCAGCCTCTACATGCTGGAGAGGTTGTGGGAGCAGCGAAGGGCGGTGAAGGAGTACCTGCTGGAGCAAGGCACTGGCGGGCCATCACAACACACACTCCCGTACATCACCAGTCTGGAGTGGGGGCAGATACACCAGGTCTGCCATGTGTTGGCCCCTTTTGAGCAGGCGACCAAGATGGTGAGCAGGGAGCATGTCGGCCTCAACGACGTGCTCCCTATAGTGTTCCTGCTGGACAGGGCACTAGATCGCCTGCTCGGAGCTGGGGAGAGTGCCTTGGTGGAGCAGGAGGAGGCAACACTGCTCCACCAAGACCAGGCCCAGGACGAGGAGGAGGAGGAGGATCATGATGATGATCAGGAGGTGACTGGTGGCGTCCTGGAGTCAGGGCCTGGTCAGGAGGGAGAGCCGGTGTTGGGGGCACCGATAGTCCGGGGGTTTGGCATGACTGACCGCGAACAGCAGCGCCTCCATGACGAGGAAGCGGACGTCATGGACCCAGGCAGCCATGAGGAGTCACAGCGGGCTGTGCTCTTCCCCATGGCTGCCCACATGCTGAGATGCCTCAGGAGGGACCCCCGGGTTAAAGCCATCAAGGAGAGGGACGAGTTTTGGCTGGCCACCCTTGTAGATCCCAGATTTAAGGGGAAACTGGAGCAGTTCCTCCCAGCCAGACGGAGGCAGCCCCGGATGGAGGAACTGCAGGCATGCCTAGTCAGCCGTTTGGAGCAGGCAAGTCCCCGGCCTCCAGTTGTCCCCCCTCATCTCACCCAGCAGGTGGCTGCACCCAGCAGCAACATCAGCAGCCGAGCAGGGGACCTAATGGGTGAGATGAGGATGTTCATGCAAACTGAGCGACCCAGTACCAGCAGCAGCAGCAGCAGCAGCAGCCATCACCACCAGCGGCTGGCCCACATGGTGGCAGACTACATGGGGTCCGTCAGTGCTTCTGACAGTATGAGCACCGACGACCCCATGGAGTACTGGGTTGCCAGATTGGACACCTGCCGCGAGCTCGCTCAGTATGCGCTGGAGTTATTGTCTTGCCCCCCCTCCAGCGTACTATCTGAGCGGACATTCAGCGCGGCAGGTGGGGTGGTCACGGACAAGAGGACCCGTCTGTCCACAGACTCCGTGGACAGACTCACATTCATCAAAATGAATGAGTCCTGGATCGGCGGTGACTTTCTGGCACCCGCCGTCGCTTCAGGGCGCTGAATGGTCCCTTGTCAGTTACCAATACCTCTCCTATCTCTTTATACCAGGGGTGTCAAACTCAATTTCATCGTGGTCCGCATCAGCATTATGGTTGCCCTCAAAAGGGCCGGTTATATCTGTAATATTATATGTCCAGCGCATCCCCTCCCCTTACATTCGATGTCAAAGGCCACCCCACCATCCTACCCCACCATCAGAAGTGGAGTTCCCCCTCTCCCTTACATCACAGTGCATCTCCCTTTCCTTATGCTGCTGCTGGGAAGAAGGTGGATATTTTTTTGTTTTTTTGAAAAGCCTGTGGCGTGCAAAACACAACCCAAAAACTCCACCCGGTGCCACAGCTACTTAAGGCCTGTGTCATTCTGCTTTTCAAATGTAATCACCATGCTAATGCAATTTCAAGCTTTTGTAATTTTGGCACTATATGGGCTCCTACTGCTAATGCCAAAAGGCTGAGTGATTATGTACCGATATATTACTCATACTGGTGCTGTTACCTTTTGTCTGTGAGATTTGCCACTTTCTTACTACTGCTGGTGCTGCTGCCACCTCTTCCACGACCACGAGTGAAAAAAACACTTAATTGTGTACTGGTACTACTATGCTGCTGCTTCTGCCAGTGCTCAGATACTTATGTGACAAGTTCTTTGGCACTATATGCTACAATTATCAACGCTGCTGCTATCCTGCTGCCACCTCTTCCACGACCACGAGTGAAAAAAACACTTTATTGTGTACTGGTACTACTACACTGCTGCTGCTGCCAGTGCTCACTTACCTATGTGACAAGTTCTTTGGCACTATATGCTACAATTATCAACGCTGCTGCTATCCTGCTGCCACCTCTTCCACGACCACGAGTGAAAAAAACACTTAATTGTGTACTGGTACGACTATGCTGCTGCTTCTGCCAGTGCTCAGATACTTATGTGTCAAGTTCTTTGGCACTATATGCTACAATTATCAATGCTGCTGCTCCTATGCTGCTGCCACCTCTTCCACGACCACGAGTGAAAGAAACACTTAGTTGTGTACTGGTACTACTATGCTGCTGCTTCTGCCAGTGCTCACAATTATCAATGCTGCTGCTCCTATACTTATGTGTCAAGTTCTTTGCTCACTTACCTATGCACTATATGCTACAATTATCAATGCTGCTGCTCCTATGCTGCTGCCACCTCTTCCACTCATATACTTATGACCACGACAATTATCAATGTGAAAAAAACACTTAGTTGTGTACTGGTACTACTACACTGCTGCTGCTGCCAGTGCTCACTTACCTATGTGACAAGTTCTTTGGCACTATATGCTACAATTATCAACGCTGCTGCTATCCTGCTGCCACCTCTTCCACGACCACGAGTGAAAAAAACACTTAATTGTGTACTGGTACTACTACACTGCTGCTGCTGCCAGTGCTCATATACTTATGTGTCAAGTTCTTTGGCACTATATGCTACAATTATCAATGCTGCTGCTCCTATGCTGCTGCCACCTCTTCCACGACCACGAGTGAAAAAAACACTTAGTTGTGTATTGGTACTACTACACTGCTGCTGCTGCCAGTGCTCACTTACCTATGTGACAAGTTCTTTGGCACTATATGCTACAATTATCAACGCTGCTGCTATCCTGCTGCCACCTCTTCCACGACCACGAGTGAAAAAAACACTTAATTGTGTACTGGTACTACTATGCTGCTGCTTCTGCCAGTGCTCAGATACTTATGTGTGAAGTTCTTTGGCACTATATGCTACAATTATCAATGCTGCTGCTCCTATGCTGCTGCCACCTCTTCCACGACCACGAGTGAAAAAAACACTTAGTTGTGTACTGGTACTACTATGCTGCTGCTGCTGCTAGTGCTCACTTACCTATGTGACAAGTTCTTTGGCACTATATGCTACAATTACCAATGCTGCTGCTGTGCTGCTGCCACCTCTTCCACAAGTGATACAACACTTTATTGTGTACTGTTAATACTATACTGCTGCTGCCAGTGCTCAGATACCTATGTGACAAGTTCTTTGGCACTATATGCTACAATTACCAATGCTGCTGCTGTGCTGCTGCCACCTCTTCCACAAGGGATAAAACACTTTATTGTGTACTGTTACTACTAGACTGCTGCTGCCAGTGCTCAGATACCTATGTGACAAGTTCTTTGACACTATATGCTACAATTTCAAATGCTGCTGCTGTGCTGCTGCCACCTCTTCCACAAGTGATACAACACTTTATTGTGTACTGTTACTACTATACTGCTGCTGCCAGTGCTCAGATACCTATGTGACAAGTTCTTTGACACTATATGCTACAATTTCAAATGCTGCTGCTGTGCTGCTGCCACCTCTTCCACAAGTGATACAACACTTTATTGTGTACTGTTACTACTATACTGCTGCTGCCAGTGCTCAGATACCTATGTGACAAGTTCTTTGGCACTATATGCTGCAATTACCAATGCTGCTGCTGTGCTGCTGCCACCTCTTCCACAAGTGATACAACACTTTATTGTGTACTGTTAATACTATACTGCTGCATGCCAGTGCTCAGATACCTATGTGACAAGTTCTTTGGCACTATATGCTACAATTACCAATGCTGCTGCTGTGCTGCTGCCACCTCTTCCACAAGTGATACAACACTTTATTGTGTACTGTTACTACTATACTGCTGCTGCCAGTGCTCAGATACCTATGTGACAAGTTCTTTGGCACTATATGCTACAATTACCAATGCTGCTGCTGTGCTGCTGCCACCTCTTCCACAAGTGATAAAACACTTTATTGTGTACTGTTACTACTATACTGCTGCTGCTGCAGTGCTCAGATACCTATGTGACAAGTTCTTTGGCACTATATGCTACAATTACCAATGCTGCTGCTGTGCTGCTGCCACCTCTTCCACAAGGGATAAAACACTTTATTGTGTACTGTTACTACTAGACTGCTGCTGCCAGTGCTCAGATACCTATGTGACAAGTTCTTTGACACTATATGCTACAATTTCAAATGCTGCTGCTGTGCTGCTGCCACCTCTTCCACAAGTGATACAACACTTTATTGTGTACTGTTACTACTATACTGCTGCTGCCAGTGCTCAGATACCTATGTGACAAGTTCTTTGACACTATATGCTACAATTTCAAATGCTGCTGCTGTGCTGCTGCCACCTCTTCCACAAGTGATACAACACTTTATTGTGTACTGTTACTACTATACTGCTGCTGCCAGTGCTCAGATACCTATGTGACAAGTTCTTTGACACTATATGCTACAATTTCAAATGCTGCTGCTGTGCTGCTGCCACCTCTTCCACAAGTGATACAACACTTTATTGTGTACTGTTACTACTATACTGCTGCTGCCAGTGCTCAGATACCTATGTGACAAGTTCTTTGGCACTATATGCTGCAATTACCAATGCTGCTGCTGTGCTGCTGCCACCTCTTCCACAAGTGATAAAACACTTTATTGTGTACTGTTACTACTATACTGCTGCTGCCAGTGCTCAGATACCTATGTGACAAGTTCTTTGGCACTATATGCTACAATTACCAATGCTGCTGCTGTGCTGCTGCCACCTCTTCCACAAGTGATACAACACTTTATTGGGTACTGTTACTACTATACTGCTGCTGCCAGTGCTCAGATACCTATGTGACAAGTTCTTTGGCACTATATGCTGCAATTACCACTACTGCTGCTGTCAAGTCTTGCCCAAGTGTTTAGATGCTGTCTAGTACTATTACCACTACTGCTTGTAAATGTTGTGTGTGTGATAATTACTTTATATTTGAATACTACTGCTGCTGCCTTCATGCTGAGTAATGCTTCATGACCTCTCTGTCACAGCGGATCCACAAACAGCATCCGCTAAAAGCTACCAGACCGGATCGTAACAAACAGCAAGTGTGACTAAATGACTGAACGTTATGTTAAACCCTGGTTTGTGGCCTTTTTACTGCAACTTTTAGCCTATCTGCAAGAGCAAATCAGCACTCTCTTTCTCTTTCTCGCTCTCTCTCTATATCTATATCTATATATATATATATATATATATATATATATATATATATATATATATGTATATATGTATATATTGTAGCTTTTGTTATAGTAATTTTTCAACAGTTTAGTTTGTGTTAGTAGTGTCTGTGTCCGTGTATTTTGTTTTTTATTAGATTTGTGTTAAATAAAATAATAGTATGAAATGTTTTTAGGTTATTATGAAGTTAGATGTGTTGATGTTGATGTGTTAGATGTGAAGTTAGATGTGTTGAAAGACCTAAGAATCTCAATAAGAAAGGAAACATTTGAAAAGAATAACAGGTTTAATAACCAAAAATATAAATATTTACATGGATTTTTTCAAGCGCTTGTAAATCTCAGCCAGCTCCTTGAAATTTTTTCTCTGCTGTTGTAACAGCTGTTCATTCTCGAGGTCCAATTTTTTTATTTTGCGCCGATTGGACAGGACTTTTTGATTGGTCCTCTCCATGACATAGGATTTCTCCTGAATCTCTTTCAAAACTGTTAGGATATAAGAAAAAAAAAATTAGGATTAAATACTGTACTTTTTTATATCTACATCTTATTGTTGAAATGTCATTAATCGTTGTGCACATATTTACCCTCCTGACTGATGGTCATCACAGGCGCTGTGTCATCCTCCTGCTCCTCTTCTGCATCATGGCATTCACCAGGAGGTTGGGTGGGGGGAAGTTGCAGCTCCTCAGGAGCTGGGGGGTGGTAAGTCGGAGGGCCCTGGCTGCTCCTTATCCCTCTCCTCCTCTGCATCCTCCTCTTCATCCTCCTCTTCTTCCTCCTCCTCCTCTGCGGCCTGTCGCCTTGTGCGCTTGGGGCGCACAGATGGTAGAGGAGATCCTATAATAACACAATGTTTATATATGTAAAAATGATTTCTAATAACATATGCACATTCTGTGTACTCTGCTGTATTGTATATGAATACACATTTATTTATATAGACAGTTAACCAATGGGATAATGTTATACTAAAGGGTCTTGCTGGCACTACAGGGGACTGAGTGTGAGCTGGGCTGCCACCATGGTAAAATTAGCTGTTTGTGTTTCCTTTGTATTATTCTGAAGATCTCATGTTAAAAAAAGGGCCTGATGGAGTACACGTGATTACTATGATAACCCCACGCCTAGCACAGGAATTTAGTGGTAATTGAGTTATAAAATACCACCCTTTCCCCTTGAAACCCACCACACCACCACTTTAATTCCATGGTTTAACTTGATGGAATAATGTCTTTTTTCAACAGTACTATGAATACCTTCGGTGGTGATATATGTTACCACAACATGGCGTCTGGGTTAACAACATCTGCCCTAAGGTTAATTACATATCACCTTACATGACTGTCACCAATAACTTACCTGGATGAAATTCATCGCGGATCTGTGTGACCCGGTCCATGTGGCGCCTCTTCAAGTCTGACCATTTTTTGAGAATGGCCATGTGGTCATGTGACCCGCCATGAAACTCATGTAATTCCTCCAATACGGACTGGACGATTTTTTGTTTATCCTGCTGGCACCTCATTAGGTCGTAACCATGTTGCAGGAACCTCTGCAAGATGAAGAACAAAGTATATTATAATACTTTTTGTTTAAACCCTTATGGATATATGACGTAAATGTATGGTATTCAATAATTGGAAGCATTCTCGCCTTATTAATCACTGACAGTGGTAACATGACAGATTTTATATGTTGCCATTTTGGTCACCAGCTTTTTGGAATAAATATAGCAGCCATTATCATTTGCATAATTATGTATATATGAGTAACATCACAGGATAGACGTATAGGGGAGAAATGAGTTGCTATTCATCTGACCACTATAATAATTTTTTGAGCCTTACACTGGCCCTGTACAATAGATTATTTTTTTTAATCCCTATCTTTACATATGAAAAATAATATGTTTGTTTCTTTTCACTTTTTGATGAAAAGGGAGAACTCTGTGGACTCTGATGTAAAAGGGAGAACTCTGTGGACTCTGATGTAAAGGGAAAACTCTGTGGACTCTGATGTTAAGGTAGAACTCTGTGGACTGTGATGTTAAGGGAGAACTCTGTGGACTCTGATGTTAAGGGAGAACTCTGTGGACTCTAATGTAAAAGGGGAACTCAGTGGACTCTAATTTAAAAGGGGAACTCTGTGGACTCTAATGTTAAGGGAGAACTCTGTGGACTCTAATGTAAAAGGGGAACTCTGTGGACTCTAATGTAAAAGGGGAACTCTGTGGACTCTAATGTAAAAGGTAGAACTCTGTGGACTCTAATGTAAAAGGTAGAACTCTGTGGACTCTGATGTAAAGGGAGAACTGTGTGGACTCTGATGTAAAGGGAGAACTCTGTGGACACTGATGTAAAGGGAGAACTCTGTGGACACTGATGTAAAGGGAGAACTCTGTGGACTCTGTTGTAAAGGGAGAACTCTGTGGACTCTGATGTAAAGGGAGAACTCTGTGGACTCTGATGTAAAGGGAGAACTCTGTGGACACTGATCTAAAAGGGGAAGTCTGTGGATCCTGATGTAAAAGGGGAAGTCTGTGGACTCTGATGTAAAGGGAGAACTCTGTGGACTCTGATGTAAAGGGAGAACTCTGTGGACTCTGATGTAAAGGGAGAACTCTGTGGACTCTGATGTAAAGGGAGAACTCTGTGGACACTGATGTAAAGGGAGAACTCTGTGAACTGTAATGTAAAGGGAGAACTCTGTGGACTCTGATGTAAAAGGGGAAGTCTGTGGACTCTGATGTAAAAGGGGAAGTCTGTGGACTCTGATGTAAAGAGGAACTTTTATGATTAATTTCATATGGTTAGAAATGTTATTTAATAGCGACATCTATGCAAACTAAGACAAAAAATTGCTGTGCGACGCTGAAGTGTTCGGGTTTGAAATGAACAAAAGGTGGCAACCCTGGGCATGCTGGGAGTTGTAGTTTTGCAACCGCTGGAAACACACTGTTTGGGAAATACTAATATCTGATCTTGCATCCTAACTTTTTAACTAGTCTAAAATGCAGTTAAAGATAATGAAATAACAAGTGGTGAAATTACTTACAGTAATCAGCAGTTTTTCCTCACTGGATGAAAAGTTACTCCCCACCATCTTCGCTTCGCAGGGCAGCAGTAGATTCGCAGGGCAGCACTAAATAGCAATCCGAATATACACTGGCAAAGAATCCAGGAAATGATCGCCGTTTTCGCGACCGCGTGTTGTCCGCGCGCATGCGCGGTCGAGAATTTCGCAATAAATTTCGCATTTGCGAAATTTCACGTTAGCGAAATTTCGCAATTTTTTTTTTGGATGAAATATCACGAATATTCGAAATTTACGAATATTTCTCGAATATTCTCCTATATATTCGCGAAATATTGCGAAAGCGAATATGGCGTATTCTGCTCAACACTAATGAGCAATAGAGACAAAGGTTGTGAGCTCTGCGACGTTGCTTTTCTGCGGGAGAAAGAGGCCCTTTAACAGTTCCAAGTTCCATAGGAACCGCTCTAGGTGAGGTATTATACCTTTTAGGAGGTGAGACGGAAATAGAGCAGGCACGTTCAGCCTTTCTTTCTCTTAGGGCGGCGTACACACGACCGAGGTTCTCGCTGGAAACCAGCGAGAACCTCGCTGGAAGCTGCATTCCAGCGAGGACCTCGGCCGTGTGTACGCTCTCGGCGAGCTTCCCGTTGGGAAGCCCGTCGAGCAGAAATAGAGAGCACGCTCTCTATTTGCTCGACGGCCCGCCTGGATGAATGGCTGGTTGCCATTCCCGACGGGCGGGTCGCCGATTTCGACGACCGGCAGAGAACCTCGACGGGCGGAACGATGTGTTCTGCCCGTCGAGGATCTCTGCCGTGTGTACACGGCCTTAGTCGTCGATCAATAGTGAGGGATAATTGCATTAAGTCTTCTAGAGAGGATGGAAGCTCAATGCGAGCAATCTCATCCTTCATGCCCTCAGAGAGGCCAATGCGGAATTGGTTACGTAAAGCAATATCAGTCTATTGCGTGTCCCTGCACCAACACTTAAATTCGGATATGTATTCCTCGACAGGTCTCTTCCCTTGCTTGAGGTTTCTAATAGTATTTTCTGCAGTAAGTTGTTTATGGGGGTCCTCGTATAAGAGAGACATCTCGTTTAAAAAACTATGAAATGATCCTAGAAGGTCACCATTCTCTTCAACATAAGCGTCAGCCCAGACCCTGGGTTCTCCTTTGAGATAAGAAACCATAGTAAGAATCTTAACCCTGTCTGAGTAGTAGGTACGGGGGCGTAGTTCATACATAAGACGGCAGGAGCTGACGGACTGACGGAAAAGTTTTTGGTCCCCTGAGAAGTGGTCTGGGGGGCAAACCTTTGGTTCAGGCCTATCACGGTGTTGGGCAAGAGCTTGATTCCGCATCACATCATTTTCTAACCGAAGCTCATTCATGGAAGCAGTAAGGGTTTCTACTCTCTGTGATAAGGCAACTAAATGATTAGCAAGTTCTCCTTGATCCATCTGAAGGAAAAGTTATTGCCTACAAAAATTTTTTTTTATATATAGGTTCTGTTATTATGTAATATCGCACCAAGCTTCTATGATATGTAAATAGATTCCCTGTATGGCTGCAGAGGTAACTCAGATATGCCCACTAGTTCACTCTCAGTATCACAGAAAGTTAGGGGTTAATTCATCATGCCCTCTGAGTACAAGACCTGTGGTGTATGAGACCCTCGCCTATTCTGACAGGAGCTCAGGTTATTAATGGTGAGTTCAGGTTCACACAATATAAGGAAGTCTCCGCTATGTATAGAATTTGTAATAGGAGAGATTCAGCAGAGCTTAAGTAAATGAAATAACTATAGGCTAATGTTACTGCACATTAGCTTAGTAAGAAAAGTAAGAAGTCCATCAGGACACATATACTTGCGGTTAAGCACTCATCTGTAAGGGAATCAGGGGAGAGCGAGATGCCTGGATATATACAGCCTGTGTAGGTCTAGTCTAGGACAGGGTGGTGATCCCACGGGAAGAATGTGCGTCGGGAACTCTTCCAGGGTACAGGTTAGTGCTGCTACAGGACGGAGGGTGTCTGTACACAATAACAGAACACCCTGCCGTCATCTCTGGATGTTTAAATAGCCGGAACTCGTGGTTAATTGGGAATGTGCGCTCGGCGCACTTCCGCGTTCCAAGCTGGGACGCAAGGTCCGCGCACCGGAAGTGACGCAGAGGTTTGTGAAATACGGAGCGCAGCCGTCTGCTATAGAAATGGCTGCGCTAGAGCAACAAATAGAAGGAATATTATTACAAGGGCTGGGGTCTGACTCGAGGGCTTCAAGTTGTTAAGTTTCGCATAGTACTGTTCAAAGCATTTTGCTGTGTCTTCGGTTTTAGAAAAGGTAACACCCCAGTGATCTCGGATTTGGTGAACCGTATTAGAGGATCTAGATGCCCATATCGCCCTTGCCAGAAGTCTCCCACACTTGTTTCTTTGTTCATAGAACACTTTTTGGTGAAGAACGTAGCGTCGCCTAGTACGTTTACCTAGTTCCTCCAAGAGCAGCAAGCGGGTATGTGTGAGTTCCTGCAGCGCAGTGTGGGAGAGGGAGGCTTTATGCGAGGCTTCCAGCCTACTGATTTTACAGATCAGACCGGCTATCGCTTCCTGACGGACCTTCTTAAGTTTCGCTGCTTGGGCCAAAAGCTCCCCACGGGCCACACATTTGTGTGCCTCCCAAAAAGAGAGAGGGGATATTTCGGGGGAAGCGTTCTCCGTGAAGTAATCGCGGATCGTAGATTCCAGACGCAGGGCAAAGTTCAGCCGCCGTGTTTTGGTCCTGGAAATCAACTCGGGAAAGGTCAAAGTGACCGAGATGGGGTGGTGATCAGATAAGAACATGGGATCTATGGTGGCTCAGGTAAGGTAAGACAGGTCAGATTTGGAGAGAAAAAAGTAGTCTATACAGGAGTATTTCTGGAAGGGAGCAGAGAAGAAGGTATAGTCTTTGGTCGTGGGGAACAAAGTACGCCATGTATCGTGTAACGCCAGGTCCTGCAGCTGCAACTTAATTTGCCGGAGGGCCCGGTAAGGCAAGGCGGAGGTACCTGTGGAGGCGTCCATATCAGGATTCAAAGGGACATTAAAGTCGCCCCCCAAGAGAATGATACCTTCCCTGATCGAAAGTAGGATGTCGTTAATTTTCCTAAAGAAGGAAACCTGATGTTCGTTCGGGGCGTACAAATTCGCCAAGGTCAGGGGTCTGGAGGCGTAGCGGCCTTTGATAAACAAAAATCTACCCTCCGGGTCCACAAGAGAATCAGACATTTAGAAGGGGGAGTGCTTAGAGATTAAGATGGAGACCCCTTTGGTCTTCGCGGAGGGATTCGTGGAGTGTAATGCAGTGGGGTAAAGGTTGTTGCGTAACTTGGGAACTGAGTCAGAGCGGAAATGGGTTTCCTGTAAAAAAAATAAACTGGGCTTTCTGCTTGGAGAGAGCAAACAGGACCTGCGATCGCCTTTCGGGTACATTGAGGCCTTTCACATTGAGCGACACACACTTCAACGACAGGGGGCCACGAGGTTCCGGGGCCTTCTGCATGGATGAGCTTGGGGCAGGAAAACAACAATAGAGAAGGCGCCTCAGAGGTCAAGGTGGGAGCGTGCGCGGACAGCTAGAGGACCGTGTAGCACGGAGGGCACGTCGACACCGACAGCAACCCAAGAGCGGACAACCCCGGAAAGAGGGGGAGGGGAGAGAGAGAGGGGAGAAAGGGAAAGAAAAAGTAAAGATATAAATAAAAAATAAATAAAAAAAAGGGAAGAAGGGAAAAGGTGGTGAAATGAAAAGGATAGATAGAGGAGTGAGGGGGAACTCAACACCGAAACAGAGATACCGGAGTTGGGGGTAGAGAGTCTAACCCACCTAGAATTTACAGGGCCGGAACGTCAGCAGACTCTACAAGGTACATGCTTCCGTAGTACAGAGGAGCCAGCTAAAGATAAGTTAGTGGGGAACCTAAAGAAGAGGGAGCAGAGAGTGTAATAACAGGGCGTTATATTCAGAATCCATGGAAGTCATGGGACAACCAAACGTGCAGTTGTAGTATAGACATGTGAGCAGAAGACAATACAAGAACCTTCCCGTAAGTCCCAAACAATGTGCAAAACAGAAAGGGGATGTCAAAACAGAAAGGAGGTGTCCCCCTTCAAAATAATAACATTCTTCTGGTGCCATAAAACAATAATATATCCAACAACTATTCACCATTCTGCTCAATGTTGCTTTAACACACAGACCTTAAGGACTCATGCATAGAAGTTTAAACCGTGATAAAGGTGACATCATCAGAACATGCAGTGGTAACAGAAAATAAGCATACCACAAAGGGTATAGGAAAAATGCAAATGCAAGTGCAGATACACCCCCCCTGTCCCAGGAGCATCCCACGGACCACCCGCCGCCACCCAACAGCACCCAAAAAGGGGGACCGGGTCAATGGCAACTAGCCAACAGCCCAACGATATGGGTGGCGGCAGCACGCGGGACCCTCACACTTAACAGCAGAACGGACCATATAGCCCCTATAGGATCACCATAATTAGTCCCTGTATAGCCGCCACACCACAACACAGGACACCTTAGTGGCAGGTCTCCTGGGCCCTATAGGCATAGAGCACCACAGGCCCAAGAGATACCGCCAGCCACAGGAGGGGAAGGACATAGACTCCATCTCGACTCACAGCAAGTTTACCAGTGGGCTAATGGCCGGCTTCAGAGGTCCCAGCTGGCGAGACAGGAAATCCCACCACACACCAGAAGGGAGGTCATCGCAGCTAATTCACCCCTAATATGGAGGGAGAAAACAGACTCAGGCGGCGTACACACGTACGAGAACCTCGACGGGCGGAACACATCGTTCCGCCCGTCGAGGCTCTCGGCCGGCCGTCGAAATCGGCCGTCGAGCAAATAGAGAGCCTGCTCTCTATTCGCTCGACGGGATTCCCGATGGGCGGGGTGAGCCAGGAGCGTACACACGGCCGAGGTTCTCGCTGGAATGCAGCTCCCAGCGAGGTTCTTGCTGGTTTCTAGCGAGAACCTTGGTCGTGTGTACGCCGCCTAACAAAACAAACACAAAAAAAATAAAAAATAACAATAATAAAAGAAAAAAAATTACCATAATTGTGTATGTATCTAGGAATGGGGAGGGAGAGGAGGCAGTATAAAGTAGGAGGGCCAGGGGGGGAGAGATATGAAGGAGGTGAAGTGAGGGGGGAAGGAGGAGTGGGAGGGCCAGGGGGGAAGTGACTTGGGGGGGATGAAGCGAGGGGGGAGGAGAAGAGGGAAGCGAGGGGGGAGGAGAAGAGGGATGGGAAGAGGAGGAGAGGGGAGGGAGAGTGGGGGGAGGGGGAGGGGAAGAGGAAGGAGGGAGGAAGAAAGGGGGCAGAAAGGGGAAAAGGATCACCAAGATTTGATAAATCAGTGCACATCTTAACCAGTCCCAGGGCAAAAGGCAACAGCAAACCATGTATCACAGGTTCCAGATTCCAAAGGGGGTGTTCGATTTGCAGCCAGAGCTTCCCAGGTTCAGGGGTGCAGAGAGTAGGAGGAGGGGTAAAGCATCTGTCCACGCAACTCTAAACCGAAAGCTGCAGGCGTCTGATCGGGGTAAGGCAGTGGTGAAAATGAACCCCTCCATAGGTTAATAGTTGCAGTGTCACTGCTTAAATGGTGGGCACGGCTGATAACGTGCAAAGATAGGGCAGTCCCAGAGGAAGAGCAGAAAAAGCATAACCAAAAAAAAAAGAAATAGGAGGCTGCTTGCGTCCAGGGTCAGTGGAAGAGTCCGGAGCCCGGGTCATAGGTGACCTGTGTAGTGGAGATCCGATGAGGTAGCAGGGGGCGGCAGGGGAATGAGCAAGTCCCGTACAGTATGCGCAGTAGGACAGGGGCAGACGAAGTGATGTACACATCCATGGGGGGGGCAAGGCAGCCTCGGGCATATGCACAGCATGTGTAGGGCATAGAGATCGGGACTCACATGTAGGAAAACAAGTAAAAGTAAAGCAAGGGGGGCTCATAAAACAGTCGCAACCCATGATGCTTCCACCATAAGGGGTTTGGCAGGGTCGGGTGCAGAATTGTGTCCAGCAGAGGTGGCTCAACTAGTAGAGAGGTCTCGGGAGGTTGGAGCATAGAGCAGTCAGTGGATAGCACCAGAGCTCAGACTGGAGGGGGAGCGAACCGAAGGGAAAATAATCCAAAACAGAGGCACTTACGGGTAACCAGACTCGGCAGGCTCACAGGACTCAGGTCTCCGGATGATCCGGGCAACAATAGTGGGAGCAGGAAACTCAGGAGTCCTGTCGATCCCTCCGAGGGGTGGCGAGAGGGTCAGGGCTATCTTGCTCCCGGCGAGGTGCTTGAGCTCCGGATGAAGAACGGTCCATCCTCCGCCGTCGGGACCGCTGCCTTTGGGCTTTCGGAGAGGGATGGTGGGACACCTGGCACCAGGGCTCCATAGGGAAGTGGAAGGAGCACCAGTCCGGCAGCTCCACCGTCGGGATGTCAAGCTGCTCACAGAAATGTTGCAGGTCGTCTGGGGAGCGTAGAAGGGCCATACGCCCTCCACCGATATATGATGTTGCGATTACGCAAAACCTCTAGCAGGGGTCTCAGAGCTCGTCTGTTTTTCAGGGTGATCTGAGAGAGGTCTTGAAACCGCTTCACCTCATTGCCATTGTACAATATACGGCCCCTCTCCCTTGTCTTCCTCAAAATTTCCTCCTTGAGCGGGAAGTTGATGATACAACAAATCACATCCCTCGGGGGGTCACCATCGCGGGGAGGAGGTCTAAGGGCACGGTGCATTCTTCCATCTCCACCAGGGAGTCCAACGGGCGGCCCAAAAGATCATTAAAGATGGCGCAAATAGCCTGCGGCAGTGCTTCCGTTTCGATCGCCTCAGGAACTCCCCGCACTCTAACATTGTGCCTGCGGCCCCTGTTATCGAGGTCCTCAACGTGGCGGTGGAGGTCAAACAAATACGATAGTTGGGTGTCATTGGCATGTTGTACTTGCCTGATGGCAGCCGAATTAAGTTGTGCCGTCTGCTTTTCCTCCCCGAAGGCGGGCTGCCACCGCGCGAAACTCCGACTTCAAGTCTAGGATGGCTGCCGACAGGGTGTTGGTGATATCAGAGGCCACCCTATTAAGGTCGGCGATACTGACAGATGAGCCGGTCCCACCCTCCAGCCGTTCCCGATCTTCCGACTGCGAGTCTGATGCTGCGCTCAGGGATGTAGGCCCTGCAGCCTGCGAGGCCACGTGTGAGTCAGAGCGGAGGGAGCGGTACAGCTCGGGGATGTTTCGGCCGAGCTGGGTTCCGGTCTCCTTCGGTGCCAGGGACGCTGAGGCACTCCGGTGTGACTTGCCCATGGCTGATTAGCTGTGTAGTTCCCCAAAAAAGCATATAATTATCCTCTGTCCAACTAAGTGGCCATCTCCTTGCTCAGCCAGGCCACGCCCCCCTATGGATAATTTTTTTACTATTATGTGACAGTGGCACTAATATGCAGCACTGATGGGCAATTATAGGTGGCACTGATGTCAGTAGTTTTTTTTTTTTTACAATTTTATTTTTTACAATGATTTTTTTTTACCATTTTTCACAATTTAGTTTTTTTTTTTGTTTTTTTTTGGGGGGGGGGGTGAGGTGGAAGTGGATGGTGTCATTTTTTTTACAATTTTACTTTTAAATATTTATTTATTACAATGCCTACTTTTTTTTAACAACGTTGGAGATAGGGGAGGCTTTGGTGAGATGTCACTGTCCATTTGGAAAAGGAAGATAAATTACATATATACCAGCTCTTTCCTCACCATCCTGACAGATCTGGCACAAGGAAGGGGCGGAGGAGCACCGAGGTGGGACCGGAGGAGAAGACAGGGAACCGGTGGAGCAAAAGGGGAGCGCACGGAGGAGGACATGGGGGAACCAGAATGGAGCACAAAGAGAACACATTCTAAAATTGATTTTAATGTTAAAAATATTTTATCATGCATAGCAACAATTTGGAAACATTGTATCTTTTAAATACCAATAGTAATGATCCCTGAATCCTTGAAAAAAATAGTATTTTTTTTTATTCTGAATAAATGTATCTATGGAACAATTTTCTATGATGTGCCATAATTGTTTGAGAATAAGTGTATGATGTGGTCAAGAATTGTATGCTCTTTTACTATACTGGAGTCAGTAATTGAAACTGTGTCACAAAGTGGTTGATTTACTAAAACTGGAGAGTGCAAAATCTGGTGCAGCTCTGCAAAGAAACCAATCAGCTTCCAGGTTTTATTGTCAAAGCTTAATTGAACAAGCTGAAGTTAGAAGCTGATTGACTACCATGCACAGCTGCACCACATTTTGAGTGCTTTGGTTCTAGTAAATCTCCCCCCAAGTGTACCTAGTTTTCATATTTTCATTCGATTTTGGTTATGTACCGTAATTGTGGGTGTATAATTATACGATGCAGGATCTATTTATGTGTAATAGCAAAGGCTATTTAACCACTTAAGACCCGGACCTTTAGGCAGCTAAAGGACCCGGCCAGGTTTTGCGATTCGGCACTGCGTCGCTTTAACAGACAATTGTGCGTTTATGCGACATGGCTCCCAAACAAAAATGGCGTCCTTTTTTTCCCACAAATGGAACTTTCTTTTGGTGGTAATGGATCACTTTTGAGTTTTTTATTTTTTGCGCTATAAACAAAAATATAGCGACAATGCACTATTTTTAACTTTTTTTGCTATAATAAATATCCCCCAAAAATATATAAAAAATATATGTTTTTTCCTCAGTTTAGGCTTATACGTATTCTTCTACCTATTTTTGGTAAAAAAAAAATCGCAATAAGCGTTTATCGGCTGGTTTTGCGCAAAACTTATACCGTTTACAAAATAGTGGATAGTTTTATTGCATTTTTATTATTATTTTTTTTTACTACTAATGGCGGCGATCAGCGATTTTTTTTTTTTCGTGACTGCGACATTATGGCAGACACTTTTGACACATTTTTGGGACCATTGTAATTTTCACAGCAAAAAATGCATTTAGAATGCATTGTTTATTGTGAAAATGTCAGTGCAGTTTGGGAGTTAACCACAAGGGGGCGCTGAAGGGGTTATGTGTGACCTAATGTGTGTTTACAACTGTAGGGGGATGTGGCTGTAGGTGTGATGTCATCGGTTGTGTATCCCTATAAAAGGGACACACGATCGATGACACCGCCACAGTGAAAAATGGGGAAGCCGTGTTTACACATGTCTCTCCTCATTCTTCAGCTCCAGGGACCGCGAGTCTCGTGGTCCCGGAGCTCCGGACTGGGTCACGGGAGCGTGCAGCTGGTGCGCGCCCACGACCCACGGCTGGGTACTAGCACAGCACGTACCTGTACGTGCATTTGCCCAGCCATGCCATTCTGCTGTCATAAATGTGCAGGAGGCAGTCCTTAAGTGGTAAAAGGTATATGTGTGTCAGACTATTTTGTGTATAATGTTTCATATTTACATTTTTAGCCAGCAAGTGGATCTTAAGGCTCGTTTTCATGTTTTTCCTTAGGTACTTTATAAAAAAAATCATGTTTAATAACTCAGTAGCTGAAGTTCGATTTTGCACATATAACTGAATAAAGGACAGGAGTTAGACAGGCCACAAACCTCAGTCAGTTCAGCAGGAACCAGCCGAGATTCAAATCATGTATGTGCAGGCTTAATGTAACAAGTTGATTGATCAATCAACCAACTTTGGTACAACCAGCATGACAGGTTTTTTCTGTGATTATCGCTAGCGGCTGCTATAGCGCTAGCAATGGCCTGGCAGGGGTGATTCCTGCATCAACACTGTCTGTGGTGTTAATGGGGGAATTGAGCAAATGTATTTTTCGCTGTGTATGACTGGCCTTAGTAACTCATCTTCCATCAACTCCCTGCCAGCAATTTTCTTTCTGGTTGCTTAGAGGTACAATTGAAGAGCGAGAAACAGTCTGATAGTACTCAGTTTGCTGTGTCCTCTTTTTGGTTATCACTTAAGCATCGTTTGAATCATGGGTCAAAGGTGCAACCTGTGGTAAATGGTGTGTTATAAAGATAGTATATATATATATATATATATATATATATATATATATATATATATATATATATATATATATATATATATATATATATATATATATATATATATAAAATACTAAAACAAAAATGATAGTTTCCTTTTAAATTAAACCCAATTAGAATAAATGAGCAATGAGTATAAAGTAACTATATGACAACTTGAATTAAACAAATTTTAGAGTTTTTATACAAGCTACATTTTGTTAAAATCACGCCATTGCCCCAGGATAGTAATTCTTTTCTATCTGCCATATTTATATTTTATAATAAACATTACATTTCTTTAAAGCCAACGAATATATCTACATCATTTGTTTTCACCTAAATATAACAGGAGACTGACTTGGGAAACAAAAAAACATTCTTTACACGAATAAAAAAGCTGCAGTGCTAAAATGAATATTATTTATTAAATGAATGAAAGTATAGTGTGGTAGTCCTGTGTGGTTTATTGGATTTGTGTTGTAAGAGCATGTCTCAGTGTGGATTTTGCTAAGCACCAGGTGTTTGCTATATTGAATTTTTAACACTGCACGGAGGTAAGTATTCACAGCTGGAAATTTGTGCTTAGCACATTATCATGTTTAAGCCTAGGAAGTTAACCTGCAGAAAAAAAATGTTCCTTTTGCAATTAAATTAGCTCAACAAATAGCTATATTCTTACTGTATTCACATGTTTAAGTATATAATACATATTTTCATTAGTAAAAGAGATAAAAAAGGTTGTTGGAGACCTATAACATATAATAATAAACTGAAAGCACAAGAAATAAAACAATGTAAGGCTCTGAAGCCTGAGTATTGTTCATGTTTAGAAACCATGGGTAGGAAAGCATAAAACATATACAAACCCTACCAATAAACATATTTATCTAATTGTTGACTGCCAAATATACCATAGGAAACATTTGGCCCAGATTCAGAGAGCCATTACGCCTGTCTAACTGGTGTTAGACTGGAGTAATTTCAAATTACGCGCGTTTTCTAGCTAGTCGAAAACCTCAAACCATGAATAGACGGCTGCGGGCTTCAATTCGACTGGATTACGTGTTCATACGCCTTCGGATCTATGCTGCAATAAAATTGCGGCCACTGGGTGGACTTCCCGTCATTTTCAGCGTCGGGGTATGCAAATGAGCATTTGCCGGCGATCCCCGAAATTACGATCTTCAATCGCAATCTCTTACGGCACCTTTAGTCATCTTTTATTTGCGTAACACTATACCAGCTTTTTGCTGCTCTAATATTAGACAGCCCATGTTAAGTATGGCCGTCGTTCCCACGTCGAATTTCTACGTTTTCCGACGTCTTTTATTTTTTTTTACGTAAGTCGTCCGGGAATAGGAATGTTCGTAAACGACACTACTCAAACAACGAATGACGTAACGACGTGATTTCGCGCAATGCACGGCGGAAAATTTCTGAACGGAGCATGCGCAATTCGATCGCCACGGGGACGCGCTTAATTTAAATGCTTCACGCCCCCTAATCGCGTATTTCGATTACGCGGCGAGAAATAGACTACGCCGCCGTAGCGTACGGGCAAAAATCTACCAGGATTCGGTGTAGAGCCTGGGGAAATACGGCAGCGTAGAGTATTTCGATTACGCAGCGCAATATTAAGTGTATGTGAATCTGGCCCATTATGTTATGCCTGTTTGATTAATGATCTATGAGTTGAAATGATTTGGTAGTTTAGCAAAAGACACTGGACAGGGCTGACACCACTCCACAAAAATTAGGTGTGTTTTCAAGCAATAGTAGGGCCTTAAATTGTATTTAACCCCAAACCAAAAATTGCAGCTCAAATATTCTTAGATGTTGTGTTTGCATTAATTTTCTTGTTTTTGGCTTTTTTTCTGTTGTTTATTTTTAACTAGTAATCCGTTATTCTTCAATTTCCTTTAACAGAACAAGCTGTCCTAACAAAGTAGCAGTTGGAGGATTTAAACAAACCAGTTACCACTTACAGGGATACACACAGCTTTTTTTTATTATGCAAATCCTTTATCCCAAAAAGAAAAAGACAGTTTGATATAACTGCTTACAAAAATATTAGCTGGAGTTCAGCTTTAATTTTTTAGTCAAGCCCATCTAAATCTGCTAGCCTAACATATCCCTATCTCCAGACTGACATATCTGCTGTTCAAAGATGTCTGCATTACTACTTCATCCAGAATGCAGACACATTTAGACAGGAAGTGTGTTACTGGCTGATCACCAGATCAACTAAAGGAAAAACAATCCTAACATAAGAAAATTAATGCAGCCACCACATCTAACAGTTGGTAAGCTGCAATATATTTCATTTTTGGAGGGTTCAAAACTACTTTAACCACTTGCCTATAGAAAAAATAAATAAATTTGTGGCGCACAATCAGTTTGAGCAAGCAACCTCGTCTAAAAATAAAAGTTGAAATAAACATCAATCAGTATAAGTCCATATGGTAACAAAATACTCCGGACAGTCCAGTTTCAGCAGTTAGATAGATGTGGGAACTTAGCGGCAGCACCTGAAGCAGAAGCAAGCCTCTAGAAGAGCCAAAAAAATACAAGAGAGAGATGCGCCAAACTAAGTGCAGTATGTCGTTTTTAATCAGTAGTAAATTGGTACAATAAAGTAACTACTCACAAACATGGAGTAATATAGGCATTGGTGTGGCTATGAGGCCGGGGTCATCATAAGAGGTTCCTCTGGAAAAGGTTTCTTCGTCCCAGGCTTGTGAGCCGCAAGTGTGGTATAGTGGACACAGGAAACCAGGAAGAGCCGTCTGATGTGGCGTGCGTTCCACCGTGGAGCGCGGCGTATCGTCGTCGCCCCGGAAGTGACACGAGGGACCCGGCCAGCCAATCGGATTACGCGTTTTTACAGCGTCAGCTGTTTCGTCAGATCCATGGCGTCCGTATGGAACGGACGTGAGTTATACGAGCAGGATAAACGTGATTGGTTGGAAATGGCACACTAAACAAAAACAAACAAATTGACAACAAATACCAGCTACAGGCCATGGAGAGACATTACTATTAATAAAAAGATTCGATCGCAATTAACAAATAACAGAAAAGAGATGGCAATCCGGAGACATTTGAAAGGGAATAAATAAACAAATATATAAATCCTGACAGTACTGGAAATAGAAAAAATGTAAAATCTCCGTCTGTCATAACACTAAAAATTATTTAAAACTAGATATGTTGGAATATTTAAAAATATATTGAAAATACTATTAAAAATGTAAAAAATGTAAACTATTATGGCCATTCATAAAAACAACTGTGTATATATTACAAACATATGTATGTTTGTATATTTGATTCCTGGTGTATTATATTATTTTTAATATATACACATGTACAAAATAACCCTGCAATTCGAGGTTTCCTGGTTCAAGGCAGAGAGTTCAAGACTGCGACTTATGCTGATGACCTTTTATTTTTTCTGACAGATCCAGTGACAACCCTGCCCAAGCTGCTATAGGAATTTACCCACTTTGGTTACCTGTCTAACCTAAAGATAAATTACTCTAAATCTGAGGCTTTGAACGTCTCGTTGCCCGAGTCTCGGCTCGTTAGGACTCAAGCTTAAGCCTCATTTAGATGGGAACCTGCTGCTCTTAAGTATCTAGGGACGTGGCTGACACCTCACCTACATTCCATATTTGAAAAAAACTTTCCTCCATTTTTTCGCAACTGCGAACGGGATCTTAAGTGGAATGAGGGCACTTTCTCCTGGTTTGGTCGCGCGGCGATCGTAAAGATGGTGGTGTTGCCCAAATTCTTATACCTAGTACGCACATTGCCAATCAGGATCATCAGAGGTACTTCAGAGCACTGAACTCCGAGGCGAGGATTAAATTGGGCACCCTTACAAAGTCTAAGGTTTCGGGAGGGATTGGCTTCCCAAGCTTCAGAAATTACTATCACACGTCTCACCTGGCTAGAGTCATAGACTGGCATTGCCATGGACGTGGGAAGGTTTGGGTCATTTTGGAGGCGGATCTCTCTCCCGTTCTGCTCAGGTACACGCCATGGGTGCCCTGGGGAAGTCTTCCTAGCTCCCTCCTCGGGCATCCCATCACGGGTACCACCTTAGAGATTCTAAACGCTACAGCCAAACGCACTGACATCACTACAGTACCCAGTCCCCTGACTCCCTTAGGAGACAACCCCGACTTTGAACCAGGGTTACGGAATACAGTGTTTCGCTCTGGGTCTCGGGATGCTCCTCTGTTGGCAGGCGACTGCTTTTCAGGGGGCAAACTAAGGAACTGTGCGTCCCTTAAAGCCGTAAATAACTTACCACATATGAAATGGTGGGCTTACTTTCAATTGCGGAGTTATATAGGTAAACTTGGTCACCTTCAGAACCTGGGTAGGGCACTGATGGACCTGGAGTCAACGTGTCGCAATGGGTCTCTTGTGGATAGAACCACCTCTTTGGCTTACTCATGGCTACAGCACCCCAGAATCACGGAGACGAGCAATTACAGAAGGAGGTGGTCGGAGGATCTGAACGAGGAATTATCGGATAAACAATGGAGGTATGCCTGCATTTTGGCGCATAAATGTTCAATTAGCTCTAGAATACAAGAAACAGGCTATAAACTGTTGACACTCTGGTACCATACTCCTGACAAACTCCACAAGTGGGATGGTCAAAAACCCGACACTTGTTGGAGATGTCAGACTGAACGGGGCACCTTGTTCCATATTTGGTGGCAATGTCCCCTGATTGCGAATTTTTGGCAGAAAGTTAGAGAAACTATCAAAAAAATCACCAATACTAGTCTGACCCTGGACGCAGCATGCTGTTTATTACATGTGAATAGCTTTTCACTTAAAAGGTATAAACATACACTCACAAAGCACCTTTTGAATGCTGCCAGGCCGTTGATCCCTCTGTACTGGAACTCAGCCAGGGTTCCCTCCATGGCTGAATGGCTGGCCAAAATCGAAGACATTTGTGAAATAGAGGACACGCTGGCACAGGATGGGGGTGCCGCTGAGAGGTTTCACAAAACTTGGCAGCCATGGTTCATTTTTAAATTCTCCCAGGACTACGCAACATTAAGGGCACTTTAGAGGTTTCTCTATTTCTCCCGCCTTCTCTGGGGGGGTCACTGACGGCTCCCCCCCTTTTTTTTTTACCTTATCCTGGGGAATGTTCATAATCATATTCCTCTCTATCCTTCTCTGTCTTTTATATTCTTCCTCTCTTTCTTCTTTTATCTTGACCATTACTGACCTGGCACTGTTGGAACTATAATGTGTGACAAGAGACGCAAATGGAGTTCTCATGCAGTTTTTCCCTATGCAGGTTTTAGTTATCTTGTTTAAATCAGCAATGTGGGTTTAGTTACATTGGTACATACACGTACTTGCAGTTCACTTTTAGTTTTTCTGTGGTCTAACGCTATCACTTGCATATGATGTCTTAGAAGCTCATTATGATGTCATTATCATTGACTGCTTGTATTCCATTTTGTACTGAGAGACTAAGCATTTTTTTTTTCTTATAGCAGTTGCATCTGCGTTGTGCGTATTGTGCATTCCTGTTTCTTTACTTCTCTCAATAAAAGCTTTGAATGACAAAAAAAAAATGTAGTTTGGGTACAGTGTAGCATGACTACGCAATTGTCATTCAAAGTGCAACAGCACTGAAAGCTAAAAATTGGTCTGGGCGGGAAGGTGTATAAGTGCCCTGTATGGAAGTGGTTAAGAAAGGGGTGCATTTCTGAAAGATCCATAGGCATTTTTCAACACTATTTTAAGAGCAGGCTTTTTGACCCCTTCCTGTAAAGGCCATTTTTTTGGATTTCAGGACTGTCATTAATAATTATTCAGTCATGCAACAAACACTGTACCCAAACAAATTTTCTATCTTTTATTTTTTTTTTTTAGACAGATCAAGATTTCTTATGTTATTACTTTTGCTTGTTCTATTTTTATTATTATAACATTTTGCAAAAAAATTATCTTTCTTCATAACTTTAGGACAAAATGTATTCCGCTACATTTCTTTGGTAAACACAATCCAAATCAGTGTATATCATTTAGTATGCGGGAAAGCTAAAGATTCTACAAACTATTGTGTATACTGTGTATATATGTGTATATATATATATATATATATATATATATATATACAGGGCTCAAAATTTTAAGTCCTGAGCTACTAGCCAGGCCTCAAGAGTTACTCGCCATCAGTTGCCTCACCTAATTCATACACTGCCCTGCGCCTAATTGCACCCGTAAACACGCCCTCGTAGATTATCTCATGGAATGACACTGTTAAATATTTTATGCAGAATCAAGTTACAAAATTAAATATTACCAACAACAACAAATTGGGGTAGGGCACTGGGGGCAGACCAGAGGGACAGGGCACTTGGGGCAGACCAGAGGGACAGGGCACTAGAACTGGGTCTCTTCCCCATTCTCTTGCTGTCTCCTCTGCAACTCCCATTACAAGACAAAAAAAGAACGTGTGTACGCGGCATCAGTGTAGGCACAGATTGGAGGGAGATTGGTCATGCAGCCCTGTCATCACTCGCCCCCAGCTTAAATCCACTCGCCAAATGCTAGTAGGCGAGTGGAAATATTGAGGGCTGATATATATATATATATATATATATATATATATATATATATATATATATATATTTTTTTTTTTTTTGAAGGCACTGACCGCCTATCTCTTAAGGCCCGAAAATGTCAGGTCAGTACACATACCCCTCAAATGAACCCTTTTTGGAAAGTAGACAGTCCAAGGTATCTACTAAGAACCACATTGAATTTTTTAACTACTTGCCGACCGCCCACCGCAGTTATACGGTGGGACAGTGGCACTGCTGGGCGAGAGCACGTAGCTCTACGTCTTACCTTTAGCGGCCACTAGGGGGCGCGTGCGCGCCGCCGGTGGACGGCAGGCCCTCGCTCGTCCCCCGAGTCCCGCACGCGTGCCCGGCGGGCTCGATCACCGCTGGGCACGCGCGCTCGTTCATTACAGAACGGGGAACGAGAGCTATGTGTGTAAACACATAGCTCTTGTTCCTGTCAGCGGGGGAAACGCTGATCTTCTGTTCATACAATGTATGAACAGAAGATCAGTGATTTCCCCTAGTGAGGCCACCCCCCATACAGTTAGAAAACACCCAGGAACACACTTAACCCCTTCCCTGCCCCCTAGTGTTAACCCCTTCACTGCCAATGACATTTTTATAGTAATCCAATGCATTTGTATAGCATTGATCGCTATAAAAATGCCAATGGTCCCAAAAATGTGTCAAAAGTGTCCGATGTGTCCGCCATAATATCACAGTATCGAAGAAAAAAAAACGCTGATCGCCGCCATTACTAGTAAAGAAAAAAATATTAATAAAAATGCCATAAAACTACCCCCTTTTTTGTAAACGCTATAAATTGTGCGCAAACCAATCAATAAACGCTAATTGTGATTTTTTTTAATGAAAAATATGTAGAAGAATACGTATCGGCCTAAAGTGAGGAAAAAAAATGTTTTTTTTTATATCTTTTTTGGGGATATTTATTATAGCAAAATGTAAAAAATATAAAAAAAAAATCAAAATAGTCGCTCTATTTTTGTTTATAGCGCAAAAAATAAAAACCGCAGAGATGATCAAATACCACCAAAAGAAAGCTCTATTTGTGGGAAAAAAAAGGACGCCAATTTTGTTTGGGAGCCACATCGCACGACCGCGCAATTGTCAGTTAAAGTGACACAGTGCCGAATCACAAAAAGTGCTTTGGTCTTTGACCAGCAATATGGTCCGGGGGTTACCACAGTTCAAAAAGCACTTTCAGGCTTTCTAGGGGCATAAATGATGCATCTAATTTCCTGACTATCACATTTTTGGGGACCCTGAAGCACCAGGACAGTACAAATACACACAAAATTACCACATTTTGAAAAGGAAAACACCCTATGGGATCTTCTAAGAGACATGGTGAGTATTTTAAAGGCTTAGCAGCTGATGGCTTATACATGCCACAACTACAATGCTTTGTTTCACAGCTGTAGCAGGAATTATATTTTATGTATGTACACTGATCCGAAACCATTCAAGTGAATAGGGGTGCTTGTGCAGTGTCTAAGGGGTTGTGAGAAAGTGATGCAATGTTTCCTCACTGCCTAGTAAATACTTTTTGAAAAGGGGAGCTGTGGTGGCTCAACGCGATTGGCACTGCGCTGACAAGCCATTCACCTCTGCAGCTAAGGGTTCGGATCCCGGTCTTGGCTGCATGTGAATTGAGTTTGGTGGTCTCAGCCCGGCTCCCGGTGGGTGTGCTATGCAAAGTAAGCCTGCGCTTAGTACACCCACCCCCCTCCCACAAAACCACCACACTTACACACACTCAAAATTGGGTTATAATGCACGCACTTTGGCCACGCGGTCTCTAAAAAAAGAGAGGCGAAGGACTAACGGGGCTGGCTGAGTGGGCTAAATCCTCTTACTCCCTCATAGGGGAGTCCCTCTGCCCCGTTGGGCTTCAAAGCAGAGCAGGTAGGGCGGGCTGTGTGGGAGGACCACTTCACACCCGCCATTGCCACCTGGGGGCATGGAGAAAGATGGCAGATTGCCTCTGGGGGAGGTCTGCCTCCTCCCAACTCCTGCTCCTCTCTCGAGTACACACACAAAAATACACTTTTAAAAAAAATACTTTTTGAAGATCAAACTGAATACAGATTACTCATGCACATGAGTCCTTATGGTGACACTATGACTGATGTAGTGATTAAGAACTCTGGGACTGGTGCAATGGTGATTATGGACACTGTGACTAGTGTGGCAGCAATCAGGGACACTCTGACTGGTGTGGCAGTGATCAGGGACACTGTAATTGGTGTGTGGGTGGTTAAGGACACTGGGACTGGTGTGGTAGTGATCAAGGACATTGTGACTGGCAGCACTGGTCTGGTGACATTGTACTGCTGTAGCAGTAACCAAAGACATACAGTGCTATCAAAGCAACTGGGCATTGTACGTGATCACTGCCAAAACAATACAAGGCCACCATAGTGACACTGTACTTGCTCTGGTGACAGTATGTAAAAAAATAAAAAATACATTTTCTTTACATTTTTATTGGCCGTTCATTATGTGATTGCTGCAACCAATTACAGCGATCACAGTAGTAAACAAAGGCTGCATGACTGCATGAATGAAAACCTTTGTTTACCACTACTACAGTGATTGTTGTGTTTTGTCACAATAATCACATTGTACAGAGCCAAAGATATTGGCCTTGTACCCTCATCTGTTATTCCCCTGCATCCATGGGGCACAAAGATCACAGATCTCATTGCACTGTTGCCTCGGTGTCATGCACGGATGACAAGAATGGGAGGATATACCATTACATCCTTCCGCATTGATGAAGCTCCTGCCCAGCCATATATGTATAGTGTCGGGCGTGAAGCAGTTAAAAGTAGATAAAACATATGTGCATGGCATACACTTTTAAATTAGGGAATTTTGCTATTAAAATTGTTATTGATATGTACACTTGAAATGTGCCATATACTGTATTTTCAGAAGAGTCTCACCTAGAAACTTTAAAGCTATAGATTATGGCATTATCCATAATGCTCAGAAGCCAAGTCAGGAGTACAGGCAGAATATAAAAATTACCTTTTATTGGTTATCCCAACCCATTTATATATGACGCTTTTTTTCAAAACCATGATAAAGGTGCTTCAGTGCTGAGTTTGCACTATATTTTTGTCATAACAATACAGATATAAGTTCAGATCTTTGCAGACTTACTATGCAAAACCACGACAGACTTGGAGATCTATAGTTGCTTAACATAGTAAGTTGTTAGCCGCTAGAACATTGTATTATTTTTATGCATATAACAAAGGATTGGTGATGTCAGTAATGTCATTGTTTCCAGGTAAATTTATTGTACACAAGCACACTTCAGATCTATACATTCAACATCCAAAGGTAAAATTGATCTATGCTGGACTGATAGCTATGGTAGGACTGATATTGGGTGAAAAGGGTTAAGTGTTTAGAAAAGGGAAGTGTTGAATAGTAGAAACTTGTCCAAAGGAATGTGTAATATGTTTTCCATATAATTTATACAATTATCTATATAAATTATATACAGTGTTAATGTGAAAAAAAAAAAAAAAATATATATATATATATATATATATATATATCCTGTAAATAAATAGTGGATTTACCCTTAAACTCAGCGGTTGTATTCACAAGTGTGTAGCATATTGTGAATCAGCTACATCAGGGTTAGGCCTTTGTTGAGAACTGCTTGCTCGTCTATATTGACAGCCCCAATATTTTTTTACAATCAGCAAAAGCAATATGAACACAATTTCCTAGAAGCACACAATCATTTCAGAGCTGTATCTACAATCAATGTCAAAAATTTCTTCAGTCACTTTTACAAAAATCTGGTTCTGCTGCCACTTTGAAACCCAACATTTGTGTAATGATAAACAACAACTGAACAGGAATAGCAGAGAAGTGGAAAATGGAAAATACTGTAAGTCTTATGAATACAGAACTGGAAGAAAATAAGTAACTGTATTTATCTTCAGTGCATTTTCTGGATTTGTGATGTGATGCCTAATATCTTTGATATTTAAATGCCCATGCTATCAAGACTCAGCAACACTGTTGAGGAGTTTTCCTATATTGACTGTTGTAATATTAAAGGGCAAATCCACCCCAAATTTTAGTTATTGGTATTTTGAGCCAGCAGTGAGCTAAGCCTTGGGCCGCATACACGCAATCGGTCAAACCGATGAGAACGGTCTGATGGACCGTTTTCATCAGACCAAACTGATCGTGTGCGGGTGCCATCGGTTATTTATCCATAGGTTAAAAAAGCAAACTTGTTTTAAATTTAACCGATGGATACCTAACCGATAGCAAAAAAAAAAGATTGTTTGTAGGCACGACCATCGGTTAAAAATCCATGCATGCTCAGACTAAATTAGGGGACGGGAGCGCTCGTTCTGGTAAAACTAGCGTTCGTTATGGAGATGGCAAATTCTACATTTTTTTTAAATTAGTGCCTTGTTTATTGCAGCGCATTTTTTTCTTTGTTCTATAGCTAGAATAAAGACGTTGTTTTGCTGATGGTATTTAGACAGAGTTCTCCCATACTGACTTATTTTCTTTTTTGCTTGTGATCTCATGAATAATCTTTTTTTTTTTTAAAGCCAGGTCTCCAAAATAGTTTGTTTTATCTAGTTATCACAACAACCCCCCCTCCCCCCCAAGGAGGTTGTATCCTTTGTTAATTACACATTGTATTTCTGAAATGTTGTATGGCTATTTACCAGAAAAACACATTAGACAAGTATTTAACTTAAATTAAATCTCCATTTATTCTGGAACAAAAAATTGTTTGAAAGGTAGGTTTCTGAATGCCTGCGCAAATAATTATGAAGAATGTAGCAGGTAAAAATAACAGTGTTCAGTTTATATTCCGCCATTTGTATGGCTGTCTGAAACAGGCGGAACCGGCTGGCCAGAGCCCGGAGGATTGTCGAGAATGCCTTTGAGATAATGGCCAGCCGGTTCCGCCTGTTTCAGACAGCCATACACATGGCGGAATATAAACTGAACACTGTTATTTTTACCTGCTACATTCTTCATAATTATTTGCGCAGGCATTCAGAAACCTACCTTTCAAACAATTTTTTGTTCCAGAATAAATGGAGATTTAATTTAAGTTAAATACTTGTCTAATGTGTTTTTCTGGTGAATAGCCATAAAACATTTCAGAAATACAATGTGTAATTAACAAAGGACACAACCTCCTTGGGGGGAGGGGGGGTTGTTGTATAACTAGATAAAACAAACTATTTTGGAGACCTGGCTTTAAAAAAAAAAAATGATTATTCATGAGATCACAAGCAAAAAAGAAAATAAGTCAGTATGGGAGAACTCTGTCTAAATACCATCAGCAAAACAACGTCTTTATTCTAGCAACAGAACAAAGAAAAAAATGTGCTGCAATAAACAAGGCACTAATTTTAAAAATGTAGAATTTGCCATTTCCATAACCAATGCTAGTTTTACCAGAACGAGCGCTCCCGTCCCCTAATTTAGTCTGAGCATGCATGGATTTTTAACCGATGGTCGTGCCTACAAACAATCTTTTTTTTTTGCTATCGGTTAGGTATCCATCGGTTAAATTTAAAACAAGTTTGCTTTTTTAACCTATGGATAAATAACCGATGGCACCCGCACACATATTAAAAACCCTCCTCTCCAGGGTGAGGGTCTTCTGGGGAAACGGCCTCATGAGGTGTGGTCCAAGCCTGAAAGCTTCATCCGCGAAAAACATGAAAGGGAGTCCCTCCACATTGTCTTCATCCCGTGGCAGGGCCAGGCCACCAGTCTGGAGATGTTGGACAAACTCCGTCTGCGCAAATACTCCGCCGTCGTACATCCGGCCGTTCTTCCCTACGTCCACATACAAAAACTTGTACTGTGCCGACACCACCGCCATCAACACAATACTATGAAAACGTTTGTAGTTGAAATAGTATGACACCGAACGCAGTGGCAGCCCTATGTGGACATGTTTTCCATCTATTGCCCCAGTTCGGGAAGTCCCACCGCTGGGCAAATTGGGAAGCCACAGTCTGCCATTCCTGTGGCGTGAAAGGAAACTGTGAAGTCAAACAAAAATAAACATTAGTACTTTGGCACATAAACATTGCAATCACAATACAAAATACATCCTCATCCAACATCAGTATAACATCTATTAGTGGAGTGAAAATTTCATGCCAAAACTAAAATAGGCCCACTTATCAGACTCCTCACCCCTCTGATGGGCCATTAAAGATTTTAAGGGGGGGTTCTAGCTGAGTTTGGGCCCAGGAAAATAAACCCTCTAGCACTCTGCCAAAATTGAATGGGAAACAAGACATTGGGACACATTTTAAGGGGGGGGGGCAGAACTACAATGGAGCAGACAAAAAACAAGTTGGAAACAAACTAGGCTAGGTGTGTTTGGGCCTAGGATAGCATGCTGGACAGGTTAGTGAAGGGAAATATGCATTTAGGCCAAAAATGGATCATTCAAAGCTTACAACATGCATGGGGACATTCACAGCATATTACAATCATAGTAATTAGGGAATGATGCAAGAAATACATTAGCATACATTAAAGACATAGATTGTGATGTGATAGGAGACAATTTACCTTAATATAGACCTTCTGCGTCACTTTTATGATGGCAGAACACATCTCCGGAATGATGATGATCCCAAGCGCCTGGGGGGAGATGCCTGTCGAGAACTTGGGATCCTGCGGCTTCTCCCAGTCTCCAGGTACCTCAACGTGCAAACGAGCCTCTGCTCGGCCGTGATGGCTTGGAGCATCACAGTGTCCTGCCTCGTGATATAGGGGGACAGAATATCCAAAAGATGGTGGAAAATGGGGTCTGTCATATGGAGAAAGTTCCTGAAATCATCAGGGTTATCCTCCTGGATTTCCCTAAGCAGAGGCATATGAGCGAATTGGTCACGCTGGCGCAACCAATTCTTGGCCCATAAACTCCTCCTCGCCCTGTTCACGGCCACAGATCTGTCAACTTATGAACTGCAGAAGACAGCCTATACGCAGCACAAACTCGCGCATGAGAACGCACTTCCAACATGGCTTCAAACTGGTCGGCTGGTCAGAACGCACTTAAAACAGAAAGCAACCAAGTACAGCAAGGCCTGTAAAGAACAAACTGAAAAACAGAAATCGAGTGGACAGGAACACACTGCAAAATAGATACGACCTGACTGCAAGCAGATACGAACCCACAAGCACAAACTGAACCCGAGAAAACGATCTGCAAAGCACGGAGACTGAAAAAGAGCAAAACGGCTCTAATCAAACTTTTACTAACACGCAGTAACAAGGAAACAGCAAAAGCAGCCCAAAGGGTGGCGCCATTGGATTTGACCTTCCCCTTTATAGTGCCGTTGTACGTGGTTTACGTGACCGTGTTCTAACGCGATCGTTTTTTTAACCGATGGTGTGTAAGCACTACTGACCATCAGTTAGCTTTATTGGTTAACCGATGGAAAAATACATCAGACCGTTCTCATCGGTTTGACCGATCGTGTGTACAGGGCTAATAATAATTATTGTCTCTGTTTTGTTTTTGTTTTCATTGGATGTCACCACTCTGCCTATTGCAGTGCTCCTCATTTAAATGAATAAAACATTTCACAAGGAGTACAAGAGTACAATGATACAAGGAGTACAATATCTCTTGTAATGGCAGTAGCAGCTGTGCTAAAATATTGCTACTGTGCTTAAGTAGCATACAAAACCATCATGTGCAAATTCCAAAACAAAAAGGACAAACATTAAAAAAATAAAATAAAAATTATATCAACAATTTTTAAAAACAAAAATATAATTTTTGGGTGCTACAAAATTACCCCTCACATGACTAGAGGTTATTGAAACCTAAGGGGTTGATTTACTAAAACTGAAAAGTGCAAAATCTGGTGCAGCTGTACTTGCTAAAATTCACCGCTATCCCCATCACAAATGAAGCATACCTGGTCAGCTTCTGAATGTAAAAACACCGGCTAGAGATCCTGGGTGATATCATTTATCAAATTGGTCTAGACTAGGGATGATCCGAACACCCCCCGTTCGGTTCGCATCAGAACCTGAGAACAGACCAAAAGTTTGTGTGAACTTTAGAACCCTGTTAAAGTCTATGGGACTCGAACATTTGAAATCCAGTGCTAATTTTAAAGGCTAATATGCAAGTTATTGTCCTAAAAAGTGTTTGGGGACCCGGGTCCTGCCCCAGGGGACATGTGTCAATTCAAAAAAAGCTTTAAAAACGTCAGTTTTTTTGGGAGCAGTGATTTTAATAATGCTTAAAGTGAAACAATAAAAGTAATATTTAAATATTCCTTTAAATTTCATACCTTGGGGGGGGGGGTGTGTGTATAGTATGCCTGTGAAGTAGCGCTTGTTTCCCATGCTTAGAACTGTCCCTGCACAAAATGAAATTTCTGAAGGAAAAAAAGTAATTTAAAATCACTCGCGGCTATAATGAATTGCCGACTCCCGGCAATACAGAGAAAAGTCATTCAAAAAATAAAAAATGTAATGCGTGGGGGTCCGCTCAAATTCAATTACCAGGCGCTTCAGGTCTGGTATGGATATAAAGGGGAACTCCATCCCAGATTAAAAAAATGGCATGGAGTTCCGCCCAAAAATCTACACCAGACCCTTTATCCGAGCATGCAATCTGGCAGGCCGCAGGAAAAGAGGGGGGACAAGAGAGCGCCCCCCTCCTGAACCGTACCAGGCCACATGCCCTCAACATTGGGAGGATGCTTTGGGGGTCTGTGACCCCACAAAGCACCATGTTCCCATGTTGATGTGGACAAGGGCCTCATCCTCACAACCCTTGCTCGGTGGTTGTGGGGGTCTGTGGGCAGGGGAATTATAGGAATATGGAAGACCCCTTTAACAAAGGGGACCCTCAGATCCCGGGCCCCCCATGTGAATTGGTAATGGGGTACATTGTACCTTTACCATTTCACAAAGAAAGTGTAACAATTGAAAAAAATAAAACAGACACCGTTGGGAAAGTCCTCTTATTAAAAAAAAAGTTCCAGGGGTGGGAATCCACTCTCGGTCTCCACTCCGAAGCTGTCGGTATCCTGCGACGTGTGATCTCCTCTCTGCCAGGGTCCAGTGATGAGATAATCTCCTCTTCATCCAGGTCCTGGATCCAGCGAGGAGATGTCCATCCAGCGCACGCATCACATGTCTCTAGGTGATACGTGCGCTGGTAGATAGGGATTTTTCATGGGAGTGGTTTAGCTGGACTAACAATAATACTTCAGGTGAGAGCACACAGAGCTCTCAGGGCCAAAGGACCTGATTCCCAGCCACCACGTGATATAATCTGCTGTCTCCAGGGTTTCGCCCTGAAAGAGCACATAATGCGGAAGGCTCACAGGAACGAAAGTGTACAATGGGGAAACGATAATGCTCTTTCAAGATCTTTCCCAGATTACTCTTAAAAATCGCAGAGCACTGCACCCTCTTTTAGACAGACTCAGAGAAAAAGACCTGCGGTACACATTGAGATTCCCATTTTCCCTCCTGGTGAAATACAACGGCAAACAACGGCAAGCTCCCCTGTGGACCTCCCTGATTTCTGTGCCGCTCTACAGCTAGACCTAATTGATCTCCCTGAATGGTCAGAATTTCATCTGCCACCCGGGGAGAGAAGCGCTCCGAACTTCCCGCTGACATCTCCTGACAACAGGTCTTCCAAGAGATTGAAGGCATCTCACCGGCTCCCTGGCCGGCTCACAAGCAGAAACTCCCAACAACAAGCCCCACTCATCCAGTGCCCCGGATGACTTCTGAGCAAGAGACGCCTCCACATGTTTGTTCCCGACGGCACCCCAGGTTTGAAACTTTAAGTTCATGTTGTCAGCATCACCATCCACTTTGCTTGATCCCCTTCTCTACCCCCCGTGGATTACAAATAGCCTGGCCCACTGCATCCCGACAGAAACCTGTGGTTGACACCGCGCCTGCTGAAAGTTGGGGGATGGTTGTGACTGTTGGCGGACAATGCCGGTACCTTGAGCTCCTTAGTCCCGATTCAGCCTCCCTGTTAGTAGTTCTGATCGCGCACACATGGATGAGATCCGCCGTACTAGATTCAGCGGACTGTGTGGGGGAAGAGGGTCCCAGTCCTTACCCCCCCTAGGAAGTGCACTACCGCACCATATGCTGCCGCACAATGTACAATCGCCTATTGGGGGAGGGGGGAGGAAGGAAGATTTGGCAGCTATACTCTTATCTACTTATGCTGACTTTGTTTTTGTTTTTTTTTCTTTCTTAATTTGCTGGCTATATTTTAAAACCCATGGGTACTGTTGTCCATACCATATTTTGTTCACTGAATTGTGTGGGGTGTCTGGAGGAGGTGGAAGGGGGAGGTCCCGGAGGTTCCTGTTTCATTAACCCCTTGAATGTTCTCTCCCCTCTGTCGGGTATGTTATGCACTGTTATTGCTCTCTGTGCCTGCTCTCACTCAAATGCTCTTTCTACGGAACTGTACCCTGTGTCTAACCCTGCTACTCATATGCTCTTTACTTGTGTCGAAACAGTGCAGAGATGACCTCTATGCTGCACTTATTTCTTATTTTCTTGTTTTTAGGCTGTGAGTCGACCACTTCGGATCACACGACTCTTTCACTAGTCTATCCATTTTTTTTTTTTTTTTGGGCGGAATTGACCTTATTCCCAACCGTCTTAGTGTGACCCTGATTTGTTCACCGCGACACACTGCTTAAATATCCTTGAGACCGTATTAGGTTCAAAGGAAGATTGTGCAAAAACTGTGTAGCGCTGGACAACATATACCCTATAAATTAATACATAAGGCAATAGGTATAAACAATGTTAAAACTATGAGTGATATAAATCATTAAAAATTGCTATGTGCAAAAAGCAGTGAATACAAAAATTATTATAGCATTGTGCAAAACAATATATACTGAACAACAGGTATCCAATACCTATATATATCAACACATATTGGGGCAGATTCACAAAACAATTACGCCTGTCTAACTGGGGTTAGACAGGAGTAATTTCAAATTTTGCGCGGCGTATCACTAGTTTGAATCCTCAAACCATGATACGCCGGCTTCGGGCTTCGATCCGAGAGGCTTACGTCTTCGTAAGCCTTCGGATCTACGCTGCCATCTATTTGCGGCCGCTGGGAGGAGTTCGCGTCGTTTTGGTGCGTCGGGATATGCAAATGTGTTTTTACGGGGATTCACGAACATACGAGCGGGCGTCGCAATCGTTTTCGTCTATTTTTTTATACGTAATGTTAGAGCAGCTTTTTGCTGCTCTAACTTTACGTAGCCCATGTTAAGTATGGCCGTCGTTCCCGCTTCGAATTTATTTAAAATTGTATTTTGTTTACGTAACTCGTCGGGACGTGGATCGCCCGTAAAGTACGCTACATAAACAACGAATGACGTCACAACGTGATTTCGCGCAATGCACGGCGGGAAATTTGCAAACGGAGCATGCGCAGATCGATCGCCGCGGGAACGCGCCTAATTTAAATGTTTCACGCCCCCTACTCGCGCAGATGGATTGCGACGGGAGAAATACACTACGCCGCCATCGTTTACCGTAGAAAATCTACCTGAATTCCACGTAGAGCAAGGTAAAAAACGGCGGCGTAGTGTATTTCTGATACGCTACGATAATCCATTTCTCTGTGAATCTGCCCCATTGTGAATAAACTAAGTAGACAATGTAAGTGACTAATTCAGCACATGAAGTGCAAAACAAAAAGTCCACAGAAAAAACAGGGAATTTCCAGCCCCTTTCAATACAGATGGTGCAAGCAGAAAAAAGTCCAATTAGGAGATCCACAGGTGAGGAAGAAGAGAAAATCAGACATCAGTGGCCCAACACCAGTAAAAATAAAGGCTTACCAGAAAGCCTGTGACTATCCCTTTTCAGGAGTAGTCTAAACAGGCATATCAGGAGATTGTAATCCTCAGAGACAAAACAGTATCTTCTCCATAAATTTAAATGGTGGAATCCACAGCTCCTCTTGGGGTTAAGCAGTACTTCCAAATGGAACGTTCATAGATGTATGTGAGCATGTGTTGTCAAACACCATGTAGGGAGAAAAAAAGGGACAATCCCATAGTGTAAACATATAAAAACGATTTATATCACTCATAGTTTTAACATTGTTTATACCTATTGCCTTATGTATTAATTTATAGGGTATATGTTGTCCAGCGCTACACTGTTTTTGCACATTTTTCTTCACACTTTATATCTAAGTTGTAGTGTTTAGCAGCAGGACGTCCTTCCAAGGACCTTTCTTAATTAAATAAAGTATTGTGATAAGCGCTTCAAAACGAAAATGTGCAAACACCAAATGATATTAGACTAATAACAAACCATAAACACTTCTAGGATTCTTGAAATGTGAAAATAAAACTGTGTTATAAGTGCTAGATGATCAAACTGCAAGTCCCATATAACAGGTGTATCTCAGTGCCAATGGTGAATACCTCATCAACCAATGAGAGTGGCACTAAGTAACAGATATGGTAAATACTAGGCAGTCTCTATAAAATGGTGAAGTAAACAGCTGGGTATAGTGTGATGGGAGTCTTCACTTGGGATGCTGTGCAGGATCTTTCGAATCCAAAGGAGTATTGTAGTTCCCTTACCTTAGGGCTGCTATATATGGGCATATATAGATGTATCCTGCTGTATTAGAGGCCTCGATTTCTCTGTAGGATTCCCTCTTCCTTTTCCTTATGTCTGAGATAGTCCGGGCTCAGTACTCCATAGATGGATCAAAGGGGATGTGGGGTGAGAAAAATAAAAAATTGCCTCCAATGGTGAAGTACATCGATGCCCAAAAAAAGTGGTTTATTTAAAAATGGGTCAGAGATAACAAATAGTAGTCCGAGATGTACTACGCTGAATGCAAAATCAATATGAATGAAAATGAGAATACAAATACAAATAAAAGAGACGAAGCGGAGCGATCGTATTGCCACTACCGCTAAGTCTGTTGGCCTCTGGCTTGCGCGGGTGTAACGCGATCTCGGTTCCCTACGTCGTTACGTCACGTTCCTCGTGACTTCATCAGGGGATTCCCATTGGTTAACGGATCACAGCTTATATTCACTATTGGCCGGATGTAAACAAGCCGCCATTTTCTTGAAGTCCCGTTCTTGGGACAAATGTGGGCTATGTAGGGGCCAGGATTGGATAACGGAGAAACAATGAAAAAATAAATAAAAAACGAACTGACATACACACTGCTCAATCATCATAGGGCTTCCAAGCCATCCTTATTGGTGATGATACATTTACTTGGAGCAATTGTAGAAGATGTGGTGTGGTTTCCCACATGCTATAGGAGTTCCCTTGGATTAATTAACATGATTAAAATATTAAAATACAAATAAAAAATATATAAAAATAGTGGATACAGGGTGTGATTCTTATATACGTCTCATAGTGGAAGAGGACAGTAGTGTCATCTTTTATAGAATCCACCCATTCCATATAATAGAGTGCATGAGATAAAAGGCTAGGGATAAGGTAGCTAAAAGTAGCCTAATGGTGCACTGAAGACCCTATTGGCGGATTATTAGGCAATCACACATGTAGACTCGTGGACTATGGTATATAGTAGAGGCTCATATGTTTACGTTCCACATTAGTATAGGAGGAAAAATGGGCATGGGATGAAGTACTAGTCTATATATATGTGGTCCCTGACACCCTCTCAAGTCCGAAGCCATCAGACTAGACTAGGATACATATTGTAGTGATGCTCATATAGTACCAAAATCCTACATGAGTTGGCACTATGGGATCCTACTTTTATCCTGGATACACTGGGTGGTCAGCCAAGTGAAATAATATACTAGTACATTACCACTATAAATTCCCATTGGGATCAAATCAAAAACGGAGTGTTAGAATTAAAAAAGATAGGAGGCTAAAAATTATTAAGAAAGCAATTTAAGTCAAAGTCGACATTTAGGCCCCCTGGTGTCAGAGTATTGAGGGTATGAATCCAGCGTGATTCTTTCTGACTGATGACTCGAATTTTGTGGCTACCTCTCCAAGATGCTTTGAATTTTTCAATGCCCCAAAATTGTAATGAGGAGGGATCTTCATTGTGTACTTTTAAAAAGTGACGTGACACACTGTGTTTGGTATAGCCATTGGATATATTCCGTATATGTTCTTCTATTCTCAGTTTTAACTTTCTTTTTGTCCTACCCACATATTGCAATTTACAGACACACTGTAACACATATATGACACCTTCAGTGTGGCATCCAATAAATTCATTAATTTGGTGAGTATGGCCTGTGTTGCTGCTGACAAAGTCTAGCCTTTTGCCTTAGAATAATTTGGCATGCCTGCAGGCAAAGCAATTCCTGCAGGGATAGAACCCCTTGCCATTAAAAAAGGAGAACATAGGTTTCGGGGGTGGAGCAATTACCGATTTGACCAATAGGTCTCTTAGAGTGGGAGCTCTTTTGTAAATAATTCTAGGTTTGGGGGGAAGTATTGGTTTCAGATCTTTGTCCCCAAGTAGTACGTGCCAATGTCGCTGAATAAGTTTGTTTATGTCTTTATGTTGGACATTGTAGTCCAGTATGAGGCTAGGTGTTATTTCCATTGGATTCCCTTTATCTTTCTTCTTATTTTCTAGCATAGGTTTTCTATCTAGAGTTTCAACTTTGCGGATTTGTTCTTCTATCCAAAAGGGTTCATATCCTTTCTCTTCAAACCTTTTGCCGATGAATTTGGCCTGCATTTTGAAGTCCTCCTCCTTGGTGCAGTTTCTTTTTAGTCTGATAAGTTGACCTTTCGGTATGTTGTAGAGCCACGGTTTGTGGTGGCAGCTTTCCACTGACAAATAGCTGTTGGTATCCACTGCCTTGAAGTAGGTTTTCGTTACAATTTTGTTTCCTTCTAGCGTGATACTCAGGTCTAGAAAGTCAACTGTTTTGTTGTCTATCTTCCAGATGAGATTTATATTTTTCTCATTGTTGTTCAGACCTAACATATAGTTCTCCAAACTGTCTTTGTTGCCGTTCCATAGAATGATGACATCATCTATGTACCTTTTGTACAGTATAAGTTCCTCTGGCTTGTGGGCATATATGGCCATTTCTTCCCATTGGGCCATGAAGGCATTTGCCACACTGGGGGCAAACTTAGCGCCCATAGCAATGCCTATGGCTTGTTTATAGTAGTTCTGGTCATGCCAGAAGTAGTTAAATTTGAGGCAGAACTCAAGTCTTTGATGAGGTATTTACGCTGTTTGCATGCCAAGTTGCTATGCATGCGTAGGAGCCACTTAGTGGCATGGCAAGCGTCATGATGGCCCACTATCGTGTACAGAGACGTGATGTCTGCCGTGGCAAGTAAAGTACATCCTTCTTGTACAATAGTTGTATCTAATAGTTGGAGAATATGTTTGGTATCCTTTAGATAGGCTCTAGTATTTTGAACTGCTGGTTGGATGAAAAAATCTATGTATTGGCCCATCCTAGATGTCAGTGATTCGATGCCATTAACGATGGGTCTTCCAGGAGGGTTATCTTTGGACTTATGGATTTTGGGCACCGTATAGATAATTGGAATTCTGCAACATTCCGGTATGAGGTACTTGGCTTCTTTTTTATTTAGGATGTCTTTCTTGACTCCTAAATTTACTACTAGTTTCAATTCCTTTTTATAGGTGTTGGTGGGATTACCTGCTAATTTGATGTAAGTGCCCTCATCTGTCAGTTGTCGATCTATTTCTCCCAGGTATTGTTCCTTTGTTTGGATCACTATGGCTCCCCCTTTATCCGCAGGACGGATAACTATGTCATTCCTTTCTGTTAATAGTTTAATTCCCTTTTTCATATGTATCGGATCATATTGCTTTTTGATTTCAAGCCCTGCAAGGTCTTCCAGAACTAATTTTTTGAAGACTTCTATATGTTGGTTGTCCGAGACCTGTGGGTTGAAAGTGGAATTGTTCTTAAGCGTACTATGTATTGGTACGTTGCTGGATGTTTCTTGTATGGGGTGTAAATATTTGTCATGGAGAAAGTATTTTTTCATATTCAGCTTTCTGATATATTTACGGATACCAATATACGTGTCAAATTTATTTAAATTTTTGGTTGGTGCATGTTTTAATCCCCTATCGAGGACAGCCAGCTCTTCACTGGTTAGTTGTACAGAGGTTACGTTTACCACGTTTTCTCCTCGTCTTTTCTTTTTCTTTTGTTGTCTCTTTCCTGCTCTGTTTCCTCTCTTATTTCTGGACTTGGTCTTGTTGCTGTTTCCTGTGTCCTTCTTTTGGGGGAACAGTGAGGTTCCTGAGTGGATCTCCGTGGGGAATAATCCCTCCTTTCCCTGTCTAAAAAAGACCGTGGTGCTGTATAGTATTGTTGGTCATGGCTTGGACGTGGATCTTCGTAATATTGGTCCTGATAGCTTCTAATGGGTTCAAATCTATTGTGAGTCACAATAGGGGTTCTGTTGTATCCTCCATAATGTTCTTGTGGTAGTGGAGGTCCTCTATTGTAGTTGCCGTAATAATCATACATTGGAGGAGGAGGGGGAGGTCCTCTGTTGTATCCTCCATATGGTTCTTGTGGTGGAGGAGGAGGTCCTCTATATTCTCTTGGGTTTCTTTCATTGTGTTGTCCATTGAACACCCTTTGATAACGTGTAATGACACGAAACGCGTCAGGGATGACTCCATCGTTGCCACCATTCTATTGACATGCGCCATACTTTCATCTGTATATGTAAGTGCAATTTTAATAAATTTTTATATTGACTTTACGGTGTTACACTATGGCGTCCCCTCTTCTCCTTTCCATTCATATATGCCATCTTTGAGACGGATGATGACCAATATTTTTTCCGCGAACGAGAGACTTCCAACCAATCTCGGGGCCATTGGAATCTACACCACAGATATCTGCTGATCCCTTCCCTGAGAGACACCTTATATCAAGATCTGAGCATATACCAAGCCTGACCGACTCTAGAAATTTAATTTTCTTAGAGTCCACTTCATCTGGTAAGCCTGCATCTTCACCGGTGGTGGGATTTTTTCTTTTTCACTTCTGAACATCAAGCATCATTTGTGTCACTGGAATTTATGAACTTTATTTCATGAACTTTATTTCATTTTTATGAGGTTATGATATTATTTTTGATGTTGACGCACAGATCACTCCTTGTGTATTACACACCATTTATATGTATGCAAGTTTAGCCTTATAGTTACATTTTGCAATTCTGAGCGCTACACTACCATTTTCCTATTTTGTTTTTTGCTTCTTGTTTTTCAGTAGCCGTGTTTAGCAGCCAAATTTATTCATTTTTAGCAGCGCAGTTTTACACACCACTACCATTGTTGTCCATTGTTGGGTCGACTTTTATTATAGGGTTTCCTAACTGGCTTTTTGAATGTTTTTTTCCATTGTTTTTTAGGTGTGTGGTAGGTGTATTGACCATTATTCTGAGGGTCATAATGTGGCCTAGTGTTATCCCTGTGACTTGCTTGTTCCTCCCACCTCGGTGGGGGTCTCATTTGAGATGTGGTAGGGTCTTGTATTCTTACTTCTCTAATCGGTGTCGAATGGGTGGAGCTAGACTGAGCTGGTTCTAATTTATGTTGCCATTTGAACACCTGATCAGTTTTGTAGTCCGCCACGTCTCTTTGGAATTTTTTGATTTTGCGCTGTTGGACCTCCAGGTCTTTAGCTGCCAAGTCTTTATTCAATAATATGGCCAGCTTCTGAAAGTTACTGGAATCTTTCAAAGGGTCCAGTTTCAGCTTGATCTCTTCAATTTGTTGTTGGACTATTCTAAGTTTTTTCTGTTTCCTTTTCAGTAGGAATTTAACTCCTTCAACACTTTTGTTATTGAAGAACTCGAACCACTCATTCAGTGATTCTTTGTCGTCCAGTCCATCATTGGGTGGCATATCCCATCTGACACGTCTAGGTGCTATGTTGTCTTTGACATATTGGTCAAAGGTATGTGTGTCCCACCATAGTGATACTTTCTTTTCCATAAGGTGACTCCTAGTAGCGCACCAGTCCTTTTTTATATATTTTTCACCTGTTATCACACACTTTCACTGTTGCTGCCACGATGGACATTTTCACGTTCATAGAGAACAGAAGTGTAAATCTACAAGAAGTATTTCACACTCGCACCAAAGCACCAGACACTGATTTAGACAGCCATTTTAGAAAATTAGGTCACCTTATGGTCACCTCAGTCTAGCTCCACCCATTCGACACTGATTAGAGAAGTAAGAATACAAGACCCTACCACATCTCAAATGAGACCCCCACTGAGGTGGGAGGAACAAGCAAGTCACAGGGATAACACTAGGCCACATTATGACCCACAGGTCTCGGACAACCAACATATAGAAGTCTTCAAAAAATTAGTTCTGGAAGACCTTGCAGGGCTTGAAATCAAAAAGCAATATGACCCGATACATATGAAAAAGGGAATTAAACTATTAACAGAAAGGAATGACATAGTTATCCGTCCTGCGGATAAAGGGGGAGCCATAGTGATCCAAACAAAGGAACAATACCTGGGAGAAATAGATCGACAACTGACAGATGAGGGAACTTACATCAAATTAGCAGGTAATCCCACCAACACCTATAAAAAGGAATTGAAACTAGTAGTAAATTTAGGAGTCAAGAAAGACATCCTAAATAAAAAAGAAGCCAAGTACCTCATACCGGAATGTTGCAGAATTCCAATTATCTATACGGTGCCCAAAATCCATAAGTCCAAAGATAACCCTCCTGGAAGACCCATCGTTATTGGCATCGATTCACTGACATCTAGGATGGGCCAATACATAGATTTTTTCATCCAACCAGCAGTTCAAAATACTAGAGCCTATCTAAAGGATACCAAACATATTCTCCAACTATTAGATACAACTATTGTACAAGAAGGATGTACTTTACTTGCCACAGCAGACGTCACGTCTCTGTACACGATAGTGGGCCATCATGACGCTTGCCATGCCACTAAGTGGCTCCTACGCATGCATAGCAACTTGGCATGCAAACAGCGTAAATACCTCATTAAATGCCTTGAGTTCTGCCTCAAATTTAACTACTTCTGGCATGACCAGAAATACTATAAACAAGCCATAGGCATTGCTATGGGTGCTAAGTTTGCCCCCAGTGTGGCAAATGCCTTCATGGCCCAATGGGAAGAAATGGCCATATATGCCCACAAGCCAGAGGAACTTATACTGTACAAAAGGTACACAGATGATGTCATCATTCTATGGAATGGCAACAAAGACAGTTTGGAGAACTATATGTTAGGTCTGAACAACAATGAGAAAAATATAAATCTCATCTGGAAGATAGATAACAAAACAGTTGACTTTCTAGACCTGAGTATCACGCTAGAAGGAAACAAAATTGTAACCAAAACCTACTTCAAGGCAGTGGATACCAACAGCTATTTGTCAGTGGAAAGCTGCCACCACAAACCGTGGCTCTACAACATACCGAAAGGTCAACTTATCAGACTAAAAAGAAACTGCACCAAGGAGGAGGACTTCAAAATGCAGGCCAAATTCATCGGCAAAAGGTTTGAAGAGAAAGGATATGAACCCTTTTGGATAGAAGAACAAATCCGCAAAGTTGAAACTCTAGATAGAAAACCTATGCTAGAAAATAAGAAGAAAGATAAAGGGAATCCAATGGAAATAACACCTAGCCTCATACTGGACTACAATGTCCAACATAAAGACATAAACAAACGTATTCAGCGACATTGGCATGTACTACTTGGGGACAAAGATCTGAAACCAATACTTCCCCCCAAACCCAGAATTATTTACAAAAGAGCTCCCACTCTAAGAGACCTATTGGTCAAATCGGTAATTGCTCCACCCCCGAAACCTATGTTCTCCTTTTTTAATGGCAAGGGGTTCTATCCCTGCAGGAATTGCTTTGCCTGCAGGCATGCCAAATTATTCCAAGGCAAAAGGCTAGACTTTGTCAGCAGCAACACAGGCCATACTCACCAAATTAATGAATTTATTGGATGGCACACTGAAGGTGTCATATATGTGTTACAGTGTGTCTGTAAATTGCAATATGTGGGTAGGACAAAAAAAAAGTTAAAACTGAGAATAGAAGAACATATACGGAATATATCCAATGGCTATACCAAACACAGTGTGTCACGTCACTTTTTAAAAGTACACAATGAAGATCCCTCCTCATTACAATTTTGGGGCATTGAAAAATTCAAAGCATCTTGGAGAGGTAGCCACAAAATTCGAGTCATCAGTCAGAAAGAATCACGCTGGATTCATATCCTCAATACTCTGACACCAGAGGGCCTAAATGTCGACTTCGACTTAAATTGCTTTCTTAATAATTTTTAGCCTCCTATCTTTTTTAATTCTAACACTCCGTTTTTGATTTGATCCCAATGGGAATTTATAGTGGTAATGTACTAGTTCATTATTTCACTTGGCTGACCACCCAGTGTATCCAGGATAAAAGTAGGATCCCATAGTGCCAACCCATGTAGGATTTTGGTACTATATGAGCATCACTACAATATGTATCCTAGTCTAGTCTGATGGCTTCGGACTTGAGAGGGTGTCAGGGACCACATATATATAGACTAGTACTTCATCCCATGCCCATTTTTCCTCCTATACTAATGTGGAACGTAAACATATGAGCCTCTACTATATACCATAGTCCCCGAGTCTACATGTGTGATTGCCTAATAATCCGCCAATAGGGTGGATTCTATAAAAGATGACACTACTGTCCTCTTCCACTATGAGACGTATATAAGAATCACACCCTGTATCCACTATTTTTATATATTTTTTATTTGTATTTTAATATTTTAATCATGTTAATTAATAGTGTTGAGCAGAATATGCCATATTCGATTTCGCGATATATCTCGAATATATAGTCGAATATTCGAGATATATTCGCTAAATACGAATATTCGTGATATTTTTTTTAGAAATGAAATTATTGCGAATTTTCGCTATTGCGAATTTTCGCTATTGCGAATGCGAATGCGAATTGCGAATTGCGAATGCGAATATTCGAGAAATGCGGAATGGAGCACTCTGATTGGCTCAGAATATTCGTGATATATTACAATACACAATAATTGCGAATATTCGGCAAATGCGGAAGGAGCACTCTGATTGGCTCAGAATATTCGTGATATATTACAATATAAAATAATTGCGAATATTCGAGAAATGCGGAAGGGGCACTCTGATTGGCTCAGAATATTCGTGATATATTACAATACACAATAATTGCGAATATTCGAGAAATGCGAAAGGAGCACTCTGATTGGCTCAGAATATTCGTGATATATTACAATATAAAATAATTGCGAATATTCGAGAAATGCGGAAGGAGCACTCTGATTGGCTCAGAATATTCGTGATATATTACAATACAAAATAATTGCGAAATTTCGAGAAATGCGGAATGGAGCACTCTGATTGGCTCAGAATATTCGTGATATATTACAATATAAAATAATCGCGCGATATCGCTATTGCCGAATAATCACATTGCGATTTTTCGGCAATATAAAATGAGCGCTGCAGCTACTCGGCCCAAGGTCTCTAATCATACCAGCAATGCTTTTAGACGTCGATGGGGATCTCTAGGATGTGATCTGTTCTAAAAAAAAAATTGAAAAAATTTGAATATTCGAAATAGCGAATATTCGCCGCGATATTCGTGTTATTCGCGAATACTCGAATATGCAATATTCGTAGCGAATATTCGCAACGCGAATATTCGTGAGCAACACTATTAATTAATCCAAGGGAACTCCTATAGCATGTGGGAAACCACACCACATCTTCTACAATTGCTCCAAGTAAATGTATCATCACCAATAAGGATGGCTTGGAAGCCCTATGATGATTGAGCAGTGTGTATGTCAGTTCGTTTTTTATTTATTTTTTCATTGTTTCTCTGTTATCCAATCCTGGCCCCTACATAGCCCACATTTGTCCCAAGAACGGGACTTCAAGAAAATGGCGGCTTGTTTACATCCGGCCAATAGTGAATATAAGCTGTGATCCGTTAACCAATGGGAATCCCCTGATGAAGTCACGAGGAACGTGACGTAATAACGTAGGGAACCGAGATCACGTGACACCCGCGCAAGCCGGAGGCCAACAGACTTAGCGGTAGTGGCAATACGATCGCTCCGCTTCGTCTCTTTTATTTGTATTTTTATTCTCATTTTCATTCATATTGATTTTGCATTCAGCGTAGTACATCTCGGACTACTATTTGTTATCTCTGACCCATTTTTAAATAAACCACTTTTTTTGGGCATCGATGTACTTCACCATTGGAGGCAATTTTTTATTTTTCTCACCCCACATCCCCTTTGATCCATCTATGGAGTACTGAGCCCGGACTATCTCAGACATAAGGAAAAGGAAGAGGGAATCCTACAGAGAAATCGAGGCCTCTAATACAGCAGGATACATCTATATATGCCCATATATAGCAGCCCTAAGGTAAGGGAACTACAATACTCCTTTGGATTCGAAAGATCCTGCACAGCATCCCAAGTGAAGACTCCCATCACACTATACCCAGCTGTTTACTTCACCATTTTATAGAGACTGCCTAGTATTTACCATATCTGTTACTTAGTGCCACTCTCATTGGTTGATGAGGTATTCACCATTGGCACTGAGATACACCTGTTATATGGGACTTGCAGTTTGATCATCCAGCACTTATAACACAGTTTTATTTTCACATTTCAAGAATCCTAGAAGTGTTTATGGTTTGTTATTAGTCTAATATCATTTGGTGTTTGCACATTTTCGTTTTGAAGCGCTTATCACAATACTTTATTTAATTTATATACACCTGTGTTTTGTGGACACTCTAGATTGAGCCGCCTCAGATTAGTTTATGTGATTCTAGTTCACACTCGTTTACTCCTAGTAGCGCACCAGTCCTTTTTTATATATTTTTCACCTTTCTTAATTGTTTTATTAACATTATCTTTTTCACTAAGTGCAAATTCCCCCCCATCCCCCCTCTTTTCCTTTCTTTTACACACTTTCAAAGAAAGATTACCTTGCCTTCTTTAACTTCTTAATTCTGCTAGTACTTTTTTCCTCTCTCACTGCTTCCTTGCTCTCCCCCGCCCTTCCTCCTTCCCCTATCCCTCCCTTACCCTCAGCTCCAGCTCTATCGTCCTCTCTGCCTGACTAATACCTTGCTGCTGTTTGAACAGATTCCTGGGCATATGAGTTCCTTATTTGTTTTCATTCTAACGTTTATTTTTTTCCTTTTTGGTTCTTTACTCAGTCACTCCCACCAACAGCAGTCTTCCACCTCTCTCTGCATCCTCACGATGGCGTATTCATCCCTCGGCTAGAACCCCACGGTGATCTCTCATAATGTCAGAGGGTTGAATGTCCCTGAAAAGCGATCTACCCTTCTGAGGGAACTTAAAAAAGGTAAGCAGAGGTTCGTTTTCTTACAGGAAACACATTTTAAAACTGCCCAAGTGCCGAGGCTCACTGACTCCTATTTCCCTGAAGCTTATCATGCCACGAACAACCTTACCAAAACGAAAGGCGTCTCTATTTTAATAAGCCAGCATGCCTCCTTTGACATAACAGACAAACTCCTGGACCCGGAAGGAAGATATATATTCCTGAAGGGGACCTGTAATGGTATACCTCTCACGTTGGCCAACGTATATTTCCCCAATTCTGCCCACCTCACATTTTGCTGTCACATGTTATCCCTGCTCAAGGGTTTCAGTACCGGCTGTACAATTCTGGGCAGAGATTTCAATATTCCGCTGAACCCCTTGGTGGATGCCTCAACTGGGAAGTCCTCCGTCACTTATAAAATTCTCAAGAGTTTTAAAACTTTACTAGGGTCTATGCAACTAATAGACTCTTGGCGTTTCAAGCACCCAGAAGACAAAGATTACACATTCCATTCCATCCCCCATAACCGCTACTCCAGAATCGATTATATTTTCACGACTCAGAGGGACCTCCATTTGATCACAGATGCACACATAGGAATTCAATCCATCTCAGACCACCCCCCGACCTCATCATCCCTTAATTTACACAGACCTCCTCCCAAACCTAACTCATGGAGACTAAACCCGTCTCTACCGACTGACCCACAGCTGCTCCCAGGCATTTCCTCTTCCATTGAGAATTTTTTTTAAATTTAACGTCACACCAGACATGGACCCCCTGACAATCTGGGAAGCCCACAAGTGCACAGTTAGGGGTGAGCTCATTAGATTAGGGACGCACCGTAAGAGAGAGAGGGAAAAAGCTATCCGTCTCCTTTCAGACAAAATTCATAAACTTGAGACACTTTATAAGCAATCCCTTTCTGAAAGTTTGGCCTGCACACTTCTCAATGCGAGGAAAGACCTCCAGCAGCTTCTAGACTCTAAAGCCAAGCGACTCCTGTTTTCCAAAGAAAAAATATACTATGAACAGGGCGATAAGTCAGGCAAATTCTTGGCTAAGGCCTTGAAAGATGCCAGTTCCGTGCATAACATCATGGGTATAAGGAATAAACTAGGCTCTGTCGACTTCACCACAGAAAAGATAGCTCAACACTTTCATGAGTACTATTTCTAGCCTGTATGGCCTTCCTGCTCAGGGAAACCCCCCTAATTCCTCTAAGACTAGGAGTCAGGCGATTAGAGATTATCTGGTAGACTCCAATCTCCCTGCCTTGCCAGAGGAAGTGATCCAGCAACTAGAGACCCCGATAGAGAATTCCGAACTCCAGTCAGTTATTGGAGATCTTAAGGCAGGGAAGAGCCCAGGCCCAGACGGCTTCACATCCATCTATTACAAGACCTTTGCGGAGCTCATTGTAGACCCTCTGCGGAGAGCCCTGAACTCTTTGGCCTCCCCTAGGGAGGTACTGCCCACATTTCTCTCAGCGCATGTCGTTGTCCTACCAAAGCCAAACAAGGACCCCCAGATTTGTGCCAGCTACAGACCGATCTCGCTCCTTAACCTGGAAGTCAAGCTGTTGGCGAAAATATTGGCCAACAGACTTAGACCATTTCTACACAACATCATAGGCCCGAGTCAAGCTGGCTTCATGCCCGTCCGGGAGTCCAGGGATAATGTCACCAAGGCACTTAACTTGATATACGCAGCTCGCGCATGAAAGATCGAGGGCCTTCTCTTGTCCACTGATGCCGAGAAGGCCTTCGATCGGGTGGCGTGGGACTATATGATCGATACATGCCAACATATAGGGTTGGGGTTACATATGAGGTCCTGGATTTCTGCACTTTACAGGAATCCCTCAGCCCGCATTAAGGTCAATGGCTCCCTGTCTGAGGCGTTCCAGATCAGCAACGGTACCAGACAGAGGTGCCCCCTCTCGCCCCTCCTTTTCATCCTATCCCTTGAACCCTTTATCAGAAGAATTATAGCAGAGAAGGCGATACAGGGCTTTCCGCTGGCAGGCAAGGCATACAAGATCACGGCGTACGCAGATGACTTGCTTTTCTTTTTGACAAACCCCCAGGCATCGTTACCATCCCTCATAAAGGAGTTCTCTTTGTTTGGTTACATTTCCAATGTAAAAATTAACTTTTCAAAATCTGAAGCGATGAATATTAACATACCGGCACACACACTAGAGACACTCAAATCTACCTGCCCCTTCAGATGGGAACCGTATGAAGGGGCTAACGCCACATATTACACACATTTATGAATGCAACTTCCCACCCATTCTTAAGATAATAGACAGGGACTTGAAAAGCTGGCATGCCCGCAACTTTTCCTGGTTCGGTAGGGCAGCCATATGCAAAATGACCATTTTGCCTAAACTTTTATATTTATTCCGCAACCTACCGGTCAGAATCCCCTTGGAATTCTTTAAAATTATCTCCTCAATCCAACAAAGATTCATCTGGGCTCACAGGCCCCCCAGAATTAAAGCTAAATTGCTGGCGCTGCCCAAACACAAGGGAGGCATGGCTGTTTCCAATTTTAAAAACAATTACTTCGCAGCACACATCACCAGAATAGTCGACTGGCATTGCCACCACCAACTCAAGGACTGGATACAAATAGAGAACGACCTGAGCCCCATTCCCCTATGATTTTCCCCGTGGATACCCTGGACTAGTTACCCTACATCCCTGAAGAGGCACTCACTGTTAGGGACCACGCTAGGAGTCTTCCATAAGTTGTCAAAGACGACTGACCTGTCCACACCCCTGAGCCCATTCTCGCCTCTATTCAATAACCCAGACTTTCCCCCAGGGATAGAGAATCGCTTTCTACACGCAACCAATTCCACCAGACCATTACTTGCCACAGATTGCTTCCATGACGCTGTGTTCAAAGACTTTAGCACCCTTAAATCGGACCTTGACACATCTAACCTACCTCTTTCGACCTATTTTCAAGTGAGGAGTTACCTGAACCACACCTCTAGGAGGCATGCCTTTGGCAGGAGGCTTACAGAGATGGAGTCGGTGTGCCTGGCAGGCGAGCCCATACAAAAAACAACCTCAATTTCTTATGCTTGGCTACAAGATCAACGGGTCCCTGGGGACGACAGATTCAGAGAGAGATGGTCGCGAGCTCTGGACATCCTGATTTTGGGGCCTCAGTGGAGGAGATCCTGCATCCTCGCTCACAAATGCTCCTTGAGTACCAGAACGCTAATTGCTTACCCACTGGTAGGCTACGCCGGTGAAATTACACTCCTGGTTCCCACAGACACCAGACAAATGCTGGAGATGCTGTGCGGACAGGGGTACTCTCCTCCACATATGATGGTAGTGCCCCCTGATTGTTCCCTATTGGTAGGGGGTATGCGAGACAATTCGATTGATTACAGAGACTAAGCTGAAACTTGATGCTGCCTGTTGCCTTTTACACATTTCAAATATGTCATACCAGAGCTATAGGAACTCACTGTCTAAGCACCTTTTGAATGCAGCCAAGGCCATTGTGCCCCTGTTTTGGAAATCTTCTAGAGTCCCCTCGATCTGTGACTGGTTGTCCAGAGTAGCTGAAATTTATAACATGGAAGAGACTGTGGCCCAATCCTCTGATCTTACTGAGAAATTCTTCCAAACGTGGTTCCCCTGGATTCAATTTAAATTTTCGCAGGCTCACGAAAAGATGTTGGCTGAGACCTGAGTCACCTAGATTAGATCATGTTTGTGCAGCCTTTCTTTACACCTTAAGACCCTCGGACATCTTGCTGGAGCTGACACCTGTCTTACCCCTTTACCCCCCCCCCTTCTCTTTCTCTCTCCTTTTCCTTCTGCTCTCTATCACAACTACCTTCTTTTTCCAAACCAAAACTTTCAGGCTCTCTTATTGCAGACGTTTATCTGACGTTTACTTCTCTTTGTGATATATACGATTTGCATCTGTCATTTAATGATTATTGCCAAGTTCAGCTGTTCGTTAATGCACCTTTTGACAACACACCATATGTTGGACTGTTTTGTGTTTGTATTACACACTTTTTGGGAGCTGCGTCTCCCGAATTGTGCTCTTCTAACTTTTCTTTTAATAAACTGGATGTTATAAACAAAATACAATAATACTTCAGATTTGTTAGGGGCCTGAGATGCTTTTTAGGACGGGTTCACACCTATGCGAATTGAGTGCGGCTTAAACCGCATCCAATACTCAGAACATTTCTAAATACATTGTTTTCAATGAGGCTGGTTCACATATGTGCGATGCACTGCATTCGCTCTGCGCATTGCCGAAAAAACGTGTGCGTATTTTAGGCATTGCGGTGCGGCTCGGGTGCAAATTCAGGCCCATTATCTTCTATAGGTACGCAGCTGATTCGCTGATGTGTTCATTTCTCTTCAGGATTTTCTCTTATTGAGCTCAATACACTTCCCCCTCTCCCAGGTCTCCAAATGTGCAGCTAATCTGCAGCTAAAATGCAGTGGATCTGCTGAACACTTCTATTATCTCTCTGCAGAGATAAGAGAGCTGAAATTCGCACCGCACTAGTGTGAATCCGGCCTAAATGTCTAGCTATTACTGTTCTTGTGAATACAAAACAAATATGCGCCGGCGGGAATTTGAAATTACGGCGGCCTATCTGGAGATACTCCGCCGTAATGCTTTGTGGATCTGGCCCAATTATTTTATAAATGCAAACAAACCAAATACACTTCTAGCCCAGACATTGAAATCCTGTCAAAATAATAATAAACCAATTCACCTTAAGCTTTCAAGATACTCCACTAACCCTTTGAAAATCCTTCACAAATTTAGAACACAGTTAGAAAGTCTATACTCATCTAAAAATGAGTTGGATCAATCTAAAGCAAGCAGTTTTTTTCTCTCAGCTCTCCCTTTCTGCATTATCCAAGGCGCAAATGAAAATGATGGAGGAACCGGTATCTAGTGAAGAAGTATCCCATGCTATCAAAACGTTGAAAGTCAATAAACGACCAGGGCCTGATGGGTTTTCTGCTCTCTATTATAAAACCTTTACAGATATCCTGTCACCAATTTTAACAAATACCTTTAATTCTTTCTTAAATAACCATTCTTTCAGGAAAGAAACCTTGACTGTAATTATCTGCATGCTGCCTAAACCACATGCGGATGATTCAGTTTGGTTATCTCTCTGCTGAATATCGATGTGAAAATTTTAGCCAAAGTTTTAGCAACCAGATTAAATATGATGATTGGCAAACTAATACACTGTGATCAAACTGGTTTCATCCCTATCCGACAAGCTGGCGACAATATCAGACACGCTGCGCTTCTATCCCATGCAGCTAAAACGTGTCGAATACCCTTGTGTTTTCTTTCTCTCGACATAAAAAAAGCATTCGATACATTGGTTTCATGGTCGTATATGCAGTTCACTCTTGAGAAGTGGGGCTTTGGCCCACATTTTATGGGTTGGATTGCAGCGCTGTACCACAATCCCAAGGCCTATATCAAGTGTGCCGGTTACAAATCAGAAGAGTTTAATATACTGAGAGGGAATCGCCAAGGGTGTCCTCTATCGCCGCTATTATTCGATTTAATTATCGAACCTCTAACACAAAGGATAATGATGGAACCAATGATCACGGGTATAGAGTTAGGAGGATGTCATTACAAAATAAGTTTATTTGCGGATGATATACTCCTATTTTTATCCTCACCACAGGTATCCTCCCCAAATCTAATACGGCTATTTCACAAATTCTCCCACATTTCCGGCCTCACGGTTAATAGCCAAAAATTCTTGGCACTGAATATTTCACTCAGTGACACGGTGAAACAAAATTTACAGTCCTCACTACCCTTTAAATAGGCAGACCGTAGTATACCATATCTGGGTATACACCTTACGGCTAATGCCTCCAAATTATTTGCTGCCAACTACCCTCTCTTACTGAAAAGTGTCACTAGATTGTTATCCGACTGGTCTTCTTTACCGATTTCTTGGTTTGGGAAAATCAACATAATAAAAATGGCTATACTCCCCAATGTTTTTATATCTATTTCGAACCCTTCCAATTCACATTTCTGCTTATTTTCTTAGATTGATTTAGCATAGAGTAACACAGTTCACGTGGGGGAAGAAAACACTCAGACTGCCTAAAAAAACATTAATTCTACCCAAATTAATGGGTGGGCTGGGATTTACAGATTTTGCAACATAATACAGAGCAGGACAATTGGCGCAACTATCAAAGTATCACTCAACCACAGAAATCCCATTGTGGGTACTTATTGAGGCAATATACTTTGACCCTCTCCCCACTAACAATATCCTTTGGCTGAGGCCTCAAGACCGTAGAAAATTGAAAAATCCAATCTCTAAACACTCTTTGTCATTATGGGATAGGTAAAAAACTCATGGATTGCAATCCCCACACATTCTGCTTCTTTTCTTTTATAAAAATCCAACCTTTTATCCAGCATGCTTATTTCCAAGAAATTTTAAGGCTTGGATCAGGGCTGGAATTACATGTCTATATCACATAGCATCAACAACTACAATTTCACCTTTCCCAGACCTATGTGAGATATCCGGCCTCCCCACTACAGAAATTTTCAGATACCTTCAAATCAAGAACTTCTATGAACATTCCCTTAACCTTAGTGATAATCAAAATAATATCACCCAATTTGAAAGGATATGTCTCAAAGATCCACATGCCAAAGGTCGTATTTCAATAATTATTCCCAACTGATCACTAAATCAAATAATATATTACCCTCTTATACTGCTAAATGGGAATTCGACTTAGAATGTAAAATCAATGATGAAACCTGGGCAAGCATTTGGTCTAATACTAGCTCTTACTTCTTTAAATGTATCGGCAATGGAAACATCATATAAAGTGCTTTCCCGTTGGTATCTGGTTCCCAATAGATTAGCCAAATTTTCAGCAAACTGCTCAGATCTCTGTTTCCGCGGTTGCCCAGACAAAGGAACATATATCCACATCTGGTGGAAGTGTCCACTTGCAAGGAAATGGGAAGGGATATTCAGCATCTCTTCTAAAATATTTGACTGTATTATACTACCGGATCCAATGGCGGCCTTCTTACTTAACATTAAACCAGAAACCCTTTCTCGGAATCAACATAAGTTATTTATTTTATTTATGATAACCGCAAAACAGGTAATAGCCAGTGCTTGAAAATCACCTGCATTACTGTTGTCGGAAGCCAAAAAGAGCATGAATCTTTCATTTGTACATGCTAAACTGGAAGCGCTAGACAAAAATGGGTTGGAAAAATTTGATAGCATGTGGAAGCCCTGGGCCATATACTATACTCCAGACACTTTTGACTCAAGAGTTCTCATGTCATGGTATTGATACCTTTCATGGTTAATAGCAAAATAATATAAGTGTAATACACCTTCGGAACACCACTACCCTCTCCCTTCCCTCCATTAGTTCTCATTACCATTTTATTAGTGATTGTTTGTTTTTATTTATGTTTAGTTATATCTGTATAATACTACAAGCCCTACAACAGTTCAATTATTATTGTATTATTCTGTATTTCAATGTTGTATCTCATTCTTAGTTGTTGTCATCTGACATACTGTAACTGTTGTAATCTATTAGTTCAAAATTAAAAAAAACATTATACGAAAAAAAAATATATAAATCCAAATCTGTATTTAATCCATTAGGAGTGATAGTATTAAGAAAATGTATTCAATGTACCTCATGTCTCCTTAAGGTAAGTTCACAATCACCACCTCACCTATTTCTTTCAATGCCTTCTAATACCATATATTTTAATTGTGAAACAGCATGTCCTTTCTCTACAAAATGACGGGCAAGTGGTAGCTGTATTCGTTTATCTCTGATTGAATATTTATGACAGGCTATTCGTTCCTTTACCTTTTGGGTGGTTTCTCCAATATACCGTATAATAATCCACATGGATAATTGGCAAGTGTAGTGTCCCTTAATGGGAATATTAAAACCTTTGTGGGGATGTGAAATATATTTACCTTTAATCATAGAGTTACATTGGATACAAGACAAAAAGGGAAAAGGTCCCATGTTTTTCGGTCCCAGAAATGTCAATTTGGGAACAGGCAGGGAAAATTGATCTGATTTCACCAATCAATCCCCGAGTGTTCTTTCTTTCCTATATGAAGGCATGGGTAAACTTCTAAAATTCATCAATAGTAGGATAACTGGTCTTAAGTGTATTCTAATGTTTTTTAATAATAATAACATTTTTATATAAAAAAGGATGATATTGTGAGACAAAAGGAATTCTTTTAACCACTTAAGACCCGGACCAATACGCTGGTAAATGACCCAAGGTGTTTTTGCGATTCGGCACTGCGTCGCTTTAACAGACAATTGCGCGGTCGTGCGACGTGGCTCCCAAACAAAATTTGCGTCCTTTTCTTCCCACAAATAGAGCTTTCTTTCGGTGGTATTTGATCGCCTCTGCGATTTTTATTTTTTGCGCTATAAACTAAAATAGAGCCACTATTTTGAAAAAAAACTCAATTTTTTTACTTTTTGTTATAAAAAAAATCAAATAAACTAAATTTTAGTAAAACATTTAGGCCAAAATTAATTCAGCCACATGTCTTTAGTAAAAAAAAAATCAAATAAAAAAAAAATAGCTACCTAGCGGGAACAGCGACACTAATACAGCGATCAGAAAAATGATCGCTTAGTGACGCTGGCAATAGGGAGTGAAAGGGTTAACTAGGGCGGTGATCAGGGGGTTAAAACTTTATTAGGGGGGGTGGGGGGGCTATCCTGAACCTAACACTAACTGTTTTTTACACTGCCTGTCACACTGACACTAAATGCAGTGATTAGATCACTGCATTCAGTGACACTGTGACAGGGGGGTGGGGGGGGGCGATCACAAGGGGTTAATTTGCCTATGTGAGTGTGTGTCAGTGTTGTGTTGGTGCACACTTACTTGTGATGTCTTCTCTCATCAGCAGCGCTGGGAAACAGCGCTGCGATGAGAGATTACATCATTTCCTCCTTCCTGTGTAAACACAGGAGGAGGAACTGACACGATGAGAGCGCGCTCCCATTGGCTGGGAGCGATCGCGGGGGGGGCGGAAATCACGGACATCCGCCCGCTCGTCGGCGATCGCTCCCAGAGGCAGGGGGACCCCCGCACGCCGCGGAGGGGGTCCCGATGGGACCCCCGAACCGCACGAAGGCGGGGACGTAAATTTACGCCCTTGTGCCTGTACGAGCCATTCTGTGGCCGTATATGTGCGTGCGGGGGTCCTTAAGTGGTTAAACAATCTTTTAGACATCCTGTTAGTGTTTAGATTTAATCGTTCTTTTTTGATTAGTGCTTCAAGATATCCTCTCTGGATATGTTTTTTCTCCATTTCATTTACTCTCTGAATGCACATCAGCTGACTTTTAGGAGTCAAATTAAAAACGCTACGTGGGTGAAAGTTATCAAAGTTTAACAATTGACTGCGATCAGTGGTTTTTACATATATAGATCACTCATAATTTTCATATTATTAATACATAGAGTGGAATCAAGAAATTTCAGTTTTATTACATTTATTATTTATCGAATAATAATAAGGATTCAATATTACCACCCCACACAGCAAAAATATCGTCCACAAATCTATACCATCTCTAGCAGTGTTCAAAAAATAAGTTATTGACATAAATCAATGAGACTTCAATCATGTTCATGAATGCATTTGCATATGGGGGTGCGACATTAGAACCCATTAATGCCCCTCTCAGCTGTAAAAAGATGGTATCTTTGAAAAGGAAGTAATTTTCATGAAGTATTATTTTCAGTAAATCTAACAAAAACTCAATACTTTTACCCTCATATACACCTGAATCGATCAACAGCCGCTGGCATGCTTTAATCCCTAACTCATGAGGGATTACTGTGTAAAGACTAGAAGCGTCCCATGTGACCAGAATGGCAACTTATATTTAAGATTTTATCCAGAAAATATGTAATGTCTTTTATATATGATTTTGTGTTACACAATAAAGGTGTAAGATACTTGTTTAACCACTTAAGGACCGGACCAATATGCTGCTAAATGCCCAGAGGCGTTTTTACAATGCGTTGCTTTAACAGACAATTGTGTGGTCGTGCGACGTGTATCCCAAACAAAATGTACGTCCTTTTCTTCCCACAAATAGAGCTTTCTTTTGATGGTATTTGATCACCTCTGCGATTCTTTTTTATTTTTTTTATTTATTTTTTTATGTTCAATAATTTTTATTGAATTTTCAATAGAGAACAAATATCACAAAGAGCAACATGTCATCTTACAGTCAGTCAAGGCATAAACAGAATCTCCGTGTCCTGGGGCCACAGTTCCAACACTAGTGCCAGAACGGAAGAGAGGAGAGAAACAGTAAAACATCGGCCAAGTGTTGGCCTGGCAGTAAACAATTTGCATAACAATGTACAGTAAACTACTCGAGGTCCCCCCAGAGACAACTCTCCAGCGGGGCAGGGGCACAGGACCCCAGGTCCGATAGGCCCCAGAGGGATCACACTGCTCCTCGGCAAAAGGGGACCCCGCGCCCCATCCCATGCGTATCCGAAAGCCATCACCGTGTGGGAGACCCATGAAATTGTTTACCAGGAGGGTGCACAGTAGGCCTTGTAGGCTGTTACCTGGGGAGCTAGACTCCGCCCAAAAGAAAATATAACAGTAACCGGAAAATCAGAGAACAGTATGGTAACCGGGGGAGGTAGAAGTAAAAGAAAAGGCAAAGATGCATAGTAAAGGGATGGAAAGATAAGAAGAGGAAGAGAAGAGGGGAAGGGTGCCTACTCCGTTAGGGAATTGGACGAGCGTTCGGCCCGCCAGGCGGAACTCCCGGTATGAGAGATATGTTACAGTAGGCGGCCCAAGGTTCCCAGATGGCCAGAAATCTCTCGGATTTGTCATTAATTCTAGCAACGATCTGCTCCTGTGCCATAATCCAGGAGACCTTTCTCCTGAACCCCTGTAGGGATACCGTAGGTTTCTTCCAGGCTTTAGCGATAGACATTTTGGCTCCCAGTAGCATGAAAAATGATAGTGTCTGGTAATGTTTAGATAGTCCCGGGATGCTGTGGTTCAAAAGAGCTATGCCTGGGTGTGGGGTCACCACCGCCGCTGTTACGGAGCGAATGATCCGGAATACCTTCCGCCAGAACGACCTGATGCGGTGGCAGGTCCACCAAATGTGGAGCATCGATCCCTCCAGTTTACAGCCCCTGTAACAGACCGGTGACGCCCCTGGGAACATCCTAGCCAGCCTGGAAGGAACATAATACCACCTGAGTAGAACTTTTAAGCCAGCCTCTATGAGAGAGATGTTGAGGACACCTTTAAACGCTCTAGCAGTCGCTCTGTGCCAGACCTCAACGTCCCACGAACCGTCCAACTCCTCCTCCCAGGCCCGAGCATATGATGGCTTTACCTTCTTAGAAACAAGCGCTGTGTAGATCAAGGAGATGCCACCCCTCTGATCCGCTGCCGTAGTGCACCAGTGCTCATATGGCGAGATTGTGGGGGGTACCTTTTTTTGGTCCAGATTCAGTGCATGAAATGGGAGATTTGTGAGAACCTGAACAATTCCGAGTCCGGCATGTCCAGTTTCTGTCTGCAAAAGGATAGAGAAAGTGGCCAATCCGGTAAAGGCCCTTGTCCGTCCACCAGCGAATAGCCTCAATATTTATTCCCGGGGGGAATTCTGCATTATGGAATAGGTGTGCCAGGGGTCTTAAGGGGGATGTCAGGGAGTGCGTGCTAAATAGTTTGGAGATTAAGGAAACCGAATGCGATAAGGTGGGAGCCAGGATCGCGGGTCTGACCCTTGGGTCACAGCAAAGTAGGAAGTCAACGGTGTTCTTGGGGGTGGCTTGTCTCTCCATTGAGAGCCAGTCAGGTTTAGGTCCTTGGCGAACTGAGAAAACGTTTTGGAATCGGGACCGGGAGGGAACGGAATAGATATAACAGACGGGGGAGGAGGGTCATTTTCACTGCGTGTATCCTACCCAGCCAGGACAGACCACACTTCGACCACGCGTCCAAATCCTCTCTACACTTGCGTATTATGGGGGGATAGTTGGCTTCAAAAAAAGTTGTTATGTCCGGCGTAAGCTTGATGCCTAAGTAAGGAATCGACCCGGAGGCCCATTTGAAGTCGAAATTGTTAGAGAGCTGGGAAAGGATGTCGGGGGGGACAGTAATGTTCAAAGCTATCGACTTGGTCATATTAACTGTCAGTCCCGATATGTCACTAAAGGCTCGTAAAATCTTAAGTATCACGGGGGTAGAGGTCAGTGGGGAAGTGACGAAAAGGAGTAGGTCATCTGCGTATAGCGCGCACTTGTGCTCGCCCCGGCCGCACGTCACCCCCTTGAAGTCCGGGTTCGATCTAAGCGCAATCGCTAGCGTCTCTATGGCTAACGCGAATAAGAGGGGGGAGAGTGGGCACCCTTGTCTAGTTCCCCGACCAATAGTAAATGAATCCGAAAATCTGCCCAGCAGGCGAATTTGGGCCGTGGGGTTCGAATAAAGAGCTTGGACTAGATTTAAGAAGTACGGGCCGAAACCCCACTTCCCCAATAAATCGGTCAAGTACTTCCAGTCAATCGAGTCGAAGGCCTTGTGAAGGTCTATGGAAAGGAGAAAGCCTTTCTGCAGGTTAACCCCATCCCATTGGGATCTAAGAAGCGAAATGATGTCAATGGCTCTCCTGACCTGGTCCGGACCCTGTCTCCCAGGAATGAACCCCCGTGGTCCCCATGTATGTATGTAGCGATAAAACTCGCCACCCGATTGGCCATGATCTTGGTCATAATTTTGATGTCGTTATTGATAAGCGAGATTGGGCGGTAATTGCTAACCTCACTAGTGTCCTTGTCCGGCTTGGGAATCACTGAAATATATGCAGAGTTCAGGTCCGCGCCCAGGAGGTTTCCCTCCCGTAGGGAGTTAAAGAACCAAGCCATATGTGGAGCCAAGCAAGGGCCAAATTTTTTATAGTAGCCATTTGAGAATCCATCGGGACCAGGCGAGGAGCCAACTTTGAGGGATTTTATAGTGTCCAATATCTCGGCAGGGGTAAACTGTTCCTCAAGGAGGGTCCTATGTTCAGGGGAGAGGGTGGGTAGAGGAAGAGTGTGCAAAAACGTCTCACCCAGGGAGGCCTGAACCGGGCCGGCCGGTTTGTATAAGTCAGAATAAAACTGTAGAAAAGTGTCCATAACTTTTGTTGGGTTTTGCGTCAGGTCCCCCAAAGGTCGTCTTAATTTTAGGGAACGCTAGGGCATGTGGCTTAGGGTTCAACTTCACCGCCAACTTAGAACCAATCCTGTCCTTCTGAGAGTAGAATTTAGCCCCAGTCCATCTAAGGTGCCTTTCTGCGTCAGTGGTCAGTTTCAGGTTAAGTAGGGCCCGAGCCCCTTCCAACTGTCTAAGGGAGTCTGCCGTAGGGTGTCGCTTGTGCGCTTTCGCTAGAGAACAGAATTCCTCCGTAAGTTTCAGCGTGTCCACCCTATGTTCCGCCCTGCGTTTCGAAAGCATTTGTATGATCTTCCCCCGTATCACCGATTTGTGTGCCGCCCAAACAGTAGCTTCCGAGACCTCGCCCGTCGCATTGGTAAGGAAGTATTCCTTAATGGCTGTTTCCAAAAGGGTACATTGTATGGGGTCACTCAGTAATGACTCCTGCAGACGCCAGCGTGGGGCCATCTGCACTCCCGAAGGTCTCAACGTGGTCAAAACGACCATCGAGTGGTCCGAAAGGGAAGTTTCAATAATCTTGGAGTCTTTAATTAAGGGGATCGACGAGGATCGCGTGAAAATGTGGTCTATCCTGGCAAATGAGTTGTGTGGTGCAGAGAAATGCGTATAGTCCTTCGTGTGAGGGTTAACCTCTCTCCAGACATCAATCAGCCCCGCAGAGTGTAGTAGTTCCGCAATTTTAACGCTTTGTTTGGAGGGTCGTTTGGGTATCGGGTTCCCAGACCTGGACTTATCCAGCGAGTAATCGAAAGCGATGTTAGAGTCCCCACCAATGTAGACCGTCCCCTTGAGATGTTCACTCAGATTGCGCAGCAGAGAGTCAAAAAAGGGTTTCTGGCCCTTATTAGGGGAGTAATAGGAGACAAAGGTGTAGGTTTCTCCATCAATTTGACCAGAGACCAAGATGTAGCGCCCCTGCGGGTCAGCTTTGACAACCGGTTGGGATAAATTAATGTGTTTAGCGAAACAAATGGCCACTCCCTTAGTTTTATTGTCCGCGGAAGCTAGGAAAAATTGAGGGTAATGCTGGTGGAGGAAAGTAGGCTTAAAAGTGACCGGGAAATGAGTCTCCTGTAGCAATAGAATGTCAGCATGCATAGAGTGGTACAGCTGATACAGCTTCCTACGCTTAACAGGAGAGTTAAGACCCTGGACGTTATGAGAAACAATTTTGAGGGATGGAGGGGGGGAGAGTGCATTAGGCATTGATCAGAGTGGGAGGAACTAGTGTGATGTATAGGTGCATTCCTTGATCTAAAAAGCGGTACTCACCACACAGCCTGAGGAGCAGACACAGCGAAGGCTCGGGTCCTGGGAGGCGAAGTTCGTGACAACCGAAGGCCCCGAAGAGACTCCAATAGGAAGTAGCACGAGGAGCAGGCAGGACAGGTGTGATAGAAGAAGGGAGGAAAAAGAGACCGGTTACAAATTGATAAACTGAACAAAATGACTGAAACAACACTGAAAAAACTGTAAGACATAAACCATAAACCTCGGGGTCCCCTGACCCCACCCCCGGGTCGAGATGGGCTATCCATCCCTACCCTCAATCCTGAGAGGACCGGAGTTCCCTCGAGACAGGGACTCCGTGACAGAGCCGAAGAGCACAAAAAGTGCTCCCGGCCCTAGAATGAGGTGCACTGGGTCCACCACAGCCCAACCACCCAAAATAGATCTTCCGCTATACTAAAGCCCCAGACTGGGGCCTAACGTATTCTAAAGGAACCAACAAACAGGACGCCCCCATGTATGTCACTAGATAGTAAACTGTGAGCATCAGGTACCCCCCCCGGACCGCCCCCCCACGTGACCCGGGCCCCTGAAAGGGAAGGAAAAAGGATATCAAAACTTAACACTGCATTGCTGTCAACGATAAATCGCACGGGGAGCTGAACGGTGCTCCAAAGGGGTAGGGCCGCTCTAGGCTGACCGCCACCCCCGCAAGTTCCCCAGTCCCAAATCGGACAAAGCCCACCCGCCCCAGCCTCATTTAGGAAGTAAGTAAGGCCCAGCTGGGCAACCTGCAAAAAAAAAAGGAACCGTTAAAGGAGACAATAGTCTAAGTGCTGTCAGCAGGAAGTCTTCATCAACAGGCACCCCCAATAAGGGGTAGCGGTTGAAGCGCCCCCAAATCCGGACATCATGGGAAGTGAGAAGACAATGAGCCCCAAGAGGGGCAGAGGGGGGGGATGTCTTCAGGTCTGTAGATTGTCTTTGGACCGCTTGTAGCCTTGCTTGAGCCAGGTGTGCTGCAAAGGGCTTGCAGGTGAGGGTCTCTTTGTAGAAGCCGGGTTGCTCCTGCCGGTCTGCATGGGAGGGGGGTCCTAGGGCAGGATCCCTAGATGCGCCAACAAACGCTCCCCTTCAACCAGGGATGAGAAGCCATAGTGTTTATTCTTGAAGGAGAAGTTCAGCCGTAGGGGAAAAGATCATCTATATGTGATTTCCCTCTCCATCAATAGGTGCAGCAGTGGTTTAAGCGATCGCCGTCTCTGCCCCGTGTAGGGGGAGAGATCAGCAAAGATTTGGATTTTATGACCTTTAAGCGTAAGATTTTCGGAGTACCTGGATTTCCTCATCACCTCCTCCTTCACCGAATAAAAGTGCGGTTTCACGATAATGTCTCTGGGGAGTCCGTCCGTGCGAGGGGGTTGTAGGGCCCTGTGCGCCCTGTCCAGCTCCAGGCGGTGGTCCGCTATATCAGGAATGAGACTTTTAATAAAGGTTTTCACAGCCGCCTGCACCTCCTTTTCAGATTCGGGGAGCCCCCTGATCCTAAAGCCTTGACCTATTCTCAAGGTCATCGATTTTGGCGAAGGCAGTCTCTAATTGATCCTGGACTTCTTGTAGCCTGGCCGTGTTTTGGTTAATGCGTGCCACAGCCTGGTCAGCCTTTTTCTCCATAGTGTCCATTCTCAATCCGAACTGCTGCAGGTCTGCATGAATGGAGGAAGTGATTTGGGCTGCATTGAGGGCTAAGCTCTTAGAGAGCATCTGAGCAAAAGCTTCCATCATGGAAGGAAAGTCAGTGGGGACAGGAGTGGATTCTGCTGTTTCACTCACAGTCAGCAGCATTCCTGTATGGGGATCCAGCAGGGGGGTAGAGGGGGGCCCTGTGCTCAGTCTTCCCAGCAGGGATTCTGTGGAAGCTGGGGAGGCAGCCTGATGCAGGGAGGGGAAGTCGGTACCTGGGGATGGCGGCAGGACTAGGTCCTGGTCAGCAATCGAGTCCCCTGTGTCTCCCGCGTCCTCTGTCGCATGAAGGCCTTGCTGCGCCGCCATCTTGGCATAACTGAGGGGTCTGGGGGAGGCCGCCATGTGACGTGATAGATTCCTCCTTACCGGTGCAGTTAGCATCCGCTCGTTCCCGGGGTCTTCCCCTGCCTGTTGGTCCCGGTGAGAGAGCTGGGGGGGGTCCTGAGAGCTCCGGTGGCTATTACAGGGCCGTGGTGGAGCAGAGCTCTAGAAGCCGGCGGCCATCTTGGCGATTCTTTTGCGCTATATACAAAAATAGAGTGACATTTTTGAAAAAAAAAAAATCAATATTTTTTACTTTTTGTTATAAGAAAAATCGAATAAACTAAATTTTAGTCAAACATTTAGGCCAAAATGTATTCAGCCACATGTCTTTAGTAAAAAAAAATTTGCGGCAACAGTGACACTAATACAGCGATCAGAAAAATGATCGCTTAGTGACACTGGCAATAGGGGGTGAAAGGGTTAACTAGGGTGGTGATCAAGGGGTTAAAACTTTATCAGGGGGGTACGGGGCTACCCTGAACCTAACACTAACTGCCTGTCACACTAAGGCCTCGTACACACGATCGGACATATCCGATGAAAACGGTCCGCGGACCATTTCCATCGGATATGTCCGATCTGGAGTTTGATCCGATGGCGTGTACACACCATCGGATCAAATTCCCCGCCGGCGGACGGCTCGGTGACGTGGCGGTGATGCGGCGGTGACGTTGACGCCGCCACGTCACCGCACCAGGAAGTAAAACACTTCCGCGCATGCGCCGAATCCATTCGGCGGCGGCGCGGCGGCGGTGCGGGACGACATGTCTGCTGGTAAGTGTACTAACCAGCAGACATGTTGGGCGGACAGATTCCCACCGGATAGATTTCAAAGCATGCTTTGAAATCTGTCGGGTGGACAAATCTGTCCGCTAGTCCATACACACGATCGGAGATGTCTGCTGAAACGGTCCATCGGACCGTTTTCAGCGGACATATCCCCTCGTGTGTACGAGGCCTAACTGTCACACTGACACTAAATGCAGTGATCAGTAAATATATGATTACTGCATTCAGTGACACTGTGACAGGGGGGTGGGGGGGTGATCGGGGGGGTTTTATGCGCCTATGTGTACTGGTGTCAGTATAGTGTTGGTGCAGACTCACTTGTGATGTCTTCTCTCCTCAGCGGCGGTTGAAAATACCGCCGAGAGGAGACATTACATCACTTCCCCCTTCCTGTGATTGCACAGGCAGAGGGCAGGGGAGTGCGCGCATTGGCTGGGAGCGATCCGCAGGGGGCGGACAAAAACGAACAGCCGCCCCCCTTATCCCGGATAGCTCGCACAGCCACGGGGACTGCCGCAAGTACCGGGGGGGTCCCGATCGGACCCCCGACCCACGTCTAGGCAAGGACGTACAGGTACGCCAATGTGCCTGTACGTGCCATTCTGCCGACGTATATGTACATGTGGCGGTCCTTAAGGGGTAAAATACTGTGCTAATGGTGTTGTCACAGATTCCATCCCAGAAACAATAGGGCGTCCTGGAGGGTTGATGAGGTCCTTATGACTCTTAGGTAATATATATATATATATCACATGTGTGACTGGATGTTCAGAGGTAAGGAATGCCACAGTTTCATCATCAATAATGCTGTTTTTTAGTGCTGATGTCAACACATTTTTAATCCTTTTTTTGAACTCTAAAAACGGGACTAGCATCCAGTTTCCTGTAAGTGCTTTCATCTACAAGGTGCTTATATACTTCTGATTCATATTTTGAGGTGGCCATACCTACAATGGCTCCCCCCTTGTCGGCCGGTTTGATAGTGATATCTCGCCTGGACGACAAGGAGTTTAATGCCGTGATTTCTTCTCGATTTATATTATTTGGTGTATGGTCGATTTTATTCCTATCACTTAAAAAAGTTTTGAACAAAGGGGTAGGCTTTTGTTCTAAGGATTAAATGAATGACATTGTCTTAAAGCAAGATCTTTGTTGTTTCTATAGACAACTAATGCCACGTGCACACAATCGGTCAATCCCATGAGAACGGTCTAATGGACCGTTTTCATCAGACCAAATTGATCGTGTGTGGGCCCCATCGTTTATTTATCCATCGGTTAAAAAATGTGAAACGATTGTTAGTACGCACGACCATTGGTTAAAAATCCATGCATGCTCAGAATCAAGTCGACACATGCTTAGAAGCATTGAACTTCATTTTTTTCAGCACGTCGTTGTGTTTTATGTCATCGCATTCTGACACAATCATTTTTTTGACCGATGGTGTGTAGGCACGACTGACCATCAGTCAGCTTCATTGATTAACTGATGGAAAAATCCATCAGACCATTCTCATCGGATTGACCGATCGTGTGTACAGGGCATAAGATTTAAAGCACATTTTTCAGGTCAACCTGTTATTGAACCCAAAAATAATGTATTAATATCTATAAATAATTTGGGTTTAAAATCTAAGAATACCAAAGTACCCCCTACTTCTTATTCTGTCATTGAGGTGTTAATTGAGAAAGTGGATAATGACATTAAAACATTTTTAAGTGATAGGAATAAAATCGACCATACACCAAACAATTTAAATTGAGAAGAACTCATGGCATTAAACTAGTTGTCGTCCCGGCGAGATATCACTATCAAACCGGCCGACAAGGGAGGGGGGGGCATTGTAGTTATGGCCACCTCAAAATATGAATCGGAAGTATATAAGCACCTTGCAGATGAAAGAGCTTACAGGAAACTAGATGCTAGTCCCGTTTTTAGGGTTCAAAAAAAGATTAAAAATGTGTTGACAGCAGCACTAAAAAACAGCATTATTGATGATGAAACTGTTGAATTCCTTACTTTTGAACATCCAGTCACACCTGTGATATATATCTACATATATTACCTAAGATTCATAAGGACCCCATTCAACCCTCCAGGAAGCCCTATTGTTTCTGGGATGGAATCTGTGACAACACCATTAGCACACTATTTAGACAAGTGTCTTACACCTTTATTGTGTAACACAAAATCATATATAAAAGACACTACAGATTTTCTGGATAAAATCCAAAATATACAGTTGTAACCTGATTCCATTCTGGTCACATGGGACATTTCTAGTATTTCGTAATCCCTCATGAATTAGGGATTAAAGCATGCCAGCGGCTGTTGATCGATTCAGGTGCATATGAGAGTAAACATATTGGGCCAGATTCAGGTACATCTGCGCATTATTGGACCGGCGTAGCGCACCGCCTTTACGTTAGACTTGCGCAATGTAGCCGCGCAATCACCCTATTCTCGTCGCTTTTACGCAGAAAATTGCGCATGCGTAACGTTATTTCAGAGGCGTAAGGCAGAGTTATACAAATTGGGAAGGACGTGGGCGTGTATAGAATCAAGTCGACACATGCTTAGAAGCATTGAACTTCATTTTTTTCAGCACGTCGTTGTGTTTTATGTCATCGCATTCTGACACAATCATTTTTTTGACCGATGGTGTGTAGGCACGACTGACCATCAGTCAGCTTCATTGATTAACTGATGGAAAAATCCATCAGACCGTTCTCATCGGATTGACCGATCGTGTGTACAGGGCATAAGATTTAAAGCACATTTTTCAGGTCAACCTGTTATTGAACCCAAAAATAATGTATTAATATCTATAAATAATTTGGGTTTAAAATCTAAGAATACCAAAGTACCCCCTACTTCTTATTCTGTCATTGAGGTGTTAATTGAGAAAGTGGATAATGACATTAACATTTTTTAAGTGATAGGAATAAAATCGACCATACACCAAACAATTTAAATTGAGAAGAACTCATGGCATTAAACTCGTTGTCGTCCCGGCGAGATATCACTATCAAACCGGCCGACAAGGGAGGGGGGGGCCATTGTAGTTATGGCCACCTCAAAATATGAAACGGAAGTATATAAGCACCTTGCAGATGAAAGAGCTTACAGGAAACTAGATGCTAGTCCCGTTTTTAGGGTTCAAAAAAAGATTAAAAATGTGTTTGACAGCAGCACTAAAAAACAGCATTATTGATGATGAAACTGTTGAATTCCTTACTTTTGAACATCCAGTCACACCTGTGATATATATCTACATATATTACCTAAGATTCATAAGGACCCCATTCAACCCTCCAGGAAGCCCTATTGTTTCTGGGATGGAATCTGTGACAACACCATTAGCACACTATTTAGACAAGTGTCTTACACCTTTATTGTGTAACACAAAATCATATATAAAAGACACTACAGATTTTCTGGATAAAATCCAAAATATACAGTTGTAACCTGATTCCATTCTGGTCACATGGGACATTTCTAGTCTTTCGTAATCCCTCATGAATTAGGGATTGAAGCATGCCAGCGGCTGTTGATCGATTCAGGTGCATATGAGAGTAAACATATTGGGCCAGATTCAGGTACATCTGCGCATTATTGGACCGGCGTAGCGCACCGCCTTTACGTTAGACTTGCGCAATGTAGCCGCGCAATCACCCTATTCTCGTCGCTTTTACGCAGAAAATTGCGCATGCGTAACGTTATTTCAGAGGCGTAAGGCAGAGTTATACAAATTGGGAAGGACGTGGGCGTGTTACATTGAAATGAGCCGTGACCCCATGCAAATGAAGGGCCGGCCGACTCGCGCATGCGCGCTTGAAGCAGACCATGTCAGCACCTCTGTGCGCATGCTCACAACTCGGGAACGGCGCAATCAGTGAAATTGGAAATGGACTAGGGCAAATTTGAGAACTACGCAGACAGCATAAATAGACACACACAAACGCACTTCCATTGCAAAAGTACATCCCTTTGTTTCCCTTCCCATATAGCAAAGTGCTTTTGTTCCGTTGTTAGTTGCGTTGTGATTTGTATTTGTCAGATTTGTGTACTGTGTGATCTAGTGTTTGTTAGAAGATATTTGAAAGTGATTTTTGCTAAGTGTTTGTGAGACTTTTTGTTTGATAGTTTTCTGTTTGTTTGTTTTCTTGCTTGATTGTTCATGTTTGTTTTTGTGACTGCTTTTTGCTGAGTGTTTGTGAGACTTTTTGTTTGATAGTTTTCTGTTTGTTTGTTTTCTTGCTTGATTGGTCGTTCTTGTTTTTGTGAGTGATTTTTGTTGACTGGGAGTGATTTTTGATCAGAGTATGACAGAGAGGAAGAGGAAATTACATTTTTCTTTGAGGGAGAAACAAATTCTTGCCCGGGCCATTTCCGACTATGGGCGTTTCCTCCATGGCCCGGAAAGTGCCAACACCACCCCGGCCAGGAGGAGAGAGATTTTGGACATGATCACTGACCAGGTGAATTCAGTGGGGGAGGGGGAGACACGGAACCGGTCTGGGATTGATAAAAAGATAAATGACCTCCGGTGTCTGGTCAAAAAGAAGCTGGCCAAAATGCTTGCCCATGCCAGGGCCACAGGAGGGGGCCCACCATGTCATGTTAGGCTGACAGCAGAGGAGCGTGCGGTGGCCCAGACCTTTCATAGGCAAGAAGTGGAGGGCCTGCCCGGCTATGACTCAAGTCATGAAGGCGTGATGCAGGTAAGGTTTTTTTTTCTATCAGGTGTGTAGCATGTGTGGGGGAGGGGGTGAAAAGGAATATTTGGTAAGTGTGTGGATCCTCCAACCTGTGAATGTTTTGTGTCATCCACAGATGTGCAGGAGGGTGCTGGGCCATCTGGCCTGACCGCACCATCCCCAGGACAGCAGCCTAATGAGGCCCCCCCCGACAAGGCCGGAGTCCGCGGAGGAGGTTAAGGAGGAGGAGGTTGAGGAGGAGGAGGAGTTTTAGAAGGAGGAGGAGTCCATGTCAGGCACTGGACTATTGTTTTTGGAGGACTTTTCCCCTCTGGCTGGCAGCAGCCAGCCCTCCTTAAGGGGGAGGCCCCCCTCCTCCCCCAACATGGCTCCCCTCCCAAGGGGCTCCCCTTCTCCCCGGCCACAAGCATCAGCTGGAGGCAGGAAGGCGACCCAGAAGACCAGGGGGGTGGCCGATCTCCTGCCCGCCACTCTGAGAAGGGACCAGTTCCTCCAGACCCGCCATCTGGGACAGGTCAGCCAGACATTGGTGGGGATGGAGGAGAGCCTGTCCTCCATCAAGGATACGCTTGGGAACCTGGACTGCCACTCCCGGGCTTTCACAAACTGCCTTAACGACCTGCAGACTACATCAGCAGGCATTGGGCAGGATGTGAGGGCCCTTACCCAGGCTATCCAGGCCAACATGGCAACACTAGGTGCTGCCCTGGACAGAATAGCCATGCCCTTGGAGGGCAGGCCGCCAGGTGGGCAGAGACCAGGGACTGCTCCTCTTTCCCCGGTTTACCCCCTCCCCCATGAGTCTCCCCAGAGGATCCGGGGGCCGTGGACTCACGTCAAGAACACTAATTTGTTTTCCCTTTTTTTTGGGCCTTTTTTTTTCCTGGAATTTTTTTGATTTTGCTGGTAATTTTTTTTGTTTTGTTTTTTTGGGTTGTGAATGCTGTTTGAATGTGGGGGTGACATTCCTGCCGGAAAACGGGTGTCACCCTCAATTTTGGTGGAGAAGGGTTCCCCAGGACCAGGGAGAAGTGATCCCCAGGTCCGTGTGAATGGTGTAGGAATGTACAGTGACATAATTGGAGCCTTGGCGTGGCGTTGCTGCTCACAAGTCCAGCATGGTGGACTGGTGCCAATCCAATTTGATGAGGATGTGGGGTGTGTGTGCTAGGGACCACAGTGGTGTGCATGCATGCATTCTCATTGTGCCATGATTAATGTGTGTGTTTAACGTGCAAAGATGCCCAATGTGAGCTGTCTCCTGGCTGCTCTTCCCTCAGAAGATGGGGTAACCTCGGTTAGGGGGGATTGTCTGGTTCAGGGGTCAGGTCATCACGTAGGTCAATCTGCAGGCCCTTTCTCACTGCGAAGTTGTGCAGCAGGCAACAGGCACCGATGATATGGCACACAAAGTTTGGGGAATACAACAGGGTACCCCCAGACTTATCCAGGCATCGGAAACGTGACTTCAGGAGGCCAAAGGTGCGCTCCACCACTGCACGTGTTTGGGCGTGGGCTTGATTGTATCTTTCTTCTCCTGGGGTTTGGGGGTTCCGGATAGGAGTCATGAGATGGGGTCCCAGTGGATATGCAGAGTCACCTGTAAGGGAAAAGACAGGAGGATGTTAGTCATGCATGTGCTGGTTGTGATATGTGCATCATGGGGGGGTACAGTCATGCCTACCACCCATGTCACTCACCAACCAGCCAGGTGTCCCCATACACGTTCTGATCAAATTCCATTCGGATGGGGCTTTGATTGTAGATGTAGCTGTCATGGCTGGACCCTGGGTGTTTGGCACGAACGTTCCATATGAGGCCTTGGGCATCGACTATCACCTGTACGTTGATGGAATGCCAATGCTTCCGATTGCGGTACATGTGCTCTGTCTCATGGGGGGCTGGAGTGCCACATGTGTGCAATCAATGGCCCCCACGGTGCGTAGGAATCTGGCAATTCTGTAGAAATCTGTCATTGCCTTCAGCCGCAGGTCCTCAGTGGTGGGTTTGATGATTTGGTTGGCCATGTGTCTGAGGATTGCTGGGACAACCTGGTGCACACATCTGCTCATGGAGAATTGTGACATCCCAGCCACCACTCCACTTGTACGCTGAAAAGAGCCACTGGCAAGGAACTGGAGTGTTGCCAGGACCTTGACCAGTGTCTGCACTGCATGTGAGCGGTGTGTTGGGCTGGTGATGTCCTCCTGCAGGGTTGTGGTTAATTCCAGGATGGCATATGGGCTGAATCTGAAGATGCAATACACTTCACAATCACTCATGCCAAACAGGTCTATGCGTGTGCGGTATATCCTCTCCCGTGCCATCCTCCGTGCCCTCATCCTTCTTTGCTCATCTAAAGTCAGTAGTATAGCTATGCGCGACGATGCCCCTGGCATGTTGGCATACAGATTGTTGTGCAACACGTGTGACTGCTCAGCTCCTCACTAACCGTGTTGCTTTCTCTGACATGTAGACGATTTTTCTAATTTTAGACCAGCTTTTATATGGTCTAATTTTAGACAGGACATTTTGCTGTTGCGCACACCGCGTAGCCTGCGCTGCACCAACGTTCTTTTGTGGATCCCTGTAAGTCCCTCATTAGCATATTTGACTAGCAAATCAATGGTGTGTCTAGCGCAGTTTTGCGCGGACGGATGCGCCTGTCTAACGAAATTAAGCTGGACAAAAAAAAGTAGATTTCTTGCGTATCTCGTTCTGGGAATGCCGTGCATCGAAACGCACGCGCACATTTAGACTTACGCCGCACATCTCCTGTTACGCAGGCGTAATCGCTTTGTGAATCTGGGCCATTGAGTTTTGTTGGATTTACTGAAAATAATACTTCATGAAAATTATTTCCTTTTCAAAGATACCCACTTTTTCCAGCTGAGAGGGGCATTGATAACTTATTTTTTGAACACTGCCAGGGATGGTATATATTTGTGGATGATATTTTTGCTGTGTGGGGTGGCGACATTGAATCCTTATTACTATTTGATTGTTATCTCAATTATCTTATCCCCAGTTTAAATTGTAATATGGAATTTAATAAAACTGAAATTTCTTGATACCACTCTATGTATTAATAATATGAAAATGAGTGATCTATATGTAAAAACCACTGATCACAATCAATTGTTAAACTTTGATAGCTTTCACCCACGTAGCGTTTTTAATTTGATCCCTAAAAGTCAGCTGATGCGCGTTCAGAGAATAGTTAATGACCCACAATGTTGTCAACAGAGAGTAAATGAAATGGAGAAAAAACGTATCCAGAGAAGATATCCTGAAGCACTATTCAAAAAAGAACGATTAAATCTAAACACTAACAGGATGCCTAAAATATTGTTTAAAATAATTCCTTTTGTCTCACAGAATCATCCTTTTACATATAAAATGTTTAATATTATTAAAAAACATCGGAATACACTTAAGACTAGTTATCCTACTATTGAATTTTGAAGTTTACCCATGCCTTCATATAGTAAAAGGAAGAACACTCAGGCCGCGTACACACGATCGGTCTAAACCGATGAAAGTGGACTGAAGTTCAGTTTTATCGGTCCAAACCGACCATGTGTACGGCCCATCACTCTGCTGTCCTTCGTACCAAAGTTTTAAAACTTGTTTTAAAATCGGACTGATGAACGCCAGTACGCAAAAGCATCGGTTCAAAAACCTGTGCATGCTCAGAATCAAGTCGACACATGCTTGGAAGCATTGAACTTTTTTTTTTTTTTTTTCAGCACGTTGTGGTGTTTTACGTCACCGAGTTCTGACACAATCGTTTTTGAACTGATGGAGTGTACGCACATCAGACCAACAGGCCACTTCAGCGGTGACCCAATGAAAACGGTCCGTCGGCCCATTCTCATCGGATGGACCGATCGTGTGTATGCGGCCTCAGGGATCGATTGGTGAAATCAGATAAATTTTTCCTGCCTGTTCCCAAATTGACATTTCTGGGGCCCAAAAAACATGGGAGCTTTTCCCTGTTTACCTTGTATCCAATGTAACTCTATGATTAAAGGTAAATATATTTCACATCCCCACAAAGGTTTTATTATTCCCATTAGGGACACTACACTTGCCAATCATCGTATGTGGTATATGCTATCAAATGTCCATGTGGATTATTATATATTGGAGAAACCACCCAAAAGGTAAAGGATCGAATAGCCTGTCATAAATATTCAATCAGAGATAAACTAATACAGCTACCACTTGCCCGTCATTTTGTAGAGAAAGGACATGCTTGTCTCACAATTAAAATATATGGTATTAGAAGTCATTGAAAGACATAGGAGAGGTGGTGATCGTGAACTTACCTTAAGGAGAGATGAGGTACATTGGATACATTTTCTTAATACAATCACTCCTAATGGATTAAATACATATTTGGATTTATATTTATTTTTATGATTCATAAGTTTTGATCGATGCATACAGGTTTGCATTTACTTTTTTGTTTTTTCCTTCCCTTTTTATTTTCCAATATATATTCTTTCAATTTATATATATATATATATATATATATATATATATATATATATATATATATATATATATAATATTTTATATATATATATATATATATATATATATATATATATATATATATATATAGTGCAGCAATATTCCAGAATTGTGCATGTTCCTGAATCTTACAGACAAGCTGTGCAGTACCCTGGGTTCCAGTTCACAACATGTGAAAGTCAGTCACTTACCTAGCGCTGCATTAATTTTGTCTCTAGAGAATTAATTTGTTTCAGATAATCTTCCCTCATAGCTGAACTCCTGTAGGCCTCTTACGAGTTTGATTGCCCTTCTCTGCACTTCCTCCACTTCTTTGATAATATTTTTTGTAAACTTGTGCCCATAACTGAACTGCGTATTCCAGATGAGGTCTTACTAATGATTTGTACAGAGGCAAAATTGTGTATTTTTTGAGACTATACCCTTTATTACAAGAACATATGTTGCTAACTTTAGAAACTGCAACTTGGCATAGCATGCTATTATGAGGTGTATAATCTACCAGAACACCCAGATCCGTCTGAACCATTGACTGTCCCAGTTGTTTTTCTCCTAGATTGTATGATGCATGCAAGTTTTTATCCCACAAGTGCATAATTTTATCAACATGAAACCTATGGTAAAAAATGAGTGTCCTACAATAACACTGAACCTTGAAGTACAGCACAAATGATCTTAAAGTATGCCTCATTAATCATTACTCTCTGAATACAGTCTTTTTGTAAGTTTTCTGACCATTTACAAACTGAATTTTCTAAGCCTGAAGACTCATCTGCGGCCTAACGCCGCGCCGCTCTGCACGCCCCAGGATCCCCACCAAGCCATCCAGGTAAACCCCCCTCACCCCAGAAGGACAGCAACTCCTCTTAGTGTTACCTCTCAGCCTCCCCAGCATTACAGATCCACCCTGTCAGCCCGAGGCTATACCCTACTGCCTGTTCAGGCAGCCATCAGCCACACCACACCTACAACACGCTCACTGCTCATCCCCAGTCCCCCCTCGTCTCAACAACAAACAGAAGCTTGATCCAGGGGTCCCCCGATCGCCTTGCACGGGGTCAGGAAGGAATTTTTTAGCCCTACAGGAGCATATTGGCCCAGCACCGGCCAGGGTTTTTTTTGCCTTCCTCTGGACCAAGCCAGGAGAGAGGACTTAACCAATTCCTCTCCCCACCGCCCCTGACAATCCCCCCCCCCCGGTGTATTGGCGATCATGGCATGTCGGCAATATTCTGCCGAAACCATTTGGAGTTTGAGGCAATGCGCCGCAATACTGCCAGCCATCACCAAAAAAGCCCTAAGAATTGAGCGACTATTGAGAATCGATCATAGATCGACAGTCAGACATTTCAGCCATTTACCCCAGCTCAAGCACATATCATGTGCTCTGATTAACACAAGATCGGCAGTAAAACACCGACTAGAAATCCGCGACTTCATTCAACAAAATGATCTAGACTGTCTCTTTATTACAGATAGCTGGCTCACAGCCGACTGTAACACCATTTTAGGAGAACTGGTGCCAGAAAATTACCGTATTATCACTGAAAACAGAATAGGGCAAAGAGGAGGCGGCCTGGCGGTGATCCACAAGACTCGCCTTGTGATCACCAAACCAGTCCGCCAAAACCCTCTTCCATTCATGGAAACCCTTACTCTGCAACTGCAAGCAAATTCAAAGGAGACCGTCCACATTCTGCTCCGCTATAGGCCGCCCGGCCCAAAATCGCAGCTGCTTCCATTATGGACGGATTTCTTCTCCACTTACACCCTCTACAGCAAACATCTTTTGCTACTTGGGGATTTCAATCTCTGGGCCAACTCCTCACAAGACCCCATTGCCGACGTCTGTATTGATCATCTGGAAGGATTAGGATTACAGCAACTAGTATGTGGGCCCACACATGCTTCAGGTCACACACTTGATCTTATTTTCAGACAAGCTCTGGAAATAAAAATTTTGGAAAATGAAAAGTTGCCATGGACAGATCACCATGCAATTATATTCAGTATTTCCACCATCCCCCCCGCAACAAAAACATCAAATCCAGTGACAACACACTGGACTAGATGTCAGAAGAAGCTCCACTCGGAACTCTTCAAAACTACTTTAAGGAAGAAACAACTCAGCCGCATCAAACGGCCGTTGAAACATTGGAAGCCATAAACTCGGCCATGCTACAGTCAGCCGACTTGGTAGCGCAGAAACGAATAACCCGCATTCGGAAAAACAACCGCAGCTGGTTTAACAACCAGCTGTCGTTACTGAAGCAAGAACGCAGAAGGGCAGAATCTGCCTGGAAAAGATGTTCGTCAGAGCTAAACCTATCCATCTACAAGGCGACTACAAGAAAATACCACAAAGGAATTTTCCAAGCCAAGAAAAAGTATTTTTCGGAGGCTATCAACGGTGCCCTAAACCGCCCCCGCGAACTCTTCAAGATGGTCACCCAGACCATGAAACCAGGTTGCATTGAAGCCCCCAGCTCGGACACACAAGAATTTTGTGATGAACTATCGGATTACTTTATTAATAAAATCGAGGCAATCCGTGAAAGCATTCAGCAAAACAATCCCCCCCGTAGCCCCCCCTGCAGCCTCTCACACAGCACCCATAGTAATTTTCCTGTATCAGGTAAGTTTACCCTGGGACCCATCTCCATTGAGACCACCAAGAATATCATTGGCGCTTTGCGTAATGGCACAGCGCCAATATGACATTATCCCCACAAAACTGCTGAAGGAATGCACCTACATCCTGGCTCCTCCCATCACGCAGCTTATCAACCAGTCTTTCTTGGAGGGCATAGTGCCCTCACAGTTGAAAGAGGGTATAATCCAACCCATCATGAAGAAACCCTCCCTGGACCCCAAGGACCCACTCCACCGCCGTCCCATAACAAGTCTCAACGTACTCTCAAAGATAATGGAAAAAGTAGTGGTACAACAGCTGCAACAGCATCTAGATACCTACAAGCTACTTGACCCATTGCAATCAGGCTTCCGTCCCGGACACGGGACGGAAACAGCATTGCTGAAAGTATGGGACGATGTTCTCAAGGCCGCAGACGAAGGAGAATCTTGTCTTCTAGTTCTGTTGGACCTAAGTGCCGCTTTCGACACTGTAGACCACAAACTGTTGCTGACTTGGCTTGCTGAAGTAGCCAGAGTCGCAGAAGGCAATTTATCTTGGTTCTCCTCTTTTCTGGAAAACCGATCGCAAACAGTGAAGTTAGGACCTTTTACATCTGAGAAACGCACAGTAACATGTGGAGTCCCTCAAGGATCGCCTCTGTCACCAGTGCTGTTTAACATATATCTTCGTCCTCTTTTTGAGATTATCAGCAGCCAAAAACTGCTCTACCACTCATATGCAGATGATACGCAACTGTATTTCCGCATCTGCAATAGACAGGATCACCACCTCAATCTAGAGACATGCCTCTCTTTGATAGAGGACTGGATGACAAAGAGTTATCTTAAACTCAATGGAGCGAAAACAGAACTTCTCCTGTTTCACGCCAAGCGTAGGAATCAACTTTCAACAGCGTGGACCCTCCCGCCTATTTTGGGCAAGCTCATCACCCCTAGCGCCAAAGTCAAAAGCCTAGGGGTCATTTTTGACTCCTTTATGACAATGGACGCACAAATAGGGTCAGTAGTCAGCGGATCTCACCATCTACTGCGCCTACTACGCAGACTCACTCCGTTCATCCCTAAAGAAGATTTAGCGGTCGTGGTGGGAGCAATTGTAAACTCCAGGCTGGATTATGCAAATGCCCTTTACCTCGGACTCCCCAAGTACCAAATCGCTCATCTGCAAGTCGTTCAGAATACGGCCGCCAGACTTGTGACAGGGAAAAAACCCTGGGAATCTATCTCACCTTCACTGCGAGCCCTTCATTGGCTTCCAGTTAAAGACAGAATTGCTTTTAAAGCTCTCTGTCTTACGCATAGATGTGTCCATGGAAATGCCCCCCTCTATTTATGCGAAATAATAAAAGCGCATAACCCCAATCGCGTTTTGCGATCCACGAATCAGAACCTGCTCCAGGTTCCGAAAGCCAACTTCAAGTCCAAAGGAGAAAGATGATTCGCGATCCAAGGCCCCAGACTATGGAACGCTTTACCAACCAGCATTCGGTTGGAGGAGAACCACCTAGCATTTAGGAAAAAGGTCAAGACTTTTCTCTTTTGATATCAAAGGAGACAGGAACAACAAGCGCCCAGAGGCGATTCAGTTCGCATGTGCCGCGCTATACAAGTTTTCATTCATTCATTCATTCATTCTAGGGCCAGATTCAGCAAGACTTGCGCTGGAGTAATTCGATATGCGCCGCGTAACTGTGATTATGCGCCGTCGTTTCTAAGTGGCCATACCCACCAAACTAGATGCGACAGAAAACGGGCCATTTCCGATCGGCTTAACTTTCCGACGCCAGAGTCTCGTCAGCGCATACTTTCGCTTGGCGCATCAGTCGCGCCTATTGATTTCCCCTGCAAATATGCAAATGAGGGAGATTTCCCGATTCGCGAACGGATTAGCACCATACGCTGGCTACATGCGCCGCGCGTATCTTGTCTGTCCGGCGCAAAGTTATTTCTACAAATAGCTGCTTTATCTTTACTCCAGACGGCCTCAGGTCAGCAGGAGAGCAGCTACAGCAGCAGCGTTACCGACGAAACTAGCAAGCTGAACAACCACACTTGCAAGGACAACACCTCTGTGTGCCAACATGCCAGAGGCAGTCGTGGTCCTAGCACTAGTACTGGGTCCCTCGCTATGGAGGAGGCGGGCACGTGAGAGGATATACCGCACGCGCATGAGCCTCTTTGGCATGGGTGATGAGGAGGTGTATCGCCTCTTCAGATTCAGCCCTGATGCAATACTTGAACTAACCACAACCCTGCAGGGTGACATCACCAGCAAGACACACCGCTCACAAGCAGTGCAGCCACTGGTGAAGGTACTGGCAACACTTAATTTCCTTGCAAGTGGATCATTCCAGCGTACAAGTGGAGTGGTGGCTGGGATGTCACAATCCTCCGTGAGCAGATGTGTGCACCAGGTTGTCCCTGCAATCCTCAGACGCATGTCCAACCAGTTCATCAGACCAACCACTGAGTAGCTGCGGCTGAAGGCAATGACAGATTTCTACAGCATTGCCAGATTCCCACGCACTGTGGGGGCCATTGATTGCACACATGTGGCCCTACAGCCCCCCAGTGCCACAGAGCACATATACCGCAATCGGAAGCATTGGCATTCCATCAACGTACAGGTGATAGCCGATGCCCAACGCCTCATATGGCACGTCTGTGCCAAACACCCCGGGTCCAGCCATGACAGCTTCATATACCGTCAGAGTCCCATCCCAGCAAAATTCGAGCAGAACATGTATGGGGACAGCTGGCTGGTTGGTGAGTGACATGGGAGTCAGGCATGACTATCCCCTCCCGTGATGCACACCTCACAAGTGGCACATGCATGACTAACATCCTCCTGTCTTTTCCCTTACAGGTGACTCTGCATATGCACTGGGACCCCATCTCATGACTCCTTTCCGGAACCCCCAAACCAGAGGAGAGAGAAAATACAATGAAGCACACATCAAAACCCATGCAGTGGTGGAGCAAACATTTGGGCTCCTGAAGTCCCGTTTCCGCTGCCTGGATAAGTCCGGGGGGACACTATTGTATTCCCCTACCTTTGTGTGTCAGATCATCGGTGCATGTTGCATTCTGCACAACTTTGCCATGAAAAAAGACCTGCAGATTGAAATGCTTGATGACCTGACCCCCGAACCAGACTGCCCCCCCCTGCCAGAGGAGACCCATTCAGCTGATGGACGAGCAGTCAGGAAGGTCCTCGCCGTAGGCATCTTTGGACAATAAACCAAAACATTAATCACACAGACAATGCACGCGTGTACACCACTGATGTCCCTAGATCACACACACAACATCCACATCGCATTGGATTAGCCCAAGTCCAGCATGTAGGACTTGGGAGCAGCAACGCCAGCGTCAAGGCCCCAATGATGTCGCTGTCCATTCATACACCTTTCACACGTCATTCATACAGCCGTGGGGTTAACTTCACCACCACGGCCGAGGGTGACACCCCTTACTGTCAGGAGTGCCACCCCCTCACATTCACACACCATTCACACTGTCCCCTGCACTCCTGACCGTGTGCAGTTAAAAATAAAATAAATATCTCATAACCTGAGTACTAAAAAAATAAAACAAAAACTCATAACCTGAGTAATAAAAAAATAAAACAAAAACTCATAACCTGAGTAATAAAAAAATAAAACAAAAACTCATAACCTGAGTAATAAAAAAGAAAAATAATATAAACCAAAACAAAAAAAAATCCCTCATCTGGGCTGACGGGGGCTCCTCCTTGGGGGCACTCTCGGGCTCCTCAGCTGCCTGGAGGGAGTGGGTGGGGGTGGGGGGGCATCTGGAGGAGGATGATCCCCGGGTGGGCCAGTCCTGGAAGCTGTTGGGTGCCTGCCCTCCAAGGCCACGGCAATCCGGCTGAGATACAGGTTGGTCTGGGCCTGCATCCTCAGCTGGCGGGTGATATTATGCCGCTGGGCACGCTGCCGCTGCCTCCTCTCTTCACGGATGGCAGCTGTGTTGTCTTGGACGGCTGCTGTCAGGTGCCGTACATCAGCCTGCACCTCCCCTAGGCTGGTGACAACGTCCTGCACACCACTGGGCAGCTGCGACATGGAGCCCAGGCTGTCAGCGACCCGGTCCAAGTGGGCAGCAATCTCCCCCATCTGCTGTGTTTGTCTGGCGTGGTCCAACACCACCTGCTCCTCGACCATATCACACACCCCCCTGGTCTTACGGGTCGCCTTCCTGGGGGCAGGAGAAGGTTGTCCCCGTGGGGATGGACTCGCCCTTGAGGGGCTACCGAGGATGGGGGAGGGGATGACAGAGGGCCCTGCAGAGGAGGAGGACTCCTCCAACAATAAAATAAAGTCCTGTTCAGAAACAGGCTCCTCCACAACCATCTCTGCAGAGGTGGTGTGGGCACTCTCCTCCACCTCGGTGTCTCCAGCACCCAGGGCCTCGTCATCAGGATCCCGTTGGGAGGTTGGGGTGGACTGGCTGGCAAGAGGTGATGGCCAAGCTTCGTCATCTGTGGATGACACAAAGCAGACACATGTTGGTGGTCCCACACACTTGGCACATGTACCCTCCCCCCCACATGGAACACACCAAATAGGGTATAAAAAGCACTTACCTGTCCTGGAGCCTTCCTCCACGGAGTCATATCCAGGGACCCCCTCCAACTGCTCCCTGTCCAGGCAGCGGGCGACCACCTCCTCCTCCGTGGTCAGGCTGACCGGACATGGGGGTCCACCACCTGTGCCCCGCTCATGGCTCCGAATGGTGGCCACCTTGCCACAGACCTTGCGCCGCAGGTCGTTGTTCTTTTTTTGAATGTCACCAGCAGTCCGGGTGGAGTACTCCAGCACATTCACCCTGCTGGCAATGGTGTCCAGGATGCCCTGCTTCCTCTCCCGGCTGGTCTTACGACTTTTTTTCCCATGGAGGAAATCATTAAAAGTCTCCATAGCGGAGATTATAACTGACACCTCCTGGGAGTTAAAATTAAGATTCCTCCTCTCTTTGGGGGTAGCGGGAGCAGCCATCACAGAGCAAAAGTAAATTCCCTGGGGTGGGGGGAAACGGAAATACTTTTGCGCCGGAATGGCGCTTCCGCTGGCGCTTTTATATGCGCAACGGAACACATTGTGCTGACGTTTCCCGTGAAGTGGTGCCGACGGAAGTTGTGAGCATGCGCACAAGGGGGCGAGTGGAGCCTCACTCACTGCGCATGCTCCGTGGATGATGCGCTGAACGTAAGCCTCTGCGCTGGGCTCCGCCCATCATTTACATATGATCACACCCACTTCCACTTGCGTCGGGTTATGCCAGCGCATTATCGTTACTCTGGCGCAAGTTTATGTGCAAGTGCTATGTGAATAACAGTACTTGCTCCGAAAGTGTCGGCGGAGTAACGTAAATGAGAAACGTTACTCCAGAGTAAAGATTCTCCCATCTACCTGAATCTGGCCCATTATGTACACAACAGCCATGTATATTTGGTAAAGACTTGAATCCCTCTTTAAAGCGGAGTTCCACCCAAAATTGGAACTTCCGCTTATCCCTTTCCTTACCCCCTTACATGCCACATTTGGCATGTCATTTTTTTTGGGGGGGAGTGGGGGCTTCAGGAGGAGTGGGACTTCCTGTCCCACTTTCTCCTTCTGCCGAGGAGCTGGTTAGGCGATTAAGCTTAATCGCCTACAGCAGCCCCTCCCTGTAGGCGTTCGCCTAGGACACTGACAGGTCCTAGGCGATCGCCTGTCCAATGGGACGGCTCAGCGCAAGGCCGCGCTGCGTGCGCATGCGCAGTGCCACTCGCGTATGCGCAGTGCCACTCGCGTATGCGCAGTGGGTGCCCGGCCAAGAAGCCGAAAGCTGTCGTGGCCGGGTGCCCACAGTATCAATGAGGATGCCGGCCGGGGAGGGGAGGAGAGGAGCGGAGCCCCGGCCGGCGCGTCGCTGGAACGCTGGAGCAGGTAAGTGTCTGTTTATTAAAAGCCAGCAGCTACACTTTTTGTAGCTGCTGACTTTTAATAAACATACATTTTGGCTGGAACACCCCTTTAAATAGAGTGTTAGTCACCAGTGAGTAATGGGTCTCTAAAAAATATAATCAATAGCTTTAAAATAACAGAGCTCAAGTGTTTGGCCGCGTACACACGATCAGACCGGTCCGAAGAAACTGGCCTGAAGACCAGTTTCATCGGACCAAATTATCATGACAGGGCCTATATGCTCAGGTCTGAACTTTTTACTATTGATATATTTGAGGAATTTTAGGGGGGTTGTCCTATTCTCTTGTACAATCTATTTCTTATTTTGAATTTGCTTTTTACATATTCTGTTATAGTCTTTGCACCTTTTAAATGATACTTGTTTTTATACTGTTAGATTTATTTTTTATTATTAGTTATGTTTTTTGTTTTTGTTTTTAGTTTTATTCTTAACCTTTTAAATGTATTGTCCATGGGAATATATTTTGCAGTGTGTTTTCAAATATTCAGTTTCAATTTGAAGCATTCCCATATCTGCTTTATGTTCTTTAATAATGGTACTTGAAGAGCAGACCCCAGCCTTGTAAAATGTGCTCTTTTAAAATGTAGATGTTTTCATCTTTCCAGTATGTGCTTGTTGTTTACAGCTAACATTAAGCTATGGACACTACTATCCAGATGTTTTTTTTTATATGAACATTAACCACTTGAGCCTCGAAAGGTTTCACCCCCTTCATGACCAGGCCATTTTTTGTGATAAGGCACTGCGTTGCTTTAACTGACAATTGTGCAGATTTTTTTCACACAAATAGAGCTTTGTTATGGTGGGATATGATCTTCTTGCAGTTTTTATTTTTTGCACTATCAATAAAAAAAATATGGAAAATTTGGAAAAAAAATATGGGCCAGATTCAGGTAGGACTTACGCCGACATATCTCGAGATACGCCGCGTGGGCCAGATTTTTAAAAGAGATACGACGGTGTATCGCAGGAAACACCGTCGTATCTCTGTTTTTTTTTACTGGGTATCTATGCGTGTGATTCATAGAATCACTTACGCATAGATACAGTGAAGATCCGACGGGTGTAAAACACTTACACCGTCGGATCGTAGATGTAATTACTTCCCTGGCCGCTAGGTGGCCTTTACGTTGATTTCTCATGTGCCTATGCAAATTAGCCTAATACGCCGATCCCAAACGTTTTTACGCCGCCCTGTCGTCGTTTACGTTGTTTCCGTAAGCATAAACCTACCCCTGCTATATGAGGGGTAGGTTTACGAAGTTCCGTTGTTGCCATGTTAAGTATGGCGTCGGGTCAGCGTCGTCTTTTTCCGTCGGTTACGTCGTTTTACTAAGTCGTTTGCGAATAAGGCATTGCGTAAGTGACGATCACGTCGTTTTCACGTCGGTTTCAACAACGTTTTCCGACGTGAGCTGGAGCATGCACACTGGGCTATTTTTGCGGCCGGCGCATGCGCAGTTCGATCGACGCGGGGGTGCGCTTAATTTAAATACAAGACGCCCCCTTTGAATTACGCGGCCTTACGCCGGGCCATTTACACTACGCAGCCGCAACTTACGGAGCAAGTGCTTGGAGAATACAGCACTTGCTCTGTTAAGTTGCGGCGGCATAGTGTAAATGGCTTACGCTACGCTGCCGCACAATGTACCAGAATCTGGCCCCGTAAGTCTAAATATGCACCGTCATATCTATGCGCCGTACCCACAGAACTACATATGCCTGAAAATAGGCATCTTCCGTCCGACGTAACTTTCCTCCGCCTGCGTATCGTGGGCGCATATTTAGGCTGAACGCATCTGGCAATCCCATTGATTTCCTATGCAAATATGCAAATAAGGAAGATACGCCAATTCCCGAACGTACGTGCGTCCGGTGCAGGCTACGTGCTGTGCGTGTAAGTAGTACGCCCGGCCTAAAGTTACCCCTCATAAAGCAGGGGTAACTTTGCACCAGACTTGCTCAAGTCAGCTGGAGAGTAGCTGCAGCAGCACCGTTACGGACGAGCTGAGCAACCACACTTGCAGGACAACACCTCTGTATGCCAACATGCCAGGGGCAGCCATTGTCCTAGCACTACTACTGCATCCACAGGCACGTAGGAGGGCACGGGAGAGGATATACCGGACACGCATGAACGTGTTTGGCATGGGTAATTCGGAGGTGTATCGCATCTTCCAATTTAGCTCTGATGCCACCCTGGAAATAGCCACACCCCTCACAAGCAGTGCAACCACTGGTCAAGTTACTGGCAACACTGCATTTCCTTGCAAGTGGTTCTTTTCAGCATACAAGTGGAGTTGTGGCTGGGTTGTCACAATCAACCATGAGCAGATGTGTGCACCAGGTTGTCTCCGCAATCCTCAGACGCATGTCCCACCACATCATCAAACCCACCCATGAGCATCTGCGGCAGAAGGCAATGCAGGATTTTTACAGAATTGCCAGATTCCCATGCACCGTGGGGGCAATTGATTGCACACGTGTGGCACTACGGCCCCCCCCCATGCCACAGAGCACATGTACCGCAATCATAAGCAGTGGCATTCCATCAACGTACAGGTGATAGCCGATGCCCAATGTCTCATATGGCACGTCCGTGCCAAACCCCCCCGGGTCCAGCCACGACAGCTACATATACCCCCAAAGCACCATCCCAACAGAATTTGAACAGAACGTGTATGGGAACAGCTGGCTGGTTGGTGAGTGACATGGGAGTCAGGCATGACTGTCAGACCCCATGATGCAGACATCACAAGGGGCACTTGCATGGCTAACATCCTCCTGTCTTTTCCCTTCCAGGTGACTCGGCATATGCACTTAGGCCCCATCTCATGATTCCATTCCGGAATCCCCAAACCAGAGGAGAGAGAAGATACAATGCTGCCCACATACTTACCCGTGCAGTGGTGGAGCAAACATTTGGCCTCCTGAAGTCCCATTTCCGATGCCTGGATAATTCCGGGGGGCCCTGTTGTATTCCCCAAACTTTGTGTGTCATATCATCGGTGCATGTTGCATGCTGCACAACTACTCCATGAGAAAGGGCCTGGAGATTGACATACGTGATGACCTGACCCCCGAACCACACTGCCCCCCGCTGCCAGAGCACACCCGGTCTGCTGAAGGAACAGCAGTCAGGAGATGCCTCGTGGAACGTATCTTTGAACGTTAAACACACACATTCATCATGGCACACAGACAATGCACGCATGCACACCACTGTGGTCCCTAGATCACACACACCACATTCACATCACATTGGATTAGCCCAAGTCCAACATGCAGGACTTGTTGCTGTCCATTCATACGTCATTCACACGGTCGTGAGGAGAACTTATCTCCAACGACCGAGGGTGACACCCCTTACTGGCAGGAGTGCCAACCCCCACATTCACACACCAGTCACACACCATTCACACTGTAGCCTGCACTCCTCACCGTGTGCAGGCATAAAAAAAATCACTCTTCACCAGAGCACAAATATATAAAAATAAATATATCACTCTTCACCAGAGCATAAATATATAAAAATAAATATATCACTCTTTACCAGAGCATAAATATATATAAAAAAAAAAATTCTTCACCAGAGCATAAATATATCAAAATAAATATCACTCTTCACCAGAGCATTACAAAAAAACAACAAAAAAACAAAGCAGTAAAAAAAAAAGGCAATCACTTGCCCTGGCGTGGGACCCGCCTGGTGCCCAGGCTCCTGGCCCTTAGTTGCTGGGGGGGTGCCTCAGGTGGGGGGGTGGGGCATCAGGTGGAGGAGCATCCCCTGGTCCCTCCCTGGCTGACATACGTAAAGACCTAACCCCCGAACCAGACAGTCCCCCCATGTTCGAGGATACCCCGTCTGCTGAAGGAACAGCAGTCAGGAGTTGCCTCGTGGAACACATCTCTGCACGTTAAACACAAACATTCAGCATGGCACAAGAATGCACGCATGCACACCACTGTGGTCCCTAGATCACACACACCACATCCACTGCACGGGACTTGGGAGCAGCAACGCCACGCCAAGGCACCAATCATGTTGCTGTCCATTCATACCACATTCACACAGTCGTGGGGATCACGTCTTCCCGATAACCCAGGGTGACACCCCTTACTAGCAGGTATGTCACCCCCACATTTACACACCAGTCATACTGTAGCCTGCACTACTGTCCGTGTGCAGTTTAAACAAAAAAAAAGTATTTTCACCAGAGCATAAAAAAAAACAAAAAAAGGCTCTTCACCAGAGCATAAAGAAACACAAAAGGCTCTTCACTAGAGCATAAAGAAACAAAAAAGGCTCTTCACCAGAGCATAAAGAAACAAAAAAGGCTCTTCACCAGAGCATAAAGAAACATAAAAGGCTCTTCACCAGAGCATAAAGAAACAAAAAAGACTCTTCACCAGAGCATAAAGAAACAAAAAAGGCTCTTCACCAGAGCATAAAGAAACAAAAAACTGAATCAATTGCCCTGGCGTGGGCTACGCCTGGTGCCCCGGCTCCTAAGTTGCCTGGGGGAGCCTCAGGTGGGGGGTGGGGCATCAGGAGCAGGCTCATCCTCAGGTCTGCCAGGTGTTGGCTGCCTGCCCTCCAACACCGCGTTGCTCTCAGCCTGCATCTGCAGCTGGCGGGTGGTGGTTTGCTGCTGGTGGCACCTCCTCTGCCTCCCCTCTGCCGCAATGGGAGCACTATTGGCCTTTACAGCCACTGTCAACCTCTTCACCTCTTCACGAGGCGTGATGTTGTGGCCTGCAGCTCACCAACGCAGGTCACTATCGCAGCACTGTTCCCACTGATGTCCTGCAGACTGTCAGGAATCTGTGCTGCGGATGCCAGGCTGTCTGCGACACGCCGCACGTTATGGACAACGTCACCCATATGTCAGGTCTGGCGGGCCTGATCCCTGGCCAAATTTTAATGCATTGCATCAGGAAAACCCCTGGTTTTGCGGGTGGCCTTCCTGGGGCAGGAGAGGCTTGGGGCTGTGTATATGGGGAGGCCCTGGAGGAGCTTCCTCTGATGGTGGAGGAGGGTGAGGGCCTTCCTCTGATAGAGGAGGATGGTGAGGGGTTCCCCTTATGAGGGAGGAGGGTTGGGAGGGACCAGGGATGATGGGATCCTCCTCAATGAGGTAGAACACTTCCTCCAGGTTCCCCTGCTCCTCCTCTACTTCCTCCAGAGGTGAGGTGTGGGCACTCACATCCCTGGATGGCGTGGGTTGCCCAGCAGACAACAATGGCCCAGCTCCCTTCAGCACATCTGTGGATGACACAAAACATTCACATGTTGGTGGACCCACACACTTGTCACATGTTCCTTTCTACCCCCTCACATGCTACACACTGGATAGTAGATAAAACACACTTACCTGATCTCAAGGACTGGTCACCGGAGTCAAATCCCTCCATGCCCTCCACCTGCTCCTGCTGCAGGCATTGGGCAATCACCTCATCCTCATCCGTCAACCGCACAGTACAGGCTGGTCCTCCTCCGGTGGGTCCTCCTCCAGTGCCTGTGGCATGCTTCCTTATAGTGGCCAGCTTCTCCTTGACCAGACGTCTCAGGTCATTTTTTTTTTTTTGTTGCACATCCTTAGGGGTCCTCTTTGCAATCCCCACGGCACTGACCTGTAGGCTGAGCTCCCCCAAGATCTCCTTCTTCCGTGCCTTGCTGGTCTTTGAACTGAGGGCACTGTGGAGGTTCTTATCATATTTGGCTATTACAAAAAACAAAACAAAAAAACAAAGCAGTAAAAAAAAAGGCAATCACTTGCCCTGGCGTGGGACCCGCCTGGTGCCCAGGCTCCTGGCCCTTAGTTGCTGGGGGGGTGCCTCAGGTGGGGGGGTGGGGCATCAGGTGAAGGAGCATCCCCTGGTCCCTCCCTGGCTGACATACGTAAAGACCTAACCCCCGAACCAGACAGTCCCCCCATGTTCGAGGATACCCCGTCTGCTGAAGGAACAGCAGTTAGGAGTTGCTTCGTGGAACACATCTCTGCACGTTAAACACAAACATTCAGCATGGCACAAGAATGCACGCATGCACACCACTGTGGTCCCTAGATCACACACACCACATCCACCGCACGGGACTTGGGAGCAGCAACGCCACGCCAAGGCACCAATCATGTTGCTGTCCATTCATACCACATTCACACAGTCGTGGGGATCACGTCTCCCCAATAACCCAGGGTGACACCCCTTACTAGCAGGTATGTCACCCCCACATTTACACACCAGTCATACTGTAGCCTGCAATACTGTCCGTGTGCAGTTTAAACAAAAAAAAAGGCTCTTCACCAGAGCATAAAAAAAAACAAAAAAGGCTCTTCACCAGAGCATAAAGAAACACAAAAGGCTCTTCACTAGAGCATAAAGAAACAAAAAAGGCTCTTCACCAGAGCATAAAGAAACAAAAAAAGGCTCTTCACCAGAGCATAAAGAAACATAAAAGGCTCTTCACCAGAGCATAAAGAAACAAAAAACTGAATCAATTGCCCTGGCGTGGGCTACGCCTGGTGCCCCGGCTCCTAAGTTGCCTGGGGGAGCCTCAGGTGGGGGGTGGGGCATCAGGAGCAGGCTCATCCTCAGGTCTGCCAGGTGCTGGCTGCCTGCCCTCCAACACCGCGTTGCTCTCAGCCTGCATCTGCAGCTGGCGGGTGGTGGTTTGCTGCTGGTGGCACCTCCTCTGCCTCCCCTCTGCCGCAATGGGAGCACTATTGGCCTTTACAGCCACTGTCAACCTCTTCACCTCTTCACGAGGCGTGATGTTGTGGCCTGCAGCTCACCAACGCAGGTCACTATCGCAGCACTGTTCCCACTGATGTCCTGCAGACTGTCAGGAATCTGTGCTGCGGATGCCAGGCTGTCTGCTACACGCCGCACGTTATGGACAACGTCACCCATATGTCAGGTCTGGCGGGCCTGATCCCTGGCCAAATTTTAATGCATTGCATCAGGAAAACCCCTGGTTTTGCGGGTGGCCTTCCTGGGGCAGGAGAGGCTTGGGGCTGTGTATATGGGGAGGCCCTGGAGGAGCTTCCTCTGATGGTGGAGGAGGGTGAGGGCCTTCCTCTGATAGAGGAGGATGGTGGGGGGTTCCCCTTATGAGGGAGGAGGGTTGGGAGGGACCAGGGATGATGGGATCCTCCTCAACGAGGTAGAACACTTCCTCCAGGTTCCCCTGCTCCTCCTCTACTTCCTCCAGAGGTGAGGTGTGGGCACTCACATCCCTGGATGGCGTGGGTTGCCCAGCAGACAACGATGGCCCAGCTCCCTTCAGCACATCTGTGGATGACACAAAACATTCACATGTTGGTGGACCCACACACTTGTCACATGTTCCTTTCTACCCCCTCACATGCTACACACTGGATAGTAGATAAAACACACTTACCTGATCTCAAGGACTGGTCACCGGAGTCGAATCCCTCCATGCCCTCCACCTGCTCCTGCTGCAGGCATTGGGCAATCACCTCATCCTCATCCGTCAACCGCACAGTACAGGCTGGTCCTCCTCCGGTGGGTCCTCCTCCTGTGCCTGTGGCATGCTTCCTTATAGTGGCCAGCTTCTCCTTGACCAGACGTCTCAGGTCATTTTTTTTTTGTTGCACATCCTTAGGGGTCCTCTTCGCAATCCCCACGGCACTGACCTGTAGGCTGAGCTCCCCAAGATCTCCTTCTTCCGTGCCTTGCTGGTCTTTGAACTGAGGGCACTGTGGAGGTTCTTATCATATTTGGCTATCCCTGCAACAATGATAGCCTTCTTCTCGTTGCTAAAGTTTTTCTTCCTCCTCTTCTTGCCTGTATTTCCAGCAGCCGCCATCGCTCTACAAAAGTACCTTGCTTAAGGTGGGGAAAAAAGCAGGATGTACTTTTGCGCTGGACGGGCGCATGTCTGGGCGTATATATAGGCTCGGTGTAAGCCGGTTGGCCGGCGTTTCACAGGAAGTTGCGCCGGTGTAGTTGTGAGCATGCGCACAGGGGAGTGATCTCACTGTGCATGCTCTGTTCATGATACGCCGGGCGTAAATCACTACTCCATGTTCGGACCATCACTAGCATAAGGTCACACCCACTTACACTTATGCCGGCTTACGCCTACAAAATTAAGTTACGCAGGCGCAATGTTAGGAGAGCAAGTGCTTTGTGAATACTGTAGTTGCCTCTCTGAGTTACGTCAGCATAGCGCACATGAGCTGCGCTACGCCGGTTTAAAGATGTGCCGATCTACCTGAATCTGGCCCTATATTTTTTTTTTACTTTCTGTTATAAACCATCTCCAATAAAAAAAAAAAATCAAATTCCTTCATCAATTTAGGTAAATACAGTATCTCAAAAAAGTGAGTACAACCCTCACATTTTTGTAAATATTTTATTATATCTTTTCATATGACAACGCTAAAGAAATTACATTTCGCTACAATGTAAAGTAGTAAGTGTACAACTTGTATAACAGTGTAAATTAGCTGTCCCCTCAAAATAACTCAACACGCAGCCATTAATATCTAACCGCTGGCAACAAAAGTAAGTACACCCGTAGGTGAAAATGTCCTAATTGGGCTCAAAGTGTCAATATTTCGTGTGACCACCATTGTATTAAAGTATTGCCCTAACCCTCTTGGGCATGGAGTATACAAAAGCTTCAAGGGTTGCGACTGGAGTCCTTTTCCACTCCTCCATAACAACATCATGGAGCTGGTGGATGTTAGAGACCTTGCGCTCCCCTACTTTCAATTTGAGGATGCCCCACAGATGCTAAATAGGGTTTAGGTCTGGAGACATGCTTGGCCAGTCCATTACTTTTGCACTCAGCTTTTATAGCAGGGCAGGGGTCATCTTGGAGGTGTGTTTGGGGTCATTATCATGTTGGAATATTGCCCTGCGGCCCAGTCTCTGAAGGGAGGGGGATCATGTTCTGCTTCAATATGTCCCAGTACATGTTGGCATTAATGGTTGCCCTCAATGAACTGTAGCTCCCCAGTGCTGGCAGGACTCATGCAGCCCCAGACCATGACACTCCTACCACCATGCTTGACTCTAGGAAAAGACACAATTGTCTTTGTACTACTCACCTGGTTGCCGCCACACACTCTTGCCACCAACTGAACAAAATAAGTTTATCTTGTTCTCATCAGACTACAGGATATGGTTCTAGTAGTATATGTTCTTAGTCTTCTTGTCTTCAGCAAACAGTTTGTGAGCTTTCTTGTGCATCATCTTTAGAAGAGGCTTCCTTCTGGGACGACAACCATGCAGACCAAGTTGATGTAGTGTGCAGAGTATGGTCTGAGCACTGACAGGCTGACCCCCCACCCCTTCAACCTCTGCAGCAATGCTGGCAGCACTCATAAATCTATTTCCCAAAGACAACCTCTGTATATGACACTCTGCATGTGCACTCAACTTCTTTGGTCGACCATGGTGAGGCCTCGACTGAGTGAGGCCTGTCCTGTTAAACTGCCGTATGGTCTTGGCCACTGTGCTGCAGCTCAGTTTCAGGGTCTTGCCAAACCTGTTGTAGCCTATGCCATCTTTATGTAGAGCAATAATTCTTTTTTTTTTTTAAGATCCTCAGAGAGTTTTTTGCAATGAGGTGCCATGTTGAACTTCCAGTGACCAGTATGAGAAAGCGATAACACCAAATATAACACACCTGCAGCCCATTTACAGAGACCATGTAACGCTAATGAGTCGCATGACACCGGGGAGGGAAAATTGCTAATTGGTTCCAATTTTGACACTCTCACTAAGGGGTGTACTCACTTTTGTTGCCAGTGGTTTAGACATTAATGACTGTGTGATGAGATATTTTGAGGGGACAGCATATTTACACTGTTATACAATCTGTACACTCACTACTTTACCTTGTATCAAAGAGTAATTTCTTCAGTGTTTGCACATGAAAAGATAAAATAAAATATTTGCAAAAATGTGAAATACTGTATGTATTCTTTTACATATTTTTGGTAAAGAAAATCCCAATAAGCGTATGATTGGTTTGCACAAAAGTTATCATGGCTACAAACTATGGGATATTTTTTTTGGCATTTAATTTTTTTTTCCTAGTAATGGCAACGATCAGCGATTTTCTGTGTGACAGTGTGGCAGATGAATTGGACACTAAGGAGCAAACACACACAAGTACCCCCAATGGGAAGTGGGTTCCCATGGAAGCACTGGATAGAGAGGAGGGGCAAGGAGCACCGGCAGGGGACCCAAAAAGAGAAGATTTGCAGCTGCTCTGTGCAGTTCCATCACACAGGCAGGTAAGTATACAAATGTTTTTTTTTTTTGTTTATTATTTTTACAATCTCTTTAATAATAAGCTCTGCAATGTTTGAAATTAACGGGTCCTGGTAAACGTGTTCTTTTTTCCCTATCATTAGACTTGGAGTGGTGCAGAATCCAAGCTGTACTGCTTAAATACAGTGCAAGCAAGGGGCCTTGCTGTGCTCTCTGACATTGTTATCTGGTCACCAAAGTGGTTGAACAGAATTCAAAATAATCTAGGAGGAGATGTAGTTAAAAAATAAAAACAAATCTAGGAGGTATGCCGCTCTGTAACTTGTCTGCATCACTTTTAGCTGTGAGCCTGTGTTGATTCATTGTGAGTACTGGGTTTATACCCAATTTATTTACCTTATACATGAAAGGTTATCTATACATTCTAAATTTTCAGTATACTCATAATTGTTTTATGCACACCTCCATAGTTTCCTATGTGGTTTGTGGAACAGAAGTCCATATCAACTGTTGAATGTTTGTATCTATTTTATCTCGTATGTATCTTTCTCTTTTTCATATCTAAAAAGTTATGAAAATTCTCCTGAAGAAGTGCAAGGTGCGTAACATGTAGAGCAAGACATTACGTCACTGCAATATAACCGTACTCTTGGATTGACCGTTACTATACAGCAAATCTATTTGTTGTCAGATTTCATGTAGCAATAAATTGGTTGTATTTAGCTATATATTTTTCATCATTGGTTCATTTTATCAATGTGTTTTTATATTTGTGTCAATATTTTTTCTAAATAAATTTATATTTTTGTAACTTTTGTGTTGTTGTGCCTAAAAAGTCCAAGCTCTCTCTATCATTTTTTTTTCCCAAATAATATAATTAGCCCATGACCTGAAGTTTAGCTTTAAAATATTCAACCCCTCCCTCCTGCCCACTTTGATGCCATTTGAAAATAAGCTTAGGTGTTATATATCTTTTCATAGTTTGCCATACACAAATTAAAAGATTGTTTTAGAAAAAGACAGTTGCAAGCACAAAGAGTTGGACAATATATTATGTATTCAAACAGTTTTTAATGAAACATGCACTGTCATCCAATGGGATTGACATTTGCTTTAATTGCTATGCACCAATACAACATATTATATTTCCTAAAATTGAAAATGTTAATGCCTATACATAATGTTCAGTACAATTTTTATTTTTATTTTTTGCCCTCACTATTATACATTTCACCTTAGAGGTTAACTTAAATCTAACACTTTCATCAATTTATATTTTCCCTGTCTAGAGTTGACTTGAGCAGTACATCTTTAAGCTAATTTATTTTCAATATTCTATTTTTGTAAAATGTATGTGCTTGTTTGATGTTGAGACAGTACTAACACTGCATATAATAAACTTAAATGGAACTTCTTTATGTTGACATTATCAAAAACATGCATTAATACTCTTACCACAGAAATACATACAGTATGTGCAATCAGAAAATGCAAAAGAAAATCTATTATGAAAACCGATGAATCTAAAGTTGTAAATTAATTTAGGAGTCTGACCTGGTGAAGTCCAATTTGTTTATCCTCCAAAATGCAAAACATAAAAGCTATTTTGCAAAATAGTTAATATGCTAATTATTAAAATCTTCAGCTTGTACTAGCTTTTTCAAAGAAATCTATCAAGCTGTGCCTCCTAATCCAAATAAAATTCTAACTCACTTATCATAAATAAAAAACTTAGAAGGTTGAAATTGCCCAAAGCAAAAAAGGAAGATGAGTCTCTGCATGTGTAATTTTTAATCCTTAGTAATTTTCTATTACTTTAACTTCTATGAGTAGGGATAATTTTGATTTGTCAACTTTAATCATTTTAACACATAAACAGAATGCTGTTAGCTCCTTATTATAACACTTTAAATGGCATTACACTTCAGGTTAATACAATTTGTTCATTGTTTAAAAAACATACCTTTAAATTCATAAAGACTGGTGTGGGCAGATTTTGCGAAAGTGTCTCTCATGCATTCTAAAAGTAGTAAGGCTGGGATTACATTGGATGTGGGTTTCCCTGCATCCAATTCGTATTACAGGAGAGTGTGACCGGCTCTCAAAGAAGCCAATTCACACATCTCCGCTGTGGCAGCGGAGCTCACTGCCGAAGGGTTCTGTGTGTCTTTGGATTCATTTTAGGTCCGAATTCATACAAAAATCCTGACCTAATTCTGACCTGAAATGATAAACGGGGACACACCTGACCCTCTGCTGCGAGCCGCTTCGTAGATAGTGTGAACGCAGCCTTGAGAATTCACAAAATTCATGTACCTGTCTACAACTTACACTTTAAAGGGGTTGTAATGTTTTTTTTTTCTAAATAGTTTTTTTTTTCTAAATAGATTGCTTTAAGCTAGCATTGCTGATTCACTTACCTTTTCCTTTGATTTCCCTTTTAAATGTTTTCTTTCTTTGTCTGAATTTCTCACTTCCTATTCCTCCTCAGTAAGCTTGCCCCCATCATCCGAGCCATTCTGGCTGGGGGTTAGTCAGCGTGCTTGCTCCCTCCCTTGGGACTACATCCCTGCGGGGAGATGCTGTGTTCATAGAATTCAAAATACACATAACCTGGATTTTGGTAGATGAGGGTTATCTGGCAAATGCAGGAAATGTTTTATATTTCCAGTTTGGCATACCCAAGAATAATATAGATTATAAAAATACTGGAAGACCATGGATGCCTTATAATGTATCTATTCTCAGTTATATCTACAGTATATCTATTTTTAGGGCAGGATGCATTGTTTCATCTTCTATGGTCATCTAGAAAACTTTACTAAGGAGTTAACTGTCATAATTAATATTGAATGCATATACAGTAATACCTCAGATTGTGAGTAATGCGGTTTACGAGTGTTTCGCTATACAAGCTATTGTTTTTTTTAAAATCCTGACTCGGTTTGCAAACGTTTTCTCGCAATACAAGCAGGATTCAAGCCAATGAGATGTGCAGTATCACATTTGAACAGGGTGTGGGGGCACCGGTGGCACTCGTAGCCGCTTGGATGCACTTGTAGCAGCCTGAGTGTCTCCGAGTGCATCCAATTGGCTTCCGAGTGTTTCCAAGTGTCTTCGGTGCTCCCCCACCTCTGGACACATGTGGTATTGCACAACCCATTGGCTTGAATCCTGCTCGTCTATAATAGCAGTCACTGTGGCACAAATGATCTGAGTTTCAAATCCTATGGGGAAACTTGCTTTGATATACGAGTGCTTTGGATTACAAGCATTGTTCTGGAACATATTTTGCTCATAATCCAAGGTACCACTGTATTTTGAAATTAACAATACAAATGAATACATAACTTTTTTTTTTTTTTTCAGTATTCTATGTGATTGTTTTACACATTACCCATTGATAGGGGAAACATATGGAAGTTGGAAAATGCAGGCACTGCTAGTTTACTGATGTATTTTAAAAAAATGAATGACAGGTTCATATATTAATGACATCTATTTAAATTCATATATTCAATAAAGATACCTACAAAACATCCAGAAATATATCCCTATAATGGCCCGGATTCACGTAGGACTTACGCCGACGTGTCTGGAGATACGCCGTCGTAAGTACAAATGTGCGCCGGCGTATCTCTGCGCCGATTCCCCAAGCTAGATACGTCCAAAAAATAGGCTTAAGCCGTCCAACGTAACTTGCCTACGCCGGCATATCGTGGGCGCATAGTTACGCTGGACGCATTCGGCGTACCCATTTTTCTTTTTTAGTTTTTATTCTTTATTATATTTTTATTACATACAAATTTTAAATACAAGAAAAAATAGTTCCTTATATATAATCATACTTTTAGTACAGGTACACAAAGTGAGAACTCTTAAATTGGTATACTGGGAGGCAGATAATAGCATTTACTGGAGTTGAGGAGACAACCGGGCTAGTAGTTCTATATAATATTATAATTTGTACTCTTTGTCAACCCTCCTCTCTTTTTATTCCTCCCAACTTAGTACTACTCCATTGATCTATTCAATCGCCCGGTTGTCTCCCTTCCCCCATCTAGATCCAAAGTCTACCATAGTCCTAGCTCTACCAAGCTATCCCACGTGTGACATTTCAATCAGCTATTATATTTGGTTATTCTCTTCCCCAACTATTTTTCTTACCCCCTAGAGCAGGGATCCTCAAACTACGGCCCTCCAGCTGTTGCAGAACTACACATCCCATGAGGCATTGTAAAACACTGACATTCACAGACATGACTAGGCATGATGGGAATTGTAGTTCCTGAACAACTGGAGGTCCGTAGTTTGAAGACCCCTGCCCTAGAGAGAAGCGCCCTTTTTCTCCAACCATGGTTTCCACATTTCCTCAAAGTCCTTAAGATTACCTCTTTTTATATAGACTGCTCTTTCTTTACAAATTAACTAGTTTATTACCCTGGTCCATTCTCTTACTGTCGGTGGCGTTGTTGCCTGCCATCTCATGGCTATTCATTTTATGGCTTGAAACAAACATCTCAATATTGCAACTGTAGTACTTCTTTTCTCCTCCCGTTCCTTCCTGTAGCCCAGTACACATAGTGTGGCCTCCATCTCCAACGGTGTTCCAAATGTATCTCTCAAAGCGTTAAGCACTCCCTCCCAATAGCGAAACAGCTTTGGGCAGCGCCACACCATGTGCACTAGGTCTCCAGGCCCCTGACGTCTGGGACAGTTATCATCTGGTCTTTTACCAAACTTAAACAGGCGCTTAGGCGTGTACCCATTTATTATGCAAATGAGTAATATACGCCGATTCATGAACGTACTTGCGCCTAACGCATGTTTTAAGCGATTTGCGTAAGGGTTACGTCCGGCTTAAAGTTATTCCCTATATTGGAGGCGCAACTCATACAAAGGTATGGACCAGGAAACGAACACCGTCGATTTTTAGGTTGTTTACGTAGTACGTGAATAGGGCTGTGCGTAGGTTACGTTCACGTCGTAGGCAGTGTTTTGACGTATCTTAGGCAGTTATTTTGACGTGACTGTGAGCATGCGCACTGGGATGCGTCCAAGATATGATCCATGTGCAGTTCGTTTTTTGAAGCTCAGCCCATCATTTGCATGGGGTCTCGCTTCATTTAAATATATCACGCCCACTTCCACCTATTTTGACTTACGTCAGCTTACGCCAACGACTATACGCCGACGACTATACGCTACGCCGGTGCAACGTTGGAAGCATTTGCTTTGTGAATTCCATGCTTGCCTCTCAACGCTGCGCCGGCGTCGCGTAAAGAAGATACGCTACGCCCGCATAAAGATGCACCAAGGTACGTGAATCTACCCCATAGGGCCAGATTCAGGAACACTTGCGCTGGAGTATTTCGATATGCGCCGCGCAACTGTGATGATGCGCCGTCGTTTCTATGTGCCCGTACCCACCAAACTAGATGCGCCCAATAACGGGTCATTTGCGACCGGCGGAACGTTCCGACGCCAGAGTATCGTCAGCGGTTAATTTCGCTGGGCGCATCAGTCGCGCCTATTGATTTCCCCTGCAAATATGCAAATGAGGGATTTTTCCCAATTCACGAACGGATTAGCACCATACGCTGGCTACATGCGCCGCGCGTATCTCGTCCGTCCGGCGCAAAGTTATTTCTACAAAAGGCTGCTTTATCTTTACTCCAGACGGTCACAGGTCAGCAGGAGAGCAGCTACAGCAGCGTTACCGACGATAAGAGCTAGCTGAGCACCCCCACTTGCAGGACAACACCTCTGTCCATGCTTGTCTGTCAAATTTTACAGCCATGGAGGAAGACATCATAGGTCTCCATAGCCGAGATGACGGCTGTCAGCTCCTGGCCATTAAAGTTCAGCCTTCTCCTTTGTGTTTGCGGGGAACGGGAGCAGCCATCTCAGAACAAAAGTAACATCACTGCGGGGAGGGGGAGCAGGATATACTTTAGTGCCGGAATGGCGCTTCTACGGGCGCATTTAAACGCCCAACGGAAGGCATTGCGCTGACGTTTCCCGGGAAGTGGTGCCGACGGAAGTTGTGAGCATGTGCACAAGGGGGGCGAGTGGAGCCGCACTCACTGCGCATGCTCCCTGGATGATGCGCTGAACGTAAGCCTCTGCGCTGGGCTCCGCCCATCATTTACATATGATCACACCCACTTCCACTTGCGTCGGGTTACGCCAGCGCATTATCGTTACTCTGGCGCAAGTTTACGCGCAACTGCTATGTGAATTACAGGACTTGCGCTGAAAGGGTCTTCAGAGTAACGTAAATGAGAAGCGTTACTCCAGAGGAAAGATACTCTCATCTACCTGAATCTGGCCCATAGTGTTTACATGTACTCTCTTGTACTTCAGGTGACATTTTTCTGTTTTTCCTGATGATCAAAGGCTACTGATATAATGATAGCTGCATGCAATATATACATTTGGGTCTCAAAAAGCATTATTCTGCATCATTTAAATGTACTTATCTCACATAGCATGCTGTAATATGTAAATCACAGAAGTCTTATATGCCACTACTTGGGATTAGTTACTTACTGTTAATACAAAGAGAATGAACTATGTACATCAACTAATATGCTGTTCCAAAAGCTGGTTAAGTGCTTACTGGACCATAACACATGCATGATATTCCCTACAGCACTGCACTCTCCCCAGCATAGGGGTGAGTTAGTCTCAGAGAATCTGGACATTTGGTAGGGAGTGAGATACCACCTCAGGGATATTTTTTTGAGAAAGCTCCCAATGGTTAACACAGTTAGAAGCTTTGTATAATGCCGTAAGTGTGGGCTGCCATTGTGAGGTTATGTAGTTTTTACCAAGATCCACTTCCCATTTTTGATAGGGAGGTTTTCTAGTGAAGGTGAGTTTGTGTTGAAAAAGATTATAAAAAACAGATATGTCTTTGGATGACACTGGTGCTGAAGTGTAGAATTGCCATATTAATTAATTGAGATATTTATGATCGGTCTCTAGTGATCTTAGGAAGTGAGAGATTTGACATTACATAAAGTAGTCTGTAGGTTTGAGTCTATATTATTTTTTGAGTGTGTCAAATGTTTTGAGGTGTTTGATTTTGTATAGGTCAGCAATGTAGGCAATACCCTTGTTACACCATTTCAGGAGTGTAATGTTCGACATCACATTCATCAGGTATTAATAGGTATAGGTATGTTACAGACTTACCTGGGACAGAGGCTTTTGGAGGGGACTGAATGCTAGCCTCTTGCCTTGCGATCATGGGCCCTGGCATTTGGGGGAACAGTGCTCTTTGTGAGCTGTATGCCTGGGACCCTGTATATGCCATTAGAGCGACTGATTCATACTGTTGGGACATACAGTGTAAAGAGATGCTAATGCCATCCCCTCCAGCCATCTGTTTGTTCTCTGTGCAAATTGACCCTGCTGTTGTGTGAAGGTGTCCTGTGTTTACACTTATGATAATGTGTATTGTATAGCAGGTGAGCGTGGAGACGTAACGTTTACTCTGAAAGGTCATATCTATGAGTCGCCTAGTCTGGGTAAATGATTAGTTAATTAGCTCATCTTAATTTATGTTCTGGTTACCTTCTCTTTAAACTGTATATAAGGTTGTATTCTTGGTTCTATTAAACACTCAGGGCCAGATTCAGGTAGAGTTAGGCTGGCGGATCAATGGATCCGCCAGCCTAACTGTCACTTTAAGCCGGCGTTTCTGTTTTCTGTAACCAGAAAACAAGAAACGCCGGGTTGTAGTTCCGATGCGATCGGCGTAATTGAATTTCGCCATCGCATCGTTACTTCAACTTAAAAATGGCGCCGGGGGCGTTCCCGCCGATTTACGCTCAAAAAATATGTTAATGAGCGGGAATCGGCAATTCACGATCTTTTTCGGGCGCGACGCAGTGACTTTCCGACGTTTCCAGAAGCGATACGCGGCGTAAAGATAAAGCAGCCCCCTAGTGGAATATCCTATGTTAGGTATAGGCGTCGTCATCGCGTCGGAAAAAAAACAAATCGCGTCGTTTGCGTAAAACATTCATGAATGGGGACGTGACGTCATTGACGTTCACTGACAGAACTTGGAGCATGCGCACTGGGATGCATTGACACTCGACGCATGCGCAGTACGTTCACCGCGGGATCGCGCGTAGTTTGAATACTACACGCCCCGTACCCTCCCAATTTGAATTCCGCTGTCTCATTTGCGATGCGCTGCCGCAACTTTAGGAGCAAGTGCTTCATGAATAACAGCACTTGCTCCTAAAATTTCTGCAGCGTAACGTAAATGAGATGCGTTACTCCAGAGCAAAGATGCTCTGATCTACCTGAATCTGGCCCTCAGTGTTCAGCAGACAAACAAGTATCGTCTCGTTGTGTGCTTGTGAGCAGCTGGAATATCTGATATCTATATCCAGACTGATAGGAAGCGGTATATGAAGGAAGAACTCAAGCGGAGTGCGGGACATTCCGTTACAAGGTACATTAGTGATTTTGGAAGGTAAGGATGTCAGTTTTTGAAGATCTCTTCTAGCTAATAAGAAAGCTTGCATAGTAAGTGGGAAACGATGTAAGGGGAATGGACTCAACAAGACCTTGCATACTGAATGATGTCAATAACTTTGCACGTGGCATCTGATGCCTGTCTCCCCAAGGTAAAGCCTGTTTGATCAGGGTTATTCGGAATAGGGAGGATAGGGAAGAGTCTTTGGGCAAAGATCTTAACGTAGAGTTTAACGTCTGTATTTAGTAGTGAAGCACTACCCCCGCAGGAGCTGCTGGATTTTTGGGCGACATATTACCTCCTGGCTCCTCCGAAATTCCTAGGGGTGAATGCTGCATATTACATATAGTAGAAGTAAAGGAATGTCCACGACAGGTGCTCTTTGCAGTGCTCTTTATTACCCAGCTGGGTAAAAACAGTAAACTTATGGTGAGGAAAGTAAAGTTGAAGAAGAATGGAGAATAGCAGATTCAGGCGTGATAATAGGAAACAGTCCTGCTCCCAAACGTAACCCTTCTATGCGCCACTCCCGCTGGAGTGGGCTTAGTGTACCCGGATAGGCCTCTTTCACTGACTTGGCAGCCGGAGTATCACTCGGACAATTGTAGGATAAAGTCTTTTGATTGCTCTTTGGATCTCAGTCTCAATTGGTGCACTTAGGAACTGCAATTGTGACTGTGACAAGGGGGGGAGCTTGATATCTGCTAGAAAGGTTTGAATGGCCTCATCTGTAGATTGAGGGCTGGTAGGGTCATCTTTGAGGTTATACAGGGAGGAGTAATATTCAGCAAAGGAATTGGCTATGTCTGTTGGAGAGATTAAGTAAGGAATCTTTATTTGGGAGTTGCGTTCCTTCAGCCTCTGGGCCAGGAATGTGTCAGCTCGGTTGACGGATGAGTAATGTGTTAATTTAAGGGAGTTGCTATGTTTATCATATTGTTTTATAAACATGAGCCTAAGATCATAGCAAAGTTTGGGTAACTTATTTGCTAGTTCAGCATTTGCTGTGTCTTTGTTTTGGGTTTCAAGAGTCCTATTATCTCCAAGTAAATGGTCTAGTCTTTGTGTCCTTTGCCTTTTTTCCCTAGAGCATATTTGCAAAATAATCCCTCTGATAAAAGCCCAATGGGCACACCATAGGATAGAAGGGTTAGACACAGATTCAGCATTATATGTAAAATACTCTTTCAAATGATTAGTTATGGAGGCCACATGGGTAGGCACTTGGAGTAAGCAAGAGTTAACCCACCACACATAAACATGGTTAGGGACATTCCTTTCCACCACCTCTATGGAGACAGGTGCATGGTCGGAATGTTGTGTATGGTGGAGGAAGAGACTGCTTGCAACAAGATTTTGTCAACAAAAATCAAGTCAATGCATGAGTATGAGTTATACCTGGAGGAGTGAAAAGTATAGTTTTGTTCACTAGAGTGCTGGCACCTCCAGGCATCTTAAACATCTTCTGCAAATAGAGGCTGTATTGTAGGCAAAGGGCATTTCGATTTAAAGGTAGGGCCAGATTCTCAAAAGAGATACGACGGTGTATCTCAGATACACCGTCGTATTGCAGTATTTTTCAATTGGTATCTATGCGAGTGATTCTTAGAATCTAAGATCTGACAGGTGTAAAGCAATTACACCGTTGGATCTTAGATGTAATGACAACACCGGCCGCTAGGTGGCCTTTACGTTGTTTTCTCATTTGCCTATGCAAATGAGCCTAATACGCCGATTCCCGAACGTTTTTACGCCGCCCCGTCGTCGTTTACGTAGGTTGCGTACGCGTAAGGTTACCCCTGCTGTATGAGGGGTATGTTTCCGAAGTGCCGTCGTTGCCATGTTAAGTATAGCGTCGGGTCAGCATCGTCTTTTTCCGTCGGTTTACTAAGTCGTTCGCAAATAGGGAATTGCGTAAGTGACGATCACGTCGTTTTGACGTCGGTTTCAACTACGCTTTCTGACGTGAGCTGGAGCATGTGCACTGGGCTTTTTTCCCGGCCGGCGCATGCGCACTTAGTTTGACGCGGGAGCACGCTTAATTTAAATACAGCACGCCCCCTCCTTCAGTATTTGAATTACGCGGCCTTACGACGCCGCATTTACGCTACGCCGCCGAAAATTACGGAGCAAGTGCTTTGAGAATACGGCACTTGCTCCAGTAATTTGCGTAGACGTAGTGTAAATGCGATATGATACGCAACGCCGCAGATAAGCAATTTTTTGAGAATCTGGCCCGTAGTGTCTATTTTGTAATCCACTGTGATCTTATGTTATAGTCTCTGCACATAATCAGGGCACCTTTCCTGATTGCTGTAATTTTGTTAAACATTCTCTTCATAAAGGGAAGTTGGTGGGTATTGTGTGCATATAAGTTTACAGCTGTATATTTCCGGGTTGTTAAATTTGACTACTAGGATCAGATACATTCCCTCTGGGTCTGCTTGTACTTCTTGATAGACAAAAGCAAAAGAGTTCTTTATGGAAATAAGTACTCCCTTTTGTTTCCATGAGGCTGAAGCCATGAAGACATGGGGTTACATTTTATGTTGGAAAGCAGGTGTGTTAGAGACCAGGAAGTGTGTCTCTTGTACTCATAGGATATCGGAATGCAATCTCGGGGCCTCTTTCCAAACCGAGTATTAGGGGATAACTTACCAGGGCCGAGATGCTGAGGGCGGCTCACCTTTGCGACCTGGCGTGATCCACTCCCTGAGATTGGGACAGGGGAAAGACGCACCGGAAGGCACCGGTACCAGCAGCGAGGTGGAGGTCTGATACGTAGAGCAGGAGCTGGGTGGTGATAGTCCGCTGGGGACCGTTGATGATCAAACAGAAAACAGTCCTGGAACAAGGCACTTCAAACAAGGACAGGGCTGATGACTGATCCGAGAGACAAGCTGTAGTCAGGGGTTGGAGAGAGCAGGAAGTCCAAGGTTCAAAGCCGGAGGTCAAGGGTCGGAGAGAGCAGGAAATCCAAAGTTCAAGCCAGGGGTCAATGGGTTAAAGAAAGCAGCAGTCCGGGACGTCAGCAAAAGGTCAAGTATTTCAGGAATCAAACAGGTATTTCAGCAACAAGGTATCTCAGAAGCTGTTACAAACCAGCAACCTGAGAAGAGGAAGGGGCTGGTTTAAATAAGCAGCTCAGGCCTCTGATTGTCCGAGAGCAGAACAAGCCTGTGCGCGCCCACGCGACACAGGCGAGTGCAATAGCGCTGGCCTGCCACGCAGCTGAGGAATTTGGGGCTGAACAGAACTGGTGCCCTGACAGTGCCACCCCAAGGGGCGGACTCCGGACGCCCAAACTGTCCATCAACTCTGGATGTTCCCGATGGAAGGCTCGGATTAAACGGGGAGCGTGCAGATTTCCCAGGAGTTATCTTCTGGAGGATATCCTTTCCATTTAATTAAATACTGGAGCTGTCTCCCCCTTTTTCTGCAGCCCAGGATAGTTTCCACCTTGAACTCCCTTTCCCCCTCAACCTCCACTGGCGGGGGAGGAAGTTCTTCTCTCCCAGGGAACGGATCTGATGTGACCGGTTTGAGTAAAGAGGCATGGAAGACCAGATGGATCCTGTAGGATTCAGGTAGTGTCACTTCAAAGGCCACGGGGTTAATTTTCCTTTTAATCCTGAATGGGCCGATGAACCTGGGACCCAACTTCTGTGATGGGATTGTCAATTTGAGATTAGTAGCAGACAGCCAGACCTTTTCCCCGACTTCAAAGGCCGGACACTCCTTCTTCCCCTTGTCATAGAATTTTTTTACGTTTTCTTGGGCCTGCCACATGACCTCCTGAAGCTTCTGGAAGTTTTGCTGGATGGAGAATAAGTGATCCTGGACCGCTGGGACAGGTGTTTCAGGGATGGAATCCAGAAGGAAGGGTGGTAGCCGAAGTTGGCCCAGAATGGAGTTTGGTTAGTAGAGGCATGTACCGAGTTGTTATAGGCGAATTCTGCCGACGGCAATAAGGATACCCAGTCATTTTGAGATACCGAGCAAAAGCAGCGGAGATATTGGGGCTGATTTACTAATGAAGCTGCGCTGCGCCGGTACATGCCTTAATTAGTGCGCTGGATGAAGCCCTAATTAGGCGCATGAACCGGCCGCAGCAGCAGCGCGATGTGATTGATAAGTAAAGCCGCCGCCGAACTCCCTGTATAAGTCTATGGGGGAAATCTTATTTGTTCATTTTAAAGGCTAATCTGCAAGTTTTGTCCTAAAAAGTGTTTGGGGACCTCAGTCCTGCCCCAGGGGACATGTAACAATGCTTTTTTTCTTTTTTAAAACGGCCGTTTTTTCGGGAGCGGTGATTTTAATAATGCTAAAAGTGCAATAATAAAAGTGTAATTTTTCTTTAAATTTCGTACTATGGGGGGCTCTAATGTCAGCATGTGAAAAAGCGCATGTTTCCCGTGGTTAGAACTGTCTCTGCACAAAATGACATTTTTCAAAGCAAAAAAGCCATTTAAAACTGACTCGCGGCTATAATGAATTGTCGGCTCCCGGCAATTGCAGGAGAATTCATTCATTAAAAAAACGGAAAAAAAAGCGTGGGGGTCCCCCCAAATTCAATAACCAGACCCTTTAGGTCTGGTATGGATATTAAGGGGAACCCCGCCATCAATTTAAAAAAAAAAATGACGTGGGGTTCCCCCCAAATATCCATAACCAGACCCTTCAGGTCTGGTGTGGAATTTAAGGGGAACTCCACTCCAAATTAAAAAAAAATGGCGTGGAGTCCCCCCTAAAATCCACACCAGACCCCTTATCCGAGCACGTTGACCTGGCCGGCCGCAGAAAAGAGGGGGGGCCCCCCCCTCTCCTGAACCGCACCAGGCCACATGCCCTCAACATTGGGAGGGTGTTTTGGGAGTGGCGCCTCCGGCGAAGAAGAAGAAGGAGAAGATGCGGACGAGAAGGACAGCGGGAGGAGCAGAAGATGGAAGAACACGCCGGGCAAGATGCGGGAATAGAAGACGCAAGACAGAAGCAGAGGAAGAAGAAGAAGGAAGAAACCCGAAGGAAAGAAGAAAGAAGATAATAAAGGACTTGTCAAAAACCGGCTCTTGTCGTTTTTTACACTTCACACTTTTTTTTTTCTCGTGAAATGGTAGAGGTACAGTGTACCCCATTACCATTTCACACAGGGGGGGGCCGGGATCTGGGGGGCCCCTTTGTTAAAGGGGTCTTCCAGATTTCGATAAGCCTCCTGCCCGCAGACCCCCACAACCATCGGGGAAGGGTTGTGGGGAAGAGAACCTTGTCCTCATCAACATGGGGACAAGGTGTTTTGGGGGGTACCCCAAAACACCCTCCCAATGTTGAGGGCATGTGGCCTGGTTCGGTTCAGGAGAGGGGGGGGGCGCTTCCAATTGAAATCCCCGCTGTCTGCCGGACTATGCCCCCCTCTGACGCCACGGACAAGCTCTTAGGAAAGTCCGCGTGTGGTGCCTGTGCGTCAGAGGGGGGCGTGGTCACATGTTCCAGAAAGCGGGCAATTCAATTGGAAGCGGCGACTCCGGCAAAGAAAAAGCCGCGCACAAGCTTCAAATTGAATTGCCCGACCTCTGACCTGTGACCACGCCCCCCTCTGACGCACTTGGAGCACACTCCTAAGAGCTTGCCCGTGGCGTCAGAGGGGGGGCGTGGTCCGGCAGACAGCGGGGATTTCAATTGGAAGCGGCGGCTCCGGCGAAGAAGAACAAGAAGAAGATGCGGACGAGAAGGACAGCGGGAGGAGAAGAAGATGGAAGAACACGCCGGGCAAGATGCGGGAATAGAAGACCCAAGACAGAAGCAGAGGAAGAAGAAGGAGGAGGAAGAAGAAACCCGAAGGAAAGAAGAAGATAATAAAGGACTTGTCAAAAACCGGCTCTTGTCGTTTTTAACCCTTTACATTTTTTTTTCTCGTGAAATGGTAGAGGTACAAGGTACCCCATTACCATTTCACACGGGGGGGGGGGGGTCGGGATCTGGGGGGCCCCTTTGTTAAAGGGGTCTTCCAGATTTCGATAAGCCTCCTGCCCGCAGACCCCCACATCCACCGGGCAAGGGTTGTGGGGAAGAGACCCTTGTCCTCATCAACATGGGGACAAGGTGTTTTGGGGGGCACCGCAAAACACCCTCCCAATGTTGAGGGCATGTGGCCTGGTTCGGTTCAGGAGAGGGGGGGGCCGCGCTCTGTCCCCCCCTCTTTTCTGCGGCCGGCCAGGTCAACGTGCTCGGATAAGGGGTCTGGTGTGGATTTTAGGGGGGACTCCACGCTATTTTTATAATTTGGGGTGGAGTTCCCCTTAAATTCCACACCAGACCTGAAGGGTCTGGTTATGGATATTTGGGGGGAACCCCACGTCATTTTTTTTTGGAAAATTGACGGCGGGGTTCCCCTTAATATCCATACCAGACCTAAAGGGTCTGGTTATTGAATTTAGGGGGAACCCCACACTTTTTTTTTGGTGTTTTTTATGAATGAATTCTCCTGCAATTGCCGGGAGCCGACAATTCATTATTGCCGCAAGTCAGTTTTAAATGGCTTTTTTCCTTCAGAATGTCATTTTTCACATGCTGACATTACACCCAGGGCCGCGATCAGGGGGGTACAGGCAGTACACCTGCAGGGCCGCCATTAGGGGGGTACAGGCATTACACCTGTAAGGGGCCCAGGGTTCCCCAGGGGCCCGGATGGGAACCACCCTAAAAAAAAAAATGTTTTTTTTTTTTTTTTTTTTTTAGGGGTCCGAAGGTCCCCAGGGGCCCGGAGGCCACTAAGGGCCCCAGATGGCAAGCCCTTTTTTTTATAAAAAAAATATATATATTTTAAAAAAAATATATCTTTTTTTTATATATTTTTATTTTATTTTTTATTAAAGGGCCAATTTTTTGTTGTTTTATTTTTTTAGAGGTCCGGAGGTCCACAGGGACCTGGAGATCTCCAGGGCCCCAGATGACAACCCCCCTTTTTTTCTAAAATAAATATTTGTTTTATATATTTTTTTATTTCTTTTATTTTCATATTATATATATATATATAGATTATATATATATACATATATATATATATATATATATATATATATATATATATTATTATTATTATTAAAGGGCCCAGAGGTCCCCAGGGCCCCATGTGTCAAACCCCCTTTTTTTATAATTGTTCATTTTTTTTATTTTTTTATACATTTTTTTTATTTTATTTTTTTAATTAAAGGGCCCAGAGGTCCCCAGGGCCCTGGAAGGCAACCCCCTTGTTTTTTATTTTTTTTAGATAAATGTTATATTTAAAAAAATATATATATATATTTTCTCTCTTTTTTCTTTTTATTTTATAAAGGGCACAGAGGTCCCCAGAGCCCCGGATGGCTACCCCCCTTTTTTATATATATATTTTTCTTTATTTCTTCTTTTTGTAAAGGGCCCCCCCCGCTTCTCAATTTGTGGCAGCACCCCCCCCCCCGCTTCTCAATTTCATGCGGCAGCACACACCCCCCCCCAGGCCCATGCCTGAAGCTGTGTAAGGGGTCCCAAAATTCCTGATGTACACCTGTAAGGGGCCTGGGGGTCCGGAGGTGCCCAGATGCCTGGAGGCCCCCCAGCGCCCCAGATGGTAACCCCCCTTTTTTTTTTGGTATATATATTTTTTAGTTGTTTTTTTTGGGATTTTTTATTAAAGGGCCAATTTTTGGAATTTAATTTTTTTTAGCAGTCCGGAGGTCCCCAGGGGCCCAGAGGCCCCCAGGGCCCCGGGTGGCAACCCCCCATATTTTTTGTTATTAAAGGGCCAATGTTTTGGTTTAGGGGTCTGGAGGTCCCCAGTGGCCCGGAGATCCCCAGGGCTCCAGATGACAACCCCCCCCCTTTTAAAAAAAAAAGACTAAAAATTATATATTTTTATATATTTTTTGGTTATTTTTTTAACATATATATATATATATATATATATATATATATATATATATATATATAATATAATTATGAAAGGGCCCAGAGGGCCCCAGATGACAACCTTTTTGCTTATAAAAATGTTATAAACATTTTGGGCCAGATTCACGTATTCCAGAGCATCTTTGCTCTGGAGTAACGCTTCTGATTTGCGTTGCGCTGCCGAATTTTTAGGAGCAAGTGCTGTCATTCACGAAGCACTTGCTCCTAAAGTTGCGGCAGCGCATCGCAAATGAGCCGGCGGAATTCAAATGTCGCGGATACGGGGCGTGTAGTATGCTAACTACGCGCCGATCCCGCCGCCCGACGTACTGCGCATGCGTCGAGTGTCAAAACATCCCCGTGCGCATGCTCCAAAATCTGTGAATGAACGTCAATGACGTCACATTCCCATTCATGACCGTTTTACGCAAGCGACGTTTTTTTTTTTTTTACCGACGCGATGACGACGCCTATACCTAACATAGGATACTCCAACCCCATGTAGGTATATCTATGCGCCGCGTATCCCGTCCGGGAAACGTCGTAACGTCACTGCGTCGCGCCGGATTTCGATCGTGAATTGCCGATTTCCGCTCATTAACATATTTTTTGAGCGTAAATCGGCGGGAACGCCCCCGGCGCCATTTTTAAGTTGAAGTAACGATGCGATGGCGAAACTCAGTTACGCTCATCGCATCGGAACTTCAACCCGGCGTTTCTTGTTTTCTGGTTACAGAAAACAGAAACGCCGGCTCAAAGCCACTGTTACGCTGGCGGATCACTCGATCCGCCAGCGTAACCTTTCATGAATCTGGCCCTTTATATTTTCCCCAGGTTTATTATTTTTTTCTTTAATTTCTTTTTTAAAGTGTATTTTGTGCGTGAAGTCGAGAGAGAGGAGCTGGACTTGCAATCGCCATCCTTCTCCATGCCCCCGGTGGCAATGGTCGGTGTGAGGGGGGCCCTCCCACTCACCCCACCTGCTACACTTGGGAGCCCGATGGGACAGAGGGACTCCCCCTATGAGGGAGTCTAGCCCACCCAGCCAGCCCTGTAGGTCCTTCGCCTCTCTTTATTTTAGGAGACCTCATGGCCAAAGTGCGTTCGTGTGCGTGCAAGTGTGGTGTTTTTTTTTGGGGGGGGTGGGCGTACTAAGCACAGGCGTACCTTGCATAGCACACCCACTGGGAGTCGGGCTGAGACCACCAAACTCAATTCACATGTAGCCGAGACTGGGATCTGAACCCTTGGCTGCAGAGGTGAACGGCTTGTCAGCGCAGTGCCATTCACGTTGAGCCACCACAGCTCCCACCCCATGTTATTTTTTTTTAGATTTTTGGTAGTTATTTTTTATTAAAGGGCCCAGAGCTCCCAAGGCAACCCCCTTTTTTATTATTTTATATATATATATATATATATATATATATATATATATAGATATTTTAATTTATTTTTCATTAAAGGGCCCAGAGGTTTATTTTTATTAAAGGGCCCAGTGGTCCCCAGGGCCCCCGGATGGCTACCACCCTTTTTTAATATATATTTTTCTATATGTATTTTTTTGTAAAGGAACCCCCCGCTTATCAAATTGTGGCAGCGCCCCCCCCCCCTTCTCAATATCAGGCGGCAGCACCCCCCCCCCCCTGTTCTCTGCTCCAGGGGGCCCATGCCTGAAGCTGTGTAAGGGGCCCCATAATTCCTGATGTCGGCCCTGATTGCCCTCCCCCCCCCATGGTACGAAATTTCAAGGAATTTTTCTCTTTTATTGTTGCACTTTAACCACTTCCATACCGCGCCTATTCTGGCACTTCTCTCCTTCATGTAACAATTATATTTTCTTCCTTGAAAATTACTCAGGACCCCCAAACATTATATATATTTTATTAACAAACATCCTAGGGAATAAAGTGGCGGCCATTTTTTCGTACACATTTCCAACAGTATTTGCGCCAAAATTTTTCATACGTTTTTTTTTTTTTGGCTTTCAAAAAAAAACCTGTTTCATGAATGACAAAATAAGAAAGCAGTAAAGCTAGCCCAATTTTTAGGGATAAGGTAAAAGATGATGTTACACCGAGTAAATAGATACCTAACTAGTCACGCTTTCATATTGCGCACACTCATGGAATGGCGCTAAACTTCGTTATTAAAAATCTCCATAGGCAACGCTTGACTTTTTTTCTCAGGTTACCACTTTTGAGTTACAGAGGAGGTCTAGTGCTAAAATTATTGCTCTCACTCTAACGCACGCTATGATACCTCACATGTGGGGTTTGAAGGATGTTTACATATGTGGGTGGGACTTGCATGCGTGTTCGCTTCTGAGTGCGAGCTACTAGGGACAGGAGCATTTAAATTCCTTTTTTATTTTATTTTTTAACTTAATATTTTCATTTTTGCACTTGTTTGTCCCTTTTTTGGTATTATTTTTCACTTTTCTTCCTATTACAAGGAATGTAAACATCCCTTGTAATAGGACTAGTGTGTGACAGGTCCTCTTTATAGAGAAAGGCGGGGTCAATTAGACCCCACATCTGTCCTCCAGGCTGGAAAGCATGGAATTGGTAAAAAAAAACAAAAAAAAAACATCTCATGCTTTCAGCTGCGATCATGTTCGTTCAGCACAGTAGTGTAGTGTGTAGCATGTTCACCTAGCAGCAAAAGGGTTGCTGGTTCGAATCCCGCCCGTGACACTATCTGCCTGGAGTTTGCATGTTCTCCCCTGTGCGGGTTTCCTCCCACAATCTAAAAACATGCTGTAAATTGGATCCTGTCTAAATAAGCCCTAATATGCAGTAGGATATTTAGGTTTTGTGCTTCCCTAGGCCTGACCAAATTTTGGCACCCCCTAATAGAAAAATGACCCACCCTTCCTGTCAAGGCCACACCCTGTTTTTTTATGACCCACCCAGGAATTTTCAGGGGACACACACAAGTTCTGTGGGGGGGGGCCCTTAATTTGCCTAGTTTTTCGATCACTTCCTGTTTGGCTATGGGGCAGGAAGTGAAGGCCAATCTCCCCAAACGGACAGGGATAATACAAAATAAACTGACAGAGCTTCTAACCCTCCCCCCCAACTCTATCCAAAATGAAAGAAATCAAAAAAATAAAAGTGATGATTATAGTTCCAGTTTAACCCCAAATTTCAGATCATTTTATTGAGAGGCTTAAGAAAATATAAACATGCCAATAGGCCAGGATCCAGCGTTGCTAATATGTATGAATGTGTGTTAGGGACCCCCACAAACACCACCCAATGTTAAATCAACAATTTTCTTGTTTGTTTTGGGGATGCCTGCACCCCTGATAGGGTAAAGACACCTCACAAATGTTGTCACTTTCTACTTAATTCATTCACTTCCTGCCACACAGCCAAACAGGAAGTGAGGGAAACACCTGAGTAATGTTTTGTTGGGGACACAGATCAATCTAAATAGTTTCCCATTTTGGAAATTGCATTTTGCTGTGTACACCCCAAATTAGTAGGAATCTTGGACTTTGGGGTCCATTTACTAAAGGCAAATCCACTTTGCACTACAAGTGGACAAGCAAGGAAGAAAAATAAAAACTTGGCGGGATTGGAAGTAAAAACCATCAGTGCTTCCCTTCTGATTTTCATTGCCTACGCTTCTACTGCAGAGCGGCTTTGCCTTTACTAAACCCCAAAATAACTAATCATTTGGGGTGTACACTGCAGTGCAATTTGCTTAATGGTGACACTAGTTAGATTGACCTGTGTCCCGAAGAAAAGACCATTGGTAGGGTTTTAACCTCACTTCCTGTTCAGCTGTGTGACAGGAAGTGAAGCCAATTTTAGGAAAAGGGACACAAAGCCCAACCTAAAAACACTAGCAGGGGTTCTAACACTCAATTGGCTTCCCTCAAACAACCCACAATTAGAATAGGATTGTCTTGTGCTAGTTTTCAAGCACAGCGCTGTAAATCAGCACTTCAAGCCTGTCCACCAATGCCTTGAAGGAAGAGGTTGTGTCTTTGAAGCAGCTCCTGTGAAGAACCAGACCCTGGAGGAGAGGGGAGGCTATGGCCTCATCAAGCCCAGGCCAGGGGCTTGTTCCTGGGCAAGGGGAGTTTCACCTCCCGCCCGGTACCCTCCGAGGACCGTGGATCTCCCAAGTTTTGGGGATTTAAAATAAAGAAGAGAAGCAATTTTTGTCGGTCCAGTCCAAGCTGGCAGATTGGACTTTTCCCCAGCAAGGGGAGGATGATCAGCGAATGCTGAGAAGACGCAGCAAAACCAAAGGTTTTGATTCAGAAGGCGGCACAAGCTCTCCATTCAGGATTACAGTGCTGGCCAGTTTAAGGAACAGAAGAGATCGGGCTAGTAGCTCAAAAAGATTCGAATTCAAGGAAGCAATAGACCTGTTGAAAGAGCAGAATGGCCAGTTATGGGGTCTTGTTATGTGTCTCTGTTCCAGAGGGGACTGCAGAGAAGGCTTTCCTCCTTCCAATCAGGAGGGAGCTCCAACGTGCCTCTGAGGAGAGCAAGCAGGCAGCAAGGAGAGGCAAGTCAGCATTAGTAGCTGAGGGGGCTGGGGGTTCTCTGTTAGTGGAACCTCAGACCTCAGGGACTATCTCGGAGAGTACCGCTGAGGGCGCCCATGCACCTGCCGGACCCCAACCTGTGAAGAAAGGGGGTACAACATCAAGTGGGAGGTTGTCCCACGAAGCAGGAGGTACTTGCGTGAGTGAGAGAGGTCTCAACCCCGTGGTGAGTCTTCCTCGTCTTCCGCCTGGTCTTTTGGTCACCGTGAAGAGTGTGTCTGGTTCCCAGCAAGATCAGGGTGATAAGCCTGCTCCTGGAAGCGGGGGTGCTTTGGCCTCTGTGAACCCAGCAAGTAGCCTACAGCAGGGTCAGCCGGCCGTTGTGGTGGCGGCCGCTGTGGGTTTACAGGTGAGGGGCAGGCATCTACCGCGGATCCAGTTGAGATGGACTGTATGACATCTAGTATGGAGGAAGCTATGGCTAGGATAGCAATGGCTCCCGGGGAGAGGGCACGCCACGCCATGTGGAGCCTCCTGCTTCTGGACAACCAATCAGCAGTGACTTGGAGGGCATTTTCCACTGTGCGGGAATCTCCCGTGATTGGGACGGAGCCGCAACCGGAAGTGACGTCAGCACGTGACCCGGAACCGGAAGTGACGTCAGCACGTGACCCGGAACGGAAGTGACGTCAGCGGGTGAACCGGAAGTGGCTGTGGTGACACCCGGAGCTCCATTTCCGGCCAGGTCCGGTCCTCAGCTTTGGAACAGAATACCCAGGGACTTGTGGAGTACTTTCCCCATCTGCGGGGTCTCCCTTCTGAACAGGCTCCAGTTTGGGGGGATCACCCTGCGGGGACATTTAGATGATGAATGTTTGGCAATGGATTTTATTAGAACGTTAGAAGGTTCCCAGTCTGCAGCTGTGACATAAGCCTCGTAGGTTCCTATGGAGCCTGTGAAGAGATGGGGGACTCTGGTTTTAATATGGATGATACTCAATTGGCTCAGGTAAAGGAAGTTGTGTTGGGGTCGGGCCCCCTTTCGGGTCCTTCAGTGTGAGGGGGAGGGCAGCGAGTCATGAGGGAGACTGCCCAGGTTGCGTCAATGGAGGTCCTGAGGGGGGTTGGTCCATTTGATGCACCCAACCTGCGGGAGTTATCACAACCTCTCAGGAAGAGAGCTTGCTCAATGCTTGAGGGAGGGAGGCAGGTCTTATGCCCAAGTGGCTGGGTTAAGTGCTCCCTTGGATCATATTTACAGCAAGTTCGGTGCCCGCAATTTCAGGGTTCCCCTGCGCAAGAGCAGCGGGGTGAGGGGGCATGGTCCAGGGGAGGTGGTGGTACAGAACGCAGGAGGAGGAATGTGGTGCAACTAAAGTTTATTGGTGACGGTCAGTGCCCGTCCCGAGGAGAGGTCATCGATATGGTCCTCTCTCGGGGAGTAAGGGCGTCTGACCTCTTTGTGGTTATCCATCGGGAGGTTCAGTAGAGTTTGATTTTTGTTTTATGTCAGTCATCGTTATGGAAATGTTTTTGTTGAATTATGAACTAGTTAAAAGACAGGACCCATGGTCCAAGTTCTGTTTGAACCCCCTGTCTAGGCAGGAGGAGGTCAAAAATGTAACCATCCTGGTACGCAATGAATCCCTTCCTCCGGAAGACATTGCGACCTGGTTGACCCGTCATGGCCAGCTCCAGTGCCCCTTTGGAAAGAAGGTGGATGAAAGGGGGATCTGGACAGGGGCCTGGGGGGTTAAGATTGAAAGGCAGTGCATGCTCATATCCCTGGGAGTGCCAGAGACAGAATTTTTATCCTGGACAGCCTAAAAGGTGTTTTAAGTGCAGGTCCCCCACTCACTTGAGCGCTGAATGCACTGTTGTGAAGTGCACGCGCTGTGGTGGGAGGGGTCACCTGGCGGACGGGTGTGCCCATATTAGATGTAATCTTTGTAACGAGTTAGGTCACCCTTTCAGTTCGATGTCCGCAGGCTTATAGGGGTAATGTGCAAGAGGAATCTGGGGTGTCGGAGGGTTCACCTCGGAGACACTGATTCTGAGATGGAGGGGGGTGGGGGGGGGCAGGCCGCGGGTGCTTCTAGATCTGGTGGTCGGGCTGCCCCTATGCCCCAGAGGCAAGTTTCTGTCAGGAGGAGGGCGGGGGTTGGTGCAGCTGCCCCTGATCCTCCAGGTCAGAGTGGAGTGGACATTGATTCTGAGGTAGAGGGGGTGAGGAGCCTCAAAGGCAGGGTCTCATCAGGAGGAGGGCGGGGGTTAGTGCAGTAGCCCCTGACCCTCCGGTCAGAGTGGAGTGTCAGGAGGTGGTGGGGTTTTCCTTGGGGGGCCTCCTGAGTTTTTGCTGGACTCCTCTGCCTTGGACACCGATTCTGAAGTAGAGGGTGAGTGAGGAGGTTTTGGTGGTTTCCCCCTGGGGGGGGGTGTTGGGGCCAGTCTGTGCTATCCTTCCCCCCCTTCCCTTTCTCTTCCTGTTGCCCCCTCCTCTCATTCTTGTTCTGTTCCCTTCCCGCTTTCTTCCCGTTTTGCCCCGCTCCCCCCCCCGGGTGGACTCTAATGCGTTGGGTGGTGCAGTAACCCAGGAGGATATGGAGGTGGCCCTTGGGTCACAGAAAAGACCACAGGCCGGGTCAAGTGAGGAGCCCTCAGAGGGTATGAGTGGGGTGGGCCCAGCAGCCGGTGATACTGGTTGGGTAGTGCTTAGGAAGAATAAGAAGAAAAAGAAAAAAAGTAAAAAAGGTGTTAATGAGTGATGCGGGAGTGGGTTCTGTGCCCTGTTCTAAGCAGGATGAGGGTGCGGGTGCCGCAGAGTAATTTATTTTACTAGTCGGTTATTATAGCGGGATTTTGTTCGATGTTTATGATGTATAGATATGTGGTCTGTTGATGGATTTGGCTAGCTATGACCTGGTGCAGTGGCCAGATGTGGCAGAGGCTGTAGGTTTCTGCAGTTGATGCCAATAGGCTTGCGCAGGTAGTTGGCTAATCCGCGTAAAATATGCCATATATAGTATTTTGTTATTCTTTCTTTTGTTTCTTATGGACCTTAATTATGGGTATGCACCAATAGTGACCCAAAGTGCAATGAGCCGGATAATGGAGGGTGATAAAAGTTTGCCCAACCTGATAGAGGTTAGCACTGGTGAATTGGTTGCGTGTTATTAGTCTGTGTTTTCAAGGTTTGTAAATTCAATGTTGGTTTTTATAGGAGTGTTATAGTTGTTTAAATGATTATCTTGTATATGTAAATGTTTGTAAGCAGTGTGAGATTTTCTTGATGTTTCCCCGTTATTTGTAAATTTGGTACCTAATGTCGTGTCTGAATAAACAAAAAATTTCCACCAATACACCACCCCCCCCCCCTCCAACAGGCCATGTTTGCAGCTTTTCCTACATCTTGCACATGTGCTTTAAAAAGTCAGTCTGGACATCAATTCTAGGAAACAATACTTACCGCTTTGTCTTTCCTTTTCTGGTGACTAAACATTTCATGCATACACACCAGGAAAGAGCTTAGAGACAAATCACACTTGATGGTTTAGGCCCAAACTATTTCAGCTGCAGCGGTTGAAATCCATAGCATGAAAAAAATATCACAAAACAAACTTCAAAATTTGAAAGTAATTTATTGGTCCACAAAACAAGGAAAGCAAAACAAAAAATTACAAATAAACACACCAAAAAAATATATAAAAAAAATAAAACAAAAAAGACCAACGTTTATTTCACAGTCATTGGAAAATAATCATGCTTTTGAAATAACAGGATAGACTCACAGGATTAAAACATTAGTCATTAACATCTTGAGAAACATTTAGCAAAATAAGTAGCAGACAAAACATCAAAAAATACAAAACTTGCTCCAAAACATCTCTGTTTCGCTCCGCCATTACTTCCAGCCAGCAAATCTGCCCCCTCTGAGGGCAGCTGACACGTGCACTATCCACGCTTTTTATAACATGTGTGCTAATGAACCAATTGGAAACACATGAAGAAATGTCAGCCTCTAGTTTGTGTGCACTTGTAACTGCTTACACCTGTTAAGGATGTCCTTAAATTACTAAGCCAAAAAAACAAGCTTTCTGAGCATGCTCAGAAAGATGCATGTCATTTTCAGGCTCAGACAACCAGCTTCATTTTTCTAAGTGTTCGAGCATGCCCAGTTCACTCGAAATGCAGTACCAGAATCAAATCTCTGCAATGGCGGATGAAAGCATTAGAGGTGTTTAATTTTTTTTGGTCCCCCTGACATGATGCTTTACAAGCTGAAGGGGAGGTCTTATAAATTTTTATGTAACAAACATAAATAATAATAATTTAAACGCCCCTGTCCCTAGTA